>CAJVGC010000592.1:25297223-25308831 GCA_910822075.1 Senecio squalidus
GACACATTTGATAGAGGTAAATATATATTATATTGGTTTCTTTGTTGGTTTATGATATATATCTCCCTCTTACTAGATAAAACATTAACTGCAGTTGCCACTAGATGATAAGGTTCCTTCGGACTGGGTGAAGGTTAACAGTACTAAAAAGTCAATACGCTATCATGCACCAGAAGTAGTGGAGGCCTTAGACCACCTATCATTGGCAAATGAGGAGCTCCTTGTTGTCTGCCGTTCATCTTGGCAGAAATTTTTAAACGAATTTGGGAGATACTATTCCGAGTTCCAAGGTGCTGTTCAAGCACTAGCAGCCTTGGATTGCCTTCATTCTCTCTCACTTCTTGCAAAAAACAAGGTTTTTAGTCTTCAATGAGTTCATTAATTTGATGTAGACATGTCATTTATGAGTTTATGACCCATTTACTTATAAGTGGGTCAATTCGAGCTATGTTTCGTCTCACAGGTCAAAAGGTCAAATGGGTCAAAAGTTGCTAAGAGTGTATAGTCAATTTACAAAACCTCCCAAGTCACTTTTTAAATTAAAAAAAAAAGATTAGTAATATAGTAATTGTTATCTTACACTAATTATTTTTTTGTTTTTTTATGACGAAAAGTGTTTCTAGCCAACAAAAACCGACCCAAACCCTTTTGGTTTTAACAATTTTTTTTACTTTAATCAGTTACCCAACCAGCCTATCTTGCCAGCTCTAATTTGATGGTTAAACTTAAATCTCTTTCCCTTCTACTAACTCGACCTCCTCATGTTCTGTCAGGACTATGTATGTCCAATTTTTATTGATGATGATGAACCTGTTCAGATATGTATATCCTCAGGCCGTCATCCGGTATGTAACATTCCTTTTTAAGATGTTAATGCATGTTTTTGCTTTATAATGCTTATAACGTGGTCAACCATGAACAGGTTATGGAGACTGTTTTACAAGATAGTTTTGTTCCAAACGATACAAGTTTGCATGCAGATGGAGAGTATTGTCAGATTGTAACTGGACCAAATATGGGTGGAAAGAGTTGTTATATACGACAAGTGGCTCTCATTGCTATTATGGCACAGGTATATTGAAAACATATACCGCTGTTATTACTCTTATTTAATCTCCAAAACGTCTAGGTTATTTGGTCAATAAATGGGTGTGCATTTTGAAAGTAATTATTCGATTTCTATAGTAAGAATTCGATAATCAGTTGTAATGCAATGCCGGGATGTAGGAGATAGTACTTGTATGCATTTTTCTGTTTGAAGTTGTAGTAATCAGTTGTTTGAGTGTTTGGTAAGTTCTCCATATCATTTAAAAACAAAAACGACATTATTTGAAAAAAGGAAACAGTCTCGTTGAGATGGGAGTAAAAGACTCCCATATTGGATTTGGGCCTTATTAGAGGAAGGGTAATTAGTAAATTTTGATCTACCTTTTTATAGTCAGTATTGGTGCAGCTAGAGTGAAACTGAATGTTGAGAACTAATAATGACCTCTAATCTGTCGATTTAGATATTAAAATAGTCTTTGATCAAGTTAAAAGAAGGGGTAAAAAGTAGATTGATTTTAACCGTAGATAATCAATTTAATTGCAGCATTGCAACCGGTTTGAAACTGATCATTCAAAACTAAATATACGACTCCCAATAATCAGAAGCAAAATCTGTTAATCCATACGTTAAAAACTTATATTCTGTTCTTATTGTGGCGTAACCAACTGATGTTGTCGTTTTCCCTTTAGGTTGGTTCATTTGTACCAGCATCATCAGCAAAAATGCATGTATTAGATGGTATCTACACAAGAATGGGAGCTTCGGATAGCATTCAAAACGGAAGAAGCACATTTTTAGAAGAATTGGGTGAGGCTTCTCATATCCTTAAATCTTGCACGGGTCAATCTTTAGTGATTCTTGATGAGCTCGGAAGAGGCACAAGCACACATGATGGTGTAGCGATTGCTTATGCTACATTGCAGTATCTATTAGAGCAGAAAAGATGCATGGTGCTATTTGTCACTCATTACCCAGAGATAGTTAATATGACAAAAGGGTTGACTGGCCATGTGGGGTCCTATCATGTTTCGTATTTGACATCACAGAAGAAGGATGAACATACATTGAACCCAAACAGTGAGAATGGTGACTATGAAGATGTTGTTTACCTTTATAAGCTTGTTCCTGGTGTATCGGAAAGAAGCTTTGGATTTAAAGTCGCGCAGCTTGCTCAGGTCAGTCGATTTCTGCCTTTTCTTGGATGAAAAGTTTGTTTATTTTCACACTATAAAAATTTAAGGAAGAAGCTAGGAATAGTGCTTAACGAAGGTACCTCCCAAACAGTTGCCTAAGTAGGTCTGCTCGGTATATGGGATGATAGTAGTTGATTTATATCTATGGGCAGACATGAAGCGAAAAGGGTATGCACATGCTTACCTAGAAAAAGAATTTGCATTCCGCGGTAGTTTAAATAAAAACTTGATATGCACCATGTAAAGAAAAAATGTTATGGTCATATGCACACTCATGTTGAGAAACCTTGATCCACCATTGTATTACATATATATCCGTCTTGACCAAGAAAGACTAACTTTATCTTTTTATTTGTACTATTCAGAAGATGAAATGACCCGAGGTTACTAAAATTTGAATGCATGTTATGTTACAGCTACCTTTGTCATGTATAAATCGAGGCACTGAGATGGCAATGAAATTGGAAGAAGCAGTAAGCAAGAGACGGAAAAGTCGGTTGGCCCAAAACACTTCGCAAGAATCAGATGAAACCGGAGATACAAATGCCTTAAAAGAATTAAATTTTTTTTTCTTAAATCTAAATTTGGCATTTTCAGAAGATATGGATCCTGCAAAAAGCTTAGAGTATTTAAAGCATGCTAGGAGCCTTGCACTTGAGTTGAGAAATAGGTAAAGGTATACTTTGATTGGAGCCTTGGTCACACTATCACTCCATTGTTACTGAATATATCCTGATCTTGTACTCATAGATGAACGGATCACGAAGATGAATGACCGTAGTTATCATGAAGACATACATCAAGGAAAAATCATGGTAAAAGAGGTTACTTTTGTTTATGTATAGGTATTCTTATTGATTCTTATGTTGTCGGTTGTTTTCAGCTAGCGTTTGAAAATGGTCTCAATCTTGACTAATTGCTTGATATGAAATGATTGCCTTTGTGTTGTTGACGACATGCAGCAGATTCTTGTGATGTAGATTGTGCAACACCGTGCGGAGACTAGAATTAGGGCCAATGCAAGGATCCAGTTCCCGATGTTAATTAAATGTTCTGTAAATTGTTTAACATTGTAGATACGGTCCTCTGGACACAAATGTATTATCAGTATGGTAAAAGGTAATACCGATTATTCAGTTAGAGATGATCATCAATAGTTTTGCTCCGTTTGTTGTTCTTGTAAACTAATGCTATGGTAATTTCTGCTCCGTTTTTTTACTAGATCGCACGAGTCATTTATTTATATTTCTATTTTTTTAGCAAAGATAAAAAATATATATTGATAGTAGCCAACTTAAACCTAAGACAATCGCAACCTTAAAATATAATGAAAATGAGGCCAATCTAAGATTCATATGAACTGTCTAAAAAAAGACTTCGGTAGCTAACAGGTAACTCAAATGATGATGAAAAATGAGGTCAAATTCTATTATATATGAACTTTTTCGATGAGGAATTCCAATGTGAATGACCAGTAGCAAAATACGTAAAGATGTGATTCCAACAGTGATAAAACATACTCCCACCAGAAACAAATATCGACTTCTAGAATGAAATTTCAAAACCCTCCAACTGAAACAGATTGACCAAAGGCAAACAAGTTGAAGTTTGCTTGATTGATTACTTAACACTGCATGTTAGTTAAAAACAATCCTTAAACAAAGCACACTGGAATGTGAAAACAGGCGGCTGTCAAAGAAGCTCCTTTAGACTTGGATAAATAGATTTCTTTGTATCAGCATTACGCAGCAATTGGTTTTAAAGAAAACATCAGAGAAAACAAGGAAGGATTGAACACTTGATATTTGATATAAACGCTTTGGTTAAGTAAATACAAGGCAGTAAAGCACCCATGACATTTGAAGCGAAACAAACTTTGCAAAAGCTCATATCCCGCCCTGACTTTAGAATTTTCTTAACAGCAGGACGTGTTGCCACATAACTCTATCGTTTGAAACAACTTGCAATGTGTTTTCAAGATGTCAAAAGTTAAATATTCAAGTAGAAAGAGCCTTAAAGGTAGGACTATGCAATCCAGTATTTGCAATTTGGACATCTGGATAAATAACTTATAAAATGCCAGCAATGGAAAATGTTACACTTAAGTTTATAAGTTATGAAACATAACTGAAACAAATGGAGCAAGCACAAGTCTTCTTATTAAACCGAACATAATGCATCAAAACAGTAGTAGCATATTTATCCGCTGTAACACAATGAAAAAGCATAACTCCTATAATGTTCAAGAAAAGGCACACATATTTTGCCTAGCAAAGGCTTGAACGTTCTGATGAAGAAACTAACACAAATCAATACTCTTTGTTTCCGAAGTTCTTGCACCATATCTGTGATGGAACTGGGCGAACAGGCATATGGGGTCGTTGCTGCAGTAGAGATACACGAAAAAGAATTAGACAAGCACGTAGACTACATATTCCTATTAGAAAGTAATATATGGCCAATGACATGATACTATAATAACATTAATCGAAACCACATATATATTAACTGAAGATCAGCCATTGATACCATGTATAATACAAACAGTTAGATAGAGATGAAGAGAAGTCAATTTCGGTAAATAGCAAATCCATAATCTTTGTTTAAACGCAGTATAAGATTAAGAAGGTGAAGTCTGCATATTACAGAGAAGCAGCCGCACGTAGACAGCGTGTTGTAGTAACATAACAATGACACAAATCGCTAATGATTAAACAAGACGTACAACCCTACACGTAAAATTCAGTAGAACGCTATCTAATTAACTTAAGTTGGCAAGTCACAGTAGGAAACATTTCCTATAAGGCCAACACATAGACCTAAATAAAACATTCCAGTACATCAAAGGTTGTGCAATTTCAAATTGTATACTGAAATTAATCTGTGTGATTTGAAACCCTAAAAATTAAAAAAATTGAAGGATCTTAAATTAGGTAAGATCTAGCAGATTGTAAGATAAATTGATGATCGGTGAAGTAAAAAGAGACCTCAAGCTCGGCGGATTTCATGGCGATTGGGATACAGACAAGGAAAATACCAGCCATGGCGATGGCTGTGTTACGCTTCCAGTGTAAAGGGCGACAGTTGGGACCACCACTCATGGTCCATACTTTGCTTCTGAAATCGCCATCGCCATCGCCTCCTCCACCCATTTTCTCACGTCAACTGTTTGGAAATGGTTTTCCTTTTTTACGGAAGTAGTGAAAAAAATGGTTTAGGGATACCTTACCCCGTTTTCATTTTATTTTTATTAACTATTTTAAGTCTTAACATTTTTTACTTGAATTGTGGACGAGAATTTAGGTATTGTTTGGTATAAAGTAATGATAAAAGGAATGAAAAAGATAATTACATACGGTTACAAAAATATTGTTTAATCTAATTAAAAGAAAAGAGTTACTAGTCATGTAATACCATTCCTTTATAAATTGCTATTTTCATTTAACCCATGATCCTAAATTTTTGTTCATTACTTCCATGAATTGAATATATAATGACCATATTACCCATGCCATCTTCATAATAATTCATAACAACCACCCACTCATCCACGCTTAGGGGTGTTATTTGGGTTAACCCGATTCTAATAAGGGTATTTTGGGTCAGACCAAATCGGGTTTTTCCCATAAAAAAAATGACCATAACCTAATTAAAATTCGAGTTTTCGGATTCAGGTCAGGTCTATATGGGTCCCGGGTTTAGACATATAAAAAAAAGTTAAGTAAATTGCATGACTATATATAATTGGGCTGGAGGCTTAAAGGCCCAAACTAAAACTAATTTGGGGGTGTTGTTTAGTGCTAGCAGTTAGAGGTGCAAAGCAATAACCGGTTTTTTTCAAACCCGACACCTCACACGAAACCGGTTTATAGCAAAATCGGTTACCAAATAACCAAAACCGGTTACATAAACCCGGAACCGGTTACACCGGTTATAAGTTAAAAAGGAAATCGGGTTTTTTCGGTTTTTTACCCGGTTAAAACCAGTTATTATGGAAAACCGGTTAAAACCGGTTTTTTGTAATAGATCCGTTAGAAAAGTTAGTGACCGTTAGAAGTTACCGTTAGTGACCGTTAGGAGCATTTTTTTTTTAGTTTTTTGAGTCCTTTTAGTTGCATATATATATAGTTCTACTAGTTTATGTTCAAAACACACCAAACTCTCAAGTATTCTTCTCTCTAAATCATAAAAAGCTCGCAAAAACGCTATATATATACTACTTTTTTCTTCCGAAAACACATAAACTCAACTAATCTTCTCTCAAAATGGAAAACTCACAATCACAACAAGTTTCGGCTTCCACCAGTAGCAATGTTCGAAACATCAAAGTTTACACTAATGACGATATAGCGCAAATTATACAAACTACTCGGGAAAAAAAATTGGGCTTTTTTCGATTTGTGCATCATGAAAGACAGGAATGAAAGAGTACGTTGCAAGAAGTGTGGGAAGTTTTTAGGCTCTAATTCAAACACAATACTAAGAACTCACAAAAACGGGGCTTGTAAAGCGATTAGGCAAGAAGGTTCACAATCGGAACTTGGTGCGGATGGGAGCGTATTTATATACGATAATGATGGGCTTCGAGAAGCATTTACGAAGTTTGTCATTCAAGAGGGGCTTCCATTCAACCACTTCGACAACCAACGACTTACGAAAATTATCAAACAAAGGCTACAACCGCGATACAAACAAGTAAGTCGTACCACCCTTAGAAATGATGCGTTTAAATATTGGGAAAAATCTAAAAATGAAATAATTGAGGGTTTTCGAAACTATAAATATGGGATAAATATTACATGTGATGTTTGGACCGCACCACATGGTACGAAAAATTCATATTTAGCCGTTACGGCCCATTGGTTTCATGATGACCAAGATCTTATACCTTGGTTATTGATGAAACGTACAATTGCTTTTAAATTGTTTGGTTATCCACATACGGGATGTAATTTGCGAAAAATATTAAATGACACACTAGTTGAATATAGTTTAGACGATAAAGTTTTTACAATTTCACTAGATAATGCGTCAAATAATACTAAATCGATGAATTTACTAACGTATAAAACCAATTTTAGATGGGGCTTTTTTTCATTCTCGTTGTGTTGCTCATGTTATAAATTTGTCCGTGCAAAGTGCATTATTAATATGTGATGGTTTACGTCAAAATTTTAGGAAATTATTAGTAACTATATATAGTTCGAGTATCGAATGACAAGCTAATTATAAACGTTTTCGAAAACAATGTGGTGAAATTCCCCTAGGACCTTGCTATGATAATAATACTAGGTGGAATTCTACCCATACTATGTTTGAAAATATATTACGACAACGTGAGACTTTAGATGCTTTCAATGACCTTTTAGTTGTAAAATATAAGTCTGTAGCTATTATGCCTTATGAATGGGATCGACTAAAAGAAATAACTTCGTTTTTATTAGTTTTTAAAGAGGCTACGACTATATTATCGACTGTATATTACCCAACTAGCCCTTTAGTTCTAACCAAAAAAATTTTAATGACCGAAAAATTAAAAGAATTTGAAATGTCCCCATATCGAATGTTTAGAAAAGTGGTTAGAGCTATAAAAAAGAAATTTATAAAATATTTTAAATCCTTGCCATTGATTTTTACTTGTTCCGCCGCACTAAATCCTTGTTTAAATGTTGGTGGGGTACAAAGTTTAATGAAATCAATTTTGGAAAATTTAGGCTTACAATTTGACCCAAACCCGTTATTTATTCAAGAAGAACAAAAAAGATTTGAAGATAATTTTAATGCATTATTTGCTATATATTGTGATAAATATGGTCAACAAAGTGTTCCAATTGTTAACACAATGTGGGCGGGAGAGGGAACATCTTCGAGTCAAACTAGTAATCAAAACCTAAATATAAACCTTTTTAATGTTTTACTTCAAGACGCTATAAAGCGTCAAAGAACATCCGCTCCAACAAGCAAATTGGGACAATATAATGCTACAAATTTCTTTACCACACTCGGTATTGATAGATTTCAAAGTTTTGACATTTTGGCTTGGTGGAAAGAAAGAGAAATACAATTTCCCATTTTAGCCGCTATGGCTCGGGATTTATTATTCCCCCAAGCTACGACGGTAGCTTCCGAATCGGCCTTTTCCGTTAGCGGTAGAATAATATCGGAAAGAAGGTCAAGACTAACCCCTCAAGTCGTGGAAGTTTGTGTATGCTTGAAAGATTCCTTGGAAAATGTAACAACGTTGGAAGGCCCATTATTAGAAGACGTTGAAGAAGTTATCGAACTAGAAGAAGTGGAAATGGGGATTTCACCTACAACTACCGAACTAGACGAAGGTGAATTTGAAGATTTTGAAGTAGAAGAGGAAGAAGAAGAAGATGTAGAAGTAGTAGAAGACGACGAGTAGTTAAGTGTATCCGGGTGATGGTAATGCCGAAACTCGATATACTTTACTACACGATCGATTGTATCAAAATTGTAATAAAACTTATGTTTGTGTTTTATATTTTTAGTTGTAATTGTATTATTTAAAATTGAAATAAAAGTTATGTTTATATTTTATATTTTTTCCAATTTAGAATCCGAACCCCCCCCCCCCCCCCCCCCCCCCAAAAAAAACCGATTAAAAAACCGGTTCAAAACCGAAAAAACCGATTTCGAACATTTTTAACCGAAAAAAAACCGGTTTCAAAAAAACCGGTTTAACCGAAACCGGTTTTTTTTTAACTGTTTTTTTTTAAACCGAAAACCGATTAAAACCGAACTGTTGCACCTATACTAGCAGTAGGAATGAAACAAACAAACAAAAAGAAAAGAAAATTCAATGTTCAAATAAACAAAAAATTTACTTATCTTTTTTTCTGTTTTAGATCCCGATCTTTAATTTCATGGAGTTCGAATCTGAAGAAATTACATCAACAACAACAATGATGATGACAAACAGTCAAAAAATAAATAAATCAAAATCAGTTAACATCAACAATTACTTCCTAAACCTCAAACGGATCTACAATCACCGGGAAACAACAACAATTGAGAAGAAATCTGAGGAGTGAAGGAGAAGGTCAAAGATCAACGGGTTATTCGGGTCTTAATCGAACCCGATTTCCTTAACAAACTGAACCCTAACCCGACCCTATATATGTTTCGGGTGGACTCGGGTTGACCCGACTGGAACATTATACCCGATTAAACCCGACCCTAAAGTGATAAATTGGGTTCGGTTCTGGTCCGGGGGTCGGTTTTTTGACACCCCTACCCACGATTGGATTCAATTATTTAAGATTTTTAATTTTCTAAAATATTTACAAATAAAAATATTAATTTAAGGTCATTTCACTAATGTAAAATTCATTTTTCTTAACTTCACCGGCAAAGAATTTAGGGTTTTCTTCACCAATTTCTTTTTCTTTCATATTTATTAATTTTAATTTGTTTATTTTCTTCTTCATATAATGTACTTATTTGTAAAGGTTTATAGTTAATTAGTAATCTTTATTATTGTGTTGTTTGTTTATTCTTTTTGAAATATCGTTTTGTTTTTTATGTTGACTATGCACTTTTAAATACGATATGTTCTTATTATTACATTGATTTTCTTATTTTAACAATTATTCAGAAAAGGCTAGAAAAGTTCTGATGAAATTAAATTGATATTCCTTAGTATTAGGTCCTTATTTATGTTTAAAATGTAATAACATGTTTTTTTTTGTTTATTTAAAATATAGTTTCAGGGATACTTTTGTCAACATGATCAATTTTGTCTCATTCAAACAAACTTTCTGAACAACCAATCAAACAAGTTAATGAAATGAAATGGTTCATAAGAGAGGCTCAACGGATTATTAATTATAGCGATTACGAAAAATCTATTATAAGATATTGATTATAAAAGTTTGATCAAACAACTTTGCTACAAAAAATACTTAGTAGAATGACACTATTTAATGAATAAGTGAACAAACTGATAATATGATAGTAACCAAACAACACCGAAAGACAAACTCACCAAATCTTCTTATTAAGATCAATCACCAAACGATATTAAGACTTACAAGACTAATACTCAATCAATCAATTGATTGTTTAATACAAAATAGACTAAAATAGGGTTAAAAGATAAAACCCTAATATTCTTTAGAGAGAGAGAAATCGGATAGAAAGAGAAACAAGAATACAATATGATGCCCTAAATGAGAGAAAATTTGATTATATACTACAACTTTACAATTAACACCCTATAGTTAGACAAACTAACACTCCAGCCCTTCATGTTCCAGTTCTCTACTTTCAATAGCAAGACAGCACCATACTTTCACTAATAGCCAACTTCAGTCCCTCAACTTATTTCTGCACAAACCGACTTAAGTTAGTTAATGTTTTTAACCCAAGTTAGGATTGACGTTAGAACCGTCTTTTGAACATCCCCCCTCAATCCTAACTTGGAAGGCATTAAACAGCCCCAACTTAGTACACAAATATTTGTGTTGAGTAGGAGGAAGCCCCTTCGTAAACACATCGGCAAGCTGATCAACTGAGTCAACTTTAATCAGCTAAAGAACACCAGAACAGACTTTTTCCCGAACAACATGCAAGTCTATTTCAAAATGCTTAGTCCGCTCATGAAATACAGGATTATTTGATATCATCATCGCGGCTTTGTTATCACAGTAGAAATCAACAGGGGTTAAATCATTTATTTTCATATCATGCAATAAGTTTATTAATCACAAGGTTTCACAAGTAGCAGCAGCCATGGTTCGGTACTCTGCTTCAGCAGAAGACCTGGAGACCATAGGCTGCTTTTTACTTTTCCATGACACAAGGGAATTTCCAACATATACACAAAAACCAGTAACATAACGACGAGAAATTTGACAACGACCCCAATCAGAATCAACATACACAGATAACTTGACACTACTAGATTTGCACGACTGAATTCCTTGACCGAGAGCAGTTTTAAGGTATCTAAGGACCCTTAGCGCAAGACTAAAGTGAAGTTCTGTGGGGGCATGCATAAACTGTGAAAGATTTTGGACAGCAAAGCTAATATCGGGTCTTGTAAGTGTCAAATATATCAACTTTCCAACCAGTTTTTGATACACAGAAATATTGCTTAACAATTTACTTGACTTATGTTCTACTTTATCAAATAAAACAGAAATATTTGCATCAAGAGGTGTGGTTGCAGATTTGCATCCTAACAACCCAAATTCATCAAGTAATTCCAACCAATATTTACGCTGAGAAAGACATACTCCCAATTTAGATTCAAATAATTCTATGCCCAAAAAATATTTCAAGTTACCCAAATCCTTAATCATAAACTTAGAATTAAGAAATTCCTTTACAGCCATGATTTCAC
>CAJVGC010000592.1:25308931-25357801 GCA_910822075.1 Senecio squalidus
AAATTTTAATGACCGAAAAATTAAAAGATTTGAAATGTCCCCATATCGAAGTTTAGAAAAGTGGTTAGAGCTATAAAAAGAATTTAAAATATATTTAAATCCTTGCCATTGATTTTTACTTGTTCCGCCGCACTAAATCCTTGTTTAAATGTTGGTGGGGTACAAAGTTTAATGAAATCAATTTTGGAAAATTTAGGCTTACAATTTGACCCAAACCCGTTATTTATTCAAGAAAACAAAAAAGATTGAAGATAATTTTATGCATTATTGCTATATATTGTGATAAATATGGTCAACAAAGTGTTCCAATTGTTAACACAAATGTGGGCGGGAGAGGGAACATCTTCGAGTCAAACTAGTAATCAAAACCTAAATATAAACCTTTTTAATGTTTACTTCAAGACGCTATAAAGTCAAAAACATCCGCTCCAACAAGCAAATTGGGACAATATAATGCTACAATTCTTTACCACACTCGTATTGATAGATTTCAAAGTTTTGACATTTTGGCTTGGTGGAAAGAAAAGAATACAATTTCCCTCCCATTTTAGCCGCTATGGCTCGGGATTTATTATCCCCCAAGCTACGACGGTAGCTTCCGAATCGGCCTTTTCCGTTAGCGGTAGAATAATATCGGAAAGAAGGTCAAGACTAACCCCTCAAGTCGTGGAAGTTGTGTATGCTTGAAAGATTCCTTGAAAATGTAACAACGTTGGAAGGCCCATTATTAGAAACGTTGAAGAAGTTATCGAACTAGAAGAAGTGGAAATGGGGATTTCACCTACAACTACCGAACTAGACGAAGGTGAATTTGAAGATTTTGAAGTAGAAGAGAAGAAGAAGAAGTATGTAGAAGTAGTAGAACACGAGTATTAAGTGTATCCGGTGATGGTAATGCGAAACGCGATATACTTTACTACACGATCGATTGTATCAAAATTGTAATAAAACTTATGTTTGTGTTTTATATTTTTAGTTGTAATTGTATTATTTAAAATTGAAATAAAAGTTATTTATATTTTATATTTTTTCCAATTTAGAATCCGAACCCCCCCCCCCCCCCCCCCCCCCCCAAAAAAAACCGATTAAAAAACCGGTTCAAAAACCGAAAAAAAACCGATTTCGAACATTTTTAACCGAAAAAAACCGGTTTCAAAAAAACCGGTTTAACCGAAACCGTTTTTTTTAAACTGTTTTTTTTTAAACCGAAAACCGATTGTTGCACCTATACTAGCAGTAGGAATGAAACAAACAAACAAAAAGAAAAGAAAATTCAATGTTCAAATAAACAAAAAATTACTTATCTTTTTTTCTGTTTTAGATCCCGATCTTTAATTTCATGGAGTTCGAATCTGAAGAAATTACATCAACAACAACAATGATGATGACAAACAGTCAAAAAATAAATAAATCAAAATCAGTTAACATCAACAATTACTTCCTAAACCTCAAACGGATCTACAATCACCGGGAAACAACAACAATTGAGAAGAAATCTGAGGAGTGAAGGAGAAGGTCAAAGATCAACGGGTTATTCGGGTCTTAATCGAACCCGATTTCCTTAACAAACTGAACCCTAACCCGACCCTATATATGTTTCGGGTGGACTCGGGTTGACCCGACTGGAACATTATACCCGATTAAACCCGACCCCTAAAGTGATAATTGGGTTCGGTTCTGGTCCGGGGGTCGGTTTTTTGACACCCCTACCCACGATTATTATTTAAGATTTTTAATTTTCTAAAATATTTACAAATAAAAATATTAATTTAAGGTCATTTCACTAATGTAAAATTCATTTTTCTTAACTTCACCGGCAAAGAATTTAGGGTTTTCTTCACCAATTTCTTTTTCTTTCATATTTATTATTTTAATTTGTTTATTTTCTTCTTCATATAATGTACTTATTTGTAAAGGTTTATAGTTAATTAGTAATCTTTATTATTGTGTTGTTTGTTTATTCTTTTTGAAATATCGTTTTGTTTTTTATGTTGACTATGCACTTTTAAATACGATATGTTCTTATTATTACATTGATTTTCTTATTTTAACAATTATTCAGAAAAGGCTAGAAAAGTTCTGATGAAATTAAATTGATATTCCTTAGTATTAGGTCCTTATTTATGTTTAAAATGTAATAACATGTTTTTTTTTGTTTATTTAAAATATAGTTTCAGGGATACTTTTGTCAACATGATCAATTTTGTCTCATTCAAACACAACCAATCAAACAAGTTAATGAAATGAAATGGTTCATAAGAGAGGCTCAACGGATTATTAATTATAGCGATTACGAAAAATCTATTATAAGATATTGATTATAAAAGTTTGATCAAACAACTTTGCTACAAAAAATACTTAGTAGAATGACACTATTTAATGAATAAGTGAACAAACTGATAATATGATAGTAACCAAACAACACCGAAAGACAAACTCACCAAATCTTCTTATTAAGATCAATCACCAAACGATATTAAGACTTACAAGACTAATACTCAATCAATCAATTGATTGTTTAATACAAAATAGACTAAAATAGGGTTAAAAGATAAAACCCTAATATTCTTTAGAGAGAGAGAAATCGGATAGAAAGAGAAACAAGAATACAATATGATGCCCTAAATGAGAGAAAATTTGATTATATACTACAACTTTACAATTAACACCCTATAGTTAGACAAACTAACACTCCAGCCCTTCATGTTCCAGTTCTCTGACAGCACCATACTTTCACTAATAGCCAACTTCAGTCCCTCAACTTATTTCTGCACAAACCGACTTAAGTTAGTTAATGTTTTTAACCCAAGTTAGGATTGACGTTAGAACCGTCTTTTGAACATCCCCCCTCAATCCTAACTTGGAAGGCATTAAACAGCCCCAACTTAGTACACAAATATTTGTGTTGAGTAGGAGGAAGCCCCTTCGTAAACACATCGGCAAGCTGATCAACTGAGTCAACTTTAATCAGCTAAAGAACACCAGAACAGACTTTTTCCCGAACAACATGCAAGTCTATTTCAAAATGCTTAGTCCGCTCATGAAATACAGGATTATTTGATATCATCATCGCGGCTTTGTTATCACAGTAGAAATCAACAGGGGTTAAATCATTTATTTTCATATCATGCAATAAGTTTATTAATCACAAGGTTTCACAAGTAGCAGCAGCCATGGTTCGGTACTCTGCTTCAGCAGAAGACCTGGAGACCATAGGCCTTTTCCATGACACAAGGGAATTTCCAACATATACACAAAAACCAGTAACATAACGACGAGAAATTTGACAACGACCCCAATCAGAATCAACATACACAGATAACTTGACACTACTAGATTTGCACGACTGAATTCCTTGACCGAGAGCAGTTTTAAGGTATCTAAGGACCCTTAGCGCAAGACTAAAGTGAAGTTCTGTGGGGGCATGCATAAACTGTGAAAGATTTTGGACAGCAAAGCTAATATCGGGTCTTGTAAGTGTCAAATATATCAACTTTCCAACCAGTTTTTGATACACAGAAATATTGCTTAACAATTTACTTGACTTATGTTCTACTTTATCAAATAAAACAGAAATATTTGCATCAAGAGGTGTGGTTGCAGATTTGCATCCTAACAACCCAAATTCATCAAGTAATTCCAAACAATATTTACGCTGAGAAAGACATACTCCCAATTTAGATTCAAATAATTCTATGCCCAAAAAATATTTCAAGTTACCCAAATCCTTAATCATAAACTTAGAATTAAGAAATTCCTTTACAGCCATGATTTCACTATCAGAGTTACCAGTTATAATAATATCATCCACATAAACCAATAGCATAACATGTATACTACTTTTGGTCAAAACATACAAAGAATAATCAGCTTTACTTTGGACAAAACCGTATTCACATAAACTGGCAGTTAACTTCTCATTCCACTTTCTAGGGGCCTGTTTCAGACCATATAAGGACTTTTTCAACTTACAAACACGATTATCAGACTTGTCAAAATACCCTTCGGGTAATGACATATAAACATCCTCATCCAGATCACCATATAAAAATGCATTATTAACATCAAGTTGAAAGAGAGGCCAACTATTGCACACAGCTAAAGTAATCATACACCTAACAGTGACCATTTTAACGACAGGAGAAAAAGTTTCTTCGTAGTCAATGCCATACTTTGGGCTATAGCCTTTTGCAACTAACCTAGCCTTATACCGTTCAATTTCACCAGAAGCCTTGTACTTGATTTTAAACAACCATTTACAGTCAACAATATTTTTATTAACTGGTTTTTCTGTCACATCCCAAGTATGGTTTCTAAGTAAGGCCTCCATTTCAGTATTCATGGCATTTACCCAATTAGGGTCAAGGCAAGCTTGTTTAAAGGACTTAGGTTCAATACTTTTATTTAGATTAGCAACAAAGCAAGCAATATCATTTTTAAGCCAAGCATAACTAACAACTTTATCAACACCATATCTGTGTTTCCCCCCTAAAACATAGTCATCCCACTTTCTAGGAACATTTGTTTTTCTAGAGGATTTTCGAGAATTCGCAGGTTCATTAATAACAGACTCATCCAGATTTAGAAAAACATTTCCCTCAGGGATAACTGTGTTTTCATCAATTGGTGTTGCAGTGGTATTCTCCTCCATAACAGTTTCATGGATAGGAGATGACTCCTTAAAACTGTCATGAGAGGACGAATCAGAGCCACTACCTTCACCATCAGTCTCCATCCCTTCATCATCGGGACTTTTTGGGAGTTGGTTATACATGCTATCAAAAAAGTTTAAAGTATTTGTGGTGGTCTCAGTGTGCAAGTTAAGATGATCATCATTAGTGGATTTGAACGGGAAAACATTTTCATAGAATTTAACATCTCTAGAGAATATTACACACTTCTGATCAAAACTATGCAATTTATAGCCTTTCTTAGAATTAGAATAGCCAATAAATGCACATTTAAGAGACCTACTACTAAACTTATCATTATTATTAAGCACAGTAGCATAAGCAAGACATCTAAAACTCCTAAGGTGGGACATATTAGGTTTATGGTCATAGATATATTCATAGGGGGATTTACCACTTAACACAAAGGATGGAGTCTTGTTAATAAGATAGGTAGCAGTTAGAACACACTCAGGCCACATATAGAGGGGAATGCCCCCTTGAAACAAAAGAGATCTAGAAACGTTTAACAAATGTCTATGTTTTCTCTCAGCTATACCATTTTGTTGTGGTGTATAAGCACAACTGGTTTGATGAACAATTCCATTTTGATTAAAAACGTTAGACAGTTTGTTATTGACAAATTCAGTACCGTTATCACTTCTAAAAACTTTAATAGTTCTTGAAAACTGGTTTTTAATCAAATTATAAAAATCAAGAATATTGTTAAACACCTCATCTTTGGTTTTAAGCATATACACCCATACAGCCCTAGAGTAATCATCGACAATTGTTAAAAAATATCTGAAACCTTCCTTGCTAGTTACTTTATAAGGACCCCACAAATCCAGATGAACCAAGTCTCCCAAGTGACTGGATTTATGGTCACTTAGTGGAAAAGGTTCTCGGGTTTGCTTGGCCTTATGACAAACATCACAAGGTACGGTTTCAGAACTTCCTACTACATTTAAGGAAGATTTGAGGACATTTAGGACTTGATCAGAAGGGTGACCAAGTCGATTGTGCCACAAATCAAAGGACAAACAATTAAGCACATTATTAACAAAGGCACAATTATCATTACTAACCATGTTAAAATAATATAAACCATCAGAAACACTACCAGTCCCCAGGGTATTCTTTAGAGTTGAGTCCTGAATTAAGCAATGGTGTTTATTAAAAACAGCTGAAAGGTCACTATCTTCAGCCAATTTGAACACAAATAGTAAGTTTACATTATATTCAGGAACGACTAAAACATCATAAAGAACAATGTTATCATTGAGTTTTAAATTTCCAATTTTAACAATTCTTGCATCAGTTCCATTTGGATGTCCTACTTTCAGATTCAAACCAGCAATATCTATGACACTATCAAGATATTCATCTGATAGCGTCATATGCTGGTTTGCTCACAAACTGATAATATGATAGTAACCAAACAACACCGAAAGACAAACTCACCAAATCTTCTTATTAAGATCAATGACGAAACGATATTAAGACTTACAAGACTAATACTCAATCAATCAATTGATTGTTTAATACAAAATAGACTAAAATAGGGTTAAAAGATAAAACCCTAATATTCTTTAGAGAGAGAGAGAAATCGGGTAGAAAGAGAAACAAGAAAACAGTATGATGCCCTAAATGAGAGAAAAGTTGATTATATACTACAACTTTACAATTAACACCCTATAGTTAGACAAACTAACACTCCAGCCCTTCATGTTCCGGTTCTCTACTTTCAATAGCAAGACAACACCATACTTTCACTAATAGCCAACTTCAGTCCCTCAACTTATTTCTGCACAAACCGACTTAAGTTAGTTAATATTTTTAACCCAAGTTAGGATTGACGTTAGAACCGTCTTTTGAACAATAAGTAACTATTATTTTTTTGTAATTTAATTATAAAATTTATATCTACTTTTGTAGTTAGAATTTGAATTAAATACTTATAAAATATGCCATTGTTGTTTTATATATTTATACCAATTTTCTTTGACAACACTTCACTTTTGAATATGTATTTTTATGGTTTTCTGTCTTATGAGTCTTATTTTCCGATATCGACCAAGACCACCAATAATCATTTGTCGGCCTTGAACCCAGATTATATGAAAGTTTCTAAGAATATATATCTAGTTTGTATGTAGACTAAATCTACGATCGAATATAACCACATTAAATCTTCTTATGCTCTTTACTTGCCTTTTCTTTTTATCAGAGCTTATCCTTAACATGTGGAATTAGAGTCTTGGAGGTTCGATTAACAATGGTTGAAGAAGGAAAAATGAATATTGATAACTTCAATTGCTACACTTTCGATTTCTAGAACATGGAAAGAGAAAACTATATAGAAAAAATTCACCAATCAATATCAATGTTGGAACACAAGCCTGAAGATAGTAAAGGATATTGAGATTGATTGCAAAATGCTGTGTGCCTTTCCATTAATCACATGCTCTTTAAATAGAGTTTTACAATACATAGGGTAAAGCCCAAAGGCAAATATAAACATGGGCCTGAGAAAACATAATACGTAAATGTTACAATGTACTCTTTAATATACCCCCGCAGTTGGAGCGGGAGGAGTGCGGACGCTCAAACTGTTGCGAAACTCTGTAAACAAGAGGGAAGGCAAGCCTTTGGTGAAGATATCTGCGTATTGGTAACGTGATGGGACGTGAAGAACCCGAATGTGTCCCATAGCAACTTTGTCACGAACAAAGTGAATGTCAATCTCAACATGTTTAGTGCGCTGATGTTGAACCGGGTTAGATGACATATAGACTGCACTGACATTGTCACAGTAGACAATGGTAGCTGTGGACAGCGGAGTGTGTAACTCACGAAGTAAGTTGCGGAGCCATGCAGTTTCGGCAACTGCATTTGCAACTCCTCTGTATTCTGCTTCGGCACTGGAGCGAGAGACCGTGTGTTGTCGTTTAGACGACCAAGAGAGCAGGTTGTGTCCAAGAAATACACAATAACCAGATGTAGACCGACGAGTGGAGGGGCAGCCACCCCAATCGGCATCAGAGTAAGCTGTGAGCTGAGTGGTGGAGGAGGTGTAAAGTTGTAGACCATGATCAAGGGTACCACGAACATAACGGAGAATCCGTTTGAGCGCTTGAAGGTGAGGTTCCCGGGGATCATGCATAAAGAGGCATATCTGCTGAACAGCGTACGCAAGATCAGGACGCGTAAAGGTAAGATACTGAAGTGCCCCTGCCAGACTGCGATATAAGGTAGGATCCGAAACTGAAGGACCCGAAAGTGAGAGTTTGCAATCACCCTCAACAGGTGTCCGAGATGGGTTACAATTGAGCATTTTTGCTCGCTCTAGAATCTCGGTGGCATACTTCCTCTGTGAAAGAAACATCCCGGTGTCGGAGCGTGTAACGGAGATACCCAGAAAATAATTAAGTGCCCCGAGGTCTGTCATCGCAAATTCACGACCGAGAAATGTGATAATCCGCTGAAGTAATGCTGTCGACGAAGCTGTGAGAATGATATCGTCGACATATAATAACAAGTATGCTGTCTCGGAGCCATGTCGGTAGATGAACAGTGAGGAGTCTGTTTTGCTGTGAACGAAACCAACACGGAGAGCATAGGTGGCAAAGCGCTGAAACCATGCACGAGGTGCTTGCTTAAGACCGTAGAGAGACTTCTTTAGCAAACAAACGTAGTCAGGGTGTTGCGGATCAGTGAACCCAGGTGGTTGATGCATATAAACAGTTTCGGCAAGATGACCATGGAGAAACGCGTTTTTGACATCGAGCTGATGAACTGGCCAATGTCGTGAAATGGCAATACTGAGCACTGTACGGATGGTGGCCGGTTTGACAACCGGGCTGAAAGTCTCGTCACAATCAACACCCAACTGCTGGCTACGACCATTGGCTACTAGACGTGCTTTGTACCTGCTCAAGGAACCATCTGCATTAAGTTTGAGTTTAAACAACCACATTGAGGTAACTACATTCACGTTCACGGGGCGGGGTACAAGTTCCCAAGTATCATTTTTAATAAGAGCGCCATATTCATCATACATAGACTTTTGCCAATTTGGGTCTCGAAGGGCATGTAAATAGGAGCGAGGTAAAAGAGATTGGGTGGTGACATGTAAGTTAAGGCGTTGTTTAGGTTTCGAGATGCCATGACAGGACCTAGTGGCCATCGAGTGGGTGCGACGGATGGGAGTGTGGGGTGGAGAGGAATCCGAATCAGAAGATGATGTGATGCCATCGGTGTTGGGACTGGAGGGTGGGTGTGACGAATTGGACTCGGAGGAAACAGAAGAAGCGCTGGAAGGGGAGCTGGGCTCGGGGGAGGTGATGGGCTGGACAGAATTGGAGGATTGGGCCGAGGAGGTGGACTGAGCAGATGAGGGAGACTGGGCTGAAGTTTGGGCAGTGGAGTTACTAGACGTGTTTGTGGTGTGGGAGTGTGTTGGCAGCGGAGCAGAAGAGGGGGGAGTATTGGGTACCCCCGTAGATGGAGGGGCAGTGAGCAGATTTCGAGTAATATGTGAAGGTTCGGTGTCGAGGAAGGTGTATGGGGGCTGTTTTTGTGGTGTTATCGAGCCGTAGGGAAAAGTTGTTTCATCGAATGTGACATGTCGGGATAAAATAATTTATCGAGACAACGGTAACCGCGGTGATTGTTTGGATATCCTAAGAATATGCAAGGGGTGGATCTTGGGTCTAGTTTGTGTGATGGAAAAAGGTGAGGGTAACAAAGGCAACCGAAGACCTTTAAGCGAGTGTAGGGTGGTGTTGTTTGGAAGAGCTTGGTGAAAGGTATTTCATTGTTTATGGAAGTTGATGGTAGGAGGTTCAAGAGTTGAGTTGCCATATTCAAGGCTTCGACCCAATATTGAGGTGGGAGATTTGCTTGGAAGAGTAAGGTGCGGATGATGTTATTAATTGTGCGTATCATCCGCTCGGATTTTCCATTTTGTTGTGAGGTTTTGGGGCAAGAGAAGCGAAATTGAATGCCATATTTATCAAAAAGAGTATGAAGTGCATTATTATCGAACTCACCCCCATGATCGCATTGAAAAGATTTTATGTCACATTTAAATTGGTTGTTAACATAAGCACGAAAATGAATAAACTTTGCAAAAACATCACACTTACGT
Organism: Senecio squalidus; assembly: GCA_910822075.1. Classification (NCBI taxonomy): domain Eukaryota; kingdom Viridiplantae; phylum Streptophyta; class Magnoliopsida; order Asterales; family Asteraceae; genus Senecio; species Senecio squalidus. The sequence continues at coordinate 25,318,754 of CAJVGC010000592.1, forward strand.
CGAAGAGGATAAACCCACAAAAAATGAGAATAATGATCAAGAAAAAGAACATAATATTTGAATCCGCTAACACTCGGAATTGGTGAAGTCCACAAGTCCGAGTGTACAATTTCAAAAACTGAATTAACAATAGAGTTTGAACGATAAAAGGGAAGTTTAATATGCTTTCCTAATTGACAAGCATTGCAAAGCACATTTGACTTCGTTTTATTACAAGAGATTAAACCGCTAGAAATAAGAGACCGCAACACATCATTCCCGGGGTGACCGAGTCTTTGGTGCCACGTTGAAGGAGTTGTAGACAAAAATGCAAAATGAGAGAGGAGTTTCACGGGGTATAAGTCACCATGGCTATCACATCGGAGAAGTGTTTGGCGGGTTCGGTAATCCTTCACAGAAAAACCAAATTCGTCAAAATCAATAGAACATTTATTATCTTTGGTAAAGCGACGAACGGAGATTAGATTCTTTATGATATCGGGTGTGATTAGAATATTATGAAGATGAAGATTTTTGTTAGGTGTTGGCAAATAGCTATGTCCCATGTTGGTGACGGGTATGGAGGACCCGTTACCAACTAAGATAGATGATATAGTGTTTTTATTAAGAATGTACTTGAGTTTACCTGCATCTGATGCAATGTGAGATGTAGCCCCGGTGTCCATGTACCATCCCGAATCACCAAGGTCCTGGAGAGTCATTGAATTAAATGCTTGTGGGAGCGAGGTATTTTGATCACTGTTACTGCTTTGCCCGGTTTCAAACGTGGTGTGATTCGGATTTGGCCCAAGAATACCAGCCTGTTGGGCCTGCGGATTGTTGGCGGTCATGTGGGCCTGTTGGGACTGCCTAGAACCGTTGCTGCCAAGGGGATTGTTTGGCCCCATATTCTGTTGGGAGGAATTCCCAGGAGTGTAGTGAACAACATGGTGTGGTGCCCCACCAGGGAGTGCATGGGAAACATTTCTAGCATGGGGAGCTTGCATGGCCTGTGTAGTTTGAGAACCATTCCATACGTAATGAACCACCGTACGTTCGTTGCCTCCTGTCCCATTAGTGTTACCGTTACCGTAGTTATGCGTTGGATTACCACCTCCCCTGTTATTTCCGTTACGTCCCCTAGTATCAACATTTCCATGCACAAAACGACACCGTGCACCGTAGTTACAATGACCTCTTTGAAAATTCCTACAAATCTGTGGACCAGTATTGTTTCGGTTGGAGTCATTACCTGCATAAAGGATTGTTGGAGCTGCTGCGGTGTCCCTTGGTTGTGTGCGGAGTCGGTTGAACCTCGACTCCTCCATTAGAAGCATGGACCTGACTTCTAGAAACGTAGGCATAGGTTTCTGATGACGAATAATTCCCGACACTTGCTCATATTTCTCCGAAAGACCATTCACGATGCTCATCACAAGGGTTCTTTGGCTCACTGGTGCATCGATATTTGCTAGGAGATCGGTTATGACCTTGATTTTGTGACAATATTCGGTGATAGTCATCTCTCCGAGTTGCATGGACCGGAGTTCCATTTCGAGTTCGTTTGCCCTGGCATCCTTATTGTCTTGGAACATACTTTCAATTTTCTGCCATATTTGACGAGCCGTATCGCCCCTCTTCATCACCATTTGAAGGAGAGTCGGTTTGATCGTGGTGTAAATCCACATCTTGACAAGAGAGTCAAGATTCTTCCATGGTTGATCATTTTCTGCCGGTTTGACGGAGGTTCCGTCCAAGTGACCAAGGACTTCAAAACTTATGCAGTGGGTTTCGAAGAGCTCCCTCCATGAGTCATAGTTGAGTTCATCGAGATCGAGCATGAGTGGGACGTATGACTTGATGTTTGTCACACCGAAAGCTTTGATGTTTGCGTTTGCCATTGCTATTGAATGAGGGTTTCTTTGTTTTGTTTTACTGTTGCAAGAAGGATGAAGACGAAGGGGAGAGAGAGGAGCGTGGGATAGTTAAGGAATGGAGAGAATTAAGGGATGGGATTAAGGAAAGAATTTTTGAATGTGATAGGAAAGAGAGAAAGATACGGTTAGTTAGAGAGAAGGTAGGAGCCTTTGTGGCTCTGATACCATAAAGGATATTGAGATTGATTGCAAAATGCTGTGTGCCTTTCCATTAATCACATGCTCTTTAAATAGAGTTTTACAATACATAGGGTAAAGCCCAAAGGCAAATATAAACATGGGCCTGAGAAAACATAATACGTAAATGTTACAATGTACTCTTTAATAGATATGAGTGAAGATTGGGCTTTGTTGGATCGGTAAGCTTTTGGTGTGGTCACGTTTTCATTGACGAAAAATGTTGTATTCAATATCGTTAACGAGAAGACTACATTCATAATGATAGTCGCTAGATTGATATCGATGGACAACGCTTTCGGTGATAAAGTTCAAGAGTTATGTTGTTACCTTCGTTTCCTGAAAGTTGACTTGGCACAATTACGATTGTTAGTAGTTCGACGAGAACAACTAATCTCATATTTGAAAGAACTCGAGACTTTATGCTTTGGAAGGATATATGGCTAGAGTTACGGTAAATCGTCTAGTTCCTTGTTAAGTGTAGACAATTGGGGAAGGAATCCCAAGAGCGAACATGTTCAAAATCGAGGCAGATCGAAGTCAATGAACCGAAAGTCAAATAAACAAAAGAATGTCATGTGTTGTAACTGTAACAAGATTAGACACTACATGGATCAATGTAACTCATCGACAAAGATAAATAAGTGAACTGTGAACTCGAGTGAGTCTTTCCTTGATGGATTTCAAAACTGGAAAAATTAGACTAGTGGATGATGAGAGACTTGATAGTGCGGGAATCAAGGATGTGGGGCTTATGACTCACTTGGTAGTGGACGTTGATGAACGTAATGTACAATCCTGGTTTGAAGAGAATGTTAATTTCGGTTTTATCATGTAAACTTTAGAGATGGTCAATTGAAAGTTATTAAGGGAATATTGTAACGACATGATTTTCAAAAATCCCGTAATTTTTTTTTATGTTTTAAGAGAATTTATAACGGAAATTTTTTTAGTTAAACGAGATTAGCGGTTCATAAAAGCTAAAGTCACATCAAACCATTTGTCACGTTATAATTTACAATATAAAAATGGTATATGATATAAGCCGACAACATTCCAAAAGTAACGGGGATAACAAGCTACCCCATAGAGTCCCCCTCTGCAAGTACAAGTCAAGCAACCTACAAGCAATGACACATTTGAAAAAGAGTATCAGTTATAGCTGGTGAGACAATAATTTAATAATAAAGACGATAAAATCGTTTTATATGAATAGAGTTGTCTTTACTAACCGAAACCATACCCCAACCTCGTAAGCAGATACGATAAAATAATCAAAATGTAACAATGTACAAATGCATATGAATTTAACTCCATCATATAATCAATTCCGTGTTAATGCATATAACTTTTTACGTCTTACTAGGGTCCATCATATTCCCTAAGTAATCATTTCAATAGATTCCATCTTATGCCCTAGGGGCTACAACCTCGTTTGCTACTCGGACATTTCTGCATGTCATTATAAGTATTAGGGCGCGACTCTCAACCTTTATAATAACCCAAAATGCAGGCTTCCACTACTCCGACATAGCAAATTAGTGTGTTGTCGTTAAGGAGGGATCCACAAGTACCATCGTCCACACTTCCCCACTCCCACGTGATGTTACCGGTTGACCCATTGTAGTAAAACATCACTCTAGTATGAGACTACATTCATGTACCACGTGTTGCAAGGAGGTCTAGAATTCCCCGCAACCAAGACAAATTGCTAGCACTTTCCACCTAGTTAGTCAAACTAGGCCTCAGTGTCTATCTATTAACAACTACAACTACCCATAATCAAAATAAAGTCTCTTATGTAAAACTAATGCATACTTCTTATAATGTACAAATCAAAACAATAACAATTATATACGCATATAAGAATAAATGTGTACAACCTCATATGATACACAAAACCGAACATGAGTAGCTACTCATTTATTTAAATAAGTTATCCTGTTTATTAATTCATCGGTAATTGATCAAAACTAGGATAACATACATGCATTAACACTACGACTGTTAACTTTTCGACCTATTTTTGACAGATTTTTTTTCCGACCTATTTCCGACCGAATGATTCTTTATTTAATAATTTTGCAACAGATATTCTGTCATTAATCTGTCACAAATATTATTTTTCAACATAATATATATTTTTAGAATATTTATTTTTCCAGATTTTTTTTACCCTTTTCAAGCTATACCAATATGCCAATAATCTATAAAATGTGCAAATATTATTAAAATAGCCACAAATATGGCAATACTAAAAACATCGTCAAAATAATATCAAGAATCATGCAAATAGGTTCACAAATACAATTAATAAAATGTTAGAAAAACATTTTACAAAGACAAACTTGGAGAATTTGGTATGACTTGTATTGAGAGATAACCGCCAACAATTAAAATCAAATATATTCAAATTTAAATTTGTATTTACGTAATCTATTTTCTGTTTTGTATCCCATGTAAATCTCCTGTATCTTCTCCTGTATTTCCTCTTTACATCGCTTATATATGTAACTCATTCCTAAATGTAAAATCAATTGATTGAATATAGTTATTTTCCTTTAATCAATCTCTTCTCTGAACCTTCATATGGTATCACAGCAAGGTTCAACACCTTCCTCTCCAATCAGTTCTCCTAATTCATCCCCTTCTTCATCACCGGAAAGCAAAATGTCCGACACACATGATGAAAATTCATCCCTCACACTCAACTTCTCAATAAAAGACCTTGAAGCTTTCTTCCACCAATTACCTAGGATGGAAGACACAGATCGAAGCTTTACTTCATGGATTGGATTTATATAAATTCATCGATGGCTCTTTTCCGGCACCCACTCCGACCGTCGAAACCAACGCCAGTGTAACTCCTCACAAAGATCATGCTCGATGGTTTCGCCAAGACAAGCTTCTATTTGGAGCTTTGGTCGGTAGCCTGTCTCCAGAAATCGTCCCGCTAATAACAAACGCTTCTTCCTCATATGAAGCATGGAAAATCCTAGCCGGCACTTACGCATATCCATCCCGAGGTCACATTAAACAACTACAATACAGCTCACCAAAAACTCAAATCAGACCGTAACCAACTACATGCAGAATGTTAAAACTATTGTTGATGAACTCGCCATTCTTGGGAAGAAACTCGATCAAGAAGACATCACCGATGCGGTACTAAACGGACTTGATCAATCAGGGTACAAACCAATTTTAGATGCAGTTCATGCGAGAGATTCACCAATCTCATTCAATGAGTTGCATGAAAAATTAATCAACCTGGAATTGGCTCTTGCTCAACAGGTGACCGCATCTGATATTCATCAACCGGCCTCTGTATTTTATGTTCAAAATCAGGCTGCTAAAAGACCTTGGCAACCTCGACATGGATCAACCAACACTGGTCTTCTCCCTACCCCATCTAAGTCACCTAATCAAGCAACTGGAGCTCGTCCATTCCTTGGAAAATGTCAATGGTGCAATCAGAAAGGACACTCGTTGCGCAACTGTTCCGTTTTTAAAAGTCTTTTTCCTAATGCTTCTGTTCCTGTTCCTAACCAACATATGCAGGTTACACATGCACAAGCTCATGCCATGGCACCAACAAATGTATCGGCTCCAACCAATTGGCTTTTTGACAGTGGGGCAAGCTTTTCATGCAACAAATGACTTAAACAATCTTTCTATCCATGCACCTTATGATGGGACTGAGGAATTAGTCATCGGAGACGGTTCGTGTTTACAAATTACCCATATTGGTTCTGCTATAATTCACACATCACACACCTCTTTAATTCTAAAAAATGTTTTTTATGTTCCATCTCTTTCCCGTAACGTTATATCCATATCTCGTTTATGCCTCGATAATAATTTTCTAATCGAATTTTATTCGTTCGTTTTTGTTATCAAGGATCGGGAAACAAAAACTCCACTCTTCAAGGGCATGGCAACCAAAGGACTATATGAGCTCCGCTCTGCCTTGACTCCTAAAATCTTCACTATCCATCCTGGCACCAACTCTTCCGTATGGCATCATCGGCTTGGCCACCCTCAAACTAAAGTTCTGAAGCATCTGTCATCCATTATTTCTTTTAATTCCGCTTGCATTGAAAATTGTAACTCTTGTCGAATCAATAAAAGTCATCGTTTACCATTTCATGATTCGTCTCTTAAATCTAATGCTCCATTAGATTTAATATTTTCTGATGTGTGGTGCTCTCCGGTTGAATCTTTTGATCATTACAAATATTATATCATCTTTGTGGATCACTTTACTAAATACATTTGGTTGTATCCACTTAAAAGAAAATCTGATTCACTTGCCACATTTGTTCGTTTTCAATTATTAGTTGAAAATTATTTCCAACGAAAAATAAAACAACTTTTTAGCGACAATGGTGGCGAATATGTGAAATTGCAAACCCATTTATCATCTTCGGGAATTTCTCATCTCACTTCACCACCTCATACTCCCGAGCACAATGGCTATGCTGAGCGAAGACATCGCCACATTGTCGAAACGGGACTTGCATTACTCTCCCATGCTCATATGCCGACCATTTTTTGGCCTTTTGCCTTCACCACCGCTGCCTACCTTATTAATCGCCTTCCCACCTCAACTCTAAATAACATTTCTCCATATCAATGCCTTTTCAAAAAACCTCCAAACTACTCTAAACTAAAGAGTTTTGGTTGTTTATGCTACCCATGGCTTCGACCCTACTCATCCCATAAACTTTCTCCTCGTTCAGCCCCATGTATTTTCGTTGGGTACTCACCAACCCAAAGTGCTTATTACACTTATGATCCTATTCGATCTAAAACTTACTCATCTCGTCACGTCATTTTTATCGAACATCAATTCCCTTTTCCTACTTTAACTTCATCCGTTGAAAATAATCCCAACCCTAATCATTCTAATCCTTCTGATACTTGGTTCACTCTTTCTATTCCTATTACCTCAAATAATTCTCATGACCCAAGCCCATCATCTCCACACCAAGCTAACTCCCAAAGGTCCCTTTCAGCCAACAACTCTCCCATCTCGTCTTCTTCTACCGCCAACACAACTTCCACTTCCATATCTTCAACTACACCCCCAATTACTTCTACTCCCCCCACTAGAATAACAACCCGACAAAATCCCAAACAAAACAGTCGATATTACAATTCAGACTTCCAACTCTACACCGTTTCTTCATCCTACCCCACTGAACCAAACACCATTTCTCAAGCTCTCAAACATCCTTCTTGGCGCACCGCCATGCAGGCTGAATATGACGCACTCGAACGCAACCAAACTTGGTCCCTTGTACCCCCTTCCCAGGCACAAAACATTGTTGGTTGTAAATGGGTTTATCGTACCAAGTATAAACCAGACGGCTCTATCGATCGTTTAAAAGCTCGTTTAGTAGCTAAGGGTTTTCATCAACGTCCTGGCATTGATTACATCGAGACCTTTAGCCCGGTAATCAAACCTGCCTCCCTTCGTTTAGTTCTTTCCCTTGCGATCTCTCATTCTTGGTCTCTTCGCCAACTCGATATCAACAACGCCTTCTTACAAGGACACCTTGAAGAAGACGTTTATATGGCTCAACCCCCGGGATTTATTAACCCTTCTTTTCCCGACCATGTATGCAAACTAAAAAAAGCCATCTATGGTCTCCGTCAAGCATCTCGGGCTTGGTACGATGAATTAAAATCTTACCTTCTTTTCCTTGGTTTCAAACCAACAATATCTGATCCGTCTCTTTTCTTTCTCCACACTTCTTGTTCCATCATACTTGTTCTTGTCTATGTTGATGACATAATTGTCACTGGTCCTTCTCCTACACACTTAGCCAAATTCATTGCCAATCTTGCTACCAAGTTCTCTTTAAAAGACCTTGGTTCTCTATCTTATTTCCTTAGTGTTGAGGTTGTTCCTCATCATCATGGAATTCTTCTTTCTCAACGAAAATATATCCTTGACATTCTTCATAAAGCCAATATGAGTGACTGTAAACCAATATCCACACCGATGACTACCTCCGAACCTCTTATGCTAAACGGTGGAACACCTCACACCTCCCCTACCGATTACCGTACCTTCGTTGGAGCTTTGCAATATCTATCGCTTACACGTCCGGATATATCCTTTACAGTAAATAAATTGTCTCAATTTATGCATGCTCCAACTTCCCTTCATTGGCTAGCCTTGAAACGGCTACTCTGATATTTACATGGTACTTTACACCACGGGATCCTCATCGGTCGTCATTCTCCCTTACCATTACACGCATTTACCGATGCCGATTGGGCAGGAGACAAAGATAATTATCGAAGCACGACGGGGTACATCGTTTATTTGGGTTCTAATCCCATTTCATGGAGCTCTAAAAGACAAAGTACACTTGCTAGAAGCTCAACAGAAGCTGAATTTCGAGCAGTTGCATCAACAACCACCGAAGTCCAATGGTTAAAATCATTACTGAGCGAGCTGGGCTTTTCCTCCACCACCACTCCCACCATATATTGTGATAACTTGAGTGCCACATCTTACTCAGCCAACCCGGTTTTCCACTCTCGAATGAAACATGTCGCATTAGATTTTCATTTTGTTAGAGAAAAAGTTCAGGAGGGTTCCCTTCGTGTTCAACATATTGCTAACGTGACGATCAATTAGCAGATGCGCTGACTAAACCTTTACTCAGACCACGGTTTCATTATTTGTTATCCAAGATTGGTCTCCTCTCCGGGTCGTCCATCTTGCGGGGGCATATTGAGAGATAACCACCAACAATTAAAATCAAATATATTCAAATTTAAATTTGTATTTACGTAATCTATTTTCTGTTTTGTATCCCATGTAAATCTCCTGTATCTTCTCCTGTATTTCCTCTTTACATCGCTTATATATGTAACTCATTCCTAAATGTAAAATCAATTGATTGAATATAGTTATTTTCCTTTAATCAATCTCTTCTCTGAACCTTCATAACTTCATCATTTCAATAATTGGGTCTTGCATTTCTTTCTTAGTAGGGCGAGAGTCAATACCACAATCTTGAACACCCTTTTTTCTAACAAAGTGTTCCCAACCTTGTCCAAAATCGCGAACCTTATCAATCTTCACCAGACATATACGACATACTTATGCCTACTCAAATTTTCTTTCATGGGGTTCTATTTCCTTTGTTTGCCATTGATGCTCCACCCATATCTAGTCCGTTGTTTATGACACCATGTGTATCTGCAAATTATAAAAGCATCTTAAGTACTAAAATCAAAAGATTCTTAAAAAACCATAATAATTATTCAAAGATGTACGTTAAGCGTAGTATGAACTCGATGATTTTATATATCTAAGCAACATGAATGGAAATGTCGATTAATTTTGGCTCGTTTGTATTTTAAATAACTTCGCTTTATGTCTGACTGATCATCAATTATGAATTTTTGGACACTCGTATTTAATAAGTCAACACAAAATTGTTTCCCTACGTAGTTGTATAAAGTTAACATCATTACTACAAACACCATATTGTTTCCCTACGTAGTTGTATAAAGTTAACATCATTACTACAAACACCATATAAGCTACTACTGGATTCACTGCACCAAAAAAGGGCTTTCGGGACTACGGATGTTGTCCCGAAAAACCCTGTTTGTAGTCCCGAAAAACCTATCGGGACGACATGTAGTCCCGAGAAGCGTAGTCCCCACTACTCCGTCCCAATAAGTTAACGGGACAGCGATTTTGACTTTTCGGGACGACGCGTTGACCGGCCACATCGCCTGTTTTTGTTGGGACAAAATCTTTCGGGACTACATGATGTCCCTTGAAACTGTTCATAATCGTCGTGAGAATTGCCTTTCGGGACTACAATCTGTCCCAAAAGATTTTTTCAAAACCTCTAAGGACAGAGTTTTCGGGACTACACGTTGTCCCAACAAGTTTTGGCCAAATGTATAGGGACAATGTTTTAGGGACTACATTCTGTCGCAACAAGTTTTCTCAAAATCTATTGGGACTCACTTTTAGGGACAACATGTAGTCCCAATAGGTCTTGGCAAACTTTTTAAAAAAATAGGTTTTAGGGACAACATGTTGTCGCGCTATGTATTTACTTTTAGGGACTACACATAGTCCCTAGTAGTCCTGGCAATATATTTCTTTAGAATTTTTTCGGGACAACATTTAGTCCCTAAAAGTAGCAGTGAGCTAAAAATTATCGGCTTGTTTTACGGCATTTTCCCAGGTATATAATTACCCATTATTCCCTAATTTTGCAAACAAAACAATCAAACGTACTAGAAATACCCATATATAAAGTACAATCATAAATCCGTACATAAAACGATCATAAATCCTAACCCGAAACAATAGTCCACAAACGAGAAAAACAGAAAGTTCTGAAAAAACGAACCCGACACCTACTCTTCTTCTTCATCAACATCTTCATCCACAACTTCATCCGCAGCTTCATCCACTTCAGCATCTTCCAAAAGGGCGTTGGGGTCGATAGGAGCAGGCAATGGGAGGTCAATGTTTTTTTCGGCCAATTGTTCATGCAATTCTTTCATTTGCTGGTTATGCGCCTCCACAAACTTCCTTAATACAGATTTGGATACCAATGGCTCGGGAGAGGGTGAGTAGTTGCATACAGAAGAAGAAGAACTAGTCTTCGGCAGTTTCCTCCCTCGTCCAGGTTTAAAACCTCGGCTTGATCCCAGGACTTTGTCCATAATCTCATCATCGGTCAACTTCTCCTCTAAACCCTCTTGACTTGCCTTCAGCTTTACCATCTTCACCTGTAATCACAAGATAAGGAATTAAAGTCACAATTTTCATTTAAGCATAACTCGATCCAATTGTAGACAATAACCCGTGCTAATTTGAGCATAATTTTCATTTAAGCATAATAACATATAACAAAATATAAACATCAAACAATAACCTGTAAATAAAGCTAACCATTTAACCCGTGCTAATTTGAGCATAATTTTAATTTAAGCATAACTCGATCCAATTGTAGACGCTAACATGTCGATGTTTATAGAATGAAATCTTTCCCAAGGAATGGACGATGGTGATTTTGAATAAATTTTGAATCTAAATAAACAATTTCAAAAACACATGCATCACCGAGAACAATTTGTTTCGGGGAGGTTTGTGTATTTGACTTGTTCATCAGATTCAAAAATTATTAAAAATCACCACCACCCATTCCTGAGGAAAGTTTTCAATCTATAAACATCAAAATGTTGTGAATGGAAATCTAAGATACCAACATGTGTTTATATACAAAAATCGGATAAGACATTGAAATGTGTAGATAAGATAAGATTCTCATGGGAAAACAATTGGATAAGGGGTGGCAGTCTTTGCAGAAAGTTACAATTGACAGCCATCGGATAAGGGGTGTTTGCTGTATTTTTTAGATAAGGGGTGTTTGCTGTATTTTTTAGATAAGGGGTGGCTGTCTTTGCAGAAAGTTACAATTGACAGCAATCGGATAAGGGGTGTTTGCTGTATTTTATAGACAGCAATTGGCATATTTTCGGCTAAAAGTTAAAATAGAAAACTTACGTATTTGGTTTCAAAACAAGGCTTGACCCACTTTCCCTCCTTTTGATGAGTTTTCTTGTAGTGCTCGATAAGGTCGGGAAATAAACCAGTGGACTGGACTCCCACTAAAAACAAGTTAAACAAGTTATAATAATATTGATATATATTAAACAATAAGGTGAGTAAATAAACGAATCACAACTTACCTCCTCGTGTCTGCTAGCGGCGTATGACTTACTCCCTTGAGTTGAACACTCTTGCACCTTCGCTCTGTTAGCCTTGTTTTTTTCAGAACTGGCCAAATGCTTTTGTGAAGTGAAATAATCACATAACTCGTGCCATTCGGTCAAAGACTTGCCAGGCGGAGGAAAGTTCCGTATCTTCTCTGGTTGCTCATACCCACCACGACTCACAAACATTTCATCCTTAAATTCAACTGAAGTTCCATGCCTGCCATAATTTGTTTACCATTTGGGCCCGACAAATGTGGGTTCATATCAAAGTACGTCTACAATTCAAAAAATTAAGTCATGAATGACTAATGCTTATAATTTTAACAAATCGAGTAGAATTAAGAAGAAAACACTACGTACATTGATTTGAGGCCATATAGTTCCCTTGTACTTATCAGGTACCAAATCCCACTAGTCGTAGCAGAATGGAACTGATTTTTCAATCTCGTTCCCAATCAAGCCCGTGAAATGTCGACGATTTGGACCTGTTGGTCTAGCAGTCCTTTGATCGTTAAGGTCAAAGCTGATGGGCAACTTTTTCTTTTCACTGTCCTCAAATTTTTTTATGGAGCGCCGCGTCGGAGCCTTTCTTTCTTCCCTTAGAATCTGGAAATGAAAAATCAAATGCAAATATTTACAGTACAGCTATTCAATCGAATAAAAGTTAAATTAAAATATAACACACACAAGCTATTCAAGAGGCTGCCATGTGTCATCATCGTCTTGGGAATCCTCTCTAGCAACCATTGCATCCTCTCTAACAACCATTGCCATCCTCTGCATTGAAACACATACGTAGCGTAACTGACTCTTAATCTAGGCAATTACAAACAGACTCTTAAAGTTCACAACCGAGACATAATTGTAACAAGTTGATAACAAGTAAAGTTCACAAATAGAAAATTCAAGTACCTACAAATTAATGTTCAAAAATACAAAATACAAGTACCCAAACATATTAAACAACAACTAAACATAATGGTAAAAACAAATAAAATTTCATATTAATCGGAATCCCCAAACTCTTCATCACTACTAATAACATGAACAACATCATATTCAACATCATCATCAATAAAGTCTTCATCATTGAGGTGAATAGGAGGAATAAATGAAACTTCAGTTGATGGACCGGCTCCGGTCAATCGAGTATATTCCAAATCTTCTAGATTAGCTGTCAATTCAACATCAGATAAGTAGCTGTCATGAACAACATCTGCATCTACAATGACGTCCTTATCCCAAATCTTTCGATGATTGACATCTTGGACAACCTTCCAATGATGTGATCTAGAAGGGTCTTCAATGTAAAAGACTTATCTTGCTTGGGTAGCAAGAATGTACTGGTTATCCTTCCACCAATCATCTCGCGTACATATACTAGTTATGTTATTTGTAGTAACACAAAGTGAGGTGCTGCGAGTGTTATTGGTTTTAAACCATTTACATCTGAATAAGACAACTTTTTGATGAGTCAAATAATTAAGTTAAACAATTTCTTCTAAGATACCATAATACATAGTTCCATTCTCCCCTGGTGTTGAAACTCCACTGTTTTGAGTTAATAGGCGTTTATCGCGGCTGTGAACCACGAACTTCACACCGTTAACGCTACAAGAGGTGTAATAAGTTGCATGAGCTTGCGGTTCACTTGCCAAAGCGAATAGTTCAAGACTACACTCAGGTGGATTCTTGGTATATAGATTAGAGATCTATGAAAGACAAAGTTAAAGTCAGGTGGATTCTTAGTAACTGATAGATCGAGAAAACTGTTTTTGTAAACTACATATACAATTTACCTTGTCGCGAAACCATAGAGAAAATTTTGTTGGTAAATCTTTCTCGAGCATGGCAAGACAACATTCTCTGTACATGTTCATATTCATGATATTATTATAATCAGGATATATGTAATTTACATAAAAGAGTGTTAATTTGTAAAGAGCTTACGTCCTGTATTGGTTGACTTCGGGACTGTTGTCGAGAATATACCATACAAGCTTCTGTTTTAAATCTGGATCCAAATTTTTTCCTACACCCGCACTTTTTGGAGTACAAGCTGCTCGGAAAACTTCCAACTCGGATGTTGGAGGTGGACCCTCATCATTTCTGTCTGGACGATTAAATTTTGTTGGAATATTTCGAAGATAATGTGAACAAAATGTTAACGCCTCTTCCGCAATATACGCCTCTGCTATACAACCTTCAGGCCTAGCTTTATTTCGGACATAACCTTTTAACTTTTTCATATATCGTTCAAATGGATACATCCAACTCATGTACACAGGCCCACCTAGAATAGCCTCTGCGGGTAAATGTATGACCAAATGAATCATTATGTCAAAAAAGGCCGGAGGATATATTCGCTCGAAATTGCACAATATCTTGATCAATTGATCTTCAGCTATCAACATGTCCGACTCCTTTATACTTCGAGCACAAATCTGCTTAAAGAACGAACTGAGCTCAATTATTGGTGTTGCAATACTCGTGTCCAAGAAAGCTTGAGCTGCAGCAGGAAGCAAGCGTTGCATCATGATATGGCAGTCATGAGACTTCATGCCTATTATATTGTCCAACTTATCGGTTACTTTTGGCTTAAAGTTTGATCCAAATCCATCAGGTAATTTAACACCTTTTATGAATTCACAAAACTTTTGTCTCTTTGCAGGGGTAAAAGAGTACGCCGCATGAGGCTTTAATAATTTCCCGTTGTTGTTCTTCGTGAGCCACAACTCCTCTCGGATATTCAGCTGTTGAAAGTCTAGCCTTGCATTTTTCGTGTCTTTGGGCTTGTCATTCATTAACAATGTACCCAACTCACTCTCGAGTACATTTTTTTCTATATGCATGACATCCAAGTTGTGTTTTAGAGAAAGACTTGACCAATAAGGAAGCTGATAGAAAATGGATACTTTACTCCAATTCCTTTCTACGAGGGGATCACGTGTTCTCGTCACAGCCCCGTAACTCGGATGTTTACCCGGAATTCGTGAAGGTAAAACAGCAAGCTGTTCCAATATTCTAGCCTCGGTCAGTTTTTTAGGTTTTGGTGTTTTTTCAATTCTGCCATTGAAGGTCTTATCATTCCTCCATCGATGTTTCATGGGTAGGAATCTTCTATGACCAACATACGCGGTTTTCCCATTCACACGAGTAGATGGAGTCTCATCATTACATGTAGGGCAGGCTAAGTAGCCTTGACCACTCCAGCCAGATAAACTGCTACGGGCGGGAAAATCACTAACAGTCCATAAGAGCATTTCTCTCATTGAGAACTCAGTGTTTGTAGCAACGTCTAACGTCTTGACTCTCGGCTTCTTCCATAAATCCTGCAACTCTTTAATGAGAGGCTGCAAGTAAACATCCATGTCCTTACCGGGAGATTTTGGGCTAGGAATTAAACATGTCAACATGAATGAAGACTCTTTCATACATATCCATGGAGGAGTATTGTATGTTGTCAAGATTACTGGCCACATACTGTAAGACTGACTCAAGTTTCCAAACGGATTGAAACCGTCATCAGCCAAACCTAGTCGCACGTTTCTATGTTCTTTTGCAAAATCTGCATTGTTCTTATCAAACTCTTTCCATGCCTTACCATCAACTGGGTGACCCATCTTACCATCTTCGGTACATCTTCCAGTAGAATGCCATGTCATATGCTTTGCAGTGTGTATGGATCCATACAAACGCTTTAGTCTAGGAGTCAAAGGGAAGTAACGTAAAACCTTGTTAGAACTTTCTTTCCCGTGGTGTCTAAGTTTTTCCATCTACTCGCTTTGCAAATTGGACAAACTTCCTCACCTTTGTTTTCCTCCCAATACAAACATCAATCGTTAATACAAGCATCGATCGATTCATATCCCAACCCAACTTTCTTCATTGACTTCTTAGCTTCATAGTATGTCTTGGGGATTTTGGCTCCTGTCGGGAAACATTGTAGGAGATACTCCATTGTGTCGTTGAATGAACTATCAGTCCATTTATGCAAGGCCTTAAGATGCGAAAACTTTGCCAAAAAGTCCAGGGAAGACATCCAAGTACAACCTGGGAACAGCTCTTCATTCGCCAATTCAAACAGCCCTTCAATGTCGTCTTTTCTTGGACCCGCAGCTTCGGTTGACGCATTACTAGTCGAAGGAGTATCTGTGTTCTGTTCAGTGTCGTTTTCAGCGCGTGTGTCTGTGTCGGGTTCTGGTACTATGTAATTGTTCTGCCTACGAACATCGTTGAGGACATTGATCATGTCATTTGTGTCATCTACTATTGGCGGAGGAATAATAACCGGTTCACCGTGATGTACCCAAGTAGGATAACCCCTGCTAAACCCGTTATTATGTATGTGATGCTTGATAGTAAGAGGTGTAAGCTTTTCCCTGTTCAAACACAACCGACATGGGCAACAACATAACCCTCTGTCGTTTATGTGTGCTTTACACCTCTCGTAGAAATCGTTAAGACCTCGATTAAACTCTTTTGAATTGCGGTTTAAACCAGGTCTAGTCCAATCCTTATCAATCAACATAATTTATTGGGTGGGGGTATGCTACTGATTGTAGTGGGGTTTTTTTTTGTGTGGGGGTGTGCTACTACAATCAAAGCAAAAAACGTGCGATTATTAAACGTGCGATTATTCTATAGTTTATTCTATAATTTTACCACAAACAAATTCAGCACAAACAAATTAACCATAGTTTATTCTATAATTTTACCACATAAAATTAACCATCAGTTTAACACTTTACTCTAAAGTTAACCATCAGTTTTTAACAAATTAACCATCTTTTATTCTAAAATTAACCATCAGTTCTTACTAATTATCAGCATACAAATTAACCAACGTTTTATCACCTTTTTACAAACAAATTCAGGCAACAATTACATACTACCAAATTCAGGCAACATTAATTCAACATACAAATTCAGGCAACAAATTAACCAACGGACAAATTAACCAACGAATTAACCAACGAATTACAAACAAATTCAGCCAACATTAAATCAACATTAACCAACGAAAATCTGAAATTTTTAACAGCAGCAGATTTGAACAGATAAACCAAGTTATATGTTTATTAAGTTACTAATTACACACAGAACAAAACCCAACTTACAATAATTGAGTGGTCGTTCTCCAAATCGGTAGACCCCGTTCTCCAAATCGGTAGACCCCGTTCTCCAAATCGATAGACCCCGTTCTCCAAATCGTTCTCTTGTTCGATAGACCCCGTTCTCCAAATCGTTCTCCAAATCGACAGACCCCGTTCTCCAAATCGTTCTCCAAATCGGTGTTTGATTGTTGCTGTGTTTGATTGATTAATTTTGGTGAAGATTTCGAGTGACTGACTGTGTTTGACTGTGTGTTTTGAGTGTCTGAGTGTGTGAAAATTTTGGGTGTTAGTGTTGTAGTGGTAGATGAAATAAATGGCGGGTCTTAATTAATTTTGGTGAAAATTTTAGAACGAAATTTATAGGGACTACAACTTGACCTGTAGGGACAATATACCGTCCCTAAAACATATGGCTTTATTTATGGTGATAGCTTCATAATGGATGTTATAGGGACTACTACTTAACCTGTAGGGACTACATTCAGTCCCTAAAGCATATCCTTTTGATTTTTTGTCAACATTCAGTCCATGAAGCATGTTATAGGGACTACTACTTGACCTTTAGGGACAACATTCAGTCCCTAAAGAATGTTATAGGGACTACTACTTGACCTGTAGGGACTACATTCAGTCCCTAAAGCATATCCTTTTGATTTTTTGTCAACATTCAGTCCGGGAAGCATGTTATAGGGACTACTACTTGACCTTTAGGGACAACATTCAGTCCCTAAAGAATGTTATAGGGACTACTACTTGACATGTAGGGACTACATTCAGTCCCTAAAGCATATCCTTTTGATTTTTTGTCAACATTCAGTCCGTGAAGCATGTGTATACAGTAGGTGTGTCATAATGGAGTCTTATCTCCGAGAAAGTATACAGTATGTGCAGAATATATGTGTGGCTCATAATGAAGTCTTATTTTCATAATGTGTATACAGTATGTGTAGAACAGGTGTGTCATAATGGAGTCTTATCTCCATAATGTGTATACAGTATCTGCAGAATAGGTGTGTGGCTCATAATGGAGTCTTATCTTCCATATTTGTGTATATAAGGCATGCTAGTTGTATTCAAATGCATAGAACAACAACACAACAAACAGATGTGGAACTTAAGAAGGATCGTTGAGTTGAGAAATTCGGTTCAATCTCATAATTGGACTGATATTATGAGTTTGTATTTCTTAAGGGCAAAGGATGTTGACCTCAAGGTTGCACGCATGATTGAAAAGGTGAGTGATAAGTTAACTAGGATCATTGACGAATACAATGCCTTTATTCAAGAACTCCAAGCTTAAGCTTCTCCTGATTGGGTTTACAATAAGGATAAGTCAATTGAGTATTTGCAAGAGGTAATCGAAAGAGACGGTCAATTGCTAGTTAGGTTGCAGGACCTTGAAAGGGAGGTAACCGAGAGTGCTGATGACAAGCTAGTTTTCATTGAAAAGTTGAAGGGGAATGTGCACTTTTAACGACCCCATTTTGCAGTGTGTTTACCTACGTTTTTAAGGTGTGTTATGTGTGCCCGAATAAAAATGTGTATGTCAACACATTAAGTGTATGTGTGTTTATCTCCCTTTTTAAGTTGTGTTTATGGTTGCACCATTGGCATTTGTACTAAATGCATTATTATAAATGGTTTATGCATTGTATCTTCATGTATTTGATTTAATGTGATTTAATTTAAGTTGTAGTGTGTTTACCTACGTTGTTTTAAGGTGTGTTTATTGCCATACATATCAATAAACAGAAGAACTTTTATTAAAATAAAGGACAAAAACATAAACCGTTACATCCTAAAATGGTTAAAACATGGAAATCGGGGCATCCCCTCAATCTCCTTTATTCTAGCACATTCAACCTAACTAAGTACTACTACACACGAAGATTGTCCATTTCATTTAAAAGCTCATGAAGTATTGCAGCTGACTCACAAGGGTGGTCATCGGGATTCTTCTCCATGGCTTGTCTTGCCTCCATTGCCTTTATCTTCAACTTTAACAGCTTGCAGTTTGAGCACTTTTTGTTTTTCGGAGTAAGTGTAGCTCTAGAGGATCTTGAAGAAGAACTTGCACACGAAGAAGAATCTGAAGGTGTTGTATTTCTCGGAAAAGAACTTAGGTTTTCAAAATTGACCTCATCCTTCCAAGCAAAATATCCACACCCGTAGTCTTTTTCAAAAGGCTGTAAACCATTAAAAATATTATAAAGAATGTCATTTTAAAAGATAAATTAATTATATACGGCATATATAAAAAAAGAAGCTGTTTGTTGACCTTTGAATCGGGACACGCATAGTGTCTACCAAAGCTTCCTTGTCGATGTGATCGTCTCACCACTACATATCCACCTCCACATGAGCACTCCATTTGGATAAGAATTGGATGTGGTGGTGGTGATGTATATAAAGATAAGTGCTCACCCCTTTTTAGAGGGAATTTTAGGCGGTAAACATTTCGGGACTACACTTTAGGGTTTTTAGGGACTACATGTCGTCCCCTAAAGTATTCAGACAAGTCATTTTTTTTGTCATAAGACTTTTCGGGACGACATCTGTAGTCCCCTAAAAGTTCAGTTTAGGCGCCACCTTTTCCCTCCTTTTTTTCACTTTGGTGACATTTTTTGGGACAACTAATGTAGTCCCTAAAGCTTTGTCGAATTACAATTGTTTAATGGTTGTCCCTTAAAAGTTATTTATCGGGACAAACACGTAGTCCCGTCAAATTTTTTGACCCAACACATTTATCGGACAACGTTGTCGTCCCGTGAAGATTGAGCGCCAATTTTTCCCGCCAACTTTTTTTCGTCAATTTTTTTTCGGGACTACTTGTAGTCCCGATAAATAGTAGCCAAAATCAAACAAAACATGACACTTCTTTTTTGTCATGTAGTGAAGTTTTCGGGACAACATATGTAGTCCCTAAAGCTTTGTCGAATTAGATTTTTTTTAATGTTTGTCCTGTAATACTTCTTTTCGGGACGGCTGCGTAGTCGCTAGAAGTTTTGTCCAGCATCTACATTTATCGGGACGACGTGTTGTCGCGTAAAGTTTTAGCGGGAATTTTTCCCTCCAACTTTCTTTCGTCAAGATTTTTAAGGGACGACGTGTAGTCCCTATAAATAGTAGTCAAACTAAAAAAAACATGAGACTCCAGTTTTGTCATGTAGTGAAGTTTTCGGGACAACATGTTGTCCCGATAAATAATGGTGTTGTCCCTATAAGTTTTGGTCAAACTTTTGGGAAAAAAAACTCAATTTTTGTCGACTAGTGGACTTTTCGGGACGGATTTTCGTAGTCCCGAAAAGTTTTTGTCCCGAAAGCCCTTTTTTGGTGTAGTGATTACTTTGTGGGTCAACCCAACCCCTTATGGTTAATACTTGTCAATTGACTCGTACGTCTTCACACCTTGAATTCGTTCAATTGACAAGTAATCATTAGTTTATAGTTGAATAAAACCTGATTTTGATTCAAAAGGTTGGCTATTACCTTCTCTTTTCCAATGGAGCCGTCAGCCGGTTCAAGAAACAATTTTATCACCGGGTTCAAGATCTGGTAGTGAAGTTAGATTTTAACTACAAACACACAACATCAATTCTTCATTATTGATTTGGACCATAAGCTGTTGGTAAGATAGTCATGGTCATGCAATTGTGTGATGATGAAAAGAAAAGTGAAGCAGAAAAAGAGATGGCGTTTGTATGTGTGAAATTAAAAATGGAATTTTCCCAAATTTATTTCATTTCTCCCGCTATTGAATTTATGATAAATTCATAATGTATCACAAATTTTACATTATTTTTTCCGTCGAAAAAGCGATAAAAGATCTAATAAAATAGACAAAACTAATTAATAAAAAAAAGAAATCATGTTTATGGTTCTTCATATAATAATTAGAGTATATAATATTTGCTTAGAGACAGGTTCGGTTCTGAGTTTCATTTAGATGTCGAGCGAGTAAAACCAAAAAATGTCCATATTACAAGTTTGTTTTCTTTCTCTCTCTCGAACACACACACGAATTCTGTTTTTTTTTTTCTGCTTTTCCTTCTTCTCTAATAATCGATATATATAATTTGAAGATTTTATACAGTTTACATATATAACCCTTAACTATGTCATAATGACAATAATGGTCCTTAATACCAAAACCTTTACAACAATAGTCCTTTGGCCAAAAACTATATCAATCTTAGTCCTTTTTATATTATTAGGGCGTTACAAATATGGTTGTTGCCCGTGGTCGTAAACAAGAAACCTTGTACATGGTTGAAGTACTTTGCCGAATGTATATTCGGTACTATTTATGATGTGGAAAGTCTTTCTCCATGACATATGCGCTTTGGCCAAATGAGTGAGAAAGGTATAAAGTTGCTCACCTCAAAATGGAAGTTGTCGTATTTGAAGAGGGTGAATTTTGAGTTTTCGAATCGTGTGTTAGCAACTAGAAAAAAAAACCACTTTTGCTAAATCTGGAAGTAACGATAAATTAGAGAAAGGGGAGTTTGTTCATACATACATGTATGATTCTACATCAATTGAATCAATAAATGGATCACGGTATTACGTTACCTTCATTGATGATTACACTAGAAAGGTATGAGTTTATTGTTTGAAAAATTATTTGCATGTCATCAACACAATAACGAGTAGAAACTGAGCAAGTGTTTAAAGTCTCACATAAGACATGAATATAACAACAAACAGTTTATCGAGTATTGTGCTAGTAGGGACCGTGATGTGGGAGAAAGTCCCGTAAATGCCATAACAAAATGGAGTTTCCAAAAGAATGAACTTGAACACCGAAAGAACGGGCAAAGAGGCCATATAGTTACAAACAAAACAAACCAACATTTGGGACTTACAATATATGTGGTTCTAACAAAACCCGACGGCGAAGGCAATGACGAACAGGAACGACGGAAAATCTCTATTAGGTTTTTCTTGGATTCTTATGAGTATGACAATGTGAACAACAATGTAATAGAGATTATGGTATCAAAGATAATCCCGTGTCCTTCGTTCATTAAAAACAATCCCATTATATAGGGAGAGATATTACAAAATTCATGGCTATAATTAAGCTAAATATCTCCTTATAATATGGACAAGATATATACTAAATATATAGATAAATATACATGCTAATACACCCTTAGTTGGAGCGGAAGTGGAACGAACGTTTAAACTGGAACGAAATGTCTGAAAGAGATGTCTTGGTAAACCTTTGGTGAAGATATCAGCATACTGTAAAGAAGACGGAATATGGAGAACCCGAATATGCCCGATTTGAACTTTCTCACGAACGAAATGTATGTCCAGCTCCACATGCTTAGTGCGTTGATGTTGAACCGGGTTGTCAGATAAATAAACAGCGGACACGTTGTCGCAATAGACAATTGTAGCTTTGGTAACAGGAGAAAATAATTCAAGGAGATTGCGTAACCAACTAACTTCTGCCACCGCATTAGCAACTCCTCGGTATTCAGCCTCGACACCGGACCTAGAAATAGTGTGTTGACGTTTAGACGACCACGATATCAAATTGTCCCCCAAAAATACACAATAACCAGAAGTGGATCGTCGAGAATCGGGACACCCGCCCCAATCGGCATCAGAATAAGCAGTGAGTGATAAGTTAGATGAAGATGAAATATGTAGACCATGATCAAAAGTGGTAACGAATGATCCTTTTCATAAACTGAAAATGTGTCTCTCTTGGGGCGTGCATAAATAAACACACTTGTTGAACTGCATAGGAGATGTCTGGTCTCGTAAAAGTAAGGTATTGAAGAGCGCCAGCCAAACTTCGATACAAGGTAAAATCGTGAAGTGGATCCCCGATATGAGCACTCAACTTTGCATTAGTATCAACAGGTGTGACACAAGGTTTACATGAGGTCATGGAGGCACGGTGTATGATATCCTTAGCATATTGTGCTTGAGGCAAAAAAAGACCTTGCTTGTCGCGTGTAACCTTAATGCCCAAAAAATGATGTAGAGGTCCGAGGTCGGTCATGGCGAACTCTGCTGATAAGTCATGAATAATTTGCTTCAAAAAACCCGTGTCAGATGCTGTTAAAACAATGTCATCAACATAAAGCAATAAATAAGCTATCTGAGTGCCTTTGCGATAAATAAAGAGGGACGTGTCACTGATCCTGCTTCGAAAACCTCGTTTGACCAAAAAGGAGGAGAACCTGTGGTACCAGGCCCGAGGGGCTTGCTTAAGTCCATACAAGGACTTCTTAAGTCGGCATACATGCTTAGGAGCTTTTGGATCGACAAAACCGGCGGTTGGTACATGTAAATTGTTTCTTTGAGATTTCCATGCAGAAAGACGTTTTTGACGTCTAACTGATGGATAGGCCATGATTTAGAAACCGCTAGTGTGAGGACAGTCCGAATAGATGCGGGTTTGATGACTGGACTAAAAGCATCTTCACAATCAATACCTACTGACTGTGATTTACCATTGACTACAAGTCGAGCTTTATAACGCTCCAAGGTACCATCTGCTTTGAATTTGTGGCGAAATAGCCACATACAACGAATGACGGGGCTGTCCGCTGGTCGAGGGACAAGTTCCCAAGTTGCATTTTCCTGCAAAGCACTAAATTCATTGGTCATGGCTTTAAGCCAATTAGGATCGGCCATGGCTTTGAGGTAGGTAGTGGGAACTGGTGATATTGTCGTAACAAGTAAATTTAAATGTTGGTTTGGTTTGGTTTGGTAATCCCATGTTTCGAACGTGTTTGCATGGGGTGCATGTTGGTGAGAGTTTGAGGAGATTCAGTTGGAGGTATTTGATTGGTGTTGATGGAAGGTGGGCTCGGTGGGGATGGTGGATTAACTGGAGAATTAATTGGTGAAGGTGGTGTTGATGGATTTATATGTGGTTGACTGGATGGACGAGTATTAGTGGGAGGAGTGTAATAAAAGTGTGGTAAGGGGTCATCATCATCTAAAAAATTATACGATGAAGGAGTGACAGATGAATTTGACGGGAATGTTTCTTCATCAAAAACGACGTGTCGTGAAATGTGAACACGACCTGTGGTAGGGTCGAGGCATCGGTATCCACGAAAATGTGGAGGGTAGCCGAGGAAGATACAACGGATTGAGCGTGGGTGAAGTTTGTGTGGTTGTGTGGCAGAAAGATTGGGATAACATGCGCATCTGAAGACACGCAAGTGATCGTATGTCGGATGGCATTGATAAAGGGCAAAGGTGAGGCTGTGAATGTGTAAGCGTTTGGAAGGAAGAATATTATGGAAATAGGTTGCGGTGTGTAACACTTCTACCCAAAATGTATTAGGTAGTCGGGCATGGATTAAGAGTGCTCGAACAATGTCATTAAGGCGGCATATCATTCTTTCCGCCTTGCCATTTTGAGAGGAGGTTTGTGGGCAAGCGAAACGAAATACGAGTCCGTGAGTGTTAGCAAAATTTTTGAACTCGTTGTTGTCAAATTCTCCACCTAGATCGCATTGGAAAGTTTTGAGTTTGCGATTAAATTGTGTATGGATGAGGGTGTGGAATTTAACAAAGTTTGAGAACGTTTTGGATTTGAATTTCAACGGATAGATCCATATATATTGCGTAAAATGATCAACAAGCACCATATAATATTTGTACCCCGAATTACTAGTTATAGGAGAAGTCCAAAGATCACAACTAATAATATCAAATGGCGCATAAGTAATGGATATTGAATCATAAAATGGCAAACGTTTGCTATTAGATAGCTGTCAAGAATGACAAATAAAAGGAGAACATTGTTTTTGACATGAAATAAAAGAATTACGACTAAGAAAATCAATAATATTTGCTCCTGGGTGTCCGAGCCGATTATGCCAAGGGGCTTTGTTAGTGGCGGTGAGATAGGTAGTTGATGTTGGTGTTGTGAAGGGATAGAGATCTCCCGTGCTATTGTGGCGGGAGAGGATTTGGCCAGTCATTAGATCCTTCACAGAAAAACCGAATGGATCAAAATCGCAAGATACTTTATTATCACGTTTGAATTTACGAACAGAAAGTAAACTTTTAATGATTTGTGGTGATAAAAGAATGTTGTTTAAATTGTATGATTTGTTACGAATGAGGTGAGAGGTGTGACCGGATCCTTTAATAGGCAAATGTTGTCCATTACCAACAAATATAGTACTTGATGTAGGAAATAAGGGAGATTGTATCTTACCAGAGTCAGCCGTCACGTGTGAAGAGGCCCCCGTATCCATGTACCAGTTTGGATCTTGAGACTTAATTTGCATATTTTGAAACGCGTTGCCAAGATCTGTGGGACAAAGAGCTTTGAGTGCTGGTTGTGGTCGACTATATTGTTGTTGTTGTGTCGAAGGTTGTTGTTGTGACCCATAATTTGCATTGCTTGGCTGCTGTTGGGAAGGATGCATAGCATTCTGCCATGTAGGTTGTGATGGGTATGGGCATGGTGGGGGACTCCACCAATTTTGTTGTTGTCCAAAGCCATATTGGTTCCATGCATGACTGTTGTTGTTACTCCTTCCACGTCCGCCACCACGATTTGAGTATCGACCACCGCCTCGCCAATTGTTTCGACCCCTTCCTCGGTTCCTATTATTATCATACGAGCGATTATTATAGTTTTGTGGAAACGACTGACCTTGTTTTGACAAAGGCTGCGACGTGGGCGGTGCGGGTGACGCTTGGGGGCTGACCAGCGCTGCATTGGTGGGGTTTTGGCGTGCCTTTTGGCGGTGAATTTCAAGTTGTAGCATGCTCCGAGCCGCATCCCATGTCGGAGAAATTTGATTTATAAACATGCCAACTACATCATATTCCATTGGCAATCCGCGGACCAACTGAAGAACTAATCGTGATTCGCTAACCGGGTTATCGACATCGTTTAGTTGGTCGACCAAGTCTTTGAGTTTTTGACAGTATTCGTCCATAGACGAACACGCAGTGAGTTGTAGATTTGTGAATTCATGCTCGGGTGCCGCCGCTCGTGACCCTTTGTTACTTAAGAAGATGTCTTGTATTTTTTTTCCAAATAACACGTGCAGGTTTATCGTTTTCAATAATCCTTGCTAGAATTTCGTCGGAGACGGTGCTGTAAATCCACTGCAGAACTAAGGCATCGATCTCAGCCCATTGATCGTAATCATCGGCGTTGTTCTCCGGTGGATCTGCATCAAGATGATCAGTAACCTTGTATGCTTTTGCTTGAAGTCGAAACAGCTTTATCCAAGAGGAGTAGGTCACCTTCGATCCGTCTAAAGTACGGATTTTATTTTGGATGTTTGTTACGGTATATGCGGGATGCAGGTTTAATGTTTTTGTATTGCTGCTTTCAGGTTTCTTGCCTTCGTCTCCCATCGTGAAACGAGCAGAAGGCTAGGCTACAAACAGGAAATACAAGAAAAAAAGAAAAGGAGAGTTTTATGGCTCTGATACCATAATAGAGATAATGGTATCAAAGATAATCTCGTGTCCTTCATTCATTGAAAACAATCCCATTATATAGGGAGAGATATTACAAAAGTCATGACTATAATTAAGCTAAATATCTCTTTATAATATGGACAAGATATATACTAAATATATAGATAAATATACATGCTAATACAATGTTGTGAAATGCTCCACTAAGAGGATGTGATTGTCGAAAAATGGTTTTCCAATGACTTTTTGATGTGTTGCATGGATGGATTTTTGAAATTGAGGGTATGCTCGTAACTTGAGTCTGGTTGTGATGGTGAGGGTGGTTTCGTTTAGTTTGTGTTGGAAGGATGTCAATTTGAATGAGACAAATGTGAAAAAGAATTTGTCCGAATTTTATTAGAAAAAGGTGGTGGGAATTGTTTTTGCAAAATGGTGACCGAATTTTTCTTTAAAACGATCAAAATAAACCAAAATGTTGTTTGTATATTGGTCGTGTATGTTAATATATACAACAAGATGCATATATATACTCGGATGATCTTGAAGATCAAGTTAATCTAAACCTATAACTCGTTAGTCCTTACATTGATTGGGCGCCTATATACAATACATAAGATGTATTTGTTTAATAGACCAAAAGCGACTTGTCTTTTATCAACGTGCCGAGCGTAAAATCTAACAGAGATTCGTAGTTTGTCTTATTGTGTTTTTTAACATTTTTTGTAGTAATATTTAAAGCGTTACTTAAATGAATAATTTATGTTTAATAAGTGTATTTTGTGAATTAGAAGTAAGATTTATAGAAGTTTCATAGTTTCTACCGCGAAATTTTTATGTTAGTTTTTTTCTTAAAGATAATATCTAAGAGTAAATTGCATTTTTCGTCTAAAGTCTTTCGAATTAGCTGATTACATTCTTTTACTTTTTTTCGCTTCGTATCTGCATTTATTAAGAAAAGAATCAAAGACTAAATGGTCATATAACAACTATTAGCTGGTTTGTTCCTTTCATTCAAGTTTTTAAAATTTTCAATCACTTACAAATTTTCCAAAACCAAACGTTACCTAAAACAATATAAAACTCAACACGCCTACTGAACATTTCAATCATTATTTGACTTTAGTTAGTAAAAAAATGAATACAACAAATAGCAATTCAATCACATTTTGTTTTTAAACGGGAAACATTAAACATAGATGTCACAAAAATAATTTGGCTTTAGAAAACCACAAGAAAAATATTCCAACACTTCACAACAATATTGAATAGGTTTTTTTGTCACACTTTTTATTGCGAAAATGCCTTTTACAAGAAATAAACCAGCTTTTCTATGTAACAACGATCGGATTTGTGTTTTACAATTTAAAGTTTGATCAATAATTGTGACTCTTTTAAAATAGTGATATGATGAACTACTACTACAAGTATTATTCGAAAAGTCAATCGTTCTATCACTTTCGATCAGCAAACTAAATGTCACCATCCCCTAGCTACCGGTACCAAAATAAGCTCTTAATCCTTCATAACTCTCTTTAAATAAAAGCCATTCTTGTCTAAGCTAATGTAATTAGCAACAAGAGCTAGTACAATATGTATGATAATATGTTAGCTAGAAGTTTTAGCAGGAATGAGCATAAACGGTTTGGGAATTGTGTTTTTTTTATATGCATTTTTGTTGCATTCACTTTTTGTACTATTTTACGGCCTAACTTCCATCTATCATTATGTAAGTCCTTTTAACCAACTCATTTTCTTAATTAACTTTAAAATATTTTTCGAAAAAACGAGCTAGAAACTCTTAAATTCTTTTGCAGTGATGCCAGTGAACATGGACGTGTCAACAAGTAGTAGTATAGATGACACAGTTCTCTTAAGCACAACCAAAGTCGAGCTAAAAGTAGATAGTACTAAAGATGGAAACATGACTCTCGAGCCGTTAGGTAAACCACGATTGAGTGTTCTGTCTATTGTCAATCAAACCAAAAGTAATAATCCAAGCTCTGAGCCTTTGAGTAAACCGGCTCATATACCTCCATCCGAGAATAGAAGTGATAGTTTCGAAGATTCTCGTGAACCAGGTCACTTAATAGGTATATCATTTTTATTCAGTTACTATTTTTGGCTAACAAAATGTTAATACATACATGACACCTTGGTTTAAAAAAGCGCTGCCTGGGCGCTAGGCACCTCAAGGCGATGGCAAAAACGCCTTTTGTTACTCAATGCGCTAATCTTACACGAGGCATTAATAAGCGGCGCTTAATATGCGCCTTTTACGCATTGACGTTTTAGCGCTTTTTAGTGCCTTAGGTGTAAACTGAGAATTAAAGGCTGGGCTGTGTGTAAATTTGTGTGTAATGGGGGCAAAGTAGCTAGAATTTGTGGCAGCAATTTTGGGTGGGGATATGAGGCAACAACTTTGACCGAAACAACTTTGACTGGAGAACTGAACATTCTTTTCTCTCCTACTGCAAGTACTTCCTACCTATTGTTACACACGTGAGGCGGGCGCTTCGCGTCTAACGCCTTGGTCTTTTGACCCTTATTGCCTTGGGGCGCTTTTCGCCTTTTAAAACCAAGCATGACACTATACACACATTTATTGAGAGTACGTTACATTAATTAGTTAAACTCTAATATGTTACTATGAGTTGCAGATTGCATCTTTTCGGAAGCATTATCAGATTACTGCAAGATCAAAGGAATGGTAAGAATTCATGGTCAAAGCTCCACCATTTTTACTACTAGCAATTTAGCTGGAAATAATTCATGGATAATAAAACCTTACCCTAGAAAAGGTACTGATGCCATGAAATCTGTTCGAGAATGGACCATAAAACAATCAATCGGAGATCAAGGTATGCCAAGCTGCACGACAACTCACGCTGATCCAGCCATCCTTTTCTCAACTGGTGGTTTTTCAGGAAACCATTTCCATGATTTCTCCGATATCATAATTCCACTTTTTACTAATTCACGAGCTTTAAATAAACAAGTGCATCTTTTGGTCACGAATTACAAACCTTGGTGGGTTTCAAAGTTTCAAAGATTGCTAAGTCAACTTTCGAATCATCAAATTATTGATATTGATCATAGTGAAAATCAAGTCCATTGTTTCCAAAATGCGATCATTGGCCTTCCATCACACCAAGAGCTAGGCATTGACTCATCAAGGTCGGTCAATGGGTATTCCATGAAAGACTTTCGTGACTTCTTGAGGTCCGTTTATTCACTAAAAAGAAGACAAGTGATAAAGCTAAAAAGGGGAAGACCGCGTTTGATGCTAATATCAAGAAAAAGTACGAGAAGGCTAACAAACGAGGCTAGTATCGTGAAAATGGCTAAAAACATAGGTTATGAAGTTATAATGGGAAATGTAACCCTAACTAATAATCTTTCTAGTTTTGCTCAAATTGTTAATTCCTGTGATGTCTTAATGGGAGTGCATGGAGCTGGTCTAACGAATATGGTGTTCTTGCCTGACCATGCGGTGGTGGTGCAAGTGGTTCCATTTGGTGGGATCCAGGGGATTGCGAAAACCGATTTTGAAGAGCCATCAAAAGATATGAATTTGAGGTATTTAAACTACATTATAAGGGTGAAAGAGAGCTCATTGTCAAAACAATACTCAGCTAATGACGTCGTTTTAAAAGATCCAACTGTGATACACAAACAAGGGTGGGATGCACTCATGACTACTTATTTAGTTCAGCAAAATGTAAAGCTTGATGTTCGTAGGTTTAGATCCACTTTGTTAAAAGCTTTAAAACTATTAAACTAGAGGTTCGAGCCAACATTTGGTAACTTTGTGCACATGTATAAATGGGCGCGTTAACTCCATCAATGACACGATGGAGTGTATAAATGGGCGCGTTAACCATTTTGTTTTGAAAATTAAAAGTGTGAAAAATTAGTGTGAATAAAGTATATTCTTATAGTTGTGACAATCTCTATGCCTCAACTTCTATAAATCGTAAACTACAACTTGAACTGATCTCTTAATCGATCCCAATTGAACTTTGTATTTGTGAGTGACAAATAAACAAGTTGACCAAACCTACCAAACTACAAGTCATATAAAAGATTATATATCTTACATTGAACCACAAAAATAAACCCTAGTTACCAGATTAAATCGAAAATAACAACTTGTAACAAAAACTGTTGTGCGTTAAACATAAACCGATTTGGTGCCACACCATCACAAACCAAGGCAGAGTCGAGATCAAAAAAGATAATATTGTATTAGTTTAACGATTTATATTATAGTTCTAAGTTTAGTTGCACTTCAAATGGTTATAGGCAACTTTAACAAAAGTGAGGGTAATTTACGGCCATAACAAGCTTTTTACAAAGACAAAAATGACCATATTAAAATTAACCAGCACTTTTTCTTATTTTATTGTGTGAGAAATTTCACTATTCGATGGATAGGGAAGCACACTGGCTAGTAGACTCAGCAGTCAACCAGCCTTTTTATATTTTTTTTTAGCAGAAACTAGCTTAGTTTTTTTATTTTTTTTTTTCTTTTTTAATTTTAGTTTTTCTTTTCGCTATTCTATTAAATAAGATAATTACGTAATTTAATCTTTCAGACTACACTTTTTTTAAATTAGGTTTTTATATTTTATATTTTAGGTAACACTACTAAAGACGGTAATTACGTCTTAATTTCTTTTAGGTTTTAGTTTTGTTTTAGCTTACGCTATTAAATAAAGTAGTCACGTTTTATTTATAATTAATTGATTTTAGATTTATGTTACGCTATACACTAAAGTAGTTACATATGCATTTCGATTAATTATTAATTTTAGGTTTGCCTTTTATTATATTACGCTATTAAATAAAGTAGATACATTTTTATTTGTTTTTTCTTTTAACAATCAATTGGAGAAGGTCTACATTTTCCTTTCCTTCAAAAAATTAATTGTATAAATTATTTTACCTTATGTTACTATATAACAATGCTAGTTTACTTTTTGTGTATACACGGATAACCATATAGAATATATGCCGTTTTATTTATATGTATTTGTGTTTTTCATATTCACTTTTAAATTCGTATACGTAGAGAACTCTATCTAATATAATACTATTAAAACAAACAAAAAATAAAGAGAACATTGCATATAAATAGGGATGACAATGGACATCCGACCCAATGGATATTCACCGGATTCGATCCACCTGTGGTGGATATGGATATGGATAGGGATATAGATGTTGTAAATTTTTAGTGGATCGGATATGGATGACGGTTTTCCATCCATGGATAAACCCGTTTACCATCCCGAAATAACTATATATATATATATATATATATATATATATATATATATATATATATATATATATATATATATATATATATATATATATATATATATATATATATATATATATATACATTATTATTAAAAAGGACTTAACTTATATTACTTTTAAAATAAAAACTAAACTACAACTTCTACATTAGCTATAAAATTATAAATATTAACATAGTTTTTGTATAATGCATCTTAATTACAATGGATAGTTTAATAGTAAGTTAGATTTAATAAATATGTTTATCAAAATTACCACTTTAATACGGAACAAACATCAAATTATGATAAATGAGTTTTATTTATTGTATTTTACTTGTATATGTGATAAACTTTATATTTCGACTATATTTTCAAGTTAATATTTTTTCAAAGAACAACTTTTTAATGATATCTAATGGATATCTATTAACCCGCTTAATGCAATGGATATGGATATGGATGCAATTTTTATTAAATTGATATGGATAGGGATGGCGAAAATATAAATGGATATGGATACGGTGTAATCCGATCCATATCTGATCCATTGTCATCCCTACATATAAAGAAACCATTAACCATGTAAGACAACATAAAATATGTCACACCCCGCTAAAGCGGAAACACGGAATGTGAAGAGCAAAGAATCATTTCACGGGTTACACTAAAATCAACGGTTCAAGTCATTACGATTTAAATTGAAAAGTACAAAAGTCAAAGTTACAACCAAGATTCAAAGTTAAGACCATAGTACATAATAAAACGTTTTTAAATAAAAATTCCCAAAATAAGGTCTTCTTCCCGAGGTACACTTCACATAAAAGACTTGACCCGCCTGAGCAATGCACTTCATACCTTACGCTTAGTTCCTGAAACATGAGATAAAGTGTCAACTACGAAGACGTAGTGAGTGAGTTACAGTTTATAAGTTGACAAAGGTTTCAAGTAAAAGTTCGACAAGTATATATATATATATATATATATAAGTACAAGGTTTCCAAAAGGAGTAAGCGAATGAGCAGTCGCATAAGATAGTTTAGATACTGTCGTAATGGTTCAAATCAAGAATTTAGAGTTCGTAAGAGTTTGAGACAAGTCCAAAGTTCATAAAAGTTCAAGATTCGTTCAAAGTCAAAGAAGTTCAAAATAAGTTCAAGTGCTTAAAATTCAAGAATAGTTCAAGTTCAAATAAGTTCAAGTTCAAGTTCAAGTAAATTCAAGTCGCGGAGCAAGCGGTAAAAAGAGTAGTCATTACCTCAGCGGTGGTTTAATCCACATGTGTAAGACAGAAAGTAAGCATATGCGTAAATAATTAAGACCTATGATCCTCGAGTTGTACCAACCACTAAGCTTAATATACGTAAGATTTAGTTTTGCACACTAATCCGATTCTGGTCAAGTTCCAGCCCCTAGTTCCAGTCTAGAGTTCGAGTTAGCGAGAACTTAGCAATATGTACCCAGGTTGTGTCACACCCCGCTATAGCGGAAACACGGAATGTGAGAGCTGGAATATCATTACACGGTCATAAGCAAATATAAACGATTCAAGTCATTTCAAATTAAAATAAAGTAGTTCAAGTTTCAACATTCAAAGACAACCAAGTAGTTCATGATTTAACTTAAAGTACAAGTACAAGTTTAAAATAAAATTCCCAAAATAGAAAGGTCTTTTCCCAATGAGCGCCTCTCGTAACCATAACGACCCTTCCTTGCCTTGCATCCCATACACTTACATTAATTTCCTGAAACATAAGATAAAGTGTCAACTACATAAAGTAGTGAGTGAGTTACAGTTTAGAGTTTCGAGAAAGTTTCCAAAAATAGAAGGTTGCAAAATATATGATGCCGTCATAAGTAAAAGGAACAGAGCGACGTTTGAACATATACGTAAATAGTGAAAGGTTTGAACGTACACAAGTAAGTTAAATAGATAAACTCGTATAATTAAAGTTGCAGCGGAATCCAAGCGCTAAAAAAAAGGTATATGCGTAGGGAGTATGTGTTTAACTAAGGGGCTGTTTGATAGATGCAGACTGAGTTAGTGCAGACTGAGTTGGAGCACAGACTGAGTTGGAGCTCAGACTGAGTTAGGTGCAGACTGAGTTTGTTGTGTTTGATTATGCCCTCGGACTGGCTATGCTGACTGAAAGAAATTACTATTTTACCCTTATGTTTATTTTTATATTGAATGTCGTACAAAATCCAAATTAACCATAAATACAAATTAAACATAAATCCAAATGTCTTATAAAATCCAAATTAAACATAAATCTTTTCGATTACAAATTGCATAAATATATCGTCGTGAATGTTGCACTTTCTTATAAAATTATGGACCGCAAAAAGCAAGCAACGACCACATCTTCTTGCACTCCAAAAAAAAAAGGGTCATTTGTTTTAAGATCGAAAATCTCACATTCAATACCTCGTATTACAATATGAGACAATAAAAAAAAATATGATTGATTGAGGGAGCATTACAATGTTACTAACTTACAACAACTGGAAAGTGGCTGCATCTATCCACCCACAAAAACCTTGGTTTAATTAATAAACATTATAAGAAAAAAAAAAAAAAAAAAATTCCAATCACAATACAAACATACGCCAAACAGAACCACACAGATTCGATTCTTTGCATCTACCTAAAAATCTATTAAACCATCACCATCATACCATATTTCATCTTATTCACGGAGTCTGGTTATTCCGTCAAAACTTACGGGACAACGGCGGTGGTCTGTGGAGAGGCGGAGGAGGCAGCGGCAGCGGCGGCGGCTTGGCTGGCTGGAGGAGGAGCGGCTGTGTTATCCAAGAGAAGGTCACGATGGGAATTAAAACTGGTCTGCAGTTAATCAACACATACTGGGTCCGCGATCTAGGTCCGTGATATGGACCGAGTCCGTGACATCTTTGCCTTATCAAACGCGCAGACCACGGACCGAGTCCGTGGTCTGAGTCCGGGTCCGTGGTCTGTGGTGATCGCAAACAAGGCCTAAATAGTTCCTCGTATCAATCACTTGGCATAATATAAGTAGTAAGTATACACTAAACCGATTATGTGGTCCTGATCTAGCCCAAAAATGTTTAATTGAGTGTACATCTGAACTTAGTAATATGTACTTGGGACGCTAACCCTGAGTAAGGAGTGACCGCTCCTAAGTATCGATACCCATATGACTAACGGCTGTTGCTAATAGTGTATAAAAGTTCCTGAACCAAAACGGGCAATTGAACAAAGTTTCCAAAAGTAGCAATAAGTTCTTACGGGCTTATACTTTCATCAAGGATTGGTCGCTAACAAGTATCCTAAATTTAGTTAACCCGCTAAGGCATCAACACATATACGCATAATAGTTCACAAGTTCAAGTTTCGTACAAGTTTCCAAAGTTTCAAAGTTTCCAAAGAGTTTCAAGTTTCGTACAAGTTTCCAAAGTTTCAAAGTTTCCAAAGAGTTTCAAGTTTCGTACAAGTTTCCAAAGTTTACGAGTTTCATAATTTTAAAATGTTTCAAAGTTTCCAAAGTTTCGCACAAGTTTCCAAAAGTTTCAATAAAGTACCAAGTTTCCAATTGTTTCAATAATTCGCAAATAGTGTTAAAAGTTACCAAGCATGATCTTATGTTTCCCCCAAATAATGTTTAAAAGTACAAAAGTAAAACAAAGTGGGGTTGTAACTCACGGTTTGCGGAGATAAGAGGTATGAACAAGCACAAAAGAAACGGAACGCGTCGGGAATCACAAACGACCTAGAACACCGGAAAGTTGCACAAGTTTTATTAGTATAATTGAGTTATGTTAAGTTCCAATTTAACATTTTAAATCTCATTTGTCTTATACTTAGATTCTGTCCCAAAAAGATTATTACGGAAAGTTTATAGGGTTTATGTGTTCGTGTACGTTTTATAGTCCGATAAGTCCAATTATGTTCAAAAAGTGTCAAAGTTCCAAGTCAAAGTGTATACGTCTCGAAGTTATTATGTTACTGAATTTGAAATGTATTTTATGGTGAAATTTGGGCAGCGCTTCCGCGCAATAAAAATTATGTCCATTTTCAAAACACTTTCCCGCTTTAAAATGCACAACATAACTAGTACGAACGTTAATGTACATGTTTCAATTCCAAAAGCTCTTCTAAACAATTTATATGTCAAAACAGTAGCTTTTCGAGATATATATATTCTGTGACAAATTATTTTAGCTTATTTTTACGTTTAACGCCTTTAAAACGACAAAAATAGTGAACAGCAGTATTCAGGCGGCGGCTGCAGGTATTCAGCCGCCGGCTGGACTTTAGCCGTCGGCTGGAATCCTTCAGCCGCCGGCCAAAAGCCTTCGGCCAGTTTCAAGGTTGCTTTATTTTCCGATTTTAAGCTCGTTTAACCGTTAGATTCGACATGCAAGCTAATATAACTCAAATATATGTATTTTCATAATAAAATCACTGTTTTCTTTTAGATTTACATGTTAAAAATATAGATCTATCATAAAAACTAGTTTTTAAGCAAGAAAACATTTTAGATCTTTATAAAAACATATTTCCAGGTTTTAGATCTTACATGCAAGTGATTATTTTAGTAAAAAGAGTAAAGTAAAAGAGTTCTATCGAAGAGAAAGGCAAAGAGACGATTTGGATGAGTTTCTAGCTCCAAATCTTCTTGAAAACCCGATTTAAACCTTTCCTTTTGCTACCCTTTACTCTTGGGACGATTTGTATGTGATTGATGGTTGATTTTTGTGTGTTTATGGACTGAAAATGGTGTTTAAGTTTCTGTTTTGCTTTGTTCTTGAGAAAAATATAGAGAGAATATGAGAGAGTGTTATGTGTGTGTGTGTTGGTAAATTTGAAGTGAAATGAAAAATGAATTGGAAGTGGGTAAAGAGGGAAGGGACTACTCTTGGGGGTCACAAATGGCAGTTATTGTTGCCCAGTCCCGAGCTAACAAGGTTGGTCCAATGAAATAGCATGCAAAAGTGAGTCATCGTCCAGCTGGACAGCGGGATTCAGCCGCCGGCTGGATTGAAAAATCCAGCTTTTTGACGTTTTCAGTTTTCCGTTATAATTAGTTAAGGACTAGAATCTTTTTGGTTTCCGTTATGAACTTAGTCAAGTTCTTATATTGTTTATTGGTGTTAGGATTTATAGTTTGATTCCGACATTGGTTCCGAAAATAAAAGACACAATAAGTATGAACCCGAACAATATGAACACGATAAAGAGTAACTAATGATTCGAACTGATTAAGTAACTGAGAACCACCTGAAATTTAGACGGTTGTCACATCATCACCGGGTTGAAAGAAATTTCGTCCCGTGACTCGTCCAGTCAGGTAGAAGTATCTTTGAACAAATGAGGATACTTTTGACGTATCTGGTCTTCACGTTCCCATGTGAATTCGTGACCACGTCGGGAGTTCCAACGAACCTTGACAATAGGAACACGGCTTTGTCGGAGTTGCTTGACCTCTCGATCTACAACTTCAAGCGGTTCCTCGATGAAGTTGAGTTTGTTGTCGATTTTGACCTCGTCGAGCGGGATGACGATGGTCTCATCAGATAGGCACTTTTTCAAGTGCGAGACATGGAACACGTTATGAACATTGGAAAGAACTGGCGGGAGTTGGAGTCGATACGCTACTGGACCAATACGCTCGATGACTTCAAACGGTCCGGTGTACCTGGGGCTAAGCTTTCCGCGTTTCCCGAAGCGAACTACCCCTTTCCACGGCGATACTTTAAGAAGCACACGATCGCCGACCTCGAACTCGAGGGGTTTTCTTCGGTTATCGGCGTAGCTCTTCTGCCGAGTACGGGACGTCTTCAGTCGCTCCCTGATGGTGGTGATCTTGTTGATGGTTTCTTGAACAATGTCGAGCCTTGTGAGTTGTCGATCACCTGCTTCTAGCCAGCAAAGCGGCGATCGGCACTTGCGTCCATATAAGGCCTCGAACGGGGCACACTTAATGCTAGCGTGGTAGCTGTTGTTGTACAAAAACTCGACCAATGGAAGATGAGTATCCCAACTTCCTCCAAAGTCAACTACGCATGCTCTAAGCATATCCTCAAGCGTTTGGATCGTCCTTTCGCTTTGCCCATCGGTCTGAGGGTGGTAAGCTGTGCTAAGATCTAATCGCGTCCCGAGAGATTTCTGAAGCGCGTTCCAAAAGCGAGACGTGAACCGACTATCCCTGTCAGAAATGATGGAGAGAGGTGTCCCGTGGCGAGAGATGATCTCGTTAAGGTAGATTTGCGCGAACTTCTCCATTGAGTGGGTTTCTCGCACCGGCAGAAAGTGAGCAGACTTTGTCAAACGGTCCACGATTACCCAAATTGTGTCGTTACCCTTTGCCGTCCGGGGTAACTTGGTAATGAAATCCATGGAGATTTGCCCCCATTTC
Source organism: Senecio squalidus (assembly GCA_910822075.1). Classification (NCBI taxonomy): domain Eukaryota; kingdom Viridiplantae; phylum Streptophyta; class Magnoliopsida; order Asterales; family Asteraceae; genus Senecio; species Senecio squalidus. The sequence continues at coordinate 25,356,868 of CAJVGC010000592.1, forward strand.
CACATAGGAATCTCCGGTTGCTGCAGAAGTCCTGAAGGTTTCTGATATTCCGCCTTGACCTTGGAGCAAGTGAGACACTTGGCTACATACAAGGCGATATCTTTCTTCATGCCCGGCCACCAGTAATACTCCCTAAGATCCTTGTACAACTTGTCTGAACCGGGGTGGATGGAGTATCGGGAACGGTGGCCTTCATCCAGAATTAACTTGCGAAGATCCTCGGACTTCGGAATCCATGCTCGGCCCTTGAAGTAATGGATCCCGTCGGATTTGCGTTCGAACTCCTTCTCATGGTTGTGCAAAGTTTCTCCCTTTAGGTTCTCGGGCTTCAACGCTTCTCGCTGAACCTCGGCGATTTGCGTTTGAAGGTTAGTCTGAATCTGGATACCTAGTGCTCTAACCCGAGATGGTCTCACCCTTTCCTTTCGACTCAGGGCGTCTGCTACTACGTTTGCTTTACCCGGGTGGTACTTGATCTCGCAATCGTAGTCACTCAGCAGTTCGATCCATCTCCTTTGTCTCATGTTGAGCATCTTCTGGTCTAGGATGTGTTGAAGACTCTTGTGATCCGTGAAAACCGTGCACTTAGTCCCATACAAGTAATGTCTCCAGATCTTTAGTGCAAACACGACTGCTCCCAGCTCTAGGTCGTGAGTAGTGTAGTTCTGTTCGTGAACCTTGAGTTGTCTTGAAGCGTAGGCGATGACTTTGTCTTTCTGCATAAGGACACAACGAAGTTATCCGTACCCTCTGGTAACGACAAAATCGGTGCGTGACAAAGCTGGTGCTTGAGTTTCTGGAAGGATTCCTCTTGCTTCGTACCCCAAAAAAAAATCCTTATCCTTCTGAGTGAGCTCGGTGAGTGGCTTAGCGATCTTTGAGAAATTCTCGATGAACCTTCGATAATAGCCGGCTAACCCTAGGAATTGACGAT
>CAJVGC010000592.1:25357901-25388206 GCA_910822075.1 Senecio squalidus
ATTTAGTCAACTTTAAGTGTCAAAGTCCATTTTCTCCAATATTGTCCGAAACGGTTAACGTTTTGTTTTAGTCAAAAAGTCCAAAGTTGATGTTATTGTTATTATGTTGAATGTGTTTTGTTTGCCCAAGTGTTATATATTTTCTAACAAAATTTGGGCAGCGCTTCCGCGCCCAAATTCTATGTCCAAAAGTATCAACACTTTCCCGCTTACAATTTTTATAACTCTAATTATATTAGTTCATCAAGTTCAATCTAAACGTAATATGTCAAATAAGTCATCCCAAACACAAGTATTTGTTTATTACAGTAGCTTTTATTCATATTCGAGATAACAAGTTCAAAATGGCGGTTTTTATCAAGTTAACAACGATTTTTGGGGCTGCCAGCAGCTCGGTGCTTAGCACCTGTTTCCAGGTGCTTAGCACCTGTTTCCAGGTGCTTAGCACCTGTTTCCAGGTGCGCAGCACCAGGTGCGCAGCACCTGCTTGCTGTACTTCTTCAAAAATCGTTTTTGGTGGTTAAATCGGTTATCTTGATGGTAGATTTCGACATGCAATTGGTATAAACCTTATTAATCATTATTATATCAGTTTATAGACAACTTTTAACCATAAAAACAAAGATCAAAGCACCATTTATTAAAATCCCGTTTTTGTATAAAAATGGTTATAAAACTTCATCAAAACTTGTTTTTATGGTTTTGATCATACATGCAATGAGTTAGATTGATAATATAAGTAAAAAGGAAGATTTCTACCGGATGAAATGGCTTGGATGATGTTTTAGAAAGATTTAGAGCTCCAAAAATGGTGAAATAAGCTTTTTAACCGAAAACCTTTGATTCCTTTTCTTCCTCTTGATGTCAAAACGTTTTTAGATGGTGATTTTGGTGGGTTAAATGGCTGTAACTCTCTGGTTTTGAGAGGGTTTTAGAGAGAGGGGATGGAGGAAATGTTGGTGTGTGTGTGTTTTATGTTTTATAAAAATGAAATAGAGAAAAGAAAATGGACTATAATGATGGTATGGGGTGTGGGTTCTGCTAAAGTCAGTAATGGAGTAGTCTAGGACGTTTTTGATTGGGTGTTTATGTTTATAAAAACGAGACAATAACAAAAATACAAAATTTGAAATCTGGCGGCCTGGTGCTGCGCACCGGGTGGTTTTTTAGCTTTTATCTGATTTTTCGTTTTTACGTTTTTGCTTAGTTGGACCTTTTGTTAATTGAATGTTCTTAAGTATGATTAGTTATGAACTTAGGAAAGTTCAATAGATGTTTTCTTGGTATTAGGACTTATATAAATTGATTCCGGGAGTGATTCCGATACTGTCGCGTATCCGGTTATTGATCAGTTAAAAGTAACGGTAGACAATAAGAGAGACACAGGGCATAAATTGCACCTAGAATTTGACGGTTGTCACAGTATGACTTGGAGAACAAGATTTGCTAGGCTATAAAAGAAACTCCAACTCTCACAAATCAAGACATAAGAAATCGATTGTAGGGTTTGAGCCTACAACCGATCGGTTTTCTTAAAACCTAAGGGTGTGTTCGATTTTACTTTAGAAAACCAAGGGGTTTTCGACAATTGTTGTTTAAAGCAATTAAACGTGTACTAGCATACTAGTCTGTTTCTAAAAGAAGGTGTCGCGTACGTAACCGTAGATTAGATCTTACACTTAGATCTACGACTTTCGCTTGCTTCTAATTCAAGGTAATTCTTTATCCGATTTATTATTTACTATGTGATCCTAAATTTCGCTGCCATGTATTGTTTGACAATATGACTCTAGTTGTATACCTATATAGAATTTAATATAAATAAATAAATTTATCATTAGACCAAAAAAAACACGAATTCGATCAAAACCTTTATATCTTGTAAATTAGACCGCTTTCTTTCATAACCCGTGACGACGTATTCACGCATCATCTATTCTGTTTTAGCTCCTTTTGGTGAACGCTCTACATGATAAACCAATGACTTCTTCCCACCACTTTTAGTCTCGTTTTGTTTGATATCTTTATCAGGACCCGCATATTTCCAATAACCTGAACCATCTTTTCAACTTGGTCGCGTACTATGGACATACTTCCACTACACCAAAAAAGGGCTTTCGGGACTACGAATGTTGTCCCGAAAAACCCTGTTTGTAGTCCCGAGAAGCGTAGTCCCCACTACTCCGTCCCAATAAGTTAACGGGACAACGATTTTGACTTTTCGGGACGACGCGTTGACCGGCCACGTCGCCTGTTTTTGTTGGGACAAAATCTTTCGGGACTACATGATGTCCCTTGAAACTGTTCATAATCGTCGTGAGAATTGCCTTTCGGGACTACAATCTGTCCCAAAAGATTTTTTCAAAACCTCTAAGGACAGAGTTTTCGGGACTACACGTTGTCCCAACAAGTTTTGGCCAAATGTATAGGGACAACGTTTTTGGGACCACATATTGTCGCGAAACATTTTGGACTAAACCTTTGGAGGCATAGTTTTAGGGACTACATTCTGTCGCAACAAGTTTTCTCAAAATCTATTGGGACTCACTTTTAGGGACAACATGTAGTCCCAATAGGTCTTGGCAAACTTTTTTAAAAAATAGGTTTTAGGGACAACATGTTGTCCCGCTATGTATTTACTTTTAGGGACTACACATAGTCCCTAGTAGTCCTGGCAATATATTTCTTTAGAATTGTTTCGGGACAAAATTTAGTCCCTTGAAGTAGAGTGAGCTAAAATTTATCGACTTGTTTTACGGTATTTTCACAGGTATATAATTACCCATTATTCCCTAAATTTGAAAACAAAACAATCAAACGTACTAGAAATACCCATATATAAAGTACAATCATAAATCCGTACATAAAACGATCATAAATCCTAACCCGAAACAATAGTCCACAAACGAGAAAAACAGAAAGTTCTGAAAAAAAGAACCCGACACCTACTCTTCTTCTTCTGCAACATCTTCATCCACAGCTTCATCCGCAGCTTCATCCACTTCAACATCTTCCAAAAGGGCGTTGGGGTCGATAGGAGCAGGCAATGGGAGGTCAATGATTTTTTCGGCCAATTGTTCATGCAATTCTTTCACTTGCTGGTTATGCGCCTCCACAAACTTCCTTAATGCAGATTTGGATAGCAATGGCTTGGGAGAGGGTGAGTAGTTGCATACAGAAGAAGAAGAACCAATCTTCGGCAGTTTCCTCCCTCGTCCAGGTTTAAAACCTCGACTTGATCCCAGGACTTTGTCCATAATCTCATCATCGGTCAACTTCTCCTCTAAAACCTCTTGACTTGCCTTCAGCTTTACCATCTTCACCTGTAATCACAAGATAAGGAATTAATGTCAGGATCGATATGATTACTTAGATCAAGATTTATCAAAGAAGTTGCAGCGGATCAACACTTTGATATTCACAAGTTTATGATAATCGAATATTGTATATATAAAAACAATAAGAACAATAACACAATAACGATTACCATCAAGCCTCAATCTATTAATAAATTAACAGACGTGTTTCTTTACATACAAGGATCTATAAAAGACCTTGAGGCTAAACCTAGATTTTCTAGGAAACATCTAACACAACCTCAATCTATTTGATCAGAATAGACGTGTTTCTTCTATCTTACAAGGATCAATTTGACCTTGAGGCTGAACAAAGGGGAAACGATCTCAAGTGGTGAGATCGTTTGGTGTTTTCCTAAAGAATAAACATGATGAAAAACCACACATTTACAATGTCTAGAGATCTCTTTATATATAGAGTCTCATATGACTTACATAAGGAAACTAGTTACATAAGGAAACCTAGTTATATTAGGAGACTAATTCTTTTAGATCTTTATCTTGAAATTCAAGTGTTCAATAACTGAGTTGCAGGAGTAATAACTTGCAGGAGTAGTAAATTGCAGAAGTAGTAACTGATGTGGAGCAGTAGTAACTGAGCAGTAGTAACTGAGCAGTATTAACTGAGCAGTATTAACTAAGCAGTATTAACTCAACAATTTAATCCTAACAATCTTCCCCTAAACTTATGCTTTCTACATGCAAAGCAATAAGTTTCTTCAATGTAAATTGTTGATGAGAATGCTATCACAACTACTATTTCAACTTTGTCTTCTCCATGTTTCCTTGATGTATATGCTCAGTTTATATTTTGTCTCATCAAATCAAAATATTATCCCAACAATCTTCCCCTATTTGATGATGACAAAACAAACACCAAACTGAGAACTTTAAAAACTCCCCCTTCAACTGAGATCTCTTGTGAACAAGTTGATACTTCTTCTACCGTTGATATTTCTATCAAAACACGCCATTTTTTTTTTTAAAGTAGACTTTCGATATTTTGAAGCTTTCAAATCTTGTTCCATGCCACCACACTTTATATCTTCCCCTTTTTGTTATCATCCATTAGGGGAACATCTCTTTACGAACTTCTTCTTTGAATCAGGAGTTGTTCTTTTTATAAGAGATTAAACAAGCGAAAACTTCTCCCTCAAGTGGTGCATGTATAAGATCACATCCAACTGTTCCAATTTCATATCCACTTTTAGAACATATTCTTCCCCTTAAACCAATATTCTCGGCTGGTTCACCAACATAGGAGTAGTACTAACTTCATCATCGTATAGAAAAATGTGTATTGTAATACTAACAACGTAGCAGTAGCATTAACAATATAAGAGCAACATTAGGTAAATATTTGTAGCAGATTAAAAATTAAATAAGTTTCCCTTGACAAATCCGATCATGCTCAAATTTTTACACATAGTAGGTCTGTGTCTCTGGAACCACATATCCAAAACTCAGGACAATCCAACGGTTAACGAATACACAATAACCTTTTTACCACAGCTGCGCTCTGTAAACAATAAACATTCAACTTCCAACTTTGAAATTCTACATCTCCTTGAGAATAGCTCTGATAACGATCAAATTTTAACACAGCATAGATCCATATTCCTTGAATCACATATTCAAAAATCACGAAGATCCGGTGTGTAACGAATAAACAACGATCGTTTCAGTATAGATAAACACAATAAATCTAACCTTTCAGCAGCAGATTTCGAAAATTAATATCTCACTGATAAAAGCTCAGATCAAAAATCCCTTCGGTCATATTGTGCGTTTATATCTGAAGCATCTACAGTCAAAATATCGTCCAAATCCGACGGCTAACGAATTATTTGAGCCCATTTTACTACGGCTGCCCAGATTATGACGAACATAAACCCTAATTCGCAAATTTGTAGATCTCCTTCTTTCTTCTTCGTCTTCTTCTTGTAAACTTGTGAATCTTTGATCTAGAGCACCTCATGTGCTCTGATACCACTTGTCAGGATCGTATTAGTCTGGATAAACTAATAAGTTTGCTAACGATTAAGATCGAGATCTATTGAAGAAGTTCAGCAGCGGATGAACACTTCAATATTACGAGTTATCGAACAACTAATAATGAATAATACATAAACAAATTATTGTCGAACTGTAAGCCTCAATTGCATTAATCCAATATATCAATACAACGTGTTTTCTATTCTCCAAGGATCTATATATTTATAGACCTTGAGGCTCGTTCTAGATAAACTAGAAATCTACATCTATCCTTATCTAAATCTATCATTATCTAGATTAAGGAAACTTTACTTAAATAACAAAACGAAATCTAATCTAATTATAACTCTATCTAATTAGATTTGATACTTGCAAGATAAGTTTTGTCTTCCGCGTGTCTTGGCTTGACTTTATCTTGACTCTGACTTTGTCCGTAGTAACTCCATCTCCGTAGTAACTTTAGTAATACGTTGAACAGCCGCACTAACTTGTTCTTGTGTTCTTCCGTAGTAACTTCTTAATGTCAATCTAACTGTTTAAGTTACTTTCGTTTGTTCGTTAGGTATCATTGTTTATGGTTAAACTATATCAACTAAGTTATAACCCAACAATTAAAGTCACAATTTTCATTTAAGCATAACTCGATCCAATTGTAGACAATAACCCGTGCTAATTTGAGCATAATTTTCATTTAAGCATAATAACATAGAACAATATATAAACATCAAACAATAACTATTGAACCTGTAAATAAAGCTAACCATTTAACCCGTGCTAATTTGAGCATAATTTTCAATTAAGCATAACTCGATCCAATTGTAGACGCTAACATGTCGATGTTTATAGAATGAAATCTTTCCCAAGGAATGGACGATGGTGATTTTGAATAAATTTTGAATCTAAATAAACAATTTCAAAAACACATACATCACCGAGAACAATTTGTTTCGGGGAGGTTTGTGTATTTGACTTGTTCATCAGATTCAAAAATTATTAAAAATCACCACCACCCATTCCTGAGGAAAGTTTTCAATCTATAAACATCAAAATGTTGTGAATGGAATACGAGCATGTGTTTATATACAAAAAGCGGATAAGACATTGAAATGTGTAGATAAGATAAGATTCTCATGGGACAACAATTGGATAAGGGGTGGTTGTCTTTGCAGAAAGTTACAATTGACAGCAATCGGATAAGGGGTGTTTGCTGTATTTTTTAGATAAGGGGTGGCTGTCTTTGCAGAAAGTTACAATTGACAGCAATTGGATAAGGGGTGTTTGCTGTATTTTATAGACAGCAATTGGCATATTTTCGGCTAAAAGTTAAAATAGAAAACTTACGTATTTGGTTTCAAAACAAGGCTTGACCCACTTTCCCTCTTTTTGATGAGTTTTCTTGTAGTGCTCGATAAGGTCGGGAAATAAACCAGTGGACTCCTACTGAAAAAAAGTTAAACAAGTTATAATAATATTGATATATATTAAACAATAAGGTGAGTAAATAAACGAATCACAACTTACCTCCTCGTGTCTGCTAGCGGCGTATGACTTACTCCCTTGAGTTGAACACTCTTTCACCTTCGCTCTGTTAGCCTTGTTTTTTTCAGAACTGGCCAAATGCTTTTGTGAAGTGAAATAATCACATAACTCGTGCCATTCGGTCAAAGACTTGCCAGGCGGAGGAAAGTTCCGTATCTTCTCTGGTTGCTCATACCCACCACGGCTCACAAATATTTCATCCTTAAACTTGTTTTTTCGGTTTCTGTATTGGCCTTTCAACTGAAGTTCCATGCCTGCCATAATTTGTTTACCATTTGGGCCCGACAAATGTGGGTTCATATCAAAGTACATCTACAATTCAAAAAATTAAGTCGTGAATGACTAATGCTTATAATGTTAACAAATCGAGTAGAATTAAGAAGAAAACACTACGTACATTGATTTGAGGCCATATAGTTCCCTTGTACTTATCAGGTACCAAATCCCACGAGTCGCAGCAGAATGGAACTGATTTTTCAATCTCATTCCCAATCAAGCCCTTGAAATGTCGACGATTTGGACCTGTTGGTTTAGTAGTCCTTTGATCGTTAAGGTCAAAGTTGATGGGTAACTTTTTCTTCTCACCGTCCTCAAATTTTTTATGGAGCGCCGCATCGAAGCCTTTTTTTCTTCCCTTAGAATCTGGAAATGAAAAATCAAATGCAAATATTAACAGTACAACTATTCAATCGAATAAAAGTTAAATTAAAATATAACACACACAAGCTATTCAAGTGTAATTGCTTACTCTTTACTACGGGGTTAGGCTTCCATGTGTCATCGTCTTGGGAATCCTCTCTAGCAACCATTGCATCCTCTCTAACAACCATTGCCATCCTCTGCATTGAAACACATACGTAGCGTAACTGACTCTTAATCTAGGCAATTACAAACAGACTCTTAAAGTTCACAACCGGAACATAATTGTAACAAGTTGATAACAAGTAAAGTTCACAAATAAAAAATTCAAGAACCTACAAATTAATGTTCAAAAATACAAAATACAAGTACCCAAACATATTAAACAACAACTAAACATAATGGTAAAAACAAATACAATTTTATATTAATCGGAATCCCCAAACTCTTCATCACTACTAATAACATGAACAACATCATATTCAACATCATCATCAATAAAGTCTTCATCATTGAGGTGAATAGGAGGAATAAATGAAACTTCAGTTGATGGACCGACTCCGGTCAACCGAGTATATTCCAAATCTTCTAGATTAGCTGTCAATTCAACATCAGATGAGTAGCTGTCACGAACAACATCTGCATCTACAATGACGTCCTTATCCCAGATCTTTCGATGATTGACATCTTCGACAACCTTCCAATGATGTGATCTAGAAGGGTCTTCAATGTAAAAGACTTGTCTTGCTTGGGTAGCAAGAATGTACTGGTTATCCTTCCACCAATCATCTCGCGTACATATACTAGTTATGTTATTTGTAGTAACACAAAGTGAGGTGTTGCGAGTGTTATTGGTTTTAAACCATTTACATCTGAATAAGACAACTTTTTGATGAGTCAAATAATTAAGTTCCACAATTTCTTCTAAGATACCATAATACATAGTTCCATTCTCCCCTGGTGTTGAAACTCCACTATTTTGAGTTAATAGGCGTTTATCGCGGCTGTGAACCACGAACTTCACACCGTTAACGCTACAAGAGGTGTAATAAATTGCATGATCTTTCGGTTCACTTGCCAAAGCGAATAGTTCAAGACTACACTCAGGTGGATTCTTGGTATATAGATTAGAGATCTATGAAAGACAAAGTTAAAGTCAGGTGGATTCTTAGTAACTGATAGATCGAGAAAACTGTTTTTGTAAACTACATATACAGTTTACCTTGTCGCGAAACCATGGAGAAAATTTTGTTGGTAAATCTTTCTTGAGATTGGCAAGACAGCATTCTCTGTACATGTTCATATTCATGATATTATTATAATCAGGATATATGTAATTTACATAAAAGAGTGTTAATTTGTAAAGAGCTTACGTCCTGTATTGGTTGACTTCGGGACTGTTGTCGAGAATATACCATACAAGCTTCTGTTTTAAATCTGGATCCAACTTTTTTCCTACACCCGCACTTTTTGGAGTACAATTTGCTCGGAAAACTTCCAACTCGGATGTTGGAGGTGGACCCTCATCATTTCTGTCTGGACGATTAAATTTTGTTGGAATATTTCGAAGATAATGTGAACAGAATGTTACCGCCTCTTCCGCAATATACACCTCTGCTATACAACCTTCAGCCCTAGCTTTATTTCGGACATAACCTTTTAGATTTTTCATATATCGTTCAAATGGATACATCCACCTCATGTACACAGGCCCACCTAGAATAGCCTATGCGGTTAAATGTATGACCAAATGAATCATTATGTCAAAAAAGGTCGGAGGATATATTCGCTTGAAATTGCACAATATCTTGATCAATTGATCTTCAGCTATCAACATGTCCGACTCCTTTATACTTCGAGCACAAATCTTCTTAAAGAACGAATTGAGCTCAATTATTGGTGTTGCAATACTCGTGTCCAAGAAAGCTTGAGCTGCAGCAGGAAGCAAGCGTTGCATCATGATATGGCAGTCATGAGACTTCATGCCTATAATATTGTCCAACTTATCGGTTACTTTTGGCTTAAAGTTTGATCCAAATCCATCAGGTAATTTAACACCTTTTATGAATTCACAAAACTTTTGTCTCTTTGTAAGGGTAAGAGAGTACGCCGCATGAGGATTTAATAATTTCCCGTTGTTGTTCTTCGTGAGCCACAACTCCTCTCGGATATTCAGTTGTTGTAAGTCTAGCCTTGCAGTGTTCGTGTCTTTGGACTTGTCATTCATTAACAATGTACCCAAGTTGTGTTTTAGAGAAAGGCTTGACCAATAAGGAAGCTGATAGAAAATGGATACTTTACTCCAATTCCTTTCTACGAGGGGATCACGTGTTCTCTTCACAGCCCCGTAACTCGGATGTTTACCCGGAATTCGTGAAGGTAAAACAGCAAGCTGTTCCAATATTCTAGCCTCAGTCAGTTTTTTAGGTTTTGGTGTTTTTTCAATTCTGCCATTGAAGGTCTTATCATTCCTCCATCGATGTTTCATGGGTAGGAATCTTCTATGACCAACATACGCGGTTTTCCCATTCACACGAGTAGATGGAGTCTCATCATTACATGTAGGGCAGGCTAAGTAGCCTTGAAACTCCAGCCAGATAAACTGCTACGGGCGGGAAAATCACTAACAGTCCATAAGAGCATTGCTCTCATTGAGAACTCAGTGTTTGTAGCAACGTCTAACGTCTTGACTCCCGGCTTCTTCCATAAATCCCGCAACTCTTTAATGAGAGGCTGCAAGTAAACATCCATGTCCTTACCGGGAGATTTTGGGCCACGAATTAAACATGACAACATGAATGAAGACTCTTTCATACATATCCATGGAGGAGTATTGTATGTTGTCAAGATTACTGGCCACATACTGTAAGACTGACTCAATTTTCCAAACGGATTGAAACCGTCAGCATCCAAACCTAGTCGCACGTTTCTATGTTCTTTTGCAAAATCTGCATTGTTCTTATCAAACTCTTTCCATGCCTTACCATCAACTGGGTATGTGATGCTTGATAGTAAGAGGTGTAAGCCATCTTACCATCTTCGGTACATCTTCCAGTAGAATGCCATGTCATATGCTTTGTAGTGTGACCCATATCTCCCGCTAAGGACATGGATGTTTACTTGCAGCCTCTCATTAAAGCATATGTGACCCATCTTACCATCTTCGGTAAGGACATGGATATGTGACCCATCTTACCATCTTCGGTACATCTAGAATGTTTTTTGTCAACATATCCTTTTAATTTTTTGTACATCTTACCATCCCTAAAGCATATCCTTTTAATTTTTTGTCAACATTCAGTCTGTGAAGCATGTTAGAGGGACTACTACTTGACCTTTAGGGACAACATTCAGTCCCTAAAAAATGTTATGGGGACTACTACTTGACATGTAGGGACTACATTCAGTCCCTAAGGCATATCTTTTTGATTTTTTGTCAACATTCAGTCCGTGAAGCATGTGTATACAGTAGGTGTGTCATAATGGAGTAGGTGTGTCATAATGGAGTCTTATCTCCGAGAAAGTATACAGTATGTGCAGAATAGATGTGTGGCTCATAATGAAGTCTTATTTTCATAATGTGTATACAGTATGTGTAGAATAGGTGTGTCATAATGGAGTCTTATCTCCATAATGTGTATACAGTATCTGCAGAATAGGTGTGTGGCTCATAATGGAGTCTTATCTTCCATATTTTTGTATATAAGGCATGCTAGTTGTATTCAAATGCATAGAACAACAACACAACAAACAGATGTGGAACTTGAGAAGGATCCTTGAGTTGAGAAATTCGGTTCAATCTCATAATTGGACTGATATTCTGAGTTTGTATTTCTTAAGGGCAAAGGATGTTGACCTCAGGGTTGCACGCATGATTGAAAAGGTGAGTGATAAGTTAGCATCATTGACGAATACAATGCCTTTATTCAAGAACTCCAAGCTTCTCTTGATTGGGTTTATAATAAGGATAAGTCAATTGAGTATTTGCAAGAGGTAACAGAAAGAGACGGTCAATTGCTAGTTAGGTTGCAGGACCTTGAAAGGGAGGTACACGAGAGTACTGATGACAGGCTAGTTTTCATTGAAAAGTTGAGGGGGAATGTGCCCTTTTAACCACCATGTCTTGCAGTGTGTTTACCTACGTTTTTAAGGTGTGTTTTGTGTGCCCGAATAAAAATGTGTATGTCAACACATTAAGTGTATGTGTGTTTATCTCCCTTTTTAAGTTGTGTTTATGGTTGCACCATTGGCATTTGTACTAAATGCATTATTATAAATGGTTTATGCATTGTATCTTCATGTATTTGATTTAATGTGATTTAATTTAAGTTGTAGTGTGTTTACCTACGTTGTTTTAAGGTGTGTTTATTGCCATACATATCAATAAACATAAGAACTTTTATTAAAATAAAGGACAAAAACATAAACCGTTACATCCTAAAATGGTTCAAACATGGAAATCGGGGCATCCCCTCAATCTCCTTTATTCTAGCACATTCAACCTAACTAAGTACTACTACACACGAAGATTGTCCATTTCATTTAAAAGCTCATGAATTATTGCAGCTGACTCACAAGGGTGGTCATCGGGATTCTTCTCCATGGCTTGTCTTGCCTCCATTGCCTTTATCTTCAACTTTAACAGCTTGCAGTTTGAGCACTTTTTGTTTTTCGGAGTAAGTGTAGCTCTAGAGGATCTTGAAGAAGAACTTGCACACGAAGAAGAATCTGAAGGTGTTGTATTTCTCGGAAAAGAACTTAGGTTTTCAAAATTGACCTCATCCTTCCAAGCAAAATATCCACACCCGTAGTCTTTTTCAAAAGGTTGTACACCATTAAAAATATTATAAAGAATGTCATTTTGAAAGATAAATTAATTATATACGGCATATATAAAAAAAGAAGCTCTTTGTTGACCTTTGAATCGGGACACGCATAGTACAGTCTACCAAAGCTTCCTTGTCGATGTGATCGTCTCACCACTGCATATCCACCTCCACATGAGCACTCCATTTGGATAAGAATTGGATGTGGTGGTGGTGATGTATATAAAGATAAGTGTTCACCCCTTTTTAGAGGGAATTTTAGGCGAAAAACATTTCGGGACTACACTTTAGGGTTTTTAGGGACTACATGTCGTCCCCTAAAGTATTCAGACAAGTCATTTTTTTGTCATAAGACTTTTCGGGACGACATCTGTAGTCCCCTAAAAGTTCAGTTTAGGTGCCACCTTTTCCCTCCTTTTTTTTCACTTTGTGACATTTTTTTAGACAACTAATATAGTCCCTAAAGCTTTGTCGAATTACAATTGTTTAATGGTTGTCCCTTAAGAGTTATTTATCGGGACAAACACGTAGTCCCGTCAAATTTTTTGACCCAACACATTTATCTGGACAACGTTGTCGTCCCGTAAAGATTGAGGGCCAATTTTTCCCGCCAACTTTTTTTCGTCAATTTTTTTTCGGGACTACTTGTAGTCCCGATAAATAGTAGCCAAAATCAAACAAAACATGAGACTTATGTTTTGTCATGTAGTGAAGTTTTCGGAACAACATATGTAGTCCCTAAAGCTTTGTCGAATTAGATTTTTTAATGTTTCTACCGTAATACTTCTTTTCAGGACGGCTACGTAGTCGCTAGAAGTTTTGTCTAGCATCTACATTTATCGGGACAGACGTGTTGTCGAGTAAAGTTTAAGCGGGAATTTTTCCATCCAACTTTTTTTCGTCAAAATTTTCAGGGACGACCTGTAGTCCCTATAAATAGTAGTCAAACTAAAAAAAAACATGAGACTCCAGTTTTGTCATGTAGTGAAGTTTTCGGGACAACATGTTGTCCCGATAAATAATGGTGTTGTCCTTATAAGTTTTGGTCAAACTTTTGGGAAAAAAAAACTCAATTTTTGTCGTCTAGTGGACTTTTCGGGACGGATTTTCGTAGTCCCGAAAGCCCTTTTTTGGTGTAGTGTTCCTGGTTCTTGACGTGAAAAAATACCATTATTCATCTTCTACACCTTGCGGGTAATTTACTGTTGACAAAATATACATCGAATTAGATTAATGGAAATAATCACTACACTAATCAATTAAGTTCACACTCCTTACATATTTGTAATAACAAAAAAAGATAATGTAGTTGTTTTATAATATCATTAAGGGAAAATGCACTAGATGACCATTGTACTACACAAAAATATCCGTCTAGGTCATTGTACAAAATTTATGTCTATTTACATCACTATACCACATTTGACCGTTTAAATTATAACCTTAACTTTTTGAAACCGTTTAAATAAATCATTTTGGTGACCTGAAACCCTTTGGTAACCGCCACGTCACCCTTTTCTCTAACTTTATATTTTGAACGTTATAAACAACAAATTAGGGTTTATGAATTGGGATTTTTGTAGAGCTTCAATTGGGGAAGATGGATTTACGAGTTTGTAATTGTGGAGTGAATGCTAGATGCTGGACGTCGTGGACATCTATCAATCCAGGAAGACGATTTCTAGGTTGTCCAAACTATCTTGTAAGTCCCAAATTTTCCTCTGTTTTTGTTCATCTCGATTTTCTTCTGTTTTTGTTCATCGTGGATATTTCTTTAATAGGATCCAACAAAAAATTGCAACTTTTTTAAATGGTTTGATCCGGAGCTACCAAACAGATGGTATAATGCAAGGATGTTTGAATTGTACTCGAAGGTGAAGTCGTTGGAAGCTGATTTAGAGATGGTGAAAAAACAAGCTGCAAATCGATTGTTTTATATAAGATTGTTGTTTGTTGTAGGATTTGTAACACTCTGTTTTCTATTTCTATTGTAATGGTTATATGTAACACTCTGTTTTCTGTTTTTCTATTTCTATGGCAATGACCAATTTTTCCCATTTGGCTGTTTACAAAACCAACCAAATTACCAACCTAAAGACAACCAAAACAACCTAAACAAAACCAACCAATTTTTCCCATTTGGCTGTTTACTGCATAAGTTACCAAAAGACAACCAAAACAACCTAAACAAAACCAACTAAATTTACTGCATTTACAAAAGAGGCATAAATTACCATAACTTACCAAAAGAGCCAACATAAAGTGGCATAATTTACATACAGTGGCATAAAGTTACCAAAAGACAACTAAATTAACAAGTTCCTACTACATCATGCTAATCAGACATACTACCTTAACAGCCAACATAAAGTTACCAAAAGACAACATTCTTAAGTTCCATACTACATCATGCTAATCAGACTACATTCCTAATCAATTGATATACAATCATCAGCAGTTAAACCAGGACCTGGTTTCAATGGCTTCTTGAAATGAGCAATCTTGATCCTTTCTGAAGGTGGCCTCCTCTTCACCTGCAACTTCACCTTTTGCTTCCTTTGCTTGGGAGTGACATTGACTGCAGCTTCACTACATCCCTCACTTTCTTGAGTTGCCAAAGGAGGCTGAGATACTGGAATTTCCTCAGTACTTGCCTCACTTTCTTGAGTTGCCAAAGGAGGCTGAGACACTGGTTTATTGACTTCCAATTCATTATTTCCCTCATCTTCTTGAACCTCATCTTCAGACACTGGTGGTGGCCTCTTCAGAAGCCTTTTGAACCTCCTCTTAGGAGTGACAACTGGTATTTGCTCAGCTTCTTCAACACTTATACTTCTTGAACCTCATCTTCCCCCTTCTAGCCTGACCAAAAGTCACTCTACACTTATACTTCTTCAACATAGCTTCTTGTATCTCCTTAACTTTGATATTAGGTCTTGCCATGATTTTTTTAGCATAGTTCCTAGCTATCCAGTTGCAAGTAATCAAGCTTCCAAAGTCATAACTCTTTGAACATCTATGCTCATCTTGTAAACTCTTTATCTGAAAGGACTTTTCCTTCTGCATCCAAGATGCCCACAGTCTAAAAGTGCATTTGGGACCATCACCTACATTTTTACTACATTTAGCTAAAAGCCTCTTACAATCATTAACTGTGTAATACAACTGGTATCCATTAGCAAAAGCATAGAAAGCCAAACACCTTTTCAATTGCTGTGGATTCTCATACCTTTCACCTAATTGTGGTCTCATGTACTTCCATTTAATGCTAGGATCATGCACTGGCCCTCCCAATCCATCCTTTTCATCTGCTCCATGTTCACTTTCAACACAAACTTCCCTCTCAAACCATTTTTCAGTATCTAAACCACCATAAATCTTAGACAAAAATGTTTTATCAAACATTTTAACTGCTTTCTTCTTAGGTTTAGGCATACTAATTTTGCTACTCCTAACTTCAAAAACCTCATCCTCACCTTCTGAAAGGTGATCTAGAGATGCAGTGTCACTCTCATCCGACGAGTACATATCATACATATCTTCTTCCTCATCTTCATTATCATTATCTACTTCAACATTATCTACCCTATCAGTTACACCACCATTTCCATCCTTAATCAGTTCCCTAGTTATCTCACACTCAGAGTGGCCAATGTAAACCTCAATCAAACCTCCATTGTCTTCAGCATATTTTATAAAACTAACTATATCATTATCAGAATTCAAATGCCTCAATCCAGACTCTAAATCTTTACCAGGAACAAGGAAAAAGATAAAATTGCATAATGCAGATGATGATTCTTCTAAAAAAGATTTAAACTTACTGAAATTCATGGAATGTATGTCCACATCCTTCAAAACGGTTAGCGTATCGTACTCATAACTAAAAGGATCTTTTTCAAACCTACCACCACGATGAAAGTTGATCGTTATCATACTTGCATGCTCCACGATTTCCAATTTGATAGTTGATCGATGATTTAGGGTTCCAGGAAGACGATAAGGATTAGCGTTTAATAAAAAATTAAAGTGAGGATCCCAATTGGATTTGGTATTATAAAAATGAAAGAGAGAGAGAGAGAATTAGTGGGGAGTGACGTCACCGGTTTCTAACCGGTTGAGTGAAAAAAAGTCGTTTATTTAAACGGTCAAATGTAGTATAGTGATGTAAATAGACATAAATTTTGTACAATGACTGATATCGCATATTTATATAGTTATTTATATGCGATATTTAGTCACATTTCATATTAAGCATGATGGATAGGATAGGTTTTTGCATTTAATCGTGTGGAAAAGTTGTTTTGTCTATTTTATAGGTTTATAAGATCGGAAAGTGGAATTGGTGGAAGAAATGATCTTAAAAGACGAAAAATAGTGATTTCTGGCGAAGATAACGTCGCAGTAGCACCTCCACCGTTTTAATCATAACTTCTTCATACGATGTCCGATTTAGGTGATTCAAATTGGATAATGAAGAAGAAAGAGAGAGCTACATTTTGTAAAAATTAGAATATAGAAAAAAGCCCGGTGCTGCGCGCCTACATGATAAACAAAAAAAGAGTTGTAATTCGAGTCGAATACGTTTTCCGCTTTGATTTTGCCTATAAATACAAGACCAAATCCGTCCAGAAATTGATCCCATTATTATTTTCAAGTCTCTGGAGCTGGTATTTACATTTAGAAGCAAGGATTAAAGCTAGGAAGATCATCTTTTCGGCTAACTGCGGTCACGACACGTTCGACAAAACTCTTCGTTTGTTTCTTTTTAGTTTTAAACTATTTTCCAGAATGCTTTCTAACAATTTATTTGCTGTTTTAGACTTGATCATGAGTTGCTAAATTCTTATTATGCTTGTTTGAATAACGGATCCTATTTGAAGTTTATTTAACGTTTTCGATTGTTTATGTTTTTGTGTTTAACCGTTGATCCTTATTTGCTTAAATTTTAGTATATTATCAGAGTTGTTTATATTAAATTTGACTAATCAATATTTTAGGTATTTGGAAGGAATCTAGATAGATTAGATAAGTTTAATGAAGTAATCGGTCGGTCTATAATCGATTTAAAATCATTAAGATTCGGAAGGACTTAGTAATAACAACTTAGGTAATTAAATTTAAGTGAGTAGGTCTAAGTATTGAGATTCGTAAGGACTTGATAATTAGAGGAGTTATTCGGAAGGAAACTCTATAAGTTTAAATCACTAAAAACAGGCTTGTTACTTATTGCTTGATTATTAATAGTTATAACTGTATTCGGAAGGAACGGTGTAATTAGAGATAATTAAAGTTAGTAAAAGATTCGGAAGGACTTTTATTATATCTTAGAAGTTGGAAAAACAATCGATCTCGTAAAATTAACGGAAAATAGGTGAATTGTCAAACAAGTGTATTTTCTCTTTATTTGATTTAATCAATTACATTTTCGTTTGGTTTTAATTAATCACTTTCTCTTAATTACTTGCAACTTTTGTTACGATAAAAACCCCCACAAATACTCAGTATTATTTATTCGAAATATTAAAACAAATTAGTCCTTGCGAACGAACATTTACTTGCTTTAAACTATATTATATACGGATAGGTCCACTGCCTACAAGTGTGTAATTGCGTTAAATAGTAGGTTAATTTTAAGACTAGATTTTACACATCAAGTTTTTGGCGCCGTTGCCGGGGACTGATTTTTAGTTTTTTTTTCGAATTTGTGATACGATCCTTTTGAGTATTTATTTACTTGAAAGTTACTTTAATTGTTTATAAGGTGCTTTTCACGTTTTTTTTTTTTTTTTTTTTTTAGTTGTGATTTACAGGTGTAGATATTAGACGATGTACAGGAGATATAGCAACTATTATGGATATTCGGATAAGGGGAATTACCAAGACCCAATATGTGATTTTGGATATGGTTATAGATATAATAGAGGACGAGGGAACAATCAATCTTACGAACGGGAATTTTGGTATGAGGAAAATCAACCGAAGGAAGAAGAAGAACAAACAGTTAAATGATGGGATTCTTAACCAATTGGAATTGCTAAATCTTAAACTTGAACTTGATCGTCAGGATTTTGATGTCACAAAACAACGGTTAGAATGGCAGTTAGAGGAGTTGGAAGAAAGAGCAAGGGGTCAACAAGAGGAACAAGTAAATGCAATTTCAACACGGCGGGGATATGAGTATTGGGATGAAGAAACTGAAAACAAAGAAGAAGCTGAACCTGAACCCACTGCGCCGCTGTCACACTCACTGCGACGCAGTGTTATCTCAGAACCCGTTTCCGATTTTGATAGTGATTTTGAGTCGGACGAGGAAGAATGGGAGGACCCGGTAGTTCAAATATATATAGCCACATCTGAATCAGCTACTAGTCCACCGGTTCAAGTTCATGACACGGAAATTTTTCAACAATTTAAAGATGAGGAAGCTGAGGAGCTCGAGGATTTTGATCCCATCTTGAAAATGGAGTTGGAGGAATTTGAGAAGAATTCTACGAGCATGACATTTGAAAAATCCGACCCGGATTTAGATTTATTAGAAATTGAATACTTAATGAATAATCCAGGTGCCACGTTTTTAGTTGAAATAATTCCATCTGAGGAAGAGTTAAAAGATTCTAGTGCAATTTCGCCAAAGGAGCTAGAGGGATTTGCCAAGTCGAACCGACACATGAAGCATAAGAAATCTAACTCAAGTTTGGGGGGAAAATGTCACGGTATCTCTCACGACCCTTTTGATTTATTTTCTCTAACTTGTCAGGGAAAGGAAGATATTTTGCAAGAATTTGAGGATATCGGAAATGACACATCGCAGAGCGAGTTTAAGACGAAGGAATTTAATGTGAGCAAATGTGATAACGTGTGCGAGTTCTTAAAACGAAGAGATGACGGGTTACTATTTTCCGAGGCTCGAGAGTGGCATGACGTTTGGGTAAAGCGAAATAAGATGTTTGATGTTGGAAAGGAAGCATTTCTTCTTGGAGATCATTTTGGACATGAGTCGGAGGAAGAATCAGTAATTTTTGGAAAACACGTGGGAAAGAAAGACGAGAAAAATCTCGACCTTTACATTAGTCGTAAGTGGAGGCATATCGAGTCAAGCTAAGGACTCGGTCGAAAAACAAGCGCTTCTCGGGAGGCAACCCGGGTTTTATTTTCCCTTTTTCGTAGTAAATATTTTCCATTTTCTTTTATCTTTATTTCTTATTTAGTATTCGGTATTTTTTTTTTTTTTTTTACATTTTGTTTTGCAGTTTCAGTTTTTAGGTACCAAGAAAACCGACGAAAAAAAAAATTATAAAACGAAAAAAAAAAAAAATTGTAAATTTTTGTAAAGTTATTGTTTACCATTTTCCCCTATTATACTTTAAAAATAGTCTACTATTTTTTTTACTATTTTTTTTATTCCGTCGTAATTTGGAATTTTTATTTTTATTTTATTTTTCTTTTATGATTTTAATATTTGTGTTTAGTTTTTCTATTTTAGTTTTTATAGATGAGAAGTAAGTTCAGCAATCGGTTTTGGGACTGGCATTTAGTTCAGCACAGCTTTTCACCGAAGATTTTTCGATATCTACGACCGGGTTCTACTTTCTTCTTTTCTTATTTTGTATTTATTTTTATTTTTAGATTTTATTTTTGTAATTTCCCTTAGGTTTGAGTCGTTAACACATTAGGGGCAATGTGTTACTTAAGTTTGGGGGGGTCATCGGGAAATTTCAAATTTTATTTTTCGACTCTTAGCTTAGTTTCCATCGTGTTAGATTGTGTTAAATTGTACATTTTTGAGTCAGAAAATAGAAAAACAAATACAAAAAAATTGAAAAATTGAAAAAAACCAAAAAAATATAACGTGTCTAGTCGGTAAATAACTTAAACTTTAAGCATAACCAGACGCATTTTAACCCTACTCAGAAAAATAGTGAGAGTTTGAGCCTTTGAAAGTATTTATTTTTAATACTACTTTTTCATTTCTTTGAGTGTGCCGATGGTTGATGACTTTAGAACTTGACATTGTTATACATTTCGAGACCACATATGAGCAATTACATTAGGGTAACTTAGTGTGATTTGGTACAATGATAGGGGCAAATTAGGATTAACCCATTTGTTAGCCTTTTCGTTTCTTTTTATATATTTTTCGCCTAACCCTTGTAACGCTTACTTTTAGTGTTAGAAACTCTAGTAAACCACTTTGCGCCTAAACTTTTTCGTTTCTAAACACTACTATATAATTTGTACACTCGCCTTATTTTTGTTTCTTTTTATATTAGATCCGAACTTAGTTTATTGATTGCTAATATATATTAAGTGAAGTTGAAGTATATTGAGGCAAAGGAAGAAAAGTTGGATTATTTTTGCCTTGTATTATTTTGTATTTGGAGAAATAGTAAAAAAAAATATATATAATAAAGTTAGCCTTTTGAGCATGTGTACTTACCACGAGAAATATTATTTTGTAAGCCATGTACTAGGCTGAAAGAAACAAAAAAAAAGAGAGTGGAAAAAGAAAAAAATCGGAAGAAAAAAAAAAGAAAAAAAAAAAGAAAAAAAAAATTTGTTGTAGAATTTAGAAGAAATAGTGTATATTGAGTCTTGTATTATATACGATATTTGTTTATTCGGGGAACAAGTAAAGTTTGAGAAAATTGAGCAATTCGGTTCGTTAAAGATTTTAGGAGTTCGGATTTAATCTAAGTTTTGTATTATTTTTATTTTACCCTTTTACACTCCATTATATATTTTCACATGCCTTTACCTGTAAATTATAACCCGAATAAAAGTCCCCGTTTAGTTGTACCTAGACTCTAGTGGTGGAGATTTGATACATTATCAAGCCTATGATAGAATATTCACCATGACTGAGCAATTGAGCGATTCTACAGAGATATTTTACACACCCTTTTAGATTAGTTTGAGAGTTGTGCGATTTTACTTCCCATAAAAATCGTGAGGTGTTTGGTTATGTTATTTTGGCTTTGATAAATTACTTTTAAAACAGTTTTTGCTTGAGGGCAAGCAAAAAGACAAGTTTGGGGGGATTTGATATCGCATATTTATATAGTTATTTATATGCGATATTTGGTCGTTTTTCATATTAAACATGATGGATAGGATAGGTTTTTGCATTTAATCGTGTGGAAAAGTTGTTTTGTCTATTTTATAGGTTTATATGATCGGAAAGTGGAATTGGTGGAAGAAATGATCTTAAAAGACGAAAAATAGTGATTTCTGGCGAAGAGAACGTCGCAGTAGCATATCCACCGTTTTAATCATAACTTCTTCATACGATGTCCGATTTAGGTGATTCAAATTGGATAATGAAGAAGAAAGAGAGAGCTACATTTTGTAAAAATTAGAATATGGAAAAAAGCCCGGTGCTGCGCACCTATGGACATGGTGCTGCGCACCTACCTGATAAACACAAAGAGTTGTAATTCGAGTCGAATACGTTTTCCGCTTTGATTTTGCCTATAAATACAAGACCAAATCCGTCCAGAAATTGATCCCATTATTATTTTCAAGTCTCTGGAGCTGGTATTTACATTTAGAAGCAAGGATTAAAGCTAGGAAGATCATCTTTTCGGCTAACGGCGGTCACGACACGTTCGACAAAACTCTTCGTTTGTTTCTTTTTAGTTTTAAACTATTTTCCAGAATGCTTTCTAACAATTTATTTGCTGTTTTAGACTTGATCATGAGTTGCTAAATTCTTATTATGCTTGTTTGAATAACGGATCCTATTTGAAGTTTATTTAACGTTTTCGATTGTTTATGTTTTTGTGTTTAACCGTTGATCCTTATTTGCTTAAATTTTAGTATATTATCAGAGCTGTTTATATTAAATTTGACTAATCAATATTTTAGGTATTTGGAAGGAATCTAGATAGATTAGATAAGTTTAATGAAGTAATCGGTCGGTCTATAATCGATTTAAAATCATTAAGATTCAGAAGGAATTAGTAATAACAACTTAGGTAATTAAATTTAAGTGAGTAGGTCTAAGTATTGAGATTCGTAAGGACTTGATAATTAGAGGAGTTATTCGGAAGGAAACTCTATAAGTTTAAATCACTAAAAACAGGCTTGTTACTTATTGCTTGATTATTAATAGTTATAACTTTATTCGGAAGGAACAGTGTAATTAGAGATAATTAAATTAGTAAAAGATTTGGAAGGACTTTTATTATATCTTAGAAGTTGGAAAAACAATCGATCTCGTAAAATTAACGGAAAATAGGTGAAGTGTCAAACAAGTGTATTTTCTCTTTATTTGATTTAATCAATTACTTTTTCGTTTGGTTTTAATTAATCACTTTCTCTTAATTACTTGCAACTTTTGTTACGATAAAAACCCCCACAAATACTCAGTATTATTTATTCGAAATATTAAAACAAATTAGTCCCTACGAACGAACCTTTACTTGCTTTAAACTATATTATATACGGATAGGTCCACTGCCTAGAAGTGTGTAATTGCGTTAAATAGTAGGTTAATTTTAAGACTAGATTTTACACATCAATGACCTAGACGGATATTTTTGTGTAGTACAATGGTCATCCAGTGTATTTTCCCTATCATTAACATAAATATCTTTAGCCTGTAAATTTTGTAATTTTTATTTTCAACTAAGTATTAACAGCCTATCTAATCGTTGATTTTATTTTATTTTTTACTTTTTGGTTTTCATGCAAAGGGTTAGAAAATTATATCCTTTTATTTACAAAGTTTGTATCCTAATACAATATAATAATAAAAGCCTTTAGAAAACCTTTTATTTAAGGCTTTTTATTTTTGTCAAATCAATTATTTCTAGTAATTTTGTGTTATTAAAGACTAGAGTTCCGCTAACAATAGTCTTAGAGAGTATTAATGATAATATCAATAGCTTTAAAAATTGATTGAAACATTTGTTGTTCAAATTATATTACACATCAACATAAGTTTGAGTTGTCCCATTAATCTGTAAGATGTAAGTTTAAGGGGCCGCTTGGTTGGGGGTTATAGGGGGTAATGAATGATAATGATAATGAATAAACAAGCTTGGTTCATATAATTCAATCATTCATTACCCACCATTACCCCCAATTACCCAATAATCCATTACCCACTAAATTGAGGTTAATAACCTTTCATTATCTATTATCATTCCTTTCCCATTAACCATATCAAACCAAGCACACCCTAAGTCTTAAAAAAGGATAAAAGTTTCAATAATTATGTTTCTCAAAACCATATCATATGTTACATATAAATTAATAATTTATGCAATTTTTGTTATCTTCTATTTTCATTAGTTGAGAAAGCATAAAAATTGGACATTTGTCTTGAAATTCCTATATTTTATCAAAAATTGTTAACAATAGCCATGAATGAGACATGTTGTTAAAGAAAAAAAAATTCTATCTTCGAAACTTTTTATGAAAAGGGTTAAAAATTATATTATAAACTTGTAAATTACATAGATCGTCCCTAAGGTTTATATCAAATTACGGTTATTGTCCCTAAGTTTAAAAAGTTGCATGGTATGTCCCAAAGTTTGGAGTAATTATGGATTTCGTCCCTAATTTTGACGTCCGTCTAATTTACCGTTAGCCTTCCCTCACGTGTTAAACACGTGAGGGGTATTTTCGTTATTTCGCACTTTTCACCTACCTTTCTCCTTCAACCTCAAAAATCCAAAAATCAAAATCAAAATAAATCAAAATAAATCAAAATCAGATTCATAATCCCTTATACAATCAAAATTGAATCATGTCATATTTCCAAATAAATCAAAATCAGATTCAATTGAATCAAAATTGAATCATTATTCCCTTATTCTTCAATCCTTTAGCTTGTTTGAGAGATTGGACTCAGATCTCTGGTTTTTTTTTTCCAACCGATTAAGCTCAAGCTTCACCGGATCCGAGCCGTGAAGCAGATTCATAAACTCATCAGCATCCAAACTCGGTCTCCTGGAACTCCTCCTCCTATTAAGCTCAAGCTTCAACGGCGTCGTTTCAGCTACCGGAGGCCGTACATTGCCGCCGACGCCGCTGTATTCTAAAATCTCCGGCGTGTCGGATATATCTTCCATTACTCGGATCTGAACTCAATCAGCTTGAAATTAAATCATGTATAGCTAGGGTTTCTGTATGAATAGATATATAGATATATAGATATATAGATATAGATATATAGATATATAGAGTGTATGTATGTCAACTGTGTGAAGAATGGAATGGAATGCTTGTTGAGAGATTGGACTCAGATCTCTGGTTTTTTTTTTCTTCGATTCATGCAGCCTACTCGAATCTCCGTCAACTTCATCAATCGCCGTCATACCTGACCTCACTCCAAAGTCCAACCTCAACAATCACTCTCAAATCATCAGAAGCAGAAGCAGAAGCAGAAAGACTCAGATCTCTGGTTTATTTGATGCCATTAGAGAGTGATTTAGGTTTTAGGGTTTATTTGATTTTGGGGGAGAAAGTGCAAAAAGACTAAAATACCCTCACGTGTTTTACACGTGAAGGAAGTCTAACGGCAGTAATTAACGGACGTCAAAATTAGGGACGAAATCCATAATTACTCCAAACTTTGGGACATACCATGCAACTTTTTAAACTTAGGGACAATAACCGTAATTTGATATAAACCTTAGGGACGATCTATGTAATTTACTCTATAAACTTTTATTGAAAAGGTTTTTCTTTGCCTATAGAAAGCTTTCAAAAAAATATTTTATAAACTAAATCCCTTGGTGTGGTCATAGAGTTAACCACGCCTATAATCTAGATTCTAGGTTTAAATTATTTTATTTGGCTTTAAATATATCATTAAGATATTAGAGCTTGTGATAATATATTAGGTACCAACAACCAACTAACTCGCCATTAGTCCAACGGTATCATGATAATGATATTGTGTTGATTTAGAGGTAGTGTGTTTAATTCTTGTTACGGAAATAATTGTATATTTGTTAGTGTGATGTCTTTGAGTCTATGAGTTTTAATGAAAATTACTAACATGGTAGTTGTTGAGTAAAAATCTTTGCAATTGTGGACTCCATAAAGCCATTGATAAAATGGAAACAACGAAGAAGGACACGTGCTAAGCTAAGAAACAGAGCAAAGTAGCAAAGTGACGCAGCAAGGAAAAAACAATAAAAAAGCCCACTACACGAAAGCCCAAAGAAATCGGATTAAAGCCCAATTTGGGCACAGATTTTAAAAAAATGATGAGATTTAATGTATAGGATAATATTACGTAACAACAAAGTCTTTGGGATGATAATCTCCATAAATATAAGCTTCATTAATCTTGTTCTTAGGAAGCTTCTTATTCTTGATCTTCTTGAGTAGCTATTGAGTAATAAGCTCTTCATCGGTAGGTTTGAACCAGTATCCAATTGGAAGGGAATCGAGATAAGTGGCTTCATCCACCTCATGACGATCACAATGAATACATGGACAACAAACCGAAGGACCAGCACCGTCATCGTTAACAACATATGTTAGAGTATCCGCCTTGCGCTTTCCTTTGGCTCCCCCGCTGGCATGGTTGAGTTGTGAGAATCCATCGGGGACAAGAGGTTGACTCAGAGAGGACTTTGGTACAGGTTTTAACGAGGTGAAACTCTTTGAAGTTGTTTAAATATAATTCATTAACCAAACTAGTAAAATACTCGCACGATGTCGCAACGATAATAAATTGTTTAAATTTTTGGTGAATAATTTTGTTGGTACATATTTTATTAAAAATCATTTTACGAACCATCAAGATTTTTGGTTTGTAAACATACAGTTAGTTAGAATTCTTTAGATTAATTTCATTTACATAAAATTTTGCACACCAAAATTAATTGTTTTAAATTTATAAGAAAAGAAATTCAATTATTTTAAATTTTAAAGTATATATGGCAAGTGTGTTATAGAGTTATATTTATAATTATTTATTAATTAATTAGTTAAAAGGGTAGTTTAGTAATTTTATAATGCTTAAATTTCAACTTTATATCCAAATGCTTTATAACATTCAATTAGTTAGAAATTCTAAAGATTAACTCTATTTATTTGAAATTTTAAACACTAAAAATTGATTGTTTTAAGTTTATTAAAAAATAAATTTAATTATTTCAAAATTTTAAGTATATATGGTATGTGTGTTATGGAGTTATATTTGTAATTATTTAATAAATTTTTAGTTAAAAGGTTAGTTTAGTAATTTTATAATGCTTAAATTTCAACTTTATATTCAAATGTTTTATAATATATATAGATAATACGGGTTTAAGTGATAGAATTACAGTATAATTCGTTTATCTGAATTTGTTATTTACACCAATTCTATCTTAATCTTAATAATTAAATAATAAAATATGGAGGGAATAAAATATGTACTCCCTCCGTTCCAAAATAATTGTTCTCGAACAAAAAACACACAGTTTAAAAGAAAAACATAATTATTACTGTTTTTTCTTTCTTATTTTTTACCGTTAACTAATTAATTAATATTTTCTATAAAATAGGTAATAATAACTTCAACCAAGGACAATATGGTAAACTCAATCAACTTTTATATTTATAATTAGTAGTGGACAAATAATATAGGACAACCGGAAAAGTAAAAATGGACAAATGATATGAAACAAAGGGAGTAGTTATCAAGATAATTTGGCACTAAGGTATGTCGGAATACTCAGATATTATATACATCGTCTTATTTAAGTTAAAATCGGCTTTTTCTTATATCTTGAGGACTTGAACTAAACATATATGACTTAATTGATTCTTTTAGCTCGTTACTTCGTCCAACACTTTCATGCCCTTAAGCCTGCAGTACGATCCAGTTGAACCAAATTCGGTACGAAACTGACTTAACCGTTGGTCAACTTCTCACCCACGGAGGAGGATGAAGATAAAACACCTTACGTGTTACAAGAGGATCATGATTCCCTTGAACCATCTGTAAAAACCGATGTCAAGGCTAAGACCAGGCCGCCTATGAGAATCGAGATAAATAGTAATAGATATAACTGTAGGTATAGACCTCGAGTCAAATTGTCATACAATTACATGCAGCGGAAAATAGGATCACATAGTAAATAATAAATCGGATAGTTATAGTGTACCTTATTGTGAAAGCGGAATAATGAAAACCTTAAGCAAGGTTTTACTACGGTTGCGTACACGACACCCTCTTTATCAACATACCAGTATGCTAGTACTTGTTTAACGCTTTGTACAACGATTGTCTAGCAGCAACTCCTTGATTACAAAATCCAAAAAACGAAAACCCTTTTTTTTTTCTTCAAAACCGATCGGCCAAAAGGTTTCCCAAAACTTTAGTCGACTTATGTTAATTGTGTAATTAGGGTTTAGGGTTTGTGTTTTATTTATAGAGTTGTAAATCTTTAGAGTTCAAGTTAGATTACAATAAGGAAACCTTCTTATTTACGTAAAAAAAACCCTCCATTTAATAAACATAATACTTAACCCTTTAAGTAATATTTAATATATATATTAAACTAGTACTCGTGTCTAAATGTCGATTTGTGCGCTCCCGTAGTCTCACACATTTAAAATCACATATTTATTCGATACAATTCAAATAACTACAGCTCCCACTTTTGAATAAGTTCAAATAAACATGATAACATTGATTAATCTCTAGCAACATATCAATGCTCCCATAAATGTACGAGTGATGTTTCTCCAAAGTCACTGCGAGTCTATAGTCGGTTTATATCCCTTTGTTACAGATACTCTAGTTAAAATATATAGATGGATCAAAATCATTCATTTTAACTACTGTTTCTCATTTCACGAATCACTTAAAGATTACCAAATACTATCGAGACACATCTAGATTTATTTGGGTCTGGCCATACAAACATCTTAAGCATTCATGAGTGTCCCCGTAAGTATCTAACTTCAGTTTTCACTAAAGGAACAATCCTATCTTGAACACAACCGGTAGTCATCGAATTTTGCAACATTACCAAAAATAGCCTTTTTGCTACCCTTATCCGGGAATAGTATTGACTATGATCAAATAATGTACTACGTACATGAGTAGCAACTTGTAACTCAAGTCTAAGGATAATTACACCTTATGAATTATACTTAATGACAAAGATCCATAAGTAATAATTTATGTGGGATAATCCAATATGCATCATAATGGATACCATGTGAGTTAGTGAGCCAAGCTGACTAAACACTCAGATATTGTCTTAATTCAACCATATTATCATATGATCAATTGACAATGGATATTTAGAATGGTATTACGCAATATTATTCAAGGATAAAAACATGAAAAATAGGATACAAATATTATAATAAATAAAAATAAAATATCACCAATATTATTTCATTCATAAATAAATTTGTTTATTACATCCATATATCCAAATACTAAATTCACGGATTTACATGTGATTACTAGATAAACGAAGTCTTGTCCCCTCAACTAAGCGAGTTAACTTCGCCTTTCACAGTGCCTTTGTAAAAGGATATGCTAAGTTATCATCCGTGTGAACTTTGAGCACTCGAATTTCACCTTGTTCGACTTCTTCACAAATATAGTGAAATTTCCTCTGAAAGTGTCTAGCTCCCTTCTGAAACCCGGGTTCATTGGCTATGATTATTGCACCAGTGTTTTCGCAATAAATATCCAAAGGAGACTTGGTTATGGGAACAACACAAAGTCCATAAATAAATTTCCGGATCCAAACAGTTTCCATTGCAGCTTCTGCAGCTGCTATGCACTCAGATTCTGTTGCAGATATGGTTGTAGTGGATTGCTTCTTGCTCTTCCATAATACTGCTCCCCATTTAATGGTGAACACATATCCAGTTTGAGATTTGGTGTCATCATAGTCAGTCTGAAATCCGGCATCACAATAACCATTAACTTTAAATTCAGCCTTAGGATTTCCACCATACACCAGAACCATATCTTTAGTAGCCCTAAGGTAATTTAATATGTTCTTTACAGCAATCTAGTGTATTTCGCCTGGATTCTGTTGAAACTTACTTACTATATTTTGCGCAAAAGCCACATCATGTCTAGTACATCTTACCGCATACATAATAGACCCTGTTTCCTAAGCATAAGGTATCCTTTGTATACTCCCCCCCTCATCAGGTGCGCATAAGGTATCCTTTGCATACTCCCCCCCTCATCAGGTGTAGAAGCATTGTCCTTGATGTTGACTTTAAGTCCATCTTGCATTGGTAAATTTCTACGCTTGTAATTTTTCATACTAAATTTCTTTAGTATTTTATCAATGTAAGCCTTTTGACTTAACTCAATTAACCGGTTAGCTCTATCTCTCGAGATCTTGATTCCCAATATAAATGCTGCCTCACCTACGTCTTTCATGGCAAAATATTTTCCAATATGAGATTTAACATCTTTAAGCATTGGAATACTGTTTCCCATTAACAATATGTCATCTACATATAAGACTAAGATAGTAACATTACTCTCACTGAATTTTTGATACACACATGGCTCATCAAAATTCTGAACAAAACCAAACCTTTTGATTTCTTCATCAAATCTTTTATTCCAACTTCGTGATGCTTGCTTAAGTCCATAAATTGACCTTTTTAGCTTGAACACTTTGATGGAACGTAATGGATCAATAAAACCTTCTGGGTGATTCATATAGACGTCTTCGTCTAGATAACCATTCAGAAAGGTTGTCTTGACATCCATTTGCCATATCTCATAGTCATGAGAATGCTGCTACGGCTAAGAGAATTCTAATAGCCCTAATGTCTGCTACTGGGGAAAAGGTTTCCTCATAATCTATGCCATAGACTTGAGTAAAGCCTTTTGCCACGAGACGAGCTTTATAGACGTATATATTGTCGTCCATGTCGGTCTTTATCTTAAAGAGCCATTTACAATCCACCGTTTTGGTATTTGGAGGAAGATCCACCAAATCCCAAA
>CAJVGC010000592.1:25388306-25435913 GCA_910822075.1 Senecio squalidus
ACTCGACGAGGTCAAGATCGACAACAAGCTCAATTTCATCGAGGAACCGCTTGAAGTTGTAGATCGAGAGGTCAAGCAACTCAGACAAAGCCGTGTTCCTATTGTCAAGGTTCGTTGGAACTCCCGACGTCATGGGAACGTGAAGACCAGATACGTCAAAAGTATCCTCATTTGTTCAGAGGTACTTCTACCTGACTGGACGAGTCAAATTTCGGGACGAAATTCTTTTCAACCCGGGGATGATGTAACAACCGTCTAAATTTCAGGTGATTCTCAGTTACTTAATCGGTTCGATTCTCTAGTTACTCTTTTGTCGTGTTCATATTGTCGAGTTCAAAATTATTGTGTCTTCTATTGTCGGAACCAAAAGTCTGAATCAATTTATAAATCCTAACACCAAATAAACATTACAAGAACTTGACTAAGTTCATAACGGAAACTAAAAAGGTTCTAGTCCTTAACTAATTATAACGGAAAACTTAAAACGTCACAAAGCTGGAATTTCAATCCAGCCGACGGTTGAATATGGCCAGCCGGCGGCTGAATCCCGCTGACTGTGCCTTGATGAGTCATTTTTGCATGAAAATTTATTGGCCAACTTCCCCAACTAGGGATTGGACCATATTTACTGCTCCCAAGACCAGTCCCTCCCCCCTAATCCCACTTTCACTTTCATTTCAAACACATTTCAATTAACACACACACACACTCCTCTATCTCTCTCTAAACTCTCTCTACATTTTCTCAAGAACACAAACAAATACAGAAATATTTCACCACTAAAACAGTCCATAAACATCAAAAATCAACCATCTAATCCATCAAAATCGTCCTAGAAGAAAAGGGTATCAAAGAAAAGGGTTTAAATCGGGTTTTGAAGAAGTTCTTGAAGTCAAATCTCATCCAAACCGTCACTTTGCTTTTTCCTCCGGTAAAACACTTTCTTTTCACTGTTTTTATCTAAATAATCGGTTGCATGTAAGATCCATAAACTGAAAATATGTTTTTACAAAGATTTAAAACGTTTTCTTGCTTAAAAACAGGTTTTTACAATAGATCTACACTTTTAACACATAAATCTAAAAGAAACAGTGATTTTACTTTAAAAACACGTATATTTGATTTATAACAGTTTGCATGTCGAATCTAACCGTTAAACAAGCTAAAAATCGGAAAATAACGTAATCTTGGAACTGGCCGAAGGCTTTTGGCCGGCGGCTGAAGGTTCTTAGCCGACGGCTAAAGTCCAGCCGGCGGCTGAGTGTCTCCAGCCGCCGCCGGAATACTGCTGTTCATCGTATTTGTCGTTTTAAAAGCTTTAAACGTAAAAATAAGCTAAACTAAGTTATCACAGAATATATATTTTGGAAAACTCACTGTTTTTGACGAATAAACTGTTTGGAAAAGCTTTTGGAGTTGAAACATTGTATTATTGTTCTTATTAATTATATTGCGTGTTTTAAAGCGGGAAAGTGTTTTGAAAATGGACTTAATTTTTATAGCGCGGAAGCGCTGCCCAAATGTCACCATAAAATATACACCAACTTCAGTAACTTAAGGATTCTATAACTTATTCACGTTAACTTTTAACCTGGACACTTTTGGACATAATTGGACTTATCGGACTATAAAACGTACACGAACACATGAATCTTATAAACTTTCCGTAATAATCTTTTTGGGACAGAATCTAAGTGTAAGAAAAATTGGGATTTAAAATGTTAAATTGAAACTTAACATAACTTAAATTATACTAATAAAACTTATACAATATTCCGGTGTTTTAGGCTATCTTTGATTCCCGACGTATTCCGCTCCACCCGTGCTTGTCCGTATCTTTACTTCGCAAACCGTGAGTTACAACCCCACTTTGTTTTACTTTTGTGCTTTTAAACCTTATTTGGGGGAAACATAAGATTATATGTTAATGTAACTTGTTGAAACTATTTGAAACTTGGTACTTTGAAACTATGAAATTTTATTGAAACTTTGGGAAACTTATGTGAAAGTTGAAACATTTTGAGACTTTTGAAACTCTTAAACCTTGGAAACTTGTACTAAACTTGAAACTCTTTGGAAACATTGAAACTTTGGGAAACTCGGACACTTGGGAAACTATTATGCGTATATGTGTTGTTACTCCTTAATTGGTTAACTAAATTTAGGATACTTGTTAGAGCAACCAATCCTTGATGAGAATATATAACCGTAAGTGATTACTATTTTAGAAACAGAACTCAGTTGCCCCGTTTTGTACTCGGACACTTTACACACTATTAGCAATAGCCGTTAGTATTATGAGTATCGATACTTAGGAGAGGTCACTCCTTACTAAGGGTTAGCGACCCAAGTACATATTACTAAGATTCAGGTGGAAACTCAATTAAACATTTTGGGGCTAGATCCTGACCAGACAATCGGTTTAGTGTAAACTTACAACCTATATTATACCAAGTGATTGATACGAGTTACTATTTAGTTAAGCACATATTACCTATGCATATACCTTTTTAGCGCCTGGATTCCGCTTCAACTTTATTTATACGAGTTTTATTTGTTTTACTTGCGTGTGTACAAAACCTTTTACTATTTATATATATGTTCTAACGTCGCTCCGTTCCCTTTTCTTATGACGTCATCATATATTTTGCATCTTTCTATTTTTGGAAACTTTTATCGAAACTCTAAACTGTAACTCACTCACTACTCAATGTAGTTGACACTTTATCTTATGTTTCAGGAAATTAGTGTAAGTGTTGGAATGCTTGGCAAGGAAGGGTCACCATGGTTACGTGAGGCGCACTTGGGAAAGACCTTTCTATTTTTGGGAATTTGTTTTGAAAACTTTGTATTTGTACTTGAATTCAACTTATGAACTGCTTGGTTGATTTAAACTTTGAACTATATTTTATTTTAATGAAATGACTTGAATCGTTTAAATTTGCTTATGACCGTGTAATGATATTCCAGCTCTCACATTCTGTGTTTCCGCTATAGCGGGGTATGACACCAGCAGTGTTCATGGATCTAATGAACAAGGTGTGTAGACCATATCTAGACAAATTCGTAATCGTATTCATAGACGACATTCTCATCTACTCAAAGAACAAAGAAGATCATGTGAAACATCTGAAGCTCATCTTAGAACTCTCAGAGATCAGAAAATGTACGCCAAATTCTCGAAGTGCGAATTTTGGCTCCGGGAGGTACATTTCCTTGGTCATGTGGTCAACCAAGAGGGAATTCATGTAGACCCGGCAAAGATCGAAGCGATCGAGAAATGGCAAGCCCCAACGACTCCTACGGAAATCCGAAAATTCCTAGGGTTGGCTGGCTATTATCGAAGGTTCATCGAGAATTTCTCGAATATCGCTGAGCCTCTCACCGAACTCACTCATAAAGAAAAGGACTTTATTTGGGGAAAAGAACAGGACGAATCCTTCCAAAATGTGACAACCGTCAAAATTCAGGTACTTATTCTGTTGTGATATCAGTTCGAAACGTTAGTTACTTCTTTGTCTCGTTCGCTCTATTTTGGTTCGTAACTTTTTAAGTCTATACTTTGTCGGACTAGTGTCGAAATAACTTCCGGAATCAAAATTATAAGTCCTAATACCAAGAAAACACCTATTGAACTTTCCTAAGTTCATAACTTATCATAACCGACAACTTATAATTAACAAAAAGGTCCAACGAAGCAATAACGCAAAAACGAAAAATTTCGAAATGACCAAAAATGGCCCGGTGCGCCGCACCCAGTGAAGTGGTGCGCAGCACCTCGCGCCAGGATTTCAAAATATTTACAATTTCAGTCCTTTTCTCGTTTTACACCACCACCACCCATATTAGCCAATCACAAACGCCCATTTTCTGCAATTGTACTGTCCCAAGACCAGGTTTACACTCCCCATACCTCATTATCTTTTCTTTTCATTTTTCTTATTCATTTTTACAAAAACACAAAACACACACACACCATTCTCTCTCAATTTCTCTCTATTTTCTCTCAAGAACACCCCATCTCCAGAAACATTCCAACCATTAAAACCCATATTTAAACCATACAAATCGTCCTAAGCATCAAGTAAAGCCAAGGGTGTCGTTTTTATCAAAAAGGACCACGGTTGTAAAGGTTTTTGGAGCTAAGATCCGACCAAAAACTCATCATCCAAGCTTTTCCTCCGGTAGATTTCTTTATTTTTACTATTCTTACATAAATATTCAGTTGCATGTAAGATCTAACGGTTGAAAATGTATTTTTACATAAATCTATGACTTTTTACGGTCAAAAACGTTTTTAACAAGAATAATCTTTAGATCCACGGATTTGTAACCAAATACTCCTTAGAAACTGTTAAAATGATGTTTTAATAAGTTTTAACCGGTTGCATGTCGAAATCTATGGGTGAAAATACGTTTTTAACAAAAGAAATCACAAAAACGGGAAAACAGCAAGGAGGTGCGCAGCACCCCCTGACAGGTGCTGCGCACCGGGCTGCTGTCTTCCCGAAAACTTGTCGTTTTGCTCGTTTTTAGAATATATTACCTTCTGGACTTTTTACTAAAATCATGTGGGGACTGAGATGAATGAAACCTATAATAAAGATGACTTGTGTTGGACTATTTGGATATTAATAAGCTATATATATGTATTATCGTATTTTAGGTGATTTGTGAGCGGAATTGATTTGCAATTTTTGGGTATGAAATTTGGGCGCGGAAGCGCTGCCCAAATTTCATCAGAAATTGTAAATCACTTCAGCGAGCAAAAACACTTAAGATATAATAACCTAAAACGCTTAATCGGACTTTCGGACAAAACGTGACAATTACCTTTTTGGACCATTTCGACGATACTTGAATTTGACACTCACACTTTAATGACATTTTACCTATATTATTATACAAGAACCTAATAATATAACAACTCATTAAACTACCTTGGTATTAATAGGCAATCCGTGATTCCCGGCTTACACATTTCGACCGAATTTTCCGAGTACTCGATCTCTTCGCAATCTGTGAGTTACAACCCCTTGTTTTATATGTTTTACATGAATTTGGGGGAAACATAAGATTAATTGCATTTTATGCTTTATAAAACAACTTACAATACTTAAACTTTGATTTATCAAACTTTGACTTATTAAACTTTGACTTTGACTTTATCAAAACTTTGACATTGAAACGTCTACTTAATCTCTTATGCGTAAAACATTTCTTTCTCTATTTATACTATTGTTTCATCTCTTTAATTCAACTATTTATTGATACTTGTATGCGTAACCGACCCTTGATGGAACTATAACACGTTTCTAAGTGATGTTGATTCTCTCTCTTTTATAATAAAATTTCATAGTGCCCAATTATGTTTTAGTTTCTCTCTTACACACTATTAACTACTTAAGTCGTATAGTAATTATGGGTATCGATACTTAGGAAAGAACCGTTCCTTGCTTAGATGGCAGTCTAAGTACATATTACTGAATTTCTCTCTTTTAACTTTCCGTTTGAGAGGCGGGAAGTTGGGGCCGCTCGGTTGATAATCGGATTAGTGTGAACACTTAAGTTATAGATGCCAAGTGGTTGATACAAGAAATCTATTTAGTTACTTACGCAAAAACTTATAAATTTTTAGCGATTGTTATCCGCTTCTACTATATGACTAATTTGATTCTATTTAGTCTTTACAAGTTAGGGCACAATTCGCCCGTTACTTAAACTTTACAAGTATATAAACTTTTTAAGCGACTATTCTCCGCTAATCTCCCTTATGGGAAAACTCTTACTTTATATACTTTACTCATACTTTTTATGCCACTATTTAAACTGTAACTCACTCACTGCGTTTTCGTAGTTGACACTTTATCTTATGTTTCAGGAAATTAGTGTAAGCTCATGATGCATGGCACGGACGGGTCGAGGCGGTCGTGTGAGGACTTTGTTGGGAAAAGACTTGGCCAGTTATTTTGGGAAATATTTTATGAAACATTTTAATTGTGTGTCAATGTATTAAACTATTTATCTTTCGGTTGTTCGAATGGGATTTAAACACTTTTAATTTTAATGAATGACTCTTTTGCCGTTATGTTTTATATGACCTGTGATATGATTTTCCAGATCTTCACACTTCCGTGTTTCCGCTTTAGCGGGGTGTGACATACCACGAGAAAAAAAATTATTTTGTAAGGCATGTACTAGGCTAAAGAAAAAAAAGAAAAAAAGAAAAAAAATCGAAAAAACAGAAAAGCGAAAAAAATTTAGTTGTAGATTTTAAGAGAAACAGTGTATTATGAGTCGTGTATTATTTACGATACATGTATATTTGGAGGAAAAGAAAAAGTATAAGTTGGAGAAATTAAGCAATCCCGTACGTTAGAGATTATATTTAGTTCGGACTTAATCTAAGTTTGTATTATTTTATTTAACCCGTTTACACTCCATTATATATTTATTCACATGCCTTTACATGTTAATTATAACCCGAATAAAAGTCCCCGTTTAGTTGTATCTAGACTCTAGTGGTGGAGATTTGATACTTTATCAAGCCTATGATAGAATATTCACCATGACTGAGCAATTGAGCGATTCTACAGAATACGTTACACACCCTTTTAGATTAGTTTGAGAGATTGTGTGATTTTACTTCCAATAAAAATCGTGAGGAGTTTGGTTATGTTTATTTTTGGCTTTGATAATTAATTTGAAAACAGTTTTTGCTTGAGGGCAAGCAAAAAGGCAAGTTTGGGGGGATTTGATATCGCATATTTATATAGATATTTCTATGCGATATTGTGTCAGTTATCATAGTAAACATGATGGATAGGATAGGTTTTTACATTTAATCGTGTGGAAGAGTGTTTTTATCTATTTTATAGGTTTATATGATCGGGAAGCGGAAAGGAGTGAAGAAATGAGCTTAAATGACAAACTAAAGACGAGAAGTGAAGAGGTGCTGCGCACCAGGGGTATGGGTGCTGCGCACCGAGAGTTTTAATTGGTTTTGGACACGGAGATTAGCCCAGTGCTGCGCACCAGGTGATAGGGTGCGGCGCACCAGTAGGATAATTACAAGAAATTCGTGTTTAAGTCGAAGACGATTTCCACCTTGATTTTTGCCTATAAATACAACACCAAATCGTACAGAAATTCATTCAGTATTATTCTCACGTCTCTGGAGCTGTTATTACGTTTAGAAGCAAGTTTCAAGGCAAGGAAGATCATATTTTCGGCAATCGGCGATTACGACACGTTCGGCGACTTTCCTCGTTTGTTCTTTTCTTGTTTTGCATTATTTTTCCAGTATGCTTTCTAACAATTTAAGTGCTTTTTCAGACTTGATCATGAGTAACTAATTCTCTTTTATGCTTGTTTGAACAACGGATCCTATTTGATGTTTATTTAACGTTTTCGGTTGTTTTATGTTTTTGTGTTTAACCGTCGATCCTTATTTGCTTAAATTTTAATATGTTATTATAGTTGTTTATATATAATTTGTTTAATCAACATTCTAGGTATTCGGAAGGAATCTAGATAGATTAGATAAGTTTTATGAAGTAATCGGTCGGTCTATAATCGATTTAAAATTATTAAGATTCGGAAGGACTTAGTAATAACAACTTAGGTAATTAAATTTAAGTGAGTAGGTCTAAGTATTAAGATTCGGAAGGACTTGATAATTAGAGGAGTTATTCGGAAGGAAACTATATAAGGTTAAATCACTAAAAACAGGCTTGTTACTTATTGCTTGATTATTAATATTTATAACTGTATTCGGAAGGAACGGTGTAAGTAGAGATAATTAAAGTTAATAAAAGATTCGGAAGGACTTTTATTATATCTTAGAAGTTGAAACAACAATCGATCTCGTAAAATTAACGGAAAATAGGTGAAGTGTCAAACAAGTGTAATCTCTCTTTATTTGATTTAATCCATAAATCTTTCGTTCGATTTTAATTAATCACTCTTTTTACTAATTTCTTGCAATCTTTTGTTACGATAAAACCCCCAAAAATACTCAGTATTATTTATTCGGAATATAAAACAAATTAGTCCCTGCGAACGAACCTTACTTACCTTTAAACTATATTATATACGGATAGGTCCACTGCCTAGAAGTGTGTAATTGCGTGAAATAGTAGGTTAATTTTAAGACTAGATTTTACACATCAGATGCACACACGATAAATCAAACATTCAAACAATCAGTCATTCATTATATGTATATACTAAACGGGAAACGTGATAGATCTATTGGCCGTTATTAGACATTCCGACGTGTTACTGTGAATGACGAGCCCCTCGACCGGACCCTATGTGACTTTGATCACATATGATATACATTAGACTTGATACAAACGCGTGTTATGCCATTATACACATATTATACTTGTTTTTAATTTACAATCTTTATATATTATTTTATTATACATTCTTTTATACTACATTTTACATATTCATTTATATTATCATCACATATTATACTTCATTTTCATTTTTCACCCAAGCAAAGGGTAATACATCATACTACACGTTTAGCAATTAGCAGGATGTTGTCTTATCCGTTTATTTGTAAAGGTTCTTTTGGTAAAGGCTTCGAATATTTGCAATTAATATATTGACTTAAGTAATTAATGGGCTAGGTTTGAATGACGAAGACGATTCATGGTTCTAAATCATGGATGACAACCGTATTTTTAATGAGAAAAGTCTCGGAATACGTATTGATTGATACACTCTCGTTCAAGCTTATTCCAATTAAAATCAATATCTATTCTTGGAGAATATCTAAAGAGCGGCTAGCCACAATGCTTAATCTCGATCGTCATGGAATCGATCTAAATTCCACTAGGTGTCCGATTTATGTCGAGGATCAAGAAAAACGGAAACCCATATTTTTGTTAAAATATATATTGGCGATCGACGTTTAAAGGACAATCTTTTGATGATGGTCTCTCGAAAATCTCATATTTAATAACCTCCACGAGTTGGTTACAAATCTCAGATTCTTCTAATCTTTCACAAATCCATAAAGCTCGCTTTGATGTGGTAATTCGTTCGGCTATTTGGGTAATTTAGCGTTTCAAATACGATTTCGTATTTCACTCCAAGAAACCGAACTGCTCCACATTTGATGATAATATTATTCTTTTTTCGTTTAATTGGATTTTGATCGATGTAAAAAACTATGCTTAATTGGGTTGATTGACTTTATTCCCAAATCTAACCTAATAAGCTTTATGTATCTTTTTTCTAAAATCGGACCAGTTTTTAATTTAATTATATCAATTAAAAAAAAAGTTAAAAAAAACTTATGAATAGTGAACTAGTGCCGTTCTAACTATGTGTTTATTTATTTATTTATTTTTTCACAAAATTTAGGTTTAAACTTTTTGTTTGTTTGTTTTTTTTTATGATTTCTTTTTGTCTTTTTTTTATATTATTTTTTGAGTAGTTACGTTATTAATTAAGGTAGTTACGTTGGTTAATTTTAGATTTAAAGGTTTTTTCTTTTTGTAACGTTATTCAATAGAATTCTTAATTCATCATTTCTTTCGAGTTCTTTCGAGTTTTAGGGGTTTTTTTTTACGCTATTATATAAAATAACTACGTTTTTTCATTGATTATTTATATTTTCATTTGCTTTTTGTTTGTTATAATTATTTGTTCAAATGTTTTTTTTTTGGTAAATGACTCTTTGTGCACTTAAATATTCTCAACAAAATTCAAACTTGATATCTCTTAATAGCTTGTTGAATGTCTTTTTCGTAACGTTATTAAATAAAATTGTTACGTCATCATTTCTTTCGAACTTTAGATTATTAATATATTCATTAATTACGCTATAAAATAAAATAACTACGTTTTCATTTATTTATTTAATTTTCATTTCTTATAGTTAATTGTTCTAATATTTGATTTTGGTAAATGACTATTTGAGCAGAATAATATTTTCAACATGATTCAAACTCGGTGCATCTTACATTTAATGAAAGTTTTATTTAATTTTAAATTTTCATCCCATGTTTTTTATATTTTATGTTGGTAATTTTCATTTTGTTAAATAAACAAATAAATGTATTCATCATGTCACACATAAAAAGCATAATCCATCTCATATATGGGTTTTGAAGTAAAAATAAATAATATATGTAGACTTTAGAACCCAAATACTCTATTTTCATTTTAACAATATTCAAAAAAGGTTACTTGTATGCACAACCAATCCTTGATGAGAATATAAACTCCGTAAGTGCTTACTACTAGTTTTAGAAACGGAGTTCAAAGTGCCCCGTTTTTAGTTCGGAAACATTATACACTATTAGCATTAGCCGTTAGTATTATGGGTATCGATACTTAGGAGAGGTCACTCTTTACTTGTGGTTCGCGACCTAAGTACATATTACTAAGAATCAGATGAAACTCCATTATTGTGAAACTTTGGGGCGTGTTTTGACCAGACAATCGGTTTAGTGTAGACTTGCGTTATATTAAGCCAAGTGATTGATACAAGATACTAATTTAGTTACTCACATATTATTTACGCATATACAATAATTTAGCGATTGCTTCCGTTATAACTTTTATGTTACGAGTCCTACTCTACTTACGTGTGTTCGAAACTTTTATAATAAATATATATGTGTTTAGCGCCGTTCGGATTTCTTTTCATTTATGAAACTCTTTACATATATATTTTAAACTTTTGGGAAACTTTTGTCGAGAAACTCAAACTGTAACTCACTCACTACTTTATTGTAGTTGACACTTTATCTTATGTTTCAGGAAATTTAGTGTAAGAGTCGAAGTGCATGGCATGGAAGGGTCGGTATGGTCACGTGAGACGAACTTTGGGAAAGACCTTTTATTTTGGGAATTATAAATTTGAAACTTCGTATTATGTACTTGTATTAAACATTTGAACTACTTGGTTGTTTTTGGATTGTGAACAATTTATCTTTATCAATGACGTGAACCATTTATTTTGATTATAACCCGTGTAATGATATTCCAGCTCTCACATCTCGTGTTTCTGCTATAGCGGGGTGTGACATATATATATATATATATATATATATATATATATATATATATATATATATATATATATATATATATATATATATATATATATATATATATATTAAAACTCATAGACAAATGGTTATAATTATACTATCTATCAATTTTCTTAATCAAGTTTAGTGAACAGTGCTATTATATAAAAAATCTATCAATTTTCATAATCAAACTCAAATGAATAGTGCTATTATATAAAAATAATATTTGAAGAAAATATTAACAAAAGTAATTTGTCATGATGGTTAGTAACCATTCTTAGACCGCTCTCATTCATAACACCGATTTTAGTGTTATGGAGTGTCACGTCAGCATAACACCAAAATAATATAACATCACTAAACCACCTCAACAATAACACCAAAAACTGCGACCTACCAGCTTTATTATTTTTCATTTTCTTTCTTACTCATATTATTTTTAATACATTGTTAATATTAAAAATACATTAATAATAAAAATAAACTTAGATTAATATTAAAAAAAAACAATACATACAAAAAAATAAAAATAACAATACATTAAAAAACTTAAACGATAAAAAAAACAATACATAAAAAACTAATCCTCGTCTTCGACGTCTAATTCGGCGCGTATTTTGTCCTTCTGCCTTTCGATTTTAGCCCGATCATGTGGCAACATATCATCGGTTGGCATACGAAGAAATTCCATTTTTCGAAAACGGAGTTTGTATTTGATCTCCTCTGTTTTCGCGATCCTAAGCTCGCGAATTTCAACGCCGTCGTTAAACTTGACATCAGAGGAGGAGGAGGAACGTGCGCTCTTAGATGGTCGTGGCCTTCCTAAAGGTCGTGGAAGCTGGTCATGGCCATAGAGGTCCGGTTCTGCATCGTCGTCGAGGTTGATCGGGTCAATGGGTTTAGGATTAGCAAACCTTGGAGAATTATGCAAAACTTCCCACGCAACATGATGACGAAATGGGCGTAGATTTTCGGCTTCGAACATGCTTAACGTCGTTGTGTAGACGACTTTGTCATCCTCGCCGCTCGATCGATCTCGTTCGGCACAATCATGACATGCTATGAACAATTTTATATTTTTGCTC
The DNA here is from genome assembly GCA_910822075.1 of Senecio squalidus. Lineage (NCBI taxonomy): Eukaryota > Viridiplantae > Streptophyta > Magnoliopsida > Asterales > Asteraceae > Senecio > Senecio squalidus. Next base: position 25,400,452 of record CAJVGC010000592.1, read on the forward strand.
ATAGCCCTCCATTTTGAACTTAGCGCATTTTTTGTGAAAGGTTCCGCCAAACCTTCGTTGAAAATACCCATAACACGGAACCAAAAAGTTAGACCATCTTGGTCGGTTCCGGTTTTCCGATCCTCCGAAACATGAATCCATATCTCCGCCAAATGCCGTTCTTGGGATTGTGACCACTGAACCTTAGAACCTGGGGTGGCGTCTTCCACATCCGTAGCTTTTTTCTTACCCTTGTCTTTTCTCTTACGAGAACCACTAGGTTCAGCTACTTGTGGCTGAAACGCTTGAGAAGGTTTGAATGGTTGAGTTTGGGGTTGATGGAATGATTGAGGTTGGGGTTGATGGTATGATTGAGGTTGGGTTGATGGAATGATTGAGGTTGGGGTTGATGGAATGTGTGACAACCGTCTAATTTCAGGCGAAAACCGCATTCTCTATCTTTGACTTAAATGTACATTGATCGTATCTATACTTGTCCCGTAAACTTGAGTGTGTCGGAATCGAAATCGGAGTCACAAAATGAATCCTAATACCAAGAAAATACCTAATGAACTTGTCTAAGCTCCTATTTAAAATAACCGGAAACTTTCAACTAACGAAAACGTTTAACAAAGGAACGAACGAAAAACGAAAAAGGGCGAAATCTGCCCTCCAGCGCGCCGCGGTGAGCCCAGTGCGCCGCGGTGGAGGGTGCAGACAACCATTTTCGGGTAAACATTAAAACTTAACCAAACGAACCCAAACCCGAGCCCAACACTTTGGCTCCGGGTTGGACATGTTTGGGGCCTTTTTGAAGTCCAGTAATTCTAATTTGACTCCCATATTACAAACACAAAACACAAACACACACCCATTTCACTCTCTCTAAACAAAACACACACACACCCTCAAAATTACTCTCAACCCTCTCTATTTACAGCCATCAAGTGCAGAAAAATCACACCAAAACACCATCAAAAATTGTTTCATTTATCAAGATAAGAAAGAGAGTCCATCCACTTTGATTACATACTCCATTTCTACCATTTTGAAGCTCAAATCACCTACAAAGCTCTTCAAATCATCATCCATTCGTATCTCTTTCGGTAAAAACTCTTTAATCACTGTTTTTATATATAGATTGAGTTGCATGTAAGATATAACACTCAAAAATACATTTTTATGAAGTTTTATAGAGAAAAACTTAATAAAACGGGTTTATATAAAACTTATGCATAAATCCTTGTTCATATGGTTGAAAATGCAAAATAAATTGATATTATAAAAGGTTTTACTAGTTTTAGCCATTGCATGTCGAAATCTAACTCAAAAATAACGAATTTCATCAAAAACGAGCTTGACCACGAAACTGTCACCACGACCGCGGCGCAGTCGCTTAACCGCGGCGCGGTCAGGGTAAAAATCCCGGAATTTTGACCAAAGATGTAAAATGTAAAATGTAGCTTACTGTCAAAAATTGGGAACCTAACTCCTATTTTTCGATTTATTATGAATTTTACAGTATTTAATCTGATTTAATCTTGAATTTCGAGAAAACATACCAAACGAATTTATCAGCTTACAAAAATTTGACATAGTCTAGAATCTATCAAAATATGATTTTACAGATTTTACTGGAATTTCTGGAATTAATCTACTATTATTTACTGTTTTTACGGTTAAAACGCGTTAAATACGTAAACGACTCTAACTTCTTCAAAAACTGTCGGATTGAGACGAATCCAGTTCCTATGACTTCGTATTCCAGAATGTGATTTTTATGTTATTTTTATAAAATATTACAACATCAGAATCTGACAGTTTCATATTCGGTATAATTTAGGTTCACGCGATTCCGATTCCTATTCCGGTCACTCCACGCACACTCCTAGTACCATTCTCTCGCTTTAGCGTAAGTCCTTGTGATTCATTAGATTCATTTCACATATTCGAGTTCAGTTGTAAAGCGGGGAAAGTGATTGTTATTTTGGACATTCTTTATTTAGCGCGGAAGCTCTGCCGGATTTTAGTCAGAACCGACCCACCCTCGTCCGAGCTATCTTTTCACCGCCTAATTTTCACGTGAGTTACATCCCCACTCTTTTACTGTTTTTATACTTCTTTTTGGGGGAAACATGAGGACGAACTGTTTTACGAACTTATGAATCGATTTATGAACTTACGAACTGTGCTACGAACTTATGAAACGATTTATGAAACTTATATGCGTATGCTCTTAATTGCCACACTCGGCACTATTGTAAACTAAACGATTGATTGCATGTTCTCTTACAATCAATAGACTTTATACGCATATATGTATTTTTATTTTCAAATGGACGCTCAGTATATACTTGAACTTAATGATCTATCGTACGTCCTTTAAATGCCGTGATTTTGACATCTCTATCGTCTCTTGATAAGGATATAGCTAGACGTAAGTGCCTACCATGAAAACAGTGCCCGGACTCTTTACACACTATTAGCTTTGTTAAGCCGCTTAGTGGTTGGATACTGAAACTTAGGTTATTACTATCCCTTCGTTCGACGTTACTCTAAGTACACATTACTCGACCGTCTCTCGGAGTTCATCTAAGTACACATTATTCGACCGTCTCTCGGAGTTCACCTATGTACACATTATCAACTCGTTCAACATCTCGTATGATAATACGAGAGAAGGACCTCTCGGTCAACTCGTTCAACATCTCGTATGATAATACGAGAGAAGGACCTCTCGGTCAACTCGTTCAACATCTCGTATGATAATACGAGAGAAGGACCTCTCGGTCAACTCGTTCAACATCTCGTATGATAATACGAGAGAAGGACCTCTCGGTCAACTCGTTCAACATCTCGTATGATAATACGAGAGAAGGACCTCTCGGTCAACTAGTTCAACATCTCGTATGATAATACGAGAGAAGGACCTCACGGTCAATACGTACAACATCTCGTATGATAATGCGAGAGAAGGATCTCACGGTCAACTCGTTCATCTACTCGAATCCGGCGTGGGGAAACCGGTTAAATGAAAACACTTGGCGTCATACTTTATCAAGAGGACGATGTTCAGTTCACAATCAATATTCTCTTTTTACGCAAACTTCTATACAAGTGTTGATATACTTACCAAAACTCTTTACAAAGTATTGTTATACTTTGCCGAAACTGTTTTTAGTCGTGGACTAGAAAACTGTAACTCACTCACTACTTTTTGTAGTTGACACTTTTTCTCATGTTTTCAGGAAACGAAATGTAAGGACTAGAAGTGCATAGCTATCGGACGGGTCAGGCAAGTCACGTGAACCATGAATCGGGAGAAGACCATGTCTATTATTTTGGGAATGTTGTTCAAATGTTTGCTTATGTAGCTTGTTGTACTGAAATGCTAAACACTTGGTTATTTTGAACTTGTAAACGTTTGACTATTTAATTATAATGACTTGAAAATCGTTTGTGTTTTATTATATCTCGTGTTATGATATCTCTGCTCTTCACATCCCGTGTTTCCGCTTTAGCGGGGTGTGACAGACTTGGTATCAGAGCACAAGTTATAGTGAATACGAGTTTTCAAAATTTTCAAAATTTTCAAAACCAAACTATAACCAAGGCTTTTCGAAAAATCATTTCACGAGTTTTAAACTTTAGTGGATTAATTCCGCAAATGCATGGTTCATTGCTAACTACGCGTAATTTGGCCAACTACGCCTAGTTCGGAATAAACTATGCAAGAACGGAACGTAATTGCTATTGTTAACGGTTTTTTCGAGTCAAAGGTTCCCGGTCCCACTGATTCCCGATTCTCACGTGACTGACCCGTAAGTGCACTGTTATTTACATATTTCCTTTTTCCCCTATACTCACGTGTACCGTCTATTCGTAGTTACGACATGTTCCGATCGTCATATTATCGTTCGCACTTGCACTCTCGAACTGTATTCTTGGCTGAGGTTTCTGACGACGTAACCGTGTTGAGAGCCCAGCACCACAACCCTACCGACTCTTCGGAGGAGAGCCCCAGAGCCATTGCCAACAGCCACAATACATCCAGTCCAAGGACTGCCCTAACTACCGTTCCACCGGTCCCTGTCACAGCTCCAAAATGATAAGGACCGCACATTCGTACGACTGCTCGTAAGCAGGTCATGCTACCGATCAACTACCTCACCACCTGATGGGACAAGAGACTCCCAACCCAGTCATAGCTGCACTTTCCCATATTCCACTACACCCCGAAGATTTGTATGCGGCATCGCCAACGCAAATCATGGATCGCTACATGCGAGAGCAAGACCATCTCTACCACTACTCACTACGACCCCAATTCGGAGGCCTACCCCCGGCCGAGTACCCTACACTCCGCACAGACCTTCAGGGACTTAGTGGGGAGACTGAGCAATATGCTCGTCTTCTGTTCCAGGTCTCCGACACTGCTCGCCGCCTATCCGAGCATTCCCTTCGAAACGTCTCTTCAACTCAGTCGACATCAAGGACCCATCAGCGCCTAGTGAGCGAGTGTCTGGTGATAAGTACCCTGATTACCGCTAATTTTCGGAAGATGTCCCTAAACATGCTCCACTAGCTTATTTCACGTCATGTGCTGTACTATAGTTTAAGTTGAAATTTCTCTGTATGTGTAGCCACTTAAAACTCACGTTAGTATTCATGTTTCCATCTCTCCCTTGTTATCTCGATGAAATAGGTAACCGGTTTTATAAAATGGAACATCTATCACTAATATCCTTACTTTCGGTTGTGCTTGAATTGTAGTATCATCCCGTAACCATTACCGTGCGTGTGCTATTTATCCTTCCTTAATTCTTTGATATATCACGGTCGTTAGTCTTTTTAAAGAAATTCTTATCACCTATTCCTATTCGTGCGTTCTAAACTGGTTTTCCTTTTTCGGTTGTAGAAACATGGCTCCTGCGCGAAGCAATGCTAGCCTCATAGCCGAGCAAGTCGCTGCTCATTTTAACGCTGCCATGCCCAACATGATCGCCCAGATCACTGCTGGGATAAACAACAACCAAAACCAGCAACAACAACAACAACAACAGGGAGATAACCAGAACCAAAACCAAAACCTCCCCGTTTGCACATATAAGGGCTTTATGGCTTGTAAGCCAAAGGAGTTTCATGGCACCACTGGTGCTGTAGGGCTACTCTCCTGGTTCGAAAGCATCGAATCAGTCCTACACATTAGCCGCTGTGCTGAAACTGATAAGGTAGAGTATGCCTCCTGCGTACTCCACGGACGGGCCCTATCGTGGTGGAACCTCGTGATCCAAACCCGAGGACGTGAAGCTTCCTATGCCCTCACTTGAGACGAATTCAAGAATCTCCTCATGAGGGAATATTGCTCCAAGGGTGAGATGAAGAAGCTCGAGGCAGAGCTTTGGAATCACACGATGGTCGGCAACGATATCGACGGATACACTACCCGTTTCCATGAGCTGGCCAGACTGGTACCAAGGTTGGTAACCCCAGACGAAAACTGGATCGACCGATACATCTCCGGCCTTGTTCCCGAAATCAGAGGGATGGTGATCTCTGCAGAGCCGCTGACGATACAGAGCGTAGTTGTCCTCTCTCATCGTCTAACCAGCAACCTCCTTTCCGCTCCAACACCTGTCGAGCGAGAGGAAAATGGTAAACCAAAAGCTGATCAACAACCAAATGCAGACGACCACATCAAGAAACCCAAGACCGCACGCAACCTTGCAATAGTTGTTGCCCCCACAACAGAACCCCGAACTTACGTTGGGCCATACCCTAAGTGTGGCAAATGCAACTTCCATCATGACGGAAACTGCCCAGTGTGCAACACATGTAACAAATCGGGGCACTTGTCCAAGCACTGCCGAAAGGGAGCTGGTAATAAAAGGAAGAAACGAGCGACAGGTAAATTTCCTGTGAACGATATTTCGCATCTATGTTATTCGATTCATAAGTAGAGAGAAGCCTAGTGTCCTTAGAAATTAGACCCCTTATCGATCTAGGATCTAAAGTTCTTAAGGATAGCTTTACTATCGAATCTGCTAACGGTCAAGGATTCAAAGCTAAGGACATGATCCTAGGATATTCAATGTGCTTGACCGATAAGACTCTCTCCACCGACTTGATCTCGATAGAGCTGAAAAGCTTTGACATTATCGTCGGAATGGACTGGTCGTCTCGTTTCCGAGCCGAGATCGTCTGTTTCGACAAACTCATTGGTATCCCCCTCTCAGACGGTGAAACTCTAATTGTTCAAGGAAACAAACCTAGACGACAACTCCGTATCGTGTCCTCCATGAAATTACACAAGTACCTCGAGGAGGACTGTGACGCATTCCTCGCTCACGTTTTCGAACGTAAACCCAAAGAGAACCGAGTACAAGATATCCCAGTAGTCAAGGATCACCCTGAAGTCTTTCCCGAAGATTTATCCGGGCTACCGCCACGTCGAGAAGTGGAATTCCGGATAGACCTAGTTACTGGCGCAACACCGGTCGCCAAGACACCATATCGTCTGGCCCCACCGGAAATGCAAGAGTTGTCGATACAGCTACAAGAACTTTTAGATCACGGTCTTATTCGTCCAAGCTCGTCCCCCTGGGGAGCCCCAATCCTCTTTGTCAAAGAGAAAGACGGATCCTTTCATGTGTGTATCGATTACCGCGAACTGACCAAGCTGACCGTCAAGAACCGATACCCACTCCCGAGAATCGATGATCTGTTCGACCAGTTGCAAGGAGCAACTTATTCTTCTAAGATCAATCTTCGCTCTGGTTATCATCAGGTTCGAGTCAGTGAGACCGACATTCCAAAAACCGCTTTTCGAACTCGTTATGGGCACTACGAATTTCTCGTTATGCCCTTCGGTCTGACCAACGCACCAGCGGTGTTCATGGATCTGATGAACAAGGTGTGTAGACCGTATCTGGTCAAACTTGTGATCGTATTCATAGATGACATCCTCACCTACTCAAGGAACAAGTAGGATCTCGCGAAACATTTGGAACCCATTTCGGAACTTCTTAGAGAACAGAAGTTGTACGTCAATTCTCGGGATGTGAATTCTGACCCCAGGAAGTACATTTCCTTGGTCATGCGATCAATCAGGAAGGAATTCACGTAGACTCATCCTAAATCAAAGCGATTGAGAAATAGAAAGCCACAACGACTCCTATGGAAATCCGACAATTCCTAGGATTGGCTGGCTACTATCGATGGTTCATTAAGAATTTCTCAAGATATCGCCTTGGAAAAGAGTAACCCGTTTCGGGAAGCGCATCAAGGTAAGCCCGAGATACACCAGATCATTCGAGATGTTGGAACGAACCGTCCCGGTAACCTACCGATTCCAACTCCCTCAAGGACTCTCTAGCACCCGCAACGCTTTTCACGTCTCGCACTTGAAAAAGTGTCTGTCTGATGAGACCATTGTCATCCCACTGGACGAAGTACAGATCAACAACAAGCTCAACCTCATCGGAGAACCGCTTGAGATTGTCGACCGCGAGGTCAAGCAACTCAAGCAGAGTCAAATTTCCATTGTCAAAGTTCGGTGGAATTCCCGACGTGGTCATGAATTCACGTAGGAACGTGAGGACCAAGTACGTCAGAAGTATCCATATATGTTCCGAGATTCTTCCTCCCGATGGTGCGAACTAAATTTCGGGACGAAATTCTTTTCAACCCGGGGAGAATGTGACAACCGTCTAATTTCAGGCGAAAACCGCATTCTCTATCTTTGACTTAAATGTACATTGATCGTATCTATACTTGTCCCGTAAACTTGAGTGTGTCGGAATCGAAATCGGAGTCACAAAATGAATCCTAATACCAAGAAAATACCTAATGAACTTGTCTAAGCTCCTATTTAAAATAACCGGAAACTTTCAACTAACGAAAACGTTTAACAAAGGAACGAACGAAAAACGAAAAAGGGCGAAATCTGCCCTCCAGCGCGCCGCGGTGAGCCCAGTGCGCCGCGGTGGAGGGTGCAGACAACCATTTTCGGGTAAACATTAAAACTTAACCAAACGAACCCCCAACACTTTGGCTCCGGGTTGGACATGTTTGGGGCCTTTTTGAAGTCCATTAATTCTAATTTGACTCCCATATTACAAACACAAAACACAAACACACACCCATTTCACTCTCTCTAAACAAAACACACACACACCCTCAAAATTACTCTCAACCCTCTCTATTTACAGCCATCAAGTGCAGAAAAATCACACCAAAACACCATCAAAAATTGTTTCATTTATCAAGATAAGAAAGAGAGTCCATCCACTTTGATTACATACTCCATTTCTACCATTTTGAAGCTCAAATCACCTACAAAGCTCTTCAAATCATCATCCATTCGTATCTCTTTCGGTAAAAAACTCTTTAATCACTGTTTTTATATATAGATTGAGTTGCATGTAAGATATAACACTCAAAAATACATTTTATGAAGTTTTATAGAGAAAAACTTAATAAAACGGGTTTATATAAAACTTATGCATAAATCCTTGTTCATATGGTTGAAAATGCAAAATATTATAAAAGGTTTTACTAGTTTTAGCCATTGCATGTCGAAATCTAACTCAAAAATAACGAATTTCATCAAAAACGAGCTTGACCACGAAACTGTCACCACGACCGCGGCGCAGTCGCTTAACCGCGGCGCGGTCAGGGTAAAAATCCCGGAATTTTGACCAAAGATGTAAAATGTAAAATGTAGCTTACTGTCAAAAATTGGGAACCTAACTCCTATTTTTCGATTTATTATGAATTTTACAGTATTTAATCTGATTTAATCTTGAATTTCGAGAAAACATACCAAACGAATTTATCAGCTTACAAAAATTTGACATAGTCTAGAATCTATCAAAATATGATTTTACAGATTTTACTGGAATTTCTGGAATTAATCTACTATTATTTACTGTTTTTACGGTTAAAACGCGTTAAATACGTAAACGACTCTAACTTCTTCAAAAACTGTCGGATTGAGACGAATCCAGTTCCTATGACTTCGTATTCCAGAATGTGATTTTTTTATAAAATATTACAACATCAGAATCTGACAGTTTCATATTCGGTATAATTTAGGTTCACGCGATTCCGATTCCTATTCCGGTCACTCCACGCACACTCCTAGTACCATTCTCTCGCTTTAGCGTAAGTCCTTGTGATTCATTAGATTCATTTCACATATTCGAGTTCAGTTGTAAAGCGGGGAAAGTGATTGTTATTTTGGACATTCTTTATTTAGCGCGGAAGCTCTGCCGGATTTAGTCAGAACCGACCCACCCTCGTCCGAGCTATCTTTTCACCGCCTAATTTTCACGTGAGTTACATACCCACTCTTTTACTGTTTTTATACTTCTTTTTGGGGGAAACATGAGGACGAACTGTTTACGAACTTATGAATCGATTTATGAACTTACGAACTGTGCTACGAACTTATGAAACGATTTATGAAACTTATATGCGTATGCTCTTAATTGCCACACTCGGCACTATTGTAAACTAAACGATTGATTGCATGTTCTCCAATAGACTTTATACGCATATATGTATTTTTATTTTCAAATGGACGCTCAGTATATACTTGAACTTAATGATCTATCGTACGTCCTTTAAATGCCGTGATTTTGACATCTCTATCGTCTCTTGATAAGGATATAGCTAGACGTAAGTGCCTACCATGAAAACAGTGCCGGACTCTTTACACACTATTAGCTTTGTTAAGCCGCTTAGTGGTTGGATACTGAAACTTAGGTTATTACTATCCCTTCGTTCGACGTTACTCTAAGTACACATTACTCGACCGTCTCTCGGAGTTCATCTAAGTACACATTATTCGACCGTCTCTCGGAGTTCACCTATGTACACATTATCAACTCGTTCAACATCTCGTATGATAATACGAGAGAAGGACCTCTCGGTCAACTCGTTCAACATCTCGTATGATAATACGAGAGAAGGACCTCTCGGTCAACTCGTTCAACATCTCGTATGATAATACGAGAGAAGGACCTCTCGGTCAACTCCTCGTATGATAATACGAGAGAAGGACCTCTCGGTCAACTCGTTCAACATCTCGTATGATAATACGAGAGAAGGACCTCTCGGTCAACTAGTTCAACATCTCGTATGATAATACGAGAGAAGGACCTCACGGTCAATACGTACAACATCTCGTATGATAATGCGAGAGAAGGATCTCACGGTCAACTCGTTCATCTACTCGAATCCGGCGTGGGGAAACCGGTTAAATGAAAACACTTGGCGTCATACTTTATCAAGAGGACGATGTTCAGTTCACAATCAATATTCTCTTTTTACGCAAACTTCTATACAAGTGTTGATATACTTACCAAAACTCTTTACAAAGTATTGTTATACTTTGCCGAAACTGTTTTTAGTCGTGGACTAGAAAACTGTAACTCACTCACTACTTTTTGTAGTTGACACTTTTTCTCATGTTTTCAGGAAACGAAATGTAAGGACTAGAAATGCATAGCTATCGGACGGGTCAGGCAAGTCACGTGAACCATGAATCGGGAGAAGACCATGTCTATTATTTTGGGAATGTTGTTCAAATGTTTGCTTATGTAGCTTGTTGTACTGAAATGCTAAACACTTGGTTATTTTGAACTTGTAAACGTTTGACTATTTAATTATAATGACTTGAAAATCGTTTGTGTTTTATTATATCTCGTGTTATGATATCTCTGCTCTTCACATCCCGTGTTTCCGCTTTAGCGGGGTGTGACAGACTTGGTATCAGAGCACAAGTTATAGTGAATACGAGTTTTCAAAATTTTCAAAATTTTCAAAACCAAACTATAACCAAGGCTTTTCGAAAAATCATTTCACGAGTTTTAAACTTTAGTGGATTAATTCCGCAAATGCATGGTTCATTGCTAACTACGCGTAATTTGGCCAACTACGCCTAGTTCGGAATAAACTATGCAAGAACGGAACGTAATTGCTATTGTTAACGGTTTTTCGAGTCAAAGGTTCCCGGTCCCACTGATTCCCGATTCTCAACCCGTAAGTGCACTGTTATTTACATATTTCCTTTTTCCCCCTATACTCACGTGTACCGTCTATTCGTAGTTACGACATGTTCCGATCGTCATATTATCGTTCGCACTTGCACTCTCGAACTGTATTCTTGGCTGAGGTTTCTGACGACGTAACCGTGTTGAGAGCCCAGCACCACAACCCTACCGACTCTTCGGAGGAGAGCCCCAGAGCCATTGCCAACAGCCACAATACATCCAGTCCAAGGACTGCCCTAACTACCGTTCCACCGGTCCCTGTCACAGCTCCAAAATGATAAGGACCGCACATTCGTACGACTGCTCGTAAGCAGGTCATGCTACCGATCAACTACCTCACCACCTGATGGGACAAGAGACTCCCAACCCAGTCATAGCTGCACTTTCCCATATTCCACTACACCCCGAAGATTTGTATGCGGCATCGCCAACGCAAATCATGGATCGCTACATGCGAGAGCAAGACCATCTCTACCACTACTCACAATTCGGAGGCCTACCCCCGGCCGAGTACCCTACACTCCGCACAGACCTTCAGGGACTTAGTGGGGAGACTGAGCAATATGCTCGTCTTCTGTTCCAGGTCTCCGACACTGCTCGCCGCCTATCCGAGCATTCCCTTCGAAACGTCTCTTCAACTCAGTCGACATCAAGGACCCATCAGCGCCTAGTGAGCGAGTGTCTGGTGATAAGTACCCTGATTACCGCTAATTTTCGGAAGATGTCCCTAAACATGCTCCACTAGCTTATTTCACGTCATGTGCTGTACTATAGTTTAAGTTGAAATTTCTCTGTATGTGTAGCCACTTAAAACTCACGTTAGTATTCATGTTTCCATCTCTCCCTTGTTATCTCGATGAAATAGGTAACCGGTTTTATAAAATGGAACATCTATCACTAATATCCTTACTTTCGGTTGTGCTTGAATTGTAGTATCATCCCGTAACCATTACCGTGCGTGTGCTATTTATCCTTCCTTAATTCTTTTGATATATCACGGTCGTTAGTCTTTTTAAAGAAATTCTTATCACCTATTCCTATTCGTGCGTTCTAAACTGGTTTTCCTTTTTCGGTTGTAGAAACATGGCTCCTGCGCGAAGCAATGCTAGCCTCATAGCCGAGCAAGTCGCTGCTCATTTTAACGCTGCCATGCCCAACATGATCGCCCAGATCACTGCTGGGATAAACAACAACCAAAACCAGCAACAACAACAACAACAACAGGGAGATAACCAGAACCAAAACCAAAACCTCCCCGTTTGCACATATAAGGGCTTTATGGCTTGTAAGCCAAAGGAGTTTCATGGCACCACTGGTGCTGTAGGGCTACTCTCCTGGTTCGAAAGCATCGAATCAGTCCTACACATTAGCCGCTGTGCTGAAACTGATAAGGTAGAGTATGCCTCCTGCGTACTCCACGGACGGGCCCTATCGTGGTGGAACCTCGTGATCCAAACCCGAGGACGTGAAGCTTCCTATGCCCTCACTTGAGACGAATTCAAGAATCTCCTCATGAGGGAATATTGCTCCAAGGGTGAGATGAAGAAGCTCGAGGCAGAGCTTTGGAATCACACGATGGTCGGCAACGATATCGACGGATACACTACCCGTTTCCATGAGCTGGCCAGACTGGTACCAAGGTTGGTAACCCCAGACGAAAACTGGATCGACCGATACATCTCGAGGCAGAGCTTTGTTGTTGTTGTTGTTGTTGGAAAATTGGAATTGTTGGAATTGTTGCCATATGGTCATGGCTTGTTGATGGGGTTGAGGTGGTGTGTTGGTGTTTCAGGCGAGTAGTGAAGTAAAACCACCGGGTTGGGTTTGGAAATTTGCGAAGCCCGGTGAGGAAGGCGAGTTGGGATCGGATGACGGAAAATCGTTGTGTTGAGACATTTTTCTTATGAGTTTTGTAGATAGAATGAATATGAATAGAGAGAAAAAATATGGTTTTGTGTAAATATTTTGTGTTTGTGATTGGGTATTTATAGGAAACAAAACAAAAAAAATAAAAATAAAAAAAAATCCTACCGTTTTAAAAATAGCCGTTGGGCTAAAATGGTTTTTCTTTTTATTTCTCGTCAAACGGTCGAAATCAAAAAAAAAAATTAAAAAAAAAACCCCAAAACGCGCGTTGCCGGGGCAACGCCGTTCAAAGCGGCCCCCAACCATAACGGCGTATGGGTGGGGGGGGGGGGGGGGGTAAAACGCTCCATTGAGAGCGGTCTTATAACTAAGAGGTCAAAGGTTCAATTCCTTCTACCTACTATTTTTATTATTTACCTTTTCGTTTCACTCCAACCTTTTCACTATTATTATTTATATTTTTAAGAGTCTTGATAACCACAACCTATAGGGTTGTGGCTAAATCACAAAACAGAGCTTTAAAAGTTGTATTCCGTAAAAGTAGGATGTAAGTTCCACAAATGAATGCAAAGTCAGTATTTAGTATTGTACAATAAAATAATGCATGTCTAATATTTTTTTAACAACAACCTATATGACTGTTGTTATCAAAACTCTATTTTTAATTATCGACATTTTAAGCTCTTACCTCTTATAAATAGACTTTTTTCAATGCGTTTTTTTTTTATTCTTTTTGTAATATTTTTATTTTAAGTTTCTTTTAGTATTATAGTCTAAAGAAAACGACCCATAGTTTGCATTTTGTTTTACAAGTTTTTATTTTTATTTGTTTGTTTTAGTTTATAAAATATAATGAAATTAGTAATAAACCTATTTATATTTGTGTTGTAGTGTATTGATTTATGGGACATAAAAGAAAAGATAAATTTATCTATATCAGACGAGTTCTAATTTGATATAAACTTCAATTATTATAGAAAACGAAAAAACATTAATTTTTATTGTTATAAATAACTATTTATTGAAATTACTCCTGTAAATATCTTTTAATAAATATTTATCTATGTATCTTGCGAATACAAAGACGATCGAAACAATATTAATTTTCCCGTCATGAAATGCTGACAAGATATCCGTCGTTAATTTTCATTTTTCACCCAAGCAAAGGGTAATACATTATACTACACGTTTAGCAATTAGCAGGATGTTGTCTTATCCGATTACGTGTTAAGGTTATTAGATAAGGCTTGGAATATTTGCAATTAATAGATTGACTAAAGTAATTAAGGGCTAGGTTTGAATGACGAAGACGATTCATGGTTCTAAATCATGGACGACAACCGTATTTTTAATGAGAAAAGTCTCGGAATACATATTGATCGATACACTCTCGTTCAAGCTTATTCCAATTAAAATCAATATTTATCCTCTAAAGAGCGGCTAGCCACAATGGTTAATCTCGATCATTGTGGAATCGATCTAAATTCCACTAGATGTCCGATTTATGTCGAGGATCAAGAAAAACGGAAACCCATATTTTTGTTAAATGTAGAGTGGCGATCGACGTTTGAAGGACAATCTTTAGATGGCGGTCTCTCGAAAATCTCATATTTAATAACCTCCACGAGTTGGTTACAATCTCAGATTCTTCTAATCTTTCACAAATCCATAAAGCTCGCTTTGATGTGGTAATTCGTTCGGCTATTTGGGTAATTTAGCGTTTCAAATACGATTTCGTATTTCACTCCAAGAAACCGAACTGCTCCATATTTGGGGATAATATTATTCTTTTGTCGTTTAATTGGATTTTTGGTCGATGTAAAAAACTATGCTTAAATGGGTTGTAGACTTTATTGCCCAAATCTCATCCAATAAGCTTTATGTATCTTTTTTCTAACATCTTGCTAGGTTTTAATTTAATTATATCAATTAAAAAAAATCTATGAATAGTGAACCAGTGCCGTTCTAACTGTGTGTTTATTTATTTATTTATCTTTTCACAAAATTTAGGTTTTAACTTTTTGTTTGTTTGTTATTTTTTACGATTTCATTTTGCCTTTTTTTATTTTTTCTTTGAGTGGTTACGTTATTAAATGAGTTAGTTACCAGGGATATTTAAAGGTACCAAGAGATCCGTCAATCAGGTGGTTGATTGTATTTCTTCTACGGTTCGCCCAAAGCTGCTCTCGTGTCATTTTAAACCTACGAGGGAGGGAGGTCGATTTGCACGTCTTTGGGAATTGCAGGATACTATTTTTAGATGATAGTGTTCTATATTTGTCTTTGCACCATTAGGTGATTTTTTCCTATTGGTGTTTTAGCTTTTATATTTGGCATGTATATCGAACAGTGTGACATTCGATCGTGGCTGTTCAAGCTTAGCTTGAGGTTAATGTGACACTTAGTCACGTTCCATTGTACTTATCGACTTTTGGGTATTAATATAATTTACGGGGGTGAAGTCCTTTTTACCAAAAAAAAAAAAATGAGGTAGTTACGTTACTTAATTTTAGATTTAAAGTTTTTTTTTTTGTTGTAACGTTATTAAATAGAATTGTTATGTCATCATTCCTTTCGAATTTAGGGTTTGTTTTTATTTATTAGGCTATTAAATAAAATAACTATGTTTTCATTAATTATTTATATTTTCATTTGCTTTTTGTTTGTTATAATTATTTGTTCAAATGTTTTTTTTTGGTAAATGACTCTTTGAGGTCATCATTTCTTTCGAATTTTAGGTTTTTATTTATTTATTTATTTATTTATTATGCTATTAAATAAAATAACTACATTTTCATTGATTATTTAATTTTCATTTCTTATAGTTATTTGTTCTAATATTGTTTTTTGGTAAATGACTATTTAAGCCGACTAATATTTTCAATATGATTCAAACTCGATACATCTTTCATTTGATAAGAGTTTTATTCAATTCCAAATTTTCATCGAATGTTTTCTATATTTTATGTTGGTAATTTTCATTTTGTTATAAAACTAAATAAATGTATGCATCGTGTCACACATAAAAAGCATAATCCATCTCATATATGGGTTTTAAAGTAAAAATAAATAATATATATAGACTTTAGAACCCAAATACTCTATTTCCATTTTAACAATATTCAAAAAAGGTAAATTTAGCATTAATATGTTATCCATTTATATACATTTTTTTAAATAATTTACCATGTATGAGAAAACTTTTTTAAAAGTAAGTCATCTCTATCCTTTTTAAAAAGTCAAATACAAAAAACCCTTTTTCAAAAAATACAAAGATATTTTAGTTAATTTTGTGTATTTACAATAATTTGAAAAGTTAAAACGAATATAGGACAAACTCATGAACGTTATTTATGGTTTTAATTGCAATAATGATATGCAAGAAAATACCAAATATGGTACCACGCGCATCTTACACACACGCGTCTTAAATCAAAATTGTTTTTGGGCGGATATCACGAACCAGTGAGACCCAGCCCCTACCCCCACACCCACCATTTATAAACCCTGAATACACACTCAACCCCCACTTTCATACCAACACACACATTTCTTTTAGGGTTTTAATTAATTTACCCAATTTCAAGATTTCTTCACTATTGTTCTTAGTAAGTTTATATCTCTAATCATTGTTGTTTCATTTTAATTTCTGGGTATTTAATTTTATTGGGTTATGTTAATGTTAATTTATGAACTCTCATCTCAAGAAATTAAAAAAAAAAAAAAAAAAAAATTAATTTTTTATTATTGAAGGTGAGGTCCACAAATCTGAAACTTTGTATGTATATGTGTGTTTATTATTTTAATATTTTTTTTTTTTAGGGTTCATTAAAAAACAATAAAAAGATTCTAAAAACCTATTTTTTCTCTTTTGTGTTTTACAATGAAAGAAAAAAGTTAGTCAACTGGTGTTTTTTTCCCCTCTATTTCTGTAATGTACTAAAAAGTCAAATTTGATTCTTGGAAAATTTACCCATTTTTAACCTTTTTTTTTTTTTTTTAATTTTTAAATTTCTTGGAATTTTTTTAGTTTGTGTGGTACATTTAAATGGGGCCAGATGACAGCTAAACAGTCAACTTCTCTCTCTCTCTTTGTGTGTCAGAGTCTAGGGTTTTGAGAGAGTGGGAATTAACTCAAGGGAGTAAGGGTTTTGGTTGTCTTGTACCCACCTCTTTGGGTAGTCTTTAATTTTTGTGGTTTTTGGTTGTTGTGTGTGAATTTAAGACTCATATATATATATATATATATATATATATATACATATACATATACATATATATATTTCTTGATCTGGGTTTTTGATGAGTGTATGAGAAAGTAAATCTAAGATTAATAAACCCATTTTGTGTGATGAGTTTTGGAGGGTTTTATAGTGGTGGTGGTGTTGGTAGTGGTGGTGAATCAAGAATGGTGATGGCTGATGGTTCTTTTAACAATATGCCAATGCATAGACCACAACTCATCACTTCAACTATTCCACATCATTCTCACTCTATTTATAACTCACAATCACTCTCTCTTGCTTTAGTATGCATTCATTCATTCTACTTTTATATATATATATTTTCTTATTAAAAAAAACAATCTGGGATTTATATATTTCTTTGTTATAAAGTTTTGATTTTATATTTGGGTATTTATTATATTTGTGATTTATTTTAGCAGAAACCTAAAATGGAAGGACTTGGAGAAATGGGTTTGATTGGTGAAAACTTTGAAGGAAATCTTGGAAGGGTTAGAGGAGATGGATCTGAGAGTAGGTCTGGTGGAAGTGATAATTTAGAAGGGGCTTCTGGTGATGAACAAGATGTTCCTGCTGGTCCTTCTTCGAGTTCTCGTCGGCGACAGAAATATCATCGTCATACTCCTTATCAAATTCAGGAACTCGAAGCGTAAGCAGTTTATTCAATAAACAGTTATTATTTTGCTTATTTTATCGATCGATTATATTTGTAGATATAAATGTGATGCAATGTTTATTTTGTTTGTGAATGTGGTAAATATATAGGTCATTTAAAGATAACCCTCACCCAGATGAGAAAGAAAGATTGGCACTTGGAAAGAAGCTGAATTTGGAAAACAAGCAAGTTAAATTCTGGTTTCAAAACAGAAGAACTCAAATGAAGGTGATTATAAGTTACAATAATTACAACATTTATAATTAAGGAATGGATCTTTTATATGGACTAACGTTGTTTTAATGCTATTATATTGGTTTTAGACTCAATTGGAGCGTCACGAGAATGCGATTTTGAAGCAAGAGAATGATAAGCTTCGGATCGAGAACATAGCTATGAAAGAGGCGATTCGGGCTCCAGTGTGTAATAATTGTGGTGGGCAGGCTATTCTTGGTGACATATCCATTGATGAACACCATCTAAGGATCGAGAATGCTCGATTAAGAGACGAACTCAGCCGGATATCTATTCTTGCTAACAAGTTTTTGGGCCGACCATTATCGTCATTCAGTGGTTCTATGCCTCTTGGAATGGGGAGTTCTAACTTGGAACTTGCAGTTGGGAGAAATGGTTATGGATTAAATCCGATGGATGTAGGATTACCGATGGGGCTTGATTATAGCAACGGGATGTCAAATGCTTTGCCTTTAATGTCACCTTCAAGAATGGGGATGGCAGGCGGTGGTGGTGGTGGAGGAATGGATATGTCATATGAAAAGAATGGGATTTTAGATCTCGCGATAAGTGCTATGGATGAATTAATGAAACTCGGGCAGGTTAATAGTCCATTATGGATCGGGAACATGGAAGGTGGTGGTGAATTGCTCGATTTAGATGAGTATTTAAGGTCTTTCCCTCTTTGTCTTGGTATGAAACCACAGGGGTTTGTATCCGATGCTTCTAGAGCAAGTGGTGTTGTGATGATCAATAGCTTGACACTTGTAGACGCATTACTTGATGCCGTATGTTAATCTTTCGTATTCATTATTCTAACTCTTTTGAAAGTTGTTAATATAACTATTGTTGATTTCTAATTTCCTATGTCTGTTTTAAACAGAATCGTTGTAGGGATATGTTTATTGGTATGATTGGAAGTAGTAGCACGATCGATGTGATTTCCGGAGGGACTAGTGATTCCCGAAATGGCCTTGTCCAACTTGTAAGTGGCTTTCTCATTTTTAGTACCAAATATTGTTTTCTTAAAATCCAAAAAACATTAATGAGATTTAAACTTTTACGCAGATGCAAGCTGAAATTCAATTGGTTTCTCCTTTAGTACCAACTCGTCCAGTGAGGTTCATTCGATTCTGCCGGCAGCAAGCCGAGGGTATATGGGCTATCGTTGATGTGTCTGTAGACGGAGGAAGGGAAGGTTTTGCGTCTAGGAGACTTCCTTCCGGTTGTATCATTCACGATATGCCCAATGGTTTTTCAAAGGTAAGATTAATATTGAATGTCTTTCTCCAAGAATTAAAAAAATATTTCATTTTTTGTCAAGATGTGACACTTATTAAGGAACTAAATATATTATCACATTTCACAATTATTTATTGTATTTCTCTGAATTACTTGTAAGCTGTACAGTTTTCCAAGATATACACATATAGAGTATATTAACAATGTTTAACTGTTAATAATATAAGTACATACATCAAGGCATAATTTTATAGTATTAGTTGATTCTTTTAAGTAGTGCATCCCAATAAATATTAGTAAAGTTTTATATAAGTAGATAGAGTTGAAGAAAAAAATAAGCCTCGGAATGTTCGTTAATTGCTGTTACAGTTATATTAAATACCAAATCTGTCACCCCTCCGTACTTTACACTCCTTCTAATGTGTTGTTTATTAACCACGAGGCTATGTATGGCCTGGATGTGGTCTCTCTCGGTATTGTTTAGCCTTTCGAGAACTAAACAATGTATTATCTTTCTATGGAGTCTTGAAAAATGAGTGATTTCGGATGAGTTTGGTAACAAGTGAAGGCGTGTTTTGGTTATTAATAAAATCATTAATCTTCTAAGTTCATGTTAAAAATGGTACGGTAGAATAGACTCTTGATATAATAGTTATACGGTTAAAGATTATACCAAAAACAATATCAATGTACATCTTTTTTTTTTTGTCATAAAACGGTTTAGAGGATGTATACACTTGATACATTTTGGCGACTTTAATTCTACCATGTTCCGTAGAGAACTAGAGACCCGTTTACTTTTCCCTTTTTAGCTCTTTAAGTTTACTCATTTAAAGTCCACTAAAAGATAAAAATATAACATAAATGGACTCATTTGGAGATATATGGATTAAATGTGTTCAAGATCATAATTTTGAGATCAAATATTTTTCAGGTAATGTGGATCGAACACACGGAGTATGATGAGGGTGTTGTTCATCAACAGTATCGCAGGCTGCTTAGATCAGGGTTGGGTTTCGGAGCCCAAAAATGGATTTCTACACTACAAAGGCATTGGGAATGCATATCAACCGTCATGTCGCCTGATGCTGGCATTGATGATAGTCAAGGTGATCTAATATTTGTAATGTTTTCTGTTTAGAGATTAATGAACTTTGATAAAAATCTAAACAGGTTTTTTTCTAATTCTGAAATATTGTCTAGTTTTAATTATTTTGTTTTGTTTTGTAACAGCGCTAACTCAGGGTGGTAAAAGAAGTTTAACGAGTCTTGCACAGCGCATGACTGCTAATTTCTGTGGTGGTGTTTGTGCCACTGGTGGTCACAAGTGGGAGGTGATTGGTAATGCAGCAGAAACAGCAAAGATTATGATCCGTAAGAGTTTGAATAATCCCGGGGACCCATCTGGAGCAGTTTTGAGTGCTTCTATGTCGGTTTGGATGCCTATGCCCCATCAGCAATTGTTCGTGTTGATGCTAAATGAAGAATTGAGAAGCCAATGGGACGTTTTGTCCCATGGAAGCGCTATGCAAAGCATGATCCGTTTCTCAATGGGTCAAGATGCTGCAAACCCGAACACCATCTCCCTTCTACGTGCCAATGTAAGTAGTAATGGACTTACTTTTCGTTTACATGTTTACTAACATGCTGTTCAGGTTTCAGTTGTTGGTTCCGTTTATATACGTACTGTTATTTTAGAGGTTACCAATTAGGTTTGCCGGGTAACAGTTTTGCAGTGAGCTAGGGTCAAAAGGGTTAACTAACATGCTGTTTAAGTTTCCGCTGTGATAAATTAAAATGCTAAATATGATAAGATAAGCTTTTTTTTCTGAAAATTATAAGATTGCTTCTTTAATATAAAACACTTCGTGACATTAAACGCATTTAAATACATGTTTGACCTGTTTTATTTTCATAAAAATTGATTATCGCTCGTGTGTCTACTCTACTGTCATTGTGGATCTAGAAACTAAGATCTTCAAATTGAATAAACAAAATTGATACGCACACACATAGAACCTCTAGTTTCAAGAATATTATAGAAGATTTTATTCAATCATAGATACGGGTTGACTTCTAACGTCAAATGGATAGATTATGAATTTCGACTGTCCATGTTTTCATAGAATCTTCTTAAAAACCTTCAGTATACATTAAAAGCTATGATGAAAAAAAACATATAAGAAAGTCATAGATGCATTATTTGTAATTAAGTTCGCATTAATCTTCTATTTGAAAGTAGTAAGTTGACATTAAACGTCAAATTTCTAACCGGATTTTGTTTCATCTCTTTCTTGTACAAACAGAGCGCAGGTGCTAATGCGAATCAGAATACAGTGCTGGTACTTCAAGAAAGTACAACAGACGTTACGGGTTCACTTATAGTATATGCCGCTGTGGATATGCAATCGATTAACGTCGTGATGAACGGTGGTGATTCATCCTGTGTAACACTTTTGCCATCCGGGTTTTCCATAGTGCCCGACTGTGTGGCTGAATCAGGTGCACCCATTACAAAAGCCGGTTCTGAAGGTGGGTCCCTACTGACCGTTGGATTCCAGATATTAGTCAATGATCTACCATCATCCAAGCTCACAATGGAATCAATCAACACAGTTATCAATCTTATTTCTCGCACAGTTCAAGGGATCAAAGAAGTGGTTCACTCAAATCCACAAGGAAGGCAGATCAGTAGCTAGATCAATCTATCTTTTTGTCTGTCTGTTTTTTCTTTTTATCTTTCTAAGTAGAATTTCTTTTGTTTTTTTTATCGAAAAAGATGATGGTGTGGATTTTTTTTAGGGAAGAGGAGAGTGGGGTTGGGTTTGATCTCACGAACTGCGGTTTGAGTCAAGAACGAACCGCAATGAACATTTGTGGTTCGGGTATTGACTCAGTTGACCTGTGAGATCACCCCAGCTTTCTTGGCTTCTCTTGTTTGTTGGTTTTATATGTTTGGTATTCATGGACATTTATTTTCTTTGCATTGCTAGATTCATCTCTCCTTTTTCGTGTGCATTAATGGTTGAAGCTTTAAAGTTTGAAATGAGTGGTGTTGACAACAACTGATCGACTATTTCACTTATAAAAACCAAACGAGCATTTTCCTGTAAATGTTGAAAATAAAATCTTTCAAACCCAGTGAACGTATATCAGCTCTTCCATGATTATATCTATGCCACGACAGCCATCTTCATCATATCTTAGCCTTGTCTGAACTCTTTGGTGGTTGAGTTCATGGAGCTTCTCATGAGTAGTCCAAGAGTGAAACTTCTCGATATTTCGAGATGATTGGTTCTTGCCACATTGAGCATTTGTGCAATTGTGTAAGACGGTTAATCTCATTCCAGGAATTGTTTAAGCTAGTTTGATCTAGTGCTCTCTTTGCGGGTTAAGAACTATGAACACGATAATGAGTGATTCCTAGTGGTGGATTTGTGTCCTCTTCTGCTAGGTTTTTGGTTATTCCGTCCATTATTTATGAGGTTGTTTTTAAACCGAAAAGATGGGAGTTTCTTGAAAATGTGTATTGAGCAAGGAATAAAAGCAAATTATTTAAGGAACTTGTAGAACCCTAAGCATTTGGTCCGGGTTCCCTTGAAAATGTGTTTCGAGTGGATAGGAATGCAAAAAAAAAAAAAAAAAAAAAAAATAGGAGGTGTTTTGGGAACAAAGAATTGATTATAGAAACTCTTGAAGCAGGCTGTCTGAGCAATCTTTGATATTTATTTTTAATATTTCCTTAATCCCTTCGTCTATCAATCCTATAAATATCATTTTTTTCCTTTTTTGGAGTGTGAAGTTTTTTGTACAAATTTTCATACATACTTTCTTTTGCTTCAGCTACAACCTTTTTTTTCTTTCTACAACCCCTTTCATGTCCGCATGTTTCCCCTCCCGACTCAGTATAAGCTCCCCGAACCTAATCTGTTTCACATCGACTTTGATTTGAACCTCATCATTAAGCCACCATGATTCCTTATTGGCTCAATGTGCTCGATCTCGTAATCCCAGAAACAACCCCTAGAGTTTCCCTGGCCTAATCCCTAATAATTTGTACTAGACTGATCCACGTCAATATGCGCTTTGTATTCCACCTCCAAAGTAACTTTCTCGTTTACCGTCAATCTAAAAGTATTTGTTCCTTACATGGCGCTTCGTAAAAGCAAGAAGCAAAAGTATCTTCAAAGGTTCAGAGGTTGGAAAAGATCAATAAGGTTTAAATATCTCATCTTTAAGTTGCTGATAATGCCTTGATTATGGGCAAATGGTCTCTTGAAACTATCAATCTAACTACCATGTCCACTAATTTACTAAAAGGAAACTTGCATGTTGAGTAGTTCCAACATAGTGGAGTACTTGCTTTCAACTTGCCTACAGTTAAGGAAACATGATGACTAAAGAGTAAAATGCAAGTAACTAAAAGATATGCTTGACCAAGTCTTCATCAGTTACGTATCAGACGCAAACCATGTTACTCGGGCCAAACCTTTTGAAGATTGATATTAATCTTTGTGCATACTTCAAAACAATTATAGGTGATGGGCTAACTCTCTCTTCTACAAGGATATATGGATTGGTGGGGCTCCGTTTTGAGATTAAAGAGTAGAGCTTCAAAGATTATAGGTGATGGGCTAACATTTTGGAGGTGGAATACAAAGCGCATATTGACGTTAGCTTCAAAGTTTTCTTTGAACCCGTACTCATTTGAGTACCGTAGAGCTTCAACATTTTGTAAACGGATATTCCCGTCAAAATCACACTGTCAATGATATCTTTACATTCTCTTTCAATTAACCAATTCTCAATACAATTACTGTTAAGATTCACTCAAATTGAGAGATTCTGCATCTCAATTTGATCATGGAATTCATTGATTTAGTGTTGTTCAGGTTAATAATCCTATCAAGGAGTTAGTTGATTTATCATCTTTGTTAGTCGAATGATGTTTAGTTAACAGAACGGACATGGGGCTTTTTATTTTTGATGATTCAAACGAGACACAGTTCATGGGCTTCGAAAATGTTTCGATCACAACTCTCCACAATAATCCCGAGGTTGTGAGATGGAATAATATTTTGCCAATCAAAATTAATATTCAATCATTGAGGATTGCCATAGAGAGGCTTCCTAACAGATCCAAACCTTGACAAACGAAGAATTGATCTACACACTACTACATGTCAATGCGCTTTGCGATGAAGATCAAGAAACATCTCTTTGCTAAGTGCCCGTTTTCGGTGGATGTTTGGAATCCGATTTCTTCTTGGTGGAATCTAGTCCATCTTGGCTTTGGTTGTTCTCATGATGTTGTCTAGTTAGATGACTCCTTTACGAACAGAACATGCCACCTTCACAAGCTTCTTGAGTTGTGGTTCATGTCGCTTTATGGGTCATTTGTCTTGAAAGCCCAAGAAGGATACCCTAGTTGGTGATGAGCTTCTCTCTTTTGTTTGGATGACAAGTAAGCATAAGAAAATCGTCTTCAAAAGCCTAAAAAGGATACCCTACTAGATGTCCGCTTTGCGATGAAGATCAGGAAACCAAACAATATGATACTAACGATAAATCTCAAAGAAATTTTTCTTTCTCATTGATTAAGAAATTTTGGAATGTGGGTTCTCCTGATTTCACGGCTTTCATTAGAAAATTTGGCCGGAATGGACATTTCGCCACCGGAATTAGCGCCGGTGGACGTCACCGGAAATTTTTTTTAGAAAACTCGTATAGCGGGCAATAGCAATGGCGGCTTATGCTTCGTCAGCTGCCACGTAGACCTTCCACTACTGCTTAATCCTATGTGTAAGCCGACGTGTCAATAGCCGGCAATAGCAATGCCGACTTTTGATTAAATTTTAGGTGGTTTTTGGAAAGCGCTTTCCGGTATTGGAGGTGGTTTTGTGGTTTTGGTTTTTTGTTTTGTTTTGAAAATAGTTAAGTGTTAGTGTTTAGGGTTAATTATGTATATAATTTGATGATTTTTATGAAAATTTTCAAATTGTGTTTTGTTAATATGTTATTGTTTTAGAGTTCATAAAAGCCATATTATTATTTCTGGTTTTTTTTCGTGTGTTTTATGCTATGTACAAAATGACAAAAAATCATTTTGGTTTGTTTTTTGTTTTGAAAATGGTTATTTGTTAGTGTTTAGGGTTAATTATGTATGTAATATGATGATTTTTATGAAAAATTTCAAATTGTGTTTTGTTAATATGTTATTGTTTTAGAGTTTATAAAAGTTAGATTATTTTTTCTGGTTTTTTTCGTGTGATTTATGCTATGTACAAAATGGGCAAAAAATAATGTTTTTCACAAAAATTAACAACTTAAACTAAGAAATGGCCCTCTTAATCCCAATATTTTAAATAACTAAAAATACAGAATGAACAAGTGACAATACACACTAATGTTGGTTACGTGGGCAATTCCGGTTGCGGTTGTTGTGACCTGTTTGTCCACAACCACTACACGTTCGGGGTCTACTTGCACTTCCGGTTGGCTGGTCCATTTCGTTACGGATTCTTCTTTGTTTCTTTCTTCCTCCTTTTGTAATTATCATTCTTGAATCCACTTCGATGGTCCAGTTCGCTTCTCTCCAGTGGTCCTTGTGCCGTAGGCCCCTAAGTGTTGCGTTATACTGCCGTCTCCACTTTTCTGTGTTATAGAAGTTCGAAACCATTATTGGAGCAGCTTTATGGTTTCTTCGAGTAGGACCGTTCACGTGTCCATCAACAGCCATGCCATGGGAACAAATAAACCTTTGCATTTGCCACTTTCCACAAGTACAAGACTTACCTGGAAAAGTGACCTCGTATGTGTTCCCCCCACCCATGGTTATGGGGTCATTTGTCTAACACTCATAAATACCATCCGATACATTGTAAGGTGTTACCCTATGATGAATGGCATATGATTCCCGACCATTGTAGAGTCTCCACATGGCTGTTGAAAGGGGTGAATTACAGTCTCTAGATCTCTCGAAGTTCTGTACAAAGTGTGCTCTGGTTAGTTCGAGTGTACCTTCTATACACGCCTTGATAGGCATCATGCGCACCGTGCGTATCACATTGTTATATGATTCGGCAATGTTTGATGCGGTGATTCCCCAACGAACATAGCCTTGATCATGCAACAATGTCCACATCTCCAAACCAATTTCTTTTAGCCACCTCCAAGCCTCCCTGTTTATCCCTCTCAATTTCTCAACGGCGAACCTAAACTTTCTCCGCTGCGATGTAGTGTCGATCTGCCAACACCATTTTCTCAACTTCTGGTCTTTGAATTTCGTCATAAGGTTACTCCTTATGTGTCTTAGACAGTATCGATGTTTCCAGTCCTCCATTTCATTCATTGCGTTGATCAAACCTGGGTGACGGTCTGAAATCACACACAAGGATCTATCTGAATGAACGACGGCAACATTATTCCGGAAGTTGTGCAAAAACCATCGCCAGCTTTCATTTGATTCATTATCGACCATGGCGAAAGCAAGAGGAAGTATATTCCCGTTTGCGTTTTTCGTCACGGCTGTAAGAAGCTTCCCGCGATAGTTTCCTTTCAAATGTGTCCCATCGACAACTACGTAGGGAATACAATACTTGAATGCTTGAATGGCAGGTCCAAAAGCCCAAAATACATACGTAAAAAGAAAACTGTAATCATTAATATGAGTATTAGAATTAAACTACGTTTTTCTGTTTTTGATTTTTAATGTATTTTGTAATTTAATACGTTCCATCGAAGGGAAAAAAAATACGGTGTGAACCCACCTTCGTCATAGAACGTATAAAAGTCCAAAATAAATTAAAAATTCGTTTCATAATTCTTTAGTCATATTAATTTTTTTTATTACTTTCAAAACAACTGACTATAATCATTAATTTTTTTAAGAAACGGATCACATGCATCCGTTCAAATAAGTCGAATATGGATTGCGTAAGTTATTCAATATATGTTCAATAAATAAACCACAAATAACAATTTATATCCAATATCATTAGTGTCGCACATATCAAATAACAATTATTATATGTCAATATATGCAATTTACTTTTTACTATCTTAGCCTAAAACGTAGCCCTCGGCGTCTAGTTTTCGGATATATATTTCTTAACGTCTAATTCCTTCTAGAACTTCATATATCTCAGTTTGAACGAACGTATGTGTTCGTCGAGAAATTTGTGTCGTTTCATCCAAAGTCTAACCATCAAATCTTTACTTACATTATACCTTTTTCTAGGGGAGCTCTAGGACTAGTGAGGACACTACTTGTGATCTACATACTACGCCCATTACACACATTTCCGATTTTTATCGCTCATTCGATAAGGTGAGTTCATTGCCCCTATTTTCTAATGCTTTACGTGTTTTATACTAATCGGGGGGAAGTAAAACTCAACTTACTATTTTAATAAAACGGATACTATTTTCAAACTTACCATAAATAGATATTTCAATTTATGGAAACTTACTATATTTGGAAACCTTCTATTTCGGAAAATTTACTACTTTCGATAAACTTACTATAAATAGAACTTCATATTTATAGATACTTACTACGAAATGGGATTTCATAAAACGTTTACAAACTTATGCATGTTTTCAAAATATTACGAGATTACTATTGTGGGATTACGGTTACTTCAAACGTGCTCATTAGTAGATATGTTCTACTAATGGAGTATTCTAAACGTGCTCACTAGTAGATGGGTTCTATTAGTGGAGTCTTCTGAACGTGCTCGTTAGTAGAGATGATCTACTAACGGAGTCTTCTAAACGTGCACATTAGTACTAATGGTGTCTTCATTCGGTAGCGTGGCTACTACTACTGATACTTGTGCTATTATATTCCTTACTTATACATGCATATGTTTACTTATATTAATTACTGCTGAATTAAGATACAAATGCTTATAAATTACTTTTCTTAGAAACTTACTATTTCGGGAAACTTACTAAAAATAGAAGTTTCTATTTTTAGAAACATTTCTATTTTCGGAAACTTGCTAAATTTAGAAACTTTATTTTCAAATGTTTACTAAACCATTTTATTACATACTCGATGAACTCGCTCAACCTTTGTGTTGACTTTTTAGTTTTACTTTCAGGTATTGATCAGACATAGGATCTAGCTGGATTGGACTCCTAGGGACTTAGAGTATTATTGCATTGTGGCTTGAATTGATACATTTATTTACTTATGTTTCGGGCTTGCATGCCTAAGTACTTTATTTTCATTTTTGAATTTATTTTGGATGTTGTTTCATGGTAGTGAATGACGTAATTGTGTACCAAGGGGTTTTACCTTGGACATGGCGACGTCATGACACACGAATATTATTTATTTCATATAGATTGTTTCTTTATTTACTATTGTGTTATGACGATCGCCAATCAGTTGCACCATGCGTTTCCGCCACTGGCGGGGTGTGACAGTTATCACGAATATCCTTTTGGAATAAGACAAGAGTTTCTTCCAGATTTTAGGCACACAATCAGAACCCTTTTTCTATAGAAAATTAAGGTTGTTGCTTTTATTTTTCATGTATCGTAATTATCTCTAAATCGGTTTATTTAATCTCCTAATTAGATTTTAATTAGTTTCTATTTATTTATGTTCCGAATCAAAAGTATCACTTCAATATAGAACAACCATCAAATTCTGAAGATAAACACGCCAGAAGTATCCAACGTGTCGTAACAAGTCGCCGTGCTAAAAATTGAAACAAACAAACAACGACTAAGTGTTTTGCTTATAACATTAAAACTGGTTATAGTTAGAGGACGTCATAAAAAAGTGTGGACTCGTAATTAAATTTCAAAGAAAACACAACCAAAATCATAACGTTTACAATTTTGAAACATCGTCACACGTTGCCGCAAACAACAGATCATTTAAACTATCTAAATTTATATCTTTATGTTCATTTTTCTTAATTACAATTTTTTGTCCGATTTAAACTTTAAAATCCATTAGATTTAAGATTTGTATACACTACAACAAAATGATCGATTTTTCACACTTTTTAAGACATATTTACACACTTAAAAGCGTGAAGATTTAAAAAGTCCACGCTTGACATTGCGCGAGGAATATTGGCGTAACAAAATTCTTCACACTTTTATGTGTGATTATTTTGATATAATTTTTCATGCTTTTAAGTGTGATGATTTTAAGATAATTTATCACACTTTCAAGTGTAAGGATTTGTAAATAATTATCACACTTTTAAGTGTGAAGAAATTTATCACACTTCCAAATGTGAGGATTTGTGATTTATTTTCACACTTTTAAGTGTGAAGAAATTTATCACACTTCCAAGTGTGAGGATTTGTGATTTATTTTCACACTTTTAAGTGTGAAGAAATTTATCACACTTCCAAGTGTGAGGATTTGTGATTTATTTTCACACTTTTAAATGTGAAGAATTTGGGATAAATTTATCACATTTTTAAGTGTGAAGATTTTGGAATGATATATATATATATATATATATATATATATATATATATATATATATATATATATATATATATATATATATATATATATGCCACATGGACCACAATATATTAAAACATACAAATGGTGACAAAGCAGAAATCAACCACATTTTAGGTATATCTCAAATAAATTATGAATTTATATAGCTTAGCTTGTAACAAGTAATTTTTTTTCCATTAATTATACAACAAGAATATGGATAAGTAATAGCAACTCATCTGTAATATCATTCTTGATTAAACACCGACACTTTAATACAGTCCACGATAATTTGAGGACTCAATGATGCGTCAATCTTAAATATCCCTTCGGAAGCATCAACCCGAAGTAAATCTATTTGGGACTGCAGAAGTTTCGCTGGCATGAAATGCTTCCCTTCTGCCGCTCTTTTCTGTACCCGATCCATGAGCACCTTCACCCCAACATCCAACAAAACAAACTTCACAACACACCTGTCTTGTGCACCATTTTCATATTTCGGGTCAGCAGACCTAAGAATATCCCTGTACTTCTTTTGGAGAGCAGAACACCCAAGAACTACAGTCTTACCACTGACTAAATT
Source organism: Senecio squalidus (assembly GCA_910822075.1). Classification (NCBI taxonomy): domain Eukaryota; kingdom Viridiplantae; phylum Streptophyta; class Magnoliopsida; order Asterales; family Asteraceae; genus Senecio; species Senecio squalidus. The sequence continues at coordinate 25,430,795 of CAJVGC010000592.1, forward strand.
TAAATTCACAACATCCCGAAGTGTTTTAAGCCATGGGGTTCGGTCTTCATCTGTCAAAGGGATCCCGTTCTTCATCTTCTCTGTTTTATCACATATATCACTATTTTCAAAAATGACCATGATCGTTATTGAAACAAGTAAAATGCACGAAAATATACAAATACAAAATATGCAGCATATAAAGATTAGTGCTTAATTACCTTTGTTTGATTGCGGATGAAAATCATCAGCATCAATAAAGCTACAGTTGAGATCTTTCCCAAGCATTTCCCCTATCGTTCTACATAAACAACGAAATTTGAGCCAATATGCCAACGTACAAGTCCAAAGGCAGGAAGGAGCCCATTTTTTCTTATAACAATATATATTATGTCTTACAACTTACGAAAAACAAAAGTTATTTATTTAGAGTACACTTTTATAGAAAAAATGTACTCCCTCCGTCCTTAAAAAACCCGCCTTGAAACAAAAAATGGTCGAAATAAGGTAATGCAACTTACGATTTCCCGGCACCAGTGACACCCATTATGACAATAGCGATCCCTGCAATTCGGACAGATAGATTGAAGAAACAGTAATTCAATTGACAGAAGACAGTTACTAAATAAAAGATTTGAAACCTTTGTGATTCCAAGACATATTATATGAAATTATCAAAACATAAAGATAGATGGAAATTAACGGAGAATTAATGCAGACCTTCATGTGCCGTAACTGTTATATATGTAAAAACCTATCATGTGTATTGGTAAACAAGCTGATTTTTTAAAAACTCAATATTGCACAAAGGTAAACCCAAAATATATAGCATCATGCTAAAAGCCTAAAATATATATCAACTCAATATTGCACAAAGGTAAACTCAATATGGCTCAACATAAACCCAAAATATATACCATCATGTTACAACATTCGTTGATAAACAACTGATAAAAATGTATAATCATTGTTAGCCAAAAAATATATATCTTGAAAAATTATTAAGCAAATCATATATGCGATCCATAAACTCAAGTCAGTACCAAACCTCAAAAATGGTCACTTAAGAAAACAAACACACTGCATGAATAAGAATTAGAGCAAGTAAACGAAACAGAGAGTAGGAAAAATTAAAGCACCATACAAGTATACAACTAAAGTGTAACGAGTCTAACATAAAGCGACAATTGAAGCAACAGTGAGCAACAATTAGGGAAGACAATTAACCTTGGCAGCGATAAGACCACTAATTTGAGCCATGTCACACATCAAGACTGCACCGCATTTATCAGCAATCTGTCTAAATTTAGAATAATCCCATTCCCGAGGATATGAACTCCCACCACATATAAGTATCTTAGGGCGAAAATCCAGGGCTCTTTCCTCAAGCTTCTCAAAATCTATTATCCCCATCTGTGGATTAACCTTATACGAAAGACTTTCAAAGAAAATGGAGGCCCCCGATTCTTTCCTTCCATTAGGTGTGTAATACCCATGACTGGTATTCCCTCCAGAAGGAGTATCCAACCCCATAATTCTATCACCAGGAAGCAACAAACCAGTATAAACGGCGAAATTAGCAGACGTACACGAATAAGGCTGAACATTCACTCCCCAAGTCTGGGAATCAAGACCAAAAGCAGCTAAAGCACGTTGACAACAAAGAATTTCAATTTCATCAATATATTGATTCCCAGTATAGTACCTAGAGCCAGGCATACCTTCAGAATACTTATTAGTCACATGACTGCCTAAAGCTTCCATAACCGCTTTACAAACAAAATTCTCGGAAGCTATTAACTCAATTCCTTTATATTGTCTACTCTTCTCTTTCTCCAAAATGTGGAATATATCAGGATCAGCAGCTTGAAGTGATTGGTTACCCCAAGCTCGAACCGCCTGTCTACGCGCTTCAAGGCTCTGACCTTCATGTGAACGTTTGGAAGAAGCTGAATCCGTATTATTATTATTATTATTATCCCTGCGACGTTTCAAACACATAGAATGACCTAAAATACGAAACTCCTCAACATCTTCTTCTCCAACAGGTTTACTTTCTTGGTTTAAATCCATAGTTGCAGAGCTGTGATTATCATTCAAATTGACATACTGTTCCATTAATTGGAGAGGAACAAAATTAGTTTGATTAGTATTATGAGATGAGTGAGGTATAAACCCTAAGGATAAAACTTGATAAATAAGACTGTTTGTTCGATTAGTGTAAAACACATATACTCTTCTTATGACTAACAACTGATCTAGCAATACTAAACATGCAATCGATTAAAAACCTAAAAATGCCTTCGACTAATCACATAGTTAACTAAAATTGGATATACCTTGTTAATTCTAACATCTTCGTTAGTACCATCAAGAACTTCACACGAACTAGTGATAATATTTTTCAATATCGAACTGTCTTCAACCATTTCAACTTCAAAAGCTTTTTTATCAGGCATGACAGCTTCCTTCTATATACATCCAAAAAACATAATCACTCAGTCTAATTCCTCGTTACATAGTTATATTTCGTTCGATTAGTGTACGTAAAACACATGTACACATACAACTAAGTAAAAAACCTAAGAAATACGATCGAATTTTCGTAAACAAAAATCTCAAAACAATCACCCAAAAGCTAATGCAAGCCCTAATATAAACAATTTTACAAATCAAACAGATACAGTTAACTAAAATTGAATTATACCTTATTATTTCTAAAATCTTCAACTGAATCGGTGATCGTATTGTACGGTGTACAATCGTCAGCGTTAACGTTTCAAAAACGAAATCGTTTTGATCATCCATGGAATTAGAGTGATTAGTAGACTGTAAAACACATTTATTGATCAATAATCAGTGTAATCAATGCATAATGTTTAAGTCAAAATGCAATCTGCAGATGAATCATGAGCGGCGATTACAGAGGTGAATTCGTCGGCGGAGAAATCGAGGACTGACATAGAACGGACGGATTCGTCGGTAAAAAGTCAAAAATTAGACTCCGGCAGATGAATAGTGAGCGGCGTCGATATAGGCTTACTCATCCGAGGATTAGCCGGCGAAATCGGCGGTGAATTGGCCGGAAATTGAGCGGATGAATGCGAACTTCAAATCTAGGGTTTCAGTTTTGAGAGAGAGAGAGAGAATATTTCTTGTGTTTAGAGGAAGAAGTGAGACGCGGGAACGATGATTTAGATATTTCAGTTTTATTTTTGTTTTCAGTTCAGTATAATATTTGAAAGTAAATTCTTCTATTAATTTCGCTATACTTAAAAAATTGTGAGTTTCTTTTCCTTCAAAGTTTCTTCACACTTAGAATTGTAAATTTTATTCTTTTTTATTCATGCTTAAGAACGTAAACACATTCATATTTTTACTCTTACTTGCATGAGTCGTATATTTTCATTCTTAAAAATATAATGAAATTATATATTCCTCACGTTCAAAAGCATGACAACTATTTTATGTTACATCACATTTTAAACTGTGATAATAAGTGTAACTTCTACACACTTATATATGTAACAAACTCTTGTATTTTCTTATTCACAGTTACAAGTGTGAACAAATTTCTTCACAATCAAAAGTGTTTTTATTTTTATAACCTTTTTTATTGTTCATGTTTATAAATGTGAATAATTTGATGACGCTTATTTGTGTGAACAACATAAAAATATTTTTCGCATTCACATGAACCGCGAAGAAATAAGCGTGAAGAATTAACATTTTTGTTGTAGTGATACCTTATAGATATATTTTATAATATCTAACTACATATCCAATAACATTTGCTTTTAATTTAAGATTTTGGTACTTTGATTACCTTCAAAAATGTGTAAAAGCGAAAAAAAATAATAATAATAACAATAAAAAAATAAATTTAAAGTAGAAATGGAAAAAGAATGCAAAGAAGGAAAAAAAGTAAAACTTAGGTAGCATTAAATAATCAAAGATTCATGGTGAGACTATGAGAGTGAGAACATCATGAGTATGTTTGGTAAAACTAGTTTGTGGTTAGAGCTAGTAGTTTATAGTTGGAGTTGAGAGTTTGGATTTATATTTAGAGTTGAAAGTTTAAGCTTTTATTTTTCGTAAATATGTTTGGAAAGTAGCTAAAATTTGAGCCTAAAGATGTATAATGACTAAAAAGTATCTTTAATCGTTAATATATACTCCCTCCGTCCCATATTTATTGTCCACTTTTGACTTTTTAAGTCTTTCATTTGTAACTTTGACCATGAATAACTTTTTTTGTGTTATACAATATTTGATACAAATTATATGATTGGATTCGGTTTTAAAATTATTTTTCAATGATATAATTTTTATCAACAAATTTATAGCACGAAAAAAGTTATTTAAGGTCAAAGTTAAAAAGCAAAGACCGAGAAAGTCAAAACTGGACAATAAATATGGGACGGAGGGAGTAATAAAAGAATAGTCTTAAATGTCATATGTCAAAGTAAGAACCCTTGGATGAGTTAATTTCTTTTATTTCAACCGTTAGATCAAATTGATGATGTCATCAAATATTATTTTTATTTTCATCCTCTTACAATAAATGATTACTTTCTTTATTTAATTCCCATATTCACTAAAATAAAAACAAAATTCTAATTTATTTATAAAATCACTCAATTTGGACTATGATTTACATTACTGTTATTTTTTAAATCTCCTAATAAAAATTATCAAAACATGTGTATAAATGTAAAGGTGTAAAATCTCCTAATAAAAAATATCAAAACATGTGTATAAACGTAAATGTTAATTTGTTATTATAACTATAAACAATATGTGTATAAACGTAAAGATATATATGTTATTATATGTATAACATTGACTTTTTATAATAACTTAACATCTATATAAACATAAAGTTTACGATTCAAGTTTTTATCTTTCTCCGCGCTATCGCGGAACAATAATATAGTATAATAGTATAATAAGACAAATTTTATAAAGGATATCTATGTAATTTATTATATATAAGCCCAAGCTATTTTTTAAACTATTTGCAATAACATATTTTTTAAAATTTTATTTTTTAAATAATTTTATAAACTTCAATCAAACAAGATTTATTTAAAAATATAATCTTAAGCCCAAATAAAGATAGGACATATCATCCACCAAT
>CAJVGC010000592.1:25436013-25544067 GCA_910822075.1 Senecio squalidus
CTTTTATTAACTTTAATTATCTCTACTTACACCGTTCCTTCCGAATACATTTATAAATATTAATAATCAAGCAGTAAGTAACAAGCCTGTTTTTAGTGATTTAACCTTATAGAGTTCCTTCCGAATAACTCCTCTAATTATCAAGTCCTTCCGAATCTTAATACTTAGACCTACTCACTTAAATTTAATTACCTAAGTTGTTATTACTAAGTCCTTCCGAATCTTAATATTTTAAATCGATTATAGACCGACCGATTACTTCATAAAACTTATCTAATCTATCTAGATTCCTTCCGAATACCTAGAATGTTGATTAAACAAATTATATATAAACAACTATAATAACATATTAAAATTTAAGCAAATAAGGATCGACGGTTAAACACAAAAACATAAAACAACCGAAAACGTTAAATAAACATCAAATAGGATCCGTTGTTCAAACAAGCATAAAAGAGAATTAGTTACTCATGATCAAGTCTGAAAAAGCAATTAAATTGTTAGAAAGCATACTGGAAAAATAATGCAAAACAAGAAAAGAACAAACGAGGAAAGTCGCCGAACGTGTCGTAATCGCCGATTGCCGAAAATATGATCTTCCTTGCCTTGAAACTTGCTTCTAAACGTAATAACAGCTCCAGAGACGTGAGAATAATACTGAATGAATTTCTGTACGATTTGGTGTTGTATTTATAGGCAAAAATCAAGGTGGAAATCGTCTTCGACTTAAACACAAATTTCTTGTAATTATCCTACTGGTGCGCCGCACCCTATCACCTGGTGCGCAGCACCGGGCTAATCTCCGTGTCCAAAACCAATTAAAACTCTCGGTGCGCAGCACCTCTTCACTTCTCGTCTTTAGTTTGTCATTTAAGCTCATTTCTTCACTCCTTTCCGCTTCCCGATCATATAAACCTATAAAATAGATAAAAACACTTTTCCACACGATTAAATGTAAAAACCTATCCTATCCATCATGTTTACTATGATAACTGACACAATATCGCATAGAAATATCTATATAAATATGCGATATCAGCATCGCATAATGATTGTGTCACTTGATTCATTCCAATGTTTGCCATAATACGAAAATATAGTATCAAATATGAATATAAGTACATATAAACATAAATGACTTTATGAATGAATATAATACAAAAAGTATACATATAAACATGATTATAAGTGAGTATATAAACATGAATATAAGTTTTAATATGAATATAAGTATGAATCTCAATATGAATATAAGTCTGAATATACACATAAATATAAGTATGAATATAAACGTAAATATGAATATGAATCACCATATTACTATAAGTATGAATATAGACATAAAATATAAATGTGAACATAACTATGAATTAAACATAAAAGTATGAATATAAGTATGAATACGAATGTCATGATACAGCCCAAAGATTTATATAATAAAAAGGGCATCGAGTTTACTCACATGATTAAATACGGAGGTAGATACGGATACTAGATTATGAATACGGAATACGTTGAAAGGAACACCAAACTTGCCTTTACAAATCTAGAAATAAGAATAAATATGAATAAGAATATATCATGAAATTAGAGTTTTCTAGATTAGAGTTTGAATAGACAAGATTAATAAGATGATGATGGTAAGCTTTGAGTAACATAAAAGATAAACATGATTATGATGAAAAACAATAGAATTGGGAACCTTTACAATCGATTATGGGAGGCTTGAAGTTTCGATTATGGAGCTTTGTGTTTCTTCGATTTTTGACAAGAAGACACCAATTTATAGAGTTTGGAATGTGATAAAGAAAGGTCAAAATGTAACTCCCCTAATAATCAACTCCAAATTTAATTATTGTAGGTTACAAAAAGAAATGGTTAAAGAGGTGTTTAAAGTCATATATAATAAATGTGTAACTATTAGTCTACCACATTTGACCAAACTTGAAGGCTAAGATCAAGGAAAATGTTTGGAAGGTTTAAAGTATTTGCCATGAATGCAAACATACATACATACATACATACATAGTTCCTTGAATGCATGTATTAATTAAACTACTTGTCTTAACACATTACTAGAATTACTTGCATTTATATAAGTTCATGTGTATTAAACACATTTTAGTGTACATTAATGTACACATGCAAGATAACACATTAATAATGTTACAAGGTTTAAATAGAATTAAGATAACCCAAATATACATAACTCAAATCGAACTTTTATAAATCGTCAAATGTATACAATTACAAAGTCCGAATTAAAGTTACAAGTCAAATATCGGGTCGGATTCGAGCACGGTGTTACACACGTGAGGGTATTTTAGTCATTTCGACGTTTTCATTTTAATTAAAGCAAATAGACAAAATAAATTTCTTCTTTCAATCACTTTCCCCCAAATCAATCACCAAACCCTAACCCTAGCCGCATGAGCATCTAGCATCCATATTCGGAACTGAAAAAGATCGAGTAAATTGTCCATTCTACTTCAAGATCGGAGCTTGTCGCCATGGCGATCGATGTTCTCGTCTCCACACAAAACCTAGCATCAGTCCTACGCTTTTGTTATCCAATATGTATCAGCGACAACAAAATGCTCGAATCCACAAAATCCATTCTTCATTCTTCTCTCTAACCGAATCGAATATGCTCGAATCCTCAAAATCCAAAAACCCCAAAATACCATCAGATGACAACAAAACGTTAGGGTTTCCATCAATCTTCTTACATTTTTCCACCTCAGCAACAACAATTTCAGATTCGCCTTTCAAATCCGCGTCATCACCAATGCTAACGTCATCATCATCGTTAACTGTAATTGTTGCAGGTGAGAAAACTCTCCGTGTTCGTAAATCCTTCACTGAAGTTTGACCGTGACGTGTCCTGTAAGAATCTGGTCGGGCATGACCCGAACGGTTTTTGTAGAGGTAGATCTGAGATCTACTGCGAGTGAAAATACCGTCTAATGATCGGAATTTGATGGTCGTTGTGTTCGTTTTCGAGATCCAATACTTGATTCCATTGATTTTGATTTTAACAGATATAGTAAAGGGGTAATTAAAATGAAAAGGACGAAAAGACTAAAATACCCCTCACGTGTTTAACACGTGGGACAGACTAACGGTATAATTAAACGGACGTCCAAATTAGGGACGAAATGAGTAATTAGTTTGAACAATGGGACGATCTATGCAACTTTTCAAAGTTAGGGACGAACGGTGTAATTTACTCATATATATATATATATATATATATATATATATATATATATATATATATATATATATATATATATATATATATATGAGTATGGAAAGTGAATATGAGGTTGTTACACATGTAAGTTTACATGCGAACATTTATCAAAAACTATGTTGTTTTGTAGTTTATATGTGAAACGCTTGGTTTGTCATATATTCATGAAGGGAGAAATGATCTCCAAAGTGTAGGGGGCCATTTTTTATAATGAATAACTTATTAAAAATATGTTCGATAGCTACTCAGTAATAGTTAAAAAAAAACTTATATTTTAAAAACACGTGAATATAAAATAAAAACATGTAAACAGATAAAAATTAGTAAAATTGGTTTAATAAATATGATTAATTATTTAATCTAACTATTTATAAAGCATTTATACCTATTTTCTTAAAATTGAATTTTAAGAAAAAATTTACTAACATGCCCTTATTATTTCTATTAAATTAAATATATAAATATGCAATCATATGCCACTAGGTCCTAGTATCATAGGCGACCGAACGGCCGCCCCCTAATTACTATACAATTATTGTTGTTTCCATATTATATCTAAGAGTAAATTACATAGATCGTCCCTAAGGTTTATATGCAATTACGGATTTCGTCCCTAACTTTGAAAAGTTGCATGGACCGTCCCATTGTTTAAACTAATTACTCATTTCGTCCCTAATTCGGACGTCCGTCAAATAGTACCGTTAGTCTGTCTCACGTGTTAAACACGTGAGGGGTATTTTAGTCATTTCCCGGTCTGAAATCTCCATCTTGTCCCCCATCTCAAATCTATCTCATTTCATTTCTCATCCCAACAACAACCAGTAACCTAACAAGAAATGGAATTCTAATTAAACAAAAAAATCAGTAACAACAACAACAATCACGGATCTGCGACGGCTAACGGAATCGTGGATTTGAAAAACGGAATCGTCGATGTTCAAATTGATATGCGACGGCTAACGGAATCGTGGATTTGAAAAACGGGATGATTAATCGTAGTCATGGAAAACTGATCCACCATAGAAGCAGTCCCTGCATACAAATTCATCGGTAACAACACAGTAAGCGAAACAACCGCAATCAACAAAACCAACGAAAAGCTTCCCCCTTCAATCAGCAAAAACTGTGCAGCATCCGCGCCACAGTGCCGCGCGATTTCGCGTCTAGTAGTGTGCCAGACCGCCAAGAGCTTAGAAACAATAGCCGTAGGGCCCGACATAAGGCGGTGATCGCTTCGAAGCTTAACTAATAAGAAAATCAACACACAGGTGACTGTACCTACGGAGGAGATGTTTAATAGATACTGTATGTTTCCATACCATGTTTGTTCGAAATTGTCGTAGCCGGAGGACGACGGCGGAGGGGAGGCGGTGGTGAACGGTGGTGAGGTGATAGGTTCATGATTGTGAGCAAATTAGGGCTCACAAGATATGAATTTTTTGGGGGTTTATGTTTTCATTGATTGAATTGTGGAAATTTGATTGAGAATTTGAATCTAGGGTTAGGGTTTGAGTTGGAATTGGAATCGAAATGACTAGAATACCCCTCACGTGTATAACACGTGGGACAGACTAACGGTACTATTTGACGGACGTCCAAATTATGGACGAAATGAGTAATTAGTTTAAACAATGGGACGATCTATGCAACTTTTCAAAGTTAGGGACGAAATCCATAATTCCATATAAACCTTAGGGACGATCTATGTAATTTACTCTATATCTAATAAATATAAAAATATATATTTACTTATGTTTATAAGTAAGTGATTATTAAATTACACTATAATCTCCGTATCTAACTATCTATAAAGCATTTAGCACCTATTTTTTTAAAGTTAAATTTTAAAAAGAAAATTACTAATATACCCTTATCATTTCTATTAAATTATATATTTAAATATGTCACTATATGTCACTATATTACAATTAATGTTATTTTCATATTATATTTAATAAATATAAAAATATATCTAACTATTTATAAAGCATTTATACCTATTTTCTTAAAGTTTAATTTCAAAAAGAAAGTTACTAATATGCCCTAATCATTTCTATTAAATTATATATTTAAATATGTCACCATATGCCACTATATACAATAATTGTTGTTTCCATATTATATCAAATAAATATAAAAATATATATATTTACTTATGTTTATAATTAAGTGATTATTAAATTATATTATAGTCTTCGTATCTAACTATCTATAAAGCATTTACTACCTATTTTCTTAAAGTTAAATTTTAAAAAGAAAATCACTAAATGCTTTTATCATTTCTATTAAATTTATATACTTAAATATGTCACCATATGCCACCATATTACAATTAATGTTGTTTTCATGTTATATTTAATAAATATAAAAATATATCTTATCTTACTATTTATAAAGCATTAAATCTATTTTCTTAAAGTTTAATTTTAAGAAGAAATTATTAATATGTCCTTATAATTTCTATTAAATTAAATATTTAAATATGCTATCATATGCCACTATATACAATTATTGTTGTTTCCGTATTATATCTAATAAATATAAAAATATACATTTACTTGTATTTATAATTAAGTGATTATTAAATTATACTATAGTCTCCGTATCTAACTATCTATAAAGAATTTAGTATCTATTTTCTTAAAGTTAAATTTTAAAAAGAAAATTACTAATATTCCCTTATCATTTTATTGAATTATATATTTAAATATGTCACCATACGCCACCGTTTACAATTAATGTTGTTTTCATATTATATTTAATAAATATAAAAATATATATATTTACTTATGTTTATAATTAAGTTATTATTAAATTATACTATAGTCTCCATTTATGCATAATAGATTTGTAATTTTAAATATGTAATAAATAATATATGTCATTTATGAGTAATAATTTATTAAAATAAAATGATATTTAAATGCACTTAGCTAAAAAAAATAGTTAAAAAAAACATTCTCATATCTCATGATATCCGTAAATCATGTTTCATGTATTTTGGCGGGAAATATATATATTCGTAAATCATGTCTTATGTATTTTATGCATATACTAAGACCCGTTTTGTAAATACATAGACTCAAATATATGGCAAATTACATAAAATGTTGTCGTCAATCCATCATCCCGCCAATGATCTATATTTATATCTATATCTATACTACTTATAAAATATTTGGATCTTAAATTTTAATGTTGAAGTTATCCCTTGTTTTATAACTAAAAATATTTTAATTTATGACACATGAATAGTATATAAATTTAATTTCGTTTTTGGAATATTATTTCCTTTCCTAGCTTAATTCAAATTCGTTTATTTAAATTAAAAATAATAAACTTTTTTTTTGTAAAAAATTAAAAATATAAACTATACAATATATTTCTCATATATGAATTTATTTAGCATGAACGAAAGTATATTTTTCGATTAGTATACCGTTATGATCATTATTATTTTATTTTAATAAAAAATTTGTGTCATCCGTAATGTTATTGTCATGAAAAAAGTAAACTTACATACTTACATACATAACAACATCATATTCACCTTTTCATATATATATATATATATATATATATATATATATATATATATATATATATATATATATATATATATATATATATATATATATAGAGAGAGAGAGAGAGAGAGAGAGAGAGAGAGGTTGTTTCTTGTAAAACAAACCTTAAGGTAAAATAAGTACAAAAAAATTAAAAAATAATTTATAACGTTAGATATTTTGTATTATCGTTCATTTTAACAATATCTCAAACTTTAAAAAACGAAGTTTTGTTGTATATATCATAAAATGGGTAGTTTTACCGTTGTGCATCAAATTTGAATATTTACTGCACAAAAACAAAGAAATTTGATACACAGTCCCTAAACGACATATATTTTGATGCATATCAAAACTTGCTTTTTTAAAGTTTGTTATAATTGAATAAATAAACATAATACAAAATTACACATATAATAAATTATTTTTTCATATTTTTTTACTTATTTATTTTAAGTTTTAGTTTATAAAAACCTCTCCATATATTGTAAAATAATCTTTAAAGTGAAATATATAAAAAAAAAATTAAAAATGATGTACGATGTAAGATCTTTTGGATTATCATTCCTTTCGACGTTATCATCAATTTTAAAAAAGAAAGTTTTTATGTACATCAAATTTTTGATGGTTTTGTTGGTGTGCATCAAATTAATATATACCTTTACAAAACCAATGAATTTGATGTATAACACCTAAACGATATATTTTTTGATGCATATCAAACCTCTTTTTTTAAAGTTGATGATAAAGTAAAAGGTAATCATAATACAAAAATAGGGTTAATTGTTTGTAAATACATCGAACTTTACACCCAAAACTATTGTATGCATCCAACTTCTAAACCATCTATTGGGGTTAATTATCTGACAAATTAGTCTAATGTAAGCACTATTTAACCTGAAACCGGTTCAGAGCTGACGTGTATCAGGTTTTAAAATTTATTATCCACATCATTTATTCATTTTATAAAGCCATCATTTATTTTCCACATCATCTGTTTATAAATCCAGTTTCCCCCAAATTGAAGTCATCTCCCCCAATTTAATTCACCACGACTAAATCCATCTTCCCCCAAACAACAACAATGGTCGATTTGAGATTTTGTGATTGTGGAATTCGCATCTATCCTCGCACGTCTTGGACAAAGAAAAACCCTGGAAGGAGATTCGTTAGCTGTCCTGTCATGGTATGTTTTAATTTTGACCTAATTTTTTTTCCAGCAAATGATATAATTTATCTTAATTTACAGGATAAAGATAAGAAATGCAGTGTTTACCATTTTCTTGATGATGACCTGTCAAATCCTTACTACAAAAAACTTATTTATGATTTACATGAGGAATTGCAAAGCTTAAGGATGAATCGTCCTACTGAAATGCTTGAAGAAATTGAAGATGCAAGAATGGATGTCAAGAAAGTTGCTCAGCAGTTGACAATTGCCAATTCAAAACTGAAGTTATATGATAGGTTGTTCTTAATATTTGTAGCAGTGGTAGTGGTTTTATGTGTTGTAATTGGTATGTTGTTGATGACTTGATTTTATAATGAAATGCAATTTTCTAATTGGTAATGTTTAGCTATCTTGCATTTACCGCAACCTCAACCAATATGCCATTAAGTCACATTTACTGCAGCCTCAACCAACAAATAAGCAACCATAACAAATAACCAACCATAAAAAATAAGCAACCATAAAAAGAAGACACATTTACTGCAACCAACATGCCAAATTACCAAATTGCCAAATTAGCAAATGCTTTACAAAAGAAGGCACATATACACTGCACCTAAGTTAGCATGAACTGCACCTTAATTATCAACATCACCACCTAAATTACCACCATTACACCTATGTTAGCATTAGTTTACCAACATTACCCATCATTTACACAAAAGATACAATTTTATGGGCACAAAATATAAAGTTTACCACTTAACAGTTAACTAAACATCCATGACATCGTCATATGAACCTCCTGGTCCATCAATAACTTTTCCCAGTTTCTTCTTAATGATCCTCTCACTTGGTGCCCTCAAACTTGGTGGCTTCTTGAGCATCATCTTCTTCCTTGGAGACTTCCTTTTGTTCTGTGATTGAGTTCCTAGATTGATCCTGTCACCATCTTGACTTCCCATGACAGCAGCAGCTTGACTTCCCATAACATCACTAGCTTGACTTCCCATGACATGAACTGATTGACTGCCCATGACAGGAGCTTCATTTCTTTCTCCAATACTTGACAGTGGAACACTTTCTCGAGAAATTGGCACTGGAACACCATGTTTGCCTACTCCAATGAACCTTTCACCAGTCACAGGATGAACCAACAGTCCATTACCCCACCATGATGGTACTGTTTTTACACAAAAAGATAATAAGTATTGATAATTGTGTTTAAATCTTAATTAATATAGTGACAATACCTTTACTTCCAGGAGCACCACCCACAGGTCCAGGAGCACCACCCACATTTCCACTACCTGAAGCACCACCTACATTTCCAGAAGCAGCACCCACATTTCCACTACCTGAAGCACCACCCACATTTCCACTACCTTCATTGCCACCTTCATTGCCACCTTCATTGCCACTTTCATTGTCACTTGAAACCCTTGCATTCTTCCTTGGCCTCCCCTTCTTCTTTGGTATCTTCTGTGGTTTAGGCTTGGGTTCATTTTTACAAGTTTTCTTATTATGCCCAGTTTCATAACAGTTTTGACAAGTCATTACCACCCCTTCCTTTGATATCCTAGTGCCACTACCTCCCTCATGTGCAGCTCTCCTCCTTTTCTGCTTTTTCCTTCCTGGCATTGGAATTGGTATTGGTGGTAAAGGCTTCACCAGGTCATTTGGAACCCATTCATTCATTCCACCCACAGGTCTAATATAACTAATATAAGCATTTAGGTAAAAGTTTCTACTAAACCAATTAGATACATAATCCTCAGGTTGCATGTTCATATGCAGAATCACAGAACAAGCATGAGGGCATGGGACACCTGAAATTTGCCACATTCTGCAACTACATGTCCTATCAGCCACATTCACTTTGTATCCCTCATTGCATTGTCTTACTTCCCAGTCATTCCCACCAGCAAATATAGGATGCCAAAACCTATTTAAAGACAACAATATTAACACTAAATTTAAGACAACAATATTAAACAACATTATTTCTAACCTGTGTTGGTCTTTACACCAATCCAGCTTCTTTTGAATGGTTGGACAAAGTGGACCCTCCCATTTTTCATGAAACTTTCTCATGCTATTCATTCTCTCCATTACAATGACCCTTATTGCTTCCAACATTGTGATAATAGGTTTATTTCTCAACACAACTATGACAGCATTAAAACATTCACTGAATCCATTTTCCACAGCTTCACAACCTCTGTTAACTTCAAAAAATGCCCTTGACCAAGACTTGGGATCCCTCTCATTCAGCCACTTATATGCATTTGGATTAGCAGACTTGACTTTATCCATTTGCTTTTGGAAAAGTACTGGATAAGAGGCCTTGGAAGCTGACCAGAACATTGTCTTGAACTCCACACCACTGTAAGTCTTTCTAAAATTTTCATAAATATGCCTAGCACATTGTCTGTGCTCTGCATATGGCATTACATCCTTTACAGCTTGTATCAGTCCCTACAAGAATCAAAATGAACCATTACAATTCAGGCAACAATAAACATACATAATATCAGAAATAAACATACCTTATGCTGATCAGAAATGAGTGTTACACCATTACCACCTTCAATCTCAAGGTCTCCAGCAACCAAATCAATGAACCAACTCCAGTTATCCTTGTTCTCTATATTCACTACAGCCCAAGCAATAGGATATATGTGGTTATTACCATCCCTCCCTATTGCTGTTAGTAACTCACCTTGATTGGGACTCTTTAAAAAACACCCATCCAGTGCAATGACCCTCCTGCAACCATTGATCCAACCATCCTTTAATGCCTTTAAGCATACATAAAATCTATCAAAGTAAACCTTCTCATCTGGGTTAATAGTGACACCAAGTTTTACAGTTGACCCTGGGTTGCTTGACAGTAATTCATGTGCATAAGACCTCAACATTCCATAATGCTCCTCTATTGATTTCTCAAATTCATTCAAGGCATATGTCTTTGCCATCCTACATTGATTCCCTGACACAATGCATTTGTATTTTTTCATAACCAAGTCAGCAATATCAACAAGTCTAATATTTGGATTTGCCCTTATTTTCCCACCAAACTGTCTACCTATAAACTTATAGTTAATCAGAGACCCAAACTTGAAATTCTTTACACATGTGTGATGATCAACAAGAGATATAACCTGAAAAGAAGCTTCTTTTCTCATTATCCTTCCAAAACATCTGAATGGGCACTTAGGTCCTTCACTTCTAACCACATTTGGATACCTGTTAGCCTTTCTTCTTTTTCCCTTTGATGGATCCTTAAGCCTTGGAGGCCTTTGGCCACACTGAGCAATTACCTCACTTTGACTACTTTTAGAATACCAAATTGAAAATCCATTGGCAAGAGAATAATATGTCATACATTCTTTAAACTTCTCTGCAGACTCAAATCTTTCACCAAGTCTAGGCTTCTGAAGTCTCCAGTGTGTACTTGCATCATGTATTGGATATTTCTCAACCTCTGTTGCTAGCTTAAAAGGATCTTCATTGTCTCCCTCACCCAACTTTTTCAAGAGGTCTTCTAAAAAGCCTTCATGCTCTGCCAGTGTATCAAAAGGATCACTATTTCCCACAGTTTTTCTAGCAAATAGTTTTGGTTTTGCTGCTGTTTTTGGTAATTTCTTGCTTTCAGCTTTTCTGGTTCTCAACTCTTTCACTTCAACTTCATCTTCAGATAAATAGTCAACTGATGCTGCATCACTTTCAGAATCAGAATTTGAACCATCATTCACTGGAAAATAATCCTCATCTTCACTAGAGGTATAAATTGGTTCTTTCCCTTTGTCATCTTTCCCTTTGTCATCTTTCCCTTTATCATTTGAATTTGAACCACCTTCCTCCATAGCTTCCTTTACAGATTGTTCTCCCATACTAAATGATTCTTTTACTTTCGTCAATCTTGATACGTATTTTTCCAATTCAGGCTCTAAATGATCATCAAAATGATCTAAATAGATATCCAATTTACCATAACTGTATGCCAAATCAAACATGCAATTGACATCCCAGTCATCCAAAATCTTAAGTAAACCTTGTTCAGGTTGGGTCCCAGGAGTACTGTAGTATACAGCAGACAATGGAGTACCCGTTTCATTTTCTAATCTTTTGAAAAACTCTGTAAAATCCATAATTGGAATTGAGGCTTCTAACATATCTCCATTAGAGTACCTTAAAGGGTCACCAACGAAAACCCCATCATAGTGAATATTAAAGTCAAACATCCTGTACAAAAAAAAAAACAATAAGTAAAAACCCCTTTATTTGAAACCCTAAATTTTCAAAATCAAAATCAAAATGAAACCCTAAATTTTCAAAATTTTCACTATTGCTTACCTTTGACGAGCATAAGCCTAAATCAATCATGACAAAAACTTCAAATCGTCAAACCTTTTAAGGGAGGAGTGAAAAGTGGAGCGGGAAAGTGGGGTGGGAAAGTGACTAGATTGTGGTCCAGGAACACAAACAATATTCAATTTATGTTTAAGGTGACATGGCAGCCACGTCAGATGGTCAACGATTAAAAAACCCAAAGTAACCGGCAACCTTTTAAACAGGTTAAATAGTGCTTACATTAGACTAATTTGTCAGATAGTTAACCCCAATAGATGGTTTAGAAGTTGGATGCATACAATAGTTTTTGGTGTAAAGTTCGATGTATTTACAAACAATTAACCCTACAAAAATACATGTATGAAAAATTATTTTTTAATTCTTTTTACTTCTTTTATTTTAAGAGTCCTTTTATTTAAACTTTGTCCTATATTTTTTTTTTGGGTAAAGGGACGTTACCCTGGTAATTTATATCATTAAATGAGAAACGTTACAAAACATAAAGTTGGGACTCCCATTAAATAAAAAAACTTAAGACATAGCTCAAGCTCAATTACTATTGACCAACCACGAAAAACTAGACTAAAAACAGACAACCCGAAACAACTAGACTAAATGCAAATTTCTTTTTGATGTATTATTTCCTTTTTAATCTAAATATATTTATGTAAATTAAAAATAAAACAAACTTTTCTTGCAAATAATTAAATTTCAAATTATAAATATTTTCGTTTGTATGTAAATATCTTGAACACTAACACATGTATGTAACTCCATTAATTAATCTTTATAACATGTATGTAAATATTTTTATGTAAATTAAAAATAAAACAAACAAACCATTTTTATAATAATTTTGCTTAAATCTTCATAAAGCTATTCAATCATGTGAAGTGATGGGATACATTATACCCGTACGGGTATCATAACTAAAAATCTTCGTCATTACTATTGTTTTTTTATATAAAAAATGTAATCAAAAGTATTGTTGAAACGTACTATATGTATCTGTTGCTACACGCGGGTACTATATATATAGTTTATAGCAAAATGATCAACAAAGAAGACTGATAGCCAACTGGTTAAGGACGCGGCTCATGTGGGAGACAACTCGGGTTTAATACACGTTCACTGCATCTTAGTAAAAGAATTTGATTAAACTTTTAAAAAAATGACAGCGTAATGGATATGAAAACTAAAGCCTGCTGATAGTCCAGTGGTTAAATACGTGGCTCCCTTGATACCTAACTACGGTTCGATTCCGTCGATTGGTTGTGAAAGGATTTAACAAAGTTTTTAGAAAGACCAAATTACTCCCTGGTCTCAAATTAAAATAAAAAAAAACATACAAAATAGCCCCTCTATTATTTGTTTTTAACTCTCTCAGATATTTATTTTGTTTCTTTATCTTTTGATTATTAAATTATTACGTTATATTTAACTAACTTATTGACCCGTCTAATACGCGAAAAATGATATCAAAAAATATATAATGTTAAAAAAGAACAGATAACTTATATAAAAAGATTAATAGAAACATATTAGTCATTTAGACAAAATGATTATGTTAGCAAATATAAAGTTAAATAAAACATTTATTGTGTAACTCGGAAAAAAACCTTATAAAAAATAAATTTATTATAATATATAAAAAAATATAATTATTGCGTAAATAGGACAGAAAAAAAAACAGAAGATTTTTTTATATGATATGTTTTCCGTTTATATGCAAAACACTGGTAAAATAATAAAATAATTTAATTTTCTTTTTATAATATATAAAAGAACTAAAAATATTGGGTAAATAGAACGAAAAAAATAGAAGATTTGTTTATATGATATGTTTTTCGTTTATATGCAAAACACTCGTAAAACAATAAAATAATTTTAGTTTCTTTATATACTAAAAATGTGTATGTGTTTGAAAAAAAATATGTTTTGTATTTTTTTTAGAATTAATTTAAAATACAAGTGTTAGATTATTTAAACTAGAAAGGTTAATTAGTTTTATTTAATTATTTCTATTTAAAATAAGGGTTAATTTATTTAAAGTAGAGGGTTTAAAATGAAATTATTAATGATGAAATTATCAAAATGATCTAATGATTCAAATTAGTGTTGGATTTCTATCTAATTGTTACTACGTTGCCAAATGTCATTTTACGGCTCTCTTTTATTATATATTAAAAATTAAGATAAGATAAGATAAGATAAGATTAATATAAAATAATCAACTTTTCGTTATTACATATTTTATATCATAGATTTTCGTTTACAAAATTTGTTACTTTTTTTATAAGTTGTAATAATTAAAGTCGTTTTTTTGGTTCGAATTTGATTTTTTATTTTACTATCCTATTAATGTTATCACGATTTTTATTTTATCTTCTATAAACTTCTAAATAATTATTTTTAATTTACATTTATGCAACGCGCAGATACATAGTTCGTTAATCTTATTAGGAAGAAACCAGAAATGAAACAAAAGTAGTCACAACAACGGGAAAATATGGGTATGATGATCAACAACACAATCACACACTTTAGAACAAGCATGTGACTTTTATTATTTTTCCACAATAGGAAAGCACCTCACTTCATAGATAAATAACTGTTTATAAAGCTTGACTAATCAAAAAAAAAACTTTTTGTTTTGAAACTTTTATAGAGTTCACGACGCTATTTGCATAACCACATGTAGAAGTAACCGAATTTACCCTGGTTAATATAGATCAGACAAGGACAAAGATGGTTCAAAGTTAATTCTCTATGCGTTTTTATGATTGTGAATCATAAAACGAATTAAGGACATCATTGTTTCGTAATGCAAAATCTTTGGATAAAGTAAGCAAGTATCGAAAGTTGGCTTAAAGTCAGTTTCATGATGTAAACTTCCTAATGTCATTAACATACTTGGTATAAATCGATGATACAAGTTGGTTATGTCTACATATGATTATGCAAGGAGAGCCGCGGACTTTATAAAAGTTTCGAAATAAACGTACTATATTATGGGTAGGTCTAGGGGTGTTGTTAACCGAGTCAACCGCCGATCAACCTTTATTATCATTTATTTTTTAAAAAAACATTTATGATTAATAAGAATTAAATTTAGCACTACCGGCATAAAATTAACTCGTCCTTGTTTTCAGTGGCGAGTCTAGAACTCAAAAGCACGTAGGTCACTATTTAGTTGAAACCGATAATCATGAATAAGTAAAAAAAAAACTATTAGCGGATCGGGTCATATAAGCAAAAAAAATTATAGTTCTTAGGCGAAGCGAGGATAAGGTCGGTAGGTCCTTTACAAAAGTTTACAACAAAAATAATAGGTCAAACGTGTGGTGTGAGTCGAATGGGTCGCTTAATTAAACGGATCGGATCAATAGGAGATACGAATATATATAATAAATAAATAAAAGCTTATATAAAAGTAAACCTTGTTAACTTAAATCATATATTTCATAAAAATAAGAAAACTCATGTTTATTTAAAACATTTTGCTAATTAGTAAAATAATACTATTTTTATAGGAGTAAAAGAAAAAATACAAAAACTCAAGCAATAAATAAAAATATATGGGTAAAAGAAAATATTATAGAAATAAGAGACACTTTGTTAGTAAAATATGCAAAAACCCAAGTAATAAATAAAAATATGTTGGTGGTGTGAATTGAACACTAGTAAACAAAATTTCAATCAAGTGCTTGGCCCACATACATGTGTGTAACCAGTTCACCAAGTCAATCTTTGTTTCCTTTTTCTTAGTTATAATTCTTAGATAGGTCCTGTAAAACTTTTAAGGTATGTTCTTCGAAATTTTTTTACATCGTTTCTTATAAATTCTCGAAACTAAGGTAGGTCCGAGGACCTACCTAAATATACAATAGACTCGCCCCTGCTTGTTTTGATGCATCAAAAACTTGAGAACTTTTTTAAAAGGGACAATTGAAAATTTCGTTCCTATCCTTAATTTTTTTTATAATTATGTTAATATCTTTGTAAATTTATAATTATGTCAATATCTTTCTATAGCTCAAAATTACTTATACATATTCAAACAATCAATTTAATTATAATTAAATAAATATATTAAAAACTCCATTTCTACCCTTCTTCCCTAATTCAAATTAAATTATTAGGGTTCTTCTTCCCTGTTTTTTTCCTTAATTATTCCACCCCATATCATTTTGTCTTTCTTCGAATGTCGTATCCCTGCAGCCGAATTAGTAAGTGGTATTTGCTCGTCATTTATTTCTTCTTAACTTCTTATATTGGGTTATGTATTGATGGATACTAGCTAATACAAAATTTAAATTGCCATTGTAATGTATTAAGAATTACCAATCTTTGAAACTGCATTTTTATAAGAAACTTGATATTATAATTAATTCAAGTTTAGTTTTAATATAAATGTGTGTGTGTTTTTTGTTCAAACATATATATCTATTGGGGATAGGGCCGACAATGCGTGGGCTTGGGCGCATCTAGACCTGTCCATGATCCAATAAATTGTATCCATGTCTGACATATTAGCTATTGGATCTTGATCCAACCTAAATCCAATAAATTTAATGGGTCAGGTTTTAACCATATAGACTTATTTATTTAATATTAAAACACTCCTCAATATTAAATTTTTCTCAATATCTTGTTACCTCCCTCAAATTATATATTTATTATTATTTTTTGATAAACTACAACTTAGTATATGTTTTCCTACGAAATTAGTCAATGTTCAAAAACAAATAAGACAAGCAACAATATTTTTCTATTTGATTGGTTATAGGTGTTGTGAAGTATTTTTCCATGATGGTTTCGCTAACACCATGTCTTGAGGCCTTGTGCTGCGTCTCTGTATTGAAGAGTGTTAACATGTGTATGAGATGAACAAGAAAGCGTTAACTTATTGAGGGTTCGACCTCCAATTAAGCTCGGACGTGAGAATCAGTATTTATGATAGATGATTCAATGAACGGAATGTATGTAATGAACGGAATTCATTTAATGAACGGAATATATTTAATGAAGGGTTGTGTTTAATGATGCTTATGTGAGTTGGAGAATTCAGTGGAGATGAATGAAGTATTGAAGAGGGAGAATATTTGTTGGTTAACTGGCTTCTCTCTGTGTGGGTATGTTGTATTTATAGCCCTAGTGACTGTTTTTCTCCTCCTGTCACTATCCGGATCACGTCCCTTGCGTCGTGGTTGGAGGGAGCGTCTGCTCTTGCAGTTGCAGATGAGTAGTCGCTATCAGTTCTGGTTCGTCTGATTCGCCTTTGTTACGACTCTTTTAGGCGGGAGAACAGAGTGGAGTTAATGCGAGACATAGACCTGTCTCTGCCTTGACTGTATTTGTGTTTACTCAGCGTAGTTTACGGGAGAACAGTCAACCCTTGACTCAGATGGATCGGAGTTGTGTAGCTTCCGGAGCTATGGCTCCCATCCTAGAGTTTACTTGTTGAGTGAGGGTTGTTTTTGACCCACCCCCACCTTTGGCGGAAACATGAGCTGCAATCGGTTGACGATCGTCATAACACATTGTATAATTAACAAGAGGATATCTAATAATGATTTAAATAAATAATGAATAATGAATACGTGTCATGACGTCGCACAATCATAAGCAAACACTTATGTCTTGTGGGTCAATCCACAAAATATAAATGTACTACAAAACGGAGTTGAAACGAATAATGTATATATTGCATGAATTACAAAGTTCAATAAATGTAATAATGTTCGAATGCAATTGAGTGGTATTCTAGGTCCTTGGAAGTCTCTAGTCATCCTATGCTTGATCATTACCTGAAAACATAGCTTAAAAACGTCAACATAAAGTTGGTGTGAGTTCGTAGAGTTTAGGAAAAACCATGTATATAAAATCCTTGTAACAAAATTGTAGTAGCGACATTGTAATTGCCAATTACATTGTAATTAATAATATTTGTGTGACAACCGTCAAATTCTAGGTGCAATTTATGCTCTATGTATCTCTTATTGTCTACCGTTACCTTTAACTGATCAATAACCGGATACGCGACAGTGTCGGAATCACTATCGGAATCAATTTATATAAGTCCTAATACCAAGGAAAACATCTATTGAACTTTCCTAAGTTCATAACTAATCATAATTAAGAACTTTCAATTAACAAAAAGGTCCAACGAAGCAATAACGTAAAAACGAAAAATCAGAAAATGCTGAATTTAGGCCCGGTGCGCAGCACCTGCTGCTTAGGTGCGCAGCACCTGTTGCCAAAATTCAAAAACTTTAAATTTTTAGTCCTTGTCTCGATTTGCACAAACTTTATACCATTCAAAAACGATTTTTGCACATGGTTACTGAATATTTGGCAGAGCATAGGCCTCTTTACCATCATTTGACTCTCCTTCTTTTCTTTCTCTCATTTTCTTTTTTTAAGACATAAAACACACACACACACACACAATCTTCTCCATCCTCTCTCTAACTTCTCTCTAAAACTCTCTCAAAAACCAGAGAGTTACGGCCATTTAACCCACCAAAATCACCATCTAAAAACGTTTTAACATCAAGAGGAAGAAAAGGAATCAAAGGCTTTCGGTTAAAAAGCGTATTTCACCATTTTTGGAGCTCAAAACACTTCTAAGGCATCATCTAAGCATTTTCATCCGGTAGAAATCTTCCTTTTTACTTATATTATCAATCTAACTCATTGCATGTATGATCAAAGCCATAAAAACAAGTTTTGATGAAGTTTTATAACCATTTTTATACAAAAACGGGATTTTAATAAATGGTGCTTTGATCTTTGTTTTTATGTATAAAAGTTACATATAAACTGAGAAAATGATGATTAATAAGGTTTATAACAATTGCATGTCGAAATCTACCATCAAGATAACCGATTTAACCACCAAAAACGATTTTTGGAGAGGTACAACAAGCAGGTGTTGCGCACCTGCTAACAGGTGCTAAGCACCGAGCAGGTGCTAAGCACCTGGAAACATGTGCTAAGCACCGAGCTGCTGGCAGCCCCAAAAATCGTTGTTAACTTGATAAAAACCGCCACTTTGAACTTGTTATCTCGAATCTGAATAAAAGCTACTGTAATAAACAAATACTTGTGTTTGGGATGACTTATTTGACATATTACGTTTAGATTGAACTTGATGAACTAATATAATTAGTGTTATAAAAATTGTAAGCGGGAAAGTGTTGATATTTTTGGACATAGAATTTGGGCGCGGAAGCGCTGCCCAAATTTCGTTAGGAAATATAAAACACTTTGGCAAACAAAACATATTCAACATAACAACAATAACATCGACTTTGGACTTTTTGACTAAAACCAAACGTTAACCGTTTCGGATTATATTGGACAAAATGGACTTTGACACTTAAAGTTTGACTAAAAATTTACTTATATTACATAATATAACACAAATTTCATTTATTATATATTAGGCATAATAACTTAATATAATAATAACTCTTGAACAAATCTTGGTATCCTTAGGCATTCGGTGATTCCCGACTCTCATTTCCCACCATTCTTCCAAGTTCTTATCTTCGCAACCCGTGAGTTACACCCCTCCTTACTCTTACATTTTAAGTACTCTTTTTGGGGGAAACATGAGATCAAACCTTTTGTGAATTTGTACGAACTATTTGACTTTTGAACTTATTGAACTAGTTTGACCTTTTGAACTTATGAGCTACTTTGACTTTTTGTACTTATTGAATTATCTTGACTTATTTTGAACTTATTTTGAAACGTACTTTGATTTATTTTGAACTTATTTTGGAACGTACTTTGACTTATTTTGAACTTATTTTGAAACGTACTTTGACTTATTTTGAACTTATTTTGGAACGTACTTTGACTTATTTTGAACTTATTTTGGAACGTACTTTGACTTATTTTGAACTTATTTTGGAACGTACTTTGACTTATTTTGAACTCATTTTGGAACGTACTTAGACTTATTTTGAACGACTATTTGAACTCTTATGCGTAAAATATTTTACTTTACTTGGACTTATTGGCTCGCTCTCTTTTGACTAAACTAATCATTGATGCTTGTATGCGTACCAACCCTTGATGGAACTATAACACGATCTTAAGTGATGGACGTACGACTCTCTCTTTTTTTAAAAACAAAATTTACTTAGTGCCCGACTACTTTTAGACTTAGACTTTCACACTATTAACTACTTAGCCGTATAGTAATTATGGGTATCGATACTTAGGAAAGAACCGTTCCTTGCTTAGATGGCAGTCTAAGTACATATTACTAAGTACTGATTAACTTCCCGTTTGAGAGGCGGGAAGTTGGGGCCGACACGGTTGGATAATCGGATTAGTGTGAACACTTAAGTTATAGATGCCAAGCGGTTGATACAAGAAATCTAATTAGTTACTTATACGCATAAATTTACAAATTTTTAGCGAATTGCTCCGCTACCGTGAATTGACAAAATTTGACTCTAATTGGTCTTTTCTAACTTTTGGGCATCGATTCGCCCGTTACTTGAACTTTGAAAGTATATAAATTTTAAGCGACTTTTCTCCGCTAACCTCCTTTCGGGAAACCTCTTTACTATTATATACTTATCTTGAACTTTTATGAACTTTGAACTTGACTCGGACTTTTTACGAACGTTAAACTCTTGACTTGAACTTTTACGACAGTATATAAACTATCTTTAAGCGATTGCTTATCCGCTTATTTCTTTTGGAAAACTTTGTACTTATATATATTTATATACTCGTCAAACTTTTATCGAAACTTTTTGGTCAACTTATAAACTGTAACTCACTCACTACGTTTTCGTAGTTGACACTTTATCTCATGTTTCAGGAAACTAAGCGTAAGTTATGAAGTGCATTGCTCAGGCGGGTCCAGCTAGTTATGTGAAGAGTAATACGGGAAAAGACCTTTGATACTTGGGAATTTTTATTAAAATACTTTATTATGTATTTGTCGTTCTATACTTACGGATCTTGGTTGTATCTTTCGAACGTGGTTACCTTTTTAAATTTCAATTTGAAATGACTTGAACCGTTGACTTTTGATATAACTCGTGAAATGATTCTTTGCTCTTCACATTCCGTGTTTCCGCTTTAGCGGGGTGTGACAATTTGAACATTCAAGGTATAGTCAAATTATAAATGTTCCACACAATGGTATCTACGTTTGACTATTAAACCCACAACATAGAATCACCTATTGTGTATTGAAATAGCAACCTTTGGACATTTAAAGTATGGTCAACACATGACAACTAACCATGAAATACTTGATATTGCAACTCACATTGTAAAATTGTAATCAAAATTGTAATCACATATTAAACCCACCGAAATTTGTAATTGTTATCAAAAATAGTCATACACAATCTGTAAGTTAAATCAAATACGTAGTAGCAACAATAATAGAAGCATTTTAAATAAACGTTTTGGACAGTATGTGTAAACTAGTAACAAAGTAATCCACAACGATATTTGCAATTCAAACGTTTTCACATGTGATATCTTTATTGTAGTCAAAGTACTTTGCCAACTTTAGATGAAGTTAAATACGTTGCAAGGCTGAACACGTAATCAAAACACATTGCCAACTTCACTAAAGTCAAATACGTTGCAAAGGCCAAAAAGATAATGTAATCCAACACACAATTGTTATAGCACGTAGAATACAAAATACAAACATGGCCAATAAAAATCATACTTGAAAATATAATGTTTCTCGTAAAAGAAGCTATGTCTTCCCTTCAAATTTTGAAAACATTTAAAAGTAGGGCTTACGAAACTCACCTCAAACCCTGTGCAAAAGCTAGTTATGAAATATCACTAAGCGTACAGTCAGTTAAGCTTCCTAAACGAATGATATGTTTAAACATGTCATAATTTTTCAACCGATTTAATTTAGACATTTTACCGAGTTATTAATATGTGTTGTTAATTTCATAAGTTTTTGACTCTAGGTGATTTTTATAAAAATCTTACAAAAGACGTTACAAAATATAACTTGTGAAGTTTGTCATAAATACATATAGTTTCATAGAATAGTTTGGGTTGCATTCGATACTTAAGCACATACACGTTATGACATATTCATAATTACGTCTAACTATAAACACGTCTTACATATACATCCTCAATACCATAACACATACTGAAAATAAGAGGTTGCACGAATTTTCCGTCAACAGTGACGTGGATTAGATCATAGTTGAAAAGTAAAGTCAATACATGTCACACCCCGTCAAAATCGACCTAGGTGGAATTTCATGGATATCGTCATTTACGCAAGGCACGATTACTACATGATTATTTTATTAAAATAGTTCAAAGTAAGACCCGCAAAACCGGGGTCTCTTCGTGGGCCGTACCACGATAAAAAGAGTTTTTAGAAGCGTTTACAAAGTATAAGAGGAAGCGTAAATAAAAGAAATATAAATTACAAGCGCCCTTGATGTGGCGAAAAATAGTTTGAAAGTCTAAATAAATAAAACGACGATAATCCATATCAAAATCATGCTAATGCAACACAATCTTCATGACAATCAAGTAGCTTCAACACATAATCAAGCTCCATCAATACCTAAGAACACATAAAAGAATACGTCAACAAAAGTCAGTGAATAACATGGGTTTGATCGATCGACACAAGCAGAAATGCAAGTAGTTAATCGTAAAAGTAAGTCGCGTAAAAGACAATTTCTAATTACATAAGCCATGAAATGAATCCTTAACCGTTGTGATATAAAAAATATCATTTCGTGCCCCTACAAGTAGATTAGTCAAGTACCTTGTAAACAACCTCAAAACCTACAATCCCTTTGTTTACCCAATAGGAGCTACCATATCCGAACGGGAGTGGTAAGGCATTGACTTACACACCTGCAGGTCTCTAGTTTGAGTCATGGCAATAGATAAAAATGCATTTTATTTTGAAAAACCTGAAACAAACCGGTTCGACCCGAATTTTTAAACCAGGGCAAATCGTTTGACTCGACCGGTCCAAAACGGCCTAGAAACAAACTTGAAAACCGCCCGGACCGGACCGGACCAACCAAAAATTCCTGATGAAACCGGCCCGACCGTCGGTCCGGTCCGGTTCCCTTATCCCAAACCTGCCTTTTGCTCGTAGGTTGCCTAGCTTCTTGTGAGTGGGAGTACTTTTGGGGTAGCTTTATAATCCCCTGCTTTTGGAAAAAACTACTTTATTTACTATTTGTAATAAATTTATAAAGTCTAACGTAACGTATGGTATGTTGGTAAATTAAATTTTTAACCGCTTATCTCGTATATTGCTTAAACGTTGTTTAACTCTGAGTATTAAAAAGTTTTTTTAACAACGGGATTTTGAAAACCATGACGTTACATATACACCTCGGGAGGTGGATCGCATGCAAAAAGATTACCTTATGCTTCGGCAGTTAGATCTATCGTGTATGCGGTAGGATGCACAAGGCCTGATGTGGCTTTCACACAGAACATTGTTAGTAGATACCAACAGAATCCTGGTGAAAACCATTCGATTGTTGTCAAAAACATTCTTAAGTACCTTAGGGCTACTAGAGATATGGTTCTTGTTTATGGTGGAAATCCCGAGGATGATATAAAGGTTACTGGATATTGTGACGCCGGATTTCAGACTGACCGTGATGACACAGAATCGCAAACGGGATATGTGTTTACCTTGAATGGAGGAGATGTAGTTTGGAATAGAAAGAAGCAATCCACTACAACCATTTTTACAACAAAATATGGGTACATTGCATCTTCGGAAGTTGACATGGAAGCTGTTTGGATACGAAAATTTATTTATGGGCTTGACGTGGTTCCCATAAATAAAAGTCCAATGGATATGTATTGCAACAATTCTGGAGCAATAATCACAGCCAATGAACCTGGTGTTCAGAAAGAATCCAGACACTACCATATGATATATCACTAAGTTCATGACCAAATCAAACAAGGTGAAATCAAATTACTCAAAGTTCACATGGATGATAATTTAGGTGACCCCTTTACGAAGGCTTTATCAAAACCGAAGCTAACTCAACTTGTTGAGGGTGTAAGACTTCTTTTAGCTAGTAATCACATGTAAATTCGTGTTTAGTATTTAGGTAAAAGGATGTATTAAACAATTTTATTTTGAATAAAATGAGTATTGGATATATGAGGTTTTTCATTTATTATATAATTGTATCTGATTTTTCATTATTAATCCTTAAATAATATTTTGGCATATTTTATTATTCTAAATATTTGTTGTCAATTAATTATGTGGAATATAATTAAATTAAGACAATATCTGAGTGTTTGGTCAGATGTACTCACCAACTCACATTCTATTCACAAGATGCATACTAGATTATCTCATCATGAATTATAACTTTATTGATCTTAGTCAATAATTATAATTCATATATGATTGGTTTATTTATCCTTAGACTTGAGATGCAAGTAGGTTACACATGTATGAAGTACATTATTTGATCATAGTTCTACCTATCTTGAATAAGGATAATAAAAAGACTATTTTTCGTAATGTAGTGAAATACATGACTAACTCTCGTATTCAAGATATGATTTGTTACTTCAGCTGACAACCGAAGTATGATACTACTAGGTCACTCATGAATACTTACGATGTATATCTTGTCAGATCTAAATTAATCTAGATGTGTCTTGATATAAATTGGTAATCTTAAGTGATTCGCGAAATGAGAATCAGAAAAGTTAAAATGATGGATGACTTAGATCCATATCCATATTTAACTAGAGTATTCGTAACAAAAGGATACTAAACTCAAACATTGACTCACAATGACTTTTGGAAACTTCACTCGTGTATCTATAGGAGTATTGGTGTGTTGCTAGACACTAACCAATGTTATCATGTTTAGTAAGACATGCTCAAAGTGGAAGTTGTATTTAGTTAACAATTGGAAGACTATCAAGATAACATGTATAAAGTTTTTGACGGCTTTTTAAAACATTTCTATTGAGTTTTTACTTGACCCTCATAGTTTTACAAATTTAAAGGGTGAGACAAAAAAGTATCCTAATGAGCTAGAATATATTTAAAAAAATTATAAAATCTTTTAGTTTTCATATATGCAAGTAATACAAATGATACTATCACTTCGAGATTATGTTTGAAAATCACATATCACAAAATATTTTAATAAAACGTACGTCTACTAGTGGCTTCAATGAGTTGCAAGGTACCCTTGAGCACCTCCACATCTTTATATCCTTGTGTTGGTCTTATCCGAGGAACTAGTGCTCGTACATCATTAGTATTATGATCATTACCTTAATTATATTTTGATTTTAGGATTTTATAAAATTAAAATTTAGGTCTACTCCACTTGTTGACTTCATTAGTTAAGAAAGCAATATTTATCGTTAAACCATAACTGATAAATGGCATACAACATCCGTATATGTCCTTTATAAGAGCATCCGGAGTGGTGTCGTTGTGGGCTCGTTGTGAGACCCACAACGACGGCTGTCGTCGTTATCACTCCGGGATGGGTCGTTCTCGGGGTCGTTGTGCTGACAACGGCTCGTTTTGAATTTTAATTTTTTTAAACCATAATTTAAACGGTCGAATTATTTAAATAAAAAAAAATAAAAATCAAACAAACCCACCAACGGTTATAAAACCGTTGGTTTTAATATTTTTTTTTTTTTTTTTTTTTAAACCATAATTTCACCTATAAATACCCCACAACTTAACCAAAAAATCACACCATTTCTCAATCTCATTCTATCTCAATCTTTTTCTAAAAACTATATACAACAAAAAATGAGTTCGAATTCGTCAACCGATCACGATGTTACGGATTCGTAATCTTCCGACTCCGAATTGTTCGAAGTTCTAGCCTTGGCGGCACAAGCTGTGGTACAAATGGAGATGGAAGAAAATGAGGCGGAAAGTTCACGCCGTACTGAGAAAAAGAAAAGGCGTTATATCAACCGCGATCGGACCAAAGCAAACGAAAACGTGTTACGACATTACTTCTCCGGCGAAAGCACATACCCGTATGAATATTTCCGTAGACGATTTCGCATGAGAAGACCTCTTTTCCTCAGAATAGTCGAAGGTATATCTAATTACTCCGTAGAACCTTTGCCCGACTATTTTAAATATTTCAAACAACGCCCCGATGCAACGGGTAAATGGGTTTTAGTTGTTTACATAAATGCACGTCCTCTATTCGTATGATGGCGTATGGGATTACTCCGGACGCCTTCGACGAATATTTACAAATGTCAAAAAGAACATCATCTGAATCCTTAGATAATTTTTTAAAATGTGTAATCCATCTTTATACAAACGTTTATCTAAGAGCCCCAACACAAGATGATGTTAATCGTTTATATCAAAAACACGATGAGGTTCACGAGTTTAAGGGGATGCTTGGTAGCATCGATTGTATGCATTGGAAATGGGATCAATGTCCAAATGCATAGAAAGGCCAATACACACGAGGTGACCATGGTTATCCAACGGTTATGTTGGAAGCTGTTGTCTCGTACGATCTATGGATATGGCATGCCTTACTTCGGTGTCGCGAGGTCGAACAACGACATCAACGTGCTTAAACAATCGACGTTGTTTCATGATATTCTCAACGACTCATCCCCAGACTACAAGTTCACCGTCAACGTCCACGAGTACGATAAAGGATATTACCTTGCAGACGGTATATCCGGAGTGGTCGACATTTGTTAAAGCTTTCTCGTACCCATTTGACGAACCTCGTCAAAAATTCAAACATTTTCAAGAGAGTGCGAGAAAGGATATCGAAGGGGCATTCGGTGTTCTTCAAGGTCGTTGGGGTATTATAAAACATGCAACTAGATTTTACAAGATGAACAAGTTAAGAAGAGTTATGTATGGGGCTATTATATTACACAACATGATTGTTGAAGACAACGGACGGTCGATTTGTGATGTCCAAGAATGGTATGCTCCTCCGGTTACGGGTGTTCCGAGAACTTATAACGAGAGAGTCAATGAACGTATCCGGATTAACAGAGAGATTAGAGACAAGACCACACACAACATACTCCGGGAGGATCTCATGACCATCATTTCGACACTTTCGGGTAACTATCGACAACGTTAGCTTTTTTAATTATTGTATTGTATTTTTTTTTAATTATTGTATTGTATTTTTTTTTAATTATTGTATTGTATTTTTTTATTGTATGTTTTTGTATTTTTATTTTAATTATTGTAGTTTTGTTTTTTATTTTAATAAATTGTTATATTTATCTTATTTAAATGTTTAAAAAAAAAAAAAAAAACTGGGTCCTACAACTCCCACAATTACTAACAATCCTCATTATCATACCACCCAAAATCTCAGAATCATGATTCTCACTGCCACCTTAGTAAAAGTAATTCCAGAATCACCAGAATCGTGATTATCACTCCGTGTGCTCTAACCAACATAAAAAATGTAAATCACATATCACATGTATGTGAGACCTGTACTATAGATTCTCATCCCTTATCACTAAACAACTAGAGTAGACTCTATTAAAGCGTCGGGACAATGACATTATCTATTGGTCCATTGCTTATTTGTTATTAGTAGATATATAAAATGGATGCTTATGATTTTTTTTTTATGAACTTAGGAAATGACGTTGCTAAAGAAGTGTTTATGGCCTATTCTTAGAGCATACGGTATGGGAGGTGTTGTAAATCGTTGTGGCTCGTTGTCACACCCACAACGAGCGCCTCCCTCGTTACCACACCGTGGTCGTTCGTTGTGGGCTTCGTTCTCGGGGCTCGTTGTCTCTACAACGGGTCGTTTTGGATTTAAGATCTTAAAAATCATTTGGTTTAATTTAAGATATTCAAGATATTTAAACTGATTTTCAACAAAATGATTTAACCTATTTTTTTTCTTCTTTTGCAGGTTTTCGTATGAAGAAGATGATATGATTTTATATTTTTAACTTTTTTTTTTGTACTTACATATTTTACCCCAAAGTTTTGGTATTTACATTTTTGTTTTATTTTCAATTTTTTCTAATATTAGTGTTTATTTTAAGATATATTTATTTAGTTTTTATTTTAAGATATATTTATTTAGTTTTTAATTTAATATAATGTTTTTAATTTAATATAATGTTTATCACATCACCAAAAAACTCACAATCATCATTCTGGATGCCACGTCAGCAAAAAAAAAATCTCACAATCACAATTATCATACCGAGTGCTCTTAGATAGACTTCCACCTCACTAATAGATGCTTCAACTTAAACTAAAAAACGTCAATGTTTGGATTAAAAAATATAACTTTTCTTTTATGTTTGTTTATTACCAGGAGTTTCCCTTGAAATCTTGTAAACAATTTTGCTAATGTTTGTTGTAATTTGATATATTATATAATATTTTGAATTATCAATTTTTCTCTTTATATTTTGAATTGTCGATTTACTATAGAAAGCTTTTAAACATAGTTACGTTACGTGGAGACGCATATACCGAAATCTATAGAAAATAGTGACGTTATTAAAGACAAGAATAGTAATGTCTCGCTAAAAAAGTAGCAACATGTTGAAAGATGTAGTTATTATTGTTTCAAAAGATGTAATTTATGGATATCGTTAAAAAGCATTTTTCTTGGAGTGTTCAACACGAGCAAGACATTTGACAATAGTTACATACATCACTATAGTTTAGCTAATTATTATTTACATGCGACTATCAATGGCCTATTTCACCAAATAAGTTT
Organism: Senecio squalidus; assembly: GCA_910822075.1. Lineage (NCBI taxonomy): Eukaryota > Viridiplantae > Streptophyta > Magnoliopsida > Asterales > Asteraceae > Senecio > Senecio squalidus. Next base: position 25,465,132 of record CAJVGC010000592.1, read on the forward strand.
TTATTTTCCTTCATAACTCATTTATGTCATTCAACTTTGGACTTGTGTTTCTTTAATCCAAAGTGTTCACTGATCGAGTTGCTTAGATAGTTATCAAACTTTGAACTGGACTTTACTGGACACGTAACTCATTTCACTATCCCGAAACCAAACTATGATAGGAAAGTTACCACACCACTTAGTATCATAAAACAACACTTCAATTATCCACAATTCCGATAAAATGTACATGTATTTGTCACCATATTACCGGAAATGGATTCCTGTTATTCGGATATCAGGTTTTTCGGTTTTCAGTTTTGGATTAAACCGGTCTTTTTCGTTGGAGTTTGGGTACGAAGAGAGTAAAAGAAAAGTATAGGGACTAGAATCGGCATCTCTAATTTCTAATAAAACCAACCATCATAAACACAAACAAAGATTGCTAGGGTTTTGTTTTTTCCGTCAGCGGCTGTCCTCGTCAACATCATGGTTCTAAAGTATGCTCTCATTTCCCCTAATTTGTTTAATTAACTATCATTTCCCCTTATTTATATACATCAAATATGTTCATTAACTAGGTTATTTAATTTAATCCCAATATTCAGATAATATTATTAGGATTTTTTTTTTAATCAAATTTTAGGTTATTTGAATTTTATAGTTTCATATAATTATGAAATATATGTAGTAATGTGAACACATTGTTTAATTTTTGAATAAAGTATATACTAATTTTTATTTTGTTTAAATTTATGGATTTGTAACAATGAGTGATATTGTTTATTACTAGTTTGTTAATTGATTTGATGTTGGTAGGACGGAGCTTTGTCGTTTCAGCGGGCAGAAGATATATCCTGGAAGGGGTATTAGATTCATTAGGTCTGATTCTCAGGTATACGATGCGCGATTACTTATTAACGTTATTAATGTTTGCTTTTTGTTTTTTTGAAATGACGGATTTGTGTGTTATTGTATTGTAGGTTTTCCTGTTTTTAAATTCCAAATGCAAACGGTACTTTCATAATAAGTTGAAACCTTCGAAGCTTACGTGGACTGCCATGTTCCGAAAGCAACACAAGAAGGTCAGTCAAGTTTATATTTCGATCTTTTTTTTGTGGACTCGATGTGTTATAAGCTAAATGTTTTCACTTTAAATGAAATGGGTTGAAATGGTATAAAGGATTTCACTTTAAATGAATTATACAACCCCGCCTTACCTGCTCGTTTTACCAACTTTAGAATTTTTATATATAGTTAAATTTTGAACAGTTACCGAATTACTTTTTGTTTCCAAATGTTACAGGACATTGCTCAAGAAGCTGTGAAGAAGAGGCGTCGTGCAACCAAGAAGCCATATTCTCGGGCTATTGTGGGAGCCACTTTGGAAGTTATCCAAAAGAAACGAAGTGAGAAGCCTGAAGTTCGTGATGCAGCCAGGGAAGCAGCTCTTCGGTATGTTTACTTTTATCATACTTTCTTCTTTTCATTTTTATGAGTAATACATAACCGTTTGAACTTTAAGATTTACTTTTTTTACTTTCACTAAATTTCAGTGAGATCAAGGAAAGGATCAAGAAGACCAAGGATGAGAAGAAAGCAAAGAAAGCCGAGGTGGTATCTAAACAAAAGACTCAATCCAAGGGTGGTAATGCACCTAAAGGTAAGGGACCCAAACTCGGAGGTGGCGGTGGAAAGCGTTGAAGCTCCATTATTGTTTTGCTTTTATTAGAACCTTTTGTTAATGTTTTGTACTGTTCATGTCAATTCCGTTAAGGGACATCTGTGTTTTAGATGTTGGTTACTGTTTACAATTTTGAGAGTGAAGTATCTTCAATCTGCATTTTTGAAATCGATTTATCTTTATGCTCCAGTTAACGGGTTGCTGAGAACTTATTGCGATACTGCAACTGCAGACTAGTTTTCTGCTTAAAAAACCTGCCATAAATTCTTTTTATTTTCTGGTGATGTCTTTCGTGACTGCGCAAACGGATTTATCTTGATTGCATATTCGATACTCATCTGATTTTTTTTGTTTGAATGGTTTTGATTTTTGAATAGTTTATACTTAAAAGCCATAAACAATTAAATATACATCCAGTTTTGGTAATCAACCATAAACACCCCTATAGTTTACTTATTATGTACCAATAAAACCTTGTAAGGACCGAAAAATGATTCAATTTCGAACACGTTCTGTTATCAAAATTTAGTTCAAAAAACATTTATCTTGTTCTCTTCAGTCAGGTTGAATATTGAAACCAAAACCAGTATCTTTTGTCAGTTCAAGATCTGGTTTGGGAATCGATTCCCTGCCAGCTCTGAAACAAATTTCAAATGTAGTAAAACGATTGACATAGGTTATGATTCTGGTTCCACTGCTATTTTTCTTTGCGGTTAAGAGTTAATGTCCCGGTCATGCTAGGTGCTTGAACTATTTCTTGATTTCATCGTTCCTGTTGTAATAAGAGAAATATTAAATTTTTTGAAAAAAAGTTGATGCACCAAAAATTGCGTCGGTTTTCTAAATCCTACACCTGAATTTGTGATTAAGTGAAGTATTAAAACTTCTTGGCTGTGGATGAACACAGTCGAATCTTAAACACAAGTTTTTAAAAAAAGTTTTTTCATATATTGGACAATGATAAACGAGCTGTGCAATTTGCGTGGTCAGATAAATCATGCAACCTTAATGCCCCAGACACACAATCGTTACTGCAAACCCACCTCACTCCATCATCTACGCACCTCCATATAAGCACACTAGTCTCGCCGCTTCATTCAGGTTTACCACAAAATAGTGAGAAAAACATGGGTGGTGTGAAGGTAGTGACTGGTGGCTGGTTACTGGTAACAGTGGTGCTTTGGGTGGTGTCAAAGCTAAAAACCTCAGCCACTGTAGACTGTGTGACCGTGACCACTCTCATATCAACATGTTCTTCTTTTGTCACATACGGCACCCCAGACCCATACCCAGGGTCCCCTTGTTGTGATGCCATGGCTAGTCTCAACAACCTCGGTGACTCTGAAGAAAACAGGCGATTGCTATGCATGTGCATGATGGGTGTTATCACGACTTACAACCCAAATGCCACAGCCATTGCCACATTACCTGGTTTCTGCGGCGTGTCTCTTGGATTTACCATCGATCCAAACACCGATTGCAACTAGTAAGAATCTATATTTCATTACTAGACCAGCAAATAATCATACATCCAGATATTTATAGTTTTACACATTAAAATTTGCAAAGTTTTTAACCTGACTTGTTTTATTTGGGTGCAGTGTATGAGTATGGTCAAGAATGCAGAAGTAGTCGCTTTGGTATGGTTGGATCCATCGACGAATTTATAACTGTTGCTATTTAATGTTATTCTATTGTTATATAAAGAGAAGAATGAAAAATCAAAAATGCAACTTATCATCTCTTATTTGGTTTCATGTGTCAAATATTTCATTTAGTATAACAACGAAAAGTATGTATAAACGGCAATCAAGGTGAACTAATGGTAACACGTTCAGATGTCTCTATAAGAGATCTAAAGGATGAGTGACTAAAAATAATTATGAAAACTTTCAAAATATTTTTTACGTTTAATTAAATTACACCACGGGTAAAAACATTTACACTTTTTAAATACATCTCAATTCCCAACACAAGTTCACAAAAACTGGAATTAATAACCTAATCAAGAAAACAAACTTCATTTTTACCATTCAATATGTAGTTTATACTCCAAATCCCCATCAATCTAGCTTCGAAATCCCCTTTCGGAAAGAGTATCAGAATAATCCCAAGCTACTCTGGTCGAACCGGACTTTTCAAACTGAATCCTTTGTCTAGGAGCACTGTGAGACCGCAGTTTAGCTCGTGATGATTCCGTGTTAGACATGTAGTTTGGATAACTCGAGTAGTCACCATATACGCTTCGTGAGTATTCAGTAAAAGGACTTTGTTTATGGCTGCTTCCTGGTCTAGAAGCAGGGGAATGAATCCGAGGTGTGTTATCAGCCGTTGACAAGGTCTTTTCTGCTTCTCGATGGATCATTGAACCCAATGGTAACATTTCCCTGGACCCGTGTCTAGTGTTTGGGTTCCACGGTTTTGTTGGTGTGGAATATGAGTCGTAGGTGGATTTGTTACTTGGACTTGCGTTAAGACGAGGCTTCCAAGTATCAACTTCAAGAATCTTGTCGCTTCTTTCATCATCGGGCCGACATTGTTTACTGCTCCAAGATGTATCGTCCATCCAGTTTTCTAACCAATTTAGTCCTTTTACCCGTTCATGGATAAAAGAGCCTTTTGCATTTGCATATTTCTGCGTTAACACGGAAATGGAATGCTGTTATTTCAATAAAACAAGTGTGAAACTATCGACTGAAGCAATAATTCAAATGATGCTTAAAGACACTTTTTCTAAAGGGAGTGTATGGGTGTGTGTTTGGTATTAAACAATTAGAATAAGAACTCAGCTCTAAATATGTCGGGTTTAAGAAATATTGTTGGATTTGTATTTGGTTTTTAAAGGTTTCTTAGCAAGATGTTTGATTGTTTGATTAAGTTTAGTTATTTAAAGAATTTATGGAAAAAAAAATGGCCAAATCAAAAACATCATTAAATAAAAACTTACTATTGAACCCCTAACGAGAAGCATAAGCCCGTTTGATTAGGAGTTTATAGCTCAATTTTGTGATATCAGATATTGGTTCCCGAGAGCAAACCCAGACATCCCTTAAAAATAAATGTCCACCAACATGATTTGTTTGGTGACTGCTGATACGTTTACCAAGTCGACAAAGTGATTTGATGAATATCTGGAACTTACATGATGACTGTGTGAGTTTGAGGACCTGGTGCTTGAATGTGGCGAGACTGACAAAGAAGCACGGCTAGCACATGCTCTAGCCTGGACACGAGCCATGGCCTGCATACGTCGAAGCATGTCTGAACTCTGTTTTCTCACAATGCGGCCTCTCACCAGTGCTTGAAGCTTTACCAATCCTTTAAGTGCCCTTAATGCTCTCCTAGCCTACATATCCACCACAATCAGTAAAACCCCGTTTCTCGGTCTATAAGAAACTTGCTTTTAATGTTTTAATCCGTAATTAAATACATAACATACTCCACACATGACGAGCCTAGTGGCGGCATATACCAGTTTTATTTATATACAATTACACTAAACTCTTTCTAGACAGGCTCTACCCGAACACAACTTTTTAACACTAGAGAAATATGTCCCTGAACGATAAATAGTTAAATTTCTATTTTCAACATCTTATCTTAATCTTAATCTTAATCTTAATACCAATATATAAAACTTTTGTTTGACACTTGTCATTTAATTAGACCATCAAATTGTTATTTTCCCTCCTAAACTAATTTATTTAATTTTCATTTAAACCCCTTTAATTATTGAGTTTGTATTGGTTAATTTCAAAATTAATATGTTAAGTTTCGTTCATTTCAATTATAAACCTTTTTATCTGAATCAAATTTATTCACAAAAGTAATATAAATTCTAATTAATTTGTTCTACGTATCCGGTTCTAATGAAATATATATATTTTTTTCTATTTTAAATTTATGGATTTCTTTATTAGTTACGTCCGTGTACTACACGGGTTAATAACGTAGTCTTATAATATTTCAAGATTCCTCTACAAGACTACAACTATGGTAACAACATATCAACCAAATATAATGTCACTAAATAGGTAAATATATTATAAATTCCTAGGGGTGAGCATGGGTCGGTTTGGGTCGGTTCCGACCTCAACCCGAACCCAAACCGAAATTTCGGTTCCTGAAAGTTCCAAACCGTTTGGTTCGGTTTCTACATTGGTTCGGTTCTTCTCGGTTTCGGTTTTTTTCGGTTCGGTTTGGTTCTTTATTTCGGTTTTTGGGCATGGGCAAATTCATAGATCTGTCAAGAAAAACTTGTGAAATAAATCTCAAATGGAAGCCTATGTTACGCAATAATTGGCGGAGCAGTTCACAACTTATAACATGAAGTTATGCATATTACTAGAACATAATGATATGAGTCGGAAAACTTTAAACACAAAATTAAGAAGAAAAAAAAAATACTATATGTGGCTTAGTAAACTATAGCCTACATGGCAACAAAAAAATAATCAAAATTGAAGAAATAAACCTATATGTTGCTGAGTAACGTGGCCTATATGACACCAAAAGATTACATATTGATAAGTATGAGATTGACAATTTAGAAAAGAAAACTTTGAGTCTTCACTATTAGTATCGAGAGTTTGTGTGTTTAGGGAGTAATTAATTAGGATGATTAAAAATTTAGACAAAGGAAAAAAATAAAAAGAATAAAACTTAAAATATCTACTAAAAGTGAACATATTAAAATTGACATACACATAATGGTTCGGTTCGGTTTTTTTCGGTTTGGTTTTACCCTCCGACCCAAACCGAACCGTCTTTTTCGGTTTCTCAAAAATCAAAACCCAAACCATCGGTTTTTGTATTCAGACCGGTTTTACGGTTCGATTTTTATCAGTTTTTTCGAGTTTTGGGTTTTCGGTTCGGTTTTTCTCACCCCTATAAATTCCTACCAAATAAATAATTGTTATACTTATTTATTTGGACCTAAAATGATTTATTATTTTTTGTTAATTTATTAATAGCGTGGTCCATGTGCAATTTTTGTAAAAAACAACAAAAACATTTGTGGTTCAAAACACACAAACCGACCACTGCCCATCAACCCCATTAAATGTACTACGTAATTCCAACCAAACACAAAGGGTACAATAGTAAATTTACCAAATACGCCCGGAACGTCGACTGTATCTTAACAGCCGCCGTTCCTCTCCGACGTGCCACGTCATGATACACTCCACTACCACCAGCAGTCAATCTCACCACCTCCGCGGCCGCATGTGCTGCCGCTAACGCCGCTTCAGCTACCGCAGCCGTAGCGGCCGCAACTGCTATGGCGTGTTTGTTAGCATCCAATGATGATTCTTGATACGTAGTTTGTGAGACATGAGGTTTTCGTTGACCCGACCCGGATGATGGTGATGAAGTGGTTTTTTTGGGTCGGAAAAGTGAACGGAGCCACTTGGTTGTTTTACCCATCTATCATTGCCGGTGAAACCAGGATTTTGTGGCGGTAGTTTTCAGTATATATATATATATATATATATATATATAAAGGGAATGGAATTTTGACAGATAGAGAGTGGGACCGTAGCTGAAAAAGGACAAAATATTGAAAGTTTTACAATCATTCCTACTTCATCGTTATTACTCATATCAAAAGTTTGTTGTGCTACCCATAGTCACACTCTCATATTGTCAAATTGAGAAGTGATATACAAGCCTAAATTATATAAGCCTAAATTACATAATATTTTTCTTGTCAAATACTCACTACTATCTCCTAATTAAATTGGCCTAGGTTATGCCCACCCCTAATAGGTTATTTCAACCCCCTATATCTTTATGTCACATCTATGACACACATGTGTTATAGATGTTTTTTTTTTTTTTTTTTTTTTTTGTCTTTTTTTGTCTTTTTGTTGTCGTTCTTTTTAATTTTTCAAGTATCGTAAAATAACAAACATTATACATAATTTAACGAAAAAATAAATTGTGTATTAAAATGCAACATTCGTATTCTATTATTCACATATTTGGTATAATAAAAAACAGTATAATATCCTTTTTAATTGTGTATTAAAATGCAACATTCGTATTCTATTATTCACATATTCGGTATAATAAAAAACAGTATAATTTCATTTTTATTTTTTTATCTTTTTATTTTTATGTTATTATTTTCTAACGCTATATTTGACGTTAAAAATTATAACAAATTTCTAACGCTATATTTTGTGCCCAATCAGTTAATTCAGTGTGTGTGCTGAACATCTATAAAAATTAAATAAACAAGGATCAAGACATTTTAATTAAACTATTAACACATTTAATTAAACCATTAACACATTTTATATGAATATTTTTATAAATACATTTTTATATAACACATTGTGTCTTTTTTTGTTTTTTTTTTTGTCTTTTTTTGAATTAAAATGCTACATTCGTCTTCTATTATCTAAATATTCGGTATACGCAATCTGTCGACTTGAATATAAGTTTTCCCATTCGAACGCGTTCCCAATTGCGAACCTTCTCCATTGTGGATGATTTTCTGGGAGTGGACTATTTTCATCTAACGTTAAATTAACAAAATGAATATCCGCCACATGTAAGATCACTATCGGACCATTCGGTTGTGGCCAGTTTGGACCGTTCCAGAGTGGAAAACACGTATAACTTTGTCTCATTGATATAGATATAACTGGCCGATTATATAATGAAGCAATGATCAACCCTGTGTTTGGCATAACCATCCATTTGTCTTGTGGCGCAATTCCAGGTAAAAAATGATCAATTATGTACCGAATAAACTCAAGCCCATCGGGGTACCACATATTGGTGTAAAAATCCCTGTTAAGATTTATAGCTTGCAACAAATCTTGTCGAATTTGTCGCCACATATCCTCATCGAGATTAAGACCGGTGGCAACCGAACGAAACCCACAATTTCCATCACCTAGAACATTATTTATACTCAGGATGTGTCGATGGAAAACCTCTGGAATATGACTCATCAGATCATTACTCTGAGTCGAATGCCTTGCGGGTTCTTTGACGTATGAACTGCGTCTAGCCGGTTTTTGTACGTATGAACTGTGTCTCCCAGGTTCTTTGTTCAGATCTGGGATTTTTGTCGATGAATAGCTCTTACGACGAGGATCTACATCTGGTGGAACAAACTGGTTTGTTTGTTTCTTTTTCTCTTTTGCGCTAGGACGTCCTCGAGTATTTTTGTGAACAACAGGTTCCCGAATTGATACTGATTCCGGTTCATACATTCCTTTTAATTTTGTTAACAAGTTCTTCTTAACAAAATTTGTCGCTTTGGCAAATGTACTCTGGAATTTCCGTACCTCGACCTCACAGCTAAGACCATATTCAGACGTACCAGGCCATGAAACATGTAGCGTCCTCCAAAAAATATCAATACACTCCAATGGAATGGGACGACCTGTATTCATTAAAGGTTACTAATATGAGAACTGTTGTTTATAAAAATTTAACTTGATAGATATAAATCTATGAATCTAAAATAATTACCGTGAATTTGATAGAAAAGCAGTTCGTGCGCACATGGCAACCCATAACCTGTCCGCAACTGACAACCGCATTCCTCATTATTCGGCCGTTGGAGTTCTTCAAAAATGTAATTCAAAGCATAATGTGAAACTTGACCCAACAACTCTATAAATTCGGGTATGTTGTAATCATGTTTGAGCTCATTTATGCTTCTATTGAAAGACTCTTTTATTGCGGTTTCTTGGCCAATAATAATTTTATCGATTGACGTCAACAACGTGTCTAGGTTGGCTTGTGTGGTGCCGAGATACTTTTTCAGCAACGCGTGTTGACTCTCGACTCTACAAGTTGTTGATTCACCATAGGCGAGGTATTGATCGGTGAAAATAGATACAAACATGTATTTATAGTTCTCCAACCAATTATTCAAATACTGGTATACCTCTGGAAAATAAGTAAAAGCAATTAACTAATAAAATAAAAATATCAATAAAAATATCAATAAATTTTTTTGAATAATATGCTAAGAATAAACAAGTACCTTCATACCCGACCAATAACTCTGTTAGTTTTTTATAATGGTGATCAAATGCTTGTTCAGTTGGAGATTTAACCATGATGTCCCATCTACTTTGTACGATATCCCACTCCTTCTTTATTCCAAATTTGTTTCTGCAATACCAGAGAATATTATTTGAAATATGCCATCTACAGAGTAATTTCTGAGCGTTCGGGAATTCTTCTCTACATGCTCCCATTAAGGCTAAATCTCGGTCCGTTATGATAACACGTGGGTAATGAACCTCGTCTATCACCTTCTTCACACATTGCAATACCCAACGAAAATTAGGTCCTTGTTCTTGGTCTAGAAAACTAAACCCCATTGAAAATGTTTTGTTTGTTGAAGTAAATCCGACTATTTCCATAAAGGGCAGTTTAAACAATGTGGTATTGTAAGTGGAGTCCATTAGCATAACTTGTGGGAATGTACACCATATCGCATATGATGTTGGATGAACAAAAAAAAGCTCCTCGAGCTCGTTGGTAACTTCATTTATCCTCTCGTAGTATGTATAACATGTGCGCGTCAGATGTGACAAAACAAGTTGGATTGGAGTTCTATCACCTCTTATGACATTGCGTATCTTATTTTGCGCGTTATACACATTTCTAAGGTTAGAAACGTTATCTGGATTGCGATCCTTTATTGTCGAAAGTATATAACGTGGCGGAACGTTATACTTTGACAATTCTTCTACCAACCCGAACTCGTCTTCATTCAGTCGCATTGCGTATGGGTGACCCTCCAACGACGATGCATATGGATGATTATGCTCGTCTCGCTTCACCGTCAACTTCCAAATATCGTTAGTTTTGTAATACTTTGCCACTAACGCGAATGGACAATTAGTTTTAACGGTACCGGTGCGCCGTTGAATATCGGATTCTGAACTTCGAGATATATATTCTCCACCCTTTTCACAAATATACTCGATCTTATGTATATACCCGTTCTTATCTTTGCTTCTTCGCTTAACAATAACAAAACCTAGGTTTCGAGCTATATTTTGGGCCCAATCAGTTAATTCATTGTGCGTACTGAACACCTATAAAAATTAAATAAAAAAGGATCAAGACATTTTAATTAAACTATTAACAAATTTAATTAAACCAGTAATACATTTTATATAAATATTTATATAAAAAAATAAGATAGAAACTAGAAAGAAAAACTAGTTATTTCACCTTACATTATTAAAAATTTAGTCTATGGATAAAAAAATAAGGTAGAAGCTAGAAAGAAAAAAGAAAAAACTTTATCCGTTTTATTTAAAAGTAAAACAAATAGGGGATTATTTATCTTTTTAAAACTTTATCCAATCTTTAACAGAGATTTGACCATTGCCCTCACTTCTTACACCACAAACACACACTAATCACACACACACACTAGTTTATCCATTTCATGTGATCATCATCTTCCACCAAAAAATCTTGATTTTTTTTCATACCCATAAAAAAAATCTTGAATTTTTTTAAATACCCATTAAAAAAGTATTGATTTTTATTAATACCCATTTCTTAAATCTTTAAAATTTGTAAAAATTACTCAAAAAAAAAAAAAAGTTGAAAAAAGATCAACATGTCATCTACACTAGCATCAAATGGGATGGTGTTAGCTACGGCCATGGCTGCCGTCTCCGGCACCGTACTCCTCCTTGCCTTCCGCCTCCAAAAACCACCGTCCACCACCACCATCTCCGGCACCGGCGCTGCTCAATTCTCAGTCAACCATCACCATCCAAGACCCTGCATCTCTTCAGGTTCATTTGTTGATTCATTTTCTTGAATTTTGGTTTGGTCAAACTTACCGTTCATTTCTCTCTCACACACACATAACTGTCTTGAAGCTTTCTCTCTCACCAAGAAAAGTGTGTTTGTGTATGTTTCTGAAGCTAATCTCCATTAAAGCATCAATCTTTTTCATGCCCACCATTTTTTAATAAATACCCAGGTGAGAATTTGTTCCAATTTTTTATTCTTGATTATAAAATTGAATCTTTATTTTATTTATATTTATATTTAGCCTAGACATTGTTGGTTCTGTCTAATTTTTTAATTTCTTGAAATTAATTTTTTGGTAATTCTAATTTTTTAATTTCTTGTAATTATTTATCAGTGTTCTTATATCTTTTTTTATTCATTTTTATTCTTATTTCTATTAAGATTTGCGTTCATCGATTTTTATTCTTGTTTTGAATATGTTTCTGGTGGATCTTGGTAAAAATCTAGGCTATGATGAATTTTTATAAATTATTTATCGTTTGGTAAATCTAATGGACTGTAAAACATGAATTTTCTGTTTTGCAACATTTGTTTTACCAAAAATGATATAAATAAATTTCTGAGCCTTTCGTTATTATTATATGTTTATTAACAAAAAATTAACAAGAAAATAATGATTAAAAGCTTGTATGTGTAAAAATAAAATACCTGGTTTGTGTGAAACGGAGAGTTATTCATATCGTTGAATAATATTAAAAACCCGACTGTATTTGTTTATAAAACCTAATAATTTCACCTTTTTTTATATAGAAAACGAGAGAAATATTTATAACTAATGTGTTTTTATAAAAAATATTCGTCGGATTTTATAGATTTTTGAAAAAAACATAAAGAATCAAAAATCTGAAAAGTAAAAACGATTAGACATAAAGTTGACATAAAGTTGACATAAAGCAAAAAGAAAGAAAAGATCGTGACGTAAAGCAAAAAATTCGTCTGATTATCATTTCGATTTTTTTTTAAACTTTGACATATTAATACACAACTTGACACTTAAAAAGTACTTTTAGACAAATTGTACAAAAAGTACAACAACTTGACATTGCCATGCATTTCTTTATGTCGATACGGTAAATAAGGCAAAATATAGGGGGGGTTGGGTAATAGGGGGGGTCTTCATAACAACACCCAATTAAATTATATCCTTTACAAAGAATGTAGGATATGAAGAAATTAGATTAATGCTTAAAAGGGCTTTTCTTTTCTTTAAAGTATATCTCCTTCCTAATATGAATAATTTATGCAATTAACAAGTTATTAGACGCTTGTATAAATTCTAAAACCGTTTTTGTTATGAACGATATATGCAAAAACATTTCCTACAATGACTATACATGCGTTTTCATAACCCGGTGAACAAAACCTGTAATATTTTTTTTAAATATACAAAAAAGTATATGTCTAAGTTCTAACTAGGGAAGAACCTATAATTTAAACGTAAGGGGCCATTCGCCCTCCTTTTCTTTTTGTCGTATGAGACAGGCTTCCAGATGATTCATTCTTTACTTATTCTATTAAAAGAAATGAGAGATAAACTTTGCTTTTAATCAAAGTCTTGAATGCTCTTGTGCGGGAGATCAACAATGCTCAGCAAAGCCTTATGGAACATGTGACAGGAAACAAGGTCTAACCATTTCTCGGTCATGATAACATGTTCATGAAAAGCAAGGTGGTCATCGCGATCCCTTGTTCCGTCGTAAGTACCAACTATGGAAGACACCCAACTCGTAGAATTTGGAATTTACCATTAAGATTTGCATTTTTGTTGTTCGGAAGCCCCTTCTTTAGCCATGTTTTCTGGTGGGTGATTTTTTGGCTCTGACTCCTTCTGTTGTTTCAATTATTCAACCAGTTGTGCTACAATGAATTCGGGTTCTCCACTACGTTCCGGAGCTGGTTTCAAGGTGGAAGCAAGTAAGACAACAAGTCATTTTGAGTTGGAGTTGGAGGTGGATGCGGATGTGGTGGTGTAACCGGGTCCATAAAAACTTTCAAGATTTCTTGTTTGTTATGAACCTGGAAACGATTGGGTTATGGGTGGACCTTCCTCCAAATTTGTTAGTAGTGACATTGTTAACACGGTTTGTTGGGCGGTTACAAATGATAGTAAAAACAATGAATGATTTCTACACTAATTACTCTATACTGCTAATGTAATATAAGATAAGTGGGGATCGAACCCGAGGAACACGTGATAAGATTTTTTTATTTATAATCTTCGAAAACAAGTACGTAATAATAAGGGGTTATGAAATAATGTTTAAACAAAGTATTTAGTTTACTCATATTCAAGTTTGTACTAAAAGACATTAACAAGCTCTAACATCTTTTTTCCAAATTATTTACATCAAAACAAGCTATTTGACATAAATCTAACTTCCTAATTCAAGTTTAAACAAGCTGAACAAAAAATATCATTAACGTGTTGTGTAAACATTCCAAACAATGATTATCGTTTCACAAAATATCGGAATGTAATAATTGTGTTATTTAATTAACATTAAATGAACAACGTTTGCTTACTTGTTATTAGATTTAAAACAATTACGGATCTCATAATCTAAATTATAACAATTGTGAATCAATAACCTAACTAAGGTGATCAACCAAAGTTAAGAATCGACTCAAACATTAATCGTTAAACAAACATAATCAATAAATAGGGATAAATAAACATGAATTTCATAAATGAAAATGCATAATCAAGTCTAGGTTAAAACCAAATACAAGATAAAGTATCCACTCATGGCTTGAAACAACATACAATTAAACATAATTCAATGTTGCGAATGCTTATTGTTTGATCAAAAGATCGTCAAACACAAAAATGGGATGTTTGGGTGGATTCAACCTTCGATCTTCTGTCGAAACATTGCAAACCTACTAAGTTCTTCACGATCCTAAGGTGATCAAGGTTGAAGGTGATGTAGTGTGGTGTTCTTGTTGTGAGCACTATGAACAAGATGATAGAGTTTGTGTAAGTATTGTAGATGAGGATGATGATGATCCTTGAGGTCTGGTTCCAGCGTTGGTAATTATAGCCAACGTCCTTCAAGAGCGCTTAATTTCTGGCTATTTAATGATCATTATGTCTCCATTGATGACATATATAATGACCCAACTTTCGTCTCATTACACCAAACGTAACGTTAATATAATTAATATGTGTACAACATTCATTAGTCGACTGCCCTACCAGGGAGACTACCATGTCAGACTGTCATGCCATGAAAGCTACCTTGTGTGGATGGCCGTCAAGCCAGGAAAGCTACCATGCCAGGATGGCAAAGGTTATTAGATGGCTATCACGTCAGGCTGGCCACCATGCTTGAATACCATGTTAGGAAACTATCCAGCCATGTTGGCCACCGTTTCTGGCTATCGTCACGTCAAGAAAGTTTTTGTACTTCCAAACTCTCACCAGGCTAAAACCCAGGCGGGTGGAAGCTCTCATCCAGGCCTTTTACCAGCCTTGCCATACCTAGCCGACAACTGGATTCTGCGCGTTTTATCAGCCTGCCCATATCCAGTCGGCGACTGGATTCTACCAGCCGACGGTTGGCTTCTGCCAGCCGGGCTCCTTGTCACTCGGGTGTGTTAGGTGTTTCGGATAACACTTCGTGTACGTAACCAGACCATACCTTGTGATCTCACCCGGTATGTTAGTCTGACAACACGATGTCATCAGGTACTTAACCGGACCATACCTTGTGATGTCACCAGATATGTTAGTCGGATAACGCTATGTCAAGTACGTAAACATACCATACCTTGTGATGTCTGTTGGATGTTATGGTGTTTGTGTTAGGGTGTTTGACGTTGATCAAGCATGTTCCTTACTAATATTATCACTTACAAACACTGAACTAATGTTGAAATGAGGATATTAACTTCAAAGATAGATTCCCCTTGCTCCTTGGTCGTTCTCTGCTTGCTAGATAATGAAAAACTGATAGATATACTAAAATTGTGCAGAATGTGGAAATAACCGAAATTCGACTTTTTAGGTTCGGACCCGAGCGGGTTGGTTTTAACCGGAAATGGGAGGTGACCCGAGCAGGTTTCTCTGCTTCACTAACTAGGTCTGGGCGGGTCAGGTCAAAACCACGAATGTTTTATCTCTTTTGTATTTGCGCTCTCGTGTTTTGTTTCGATGGCGATCAGAACCTCCTGTCAACTCATTCAGCGTAACTCGGCCTCGGCGGGTCAAATTAGACCCACACTAGTTTCGTCTCCGTTTTTCGTTTCAACTCCCGTTTGTCCGATTACGCGCATATCTTCTAATGCGTGTAAAAACATATGAAAAAGTTGAAGTACAAGGAATTTGGTTTGTGAACTAGGAAATATATAAATGCAACTAGATATGCATGTTTATGTACGTTATGCAATACTAAAACCAAATACGCATGCTGAAAGATGGGTTAAAATGCATTTTAGAGAGATGTTTGACAGTAGACATAAGCAAGGTCAGACAGGAGACTCTTAAAGCCACATATGCATGAGCTTGAACCTCGGGTGGAGAACATTGATCCAAATTCAGTAGAGTTGTCCACAAGTGTCGTAATGTATGAGGATACATGTCTCTAATAAGGTAGAACCTAGTTCGGACACCAGACAATATTTTATCTGAGATCTTCTTTTCTCTCATTACTTGATAGGTGTCGGGACATTTAAATTTATAAGAGGTGGGGAATTAGCCTAGATTCTTCTACCACTACTTGTGCAGGATGTATAATTACCAATTATGTAGTAAGCAGTAAGAATAAAATCTTTACGCTGTAATTACCAAATTCCAGCTAACACCCAAAACAAAACTTGTTGCTCTTGACGTTACGGCTCTTCTCCAATTTAAATCACCTCAAACGGAGTCCGTATGAAGAAGTTATGACCAAAAAGTGAAGGTGCGTCAAACTCATTCTCACGAATGATTTTCACTATCACTTTCGTAAATAACGAATGAATATCTCTAAGACCATTACTAGTACACATACACCCTATCCTTCACCATTACCTTTAATATCATTTACTTTCGTTGACCAAATACTCGAGCTCTACGTCGTGTACTCATTCATTCTATACGTCGTATTGGAATGAATTTTGGGGTCGTTACATTTCCTATTCCAAGCAATTACCTTTTTACATGTGTACTCCCATTGGGCTGACCCTTGATACCTAAACCACACCGGTTTAGCCATTATCCCCAGATTCCGTAACCGAGGCTCCTCACCTTTCCCCTCATCACTCCTCCCCTGATCTACCTTAGCTTCGCGATGACCTCTGATCAACTCACCTTGATCGCCCTGTGATTACACCTCAAACTCGACATGTTCCCCAGAATCTGTAGCACCAACCTTTGCACACCTATCCGAGGAGTAAACACATCTCTTTGTCCTTGTTCAATAAACCGTAATGGAACCCCTCGTCACCTTTACCCTACTATTTAGGCAATGGTGTATCCGTCTTTCTCCAACGTACCCAAAGAAATCAAGCTTCTTCTCAACTCCAGAATGTAGCGCACACCCTTGAGAACATAACTTGAACCCTCTATCGTATGTACTTTCACCTTACCTATATATCGTCTCCTAGTAGCACTGCTCCAGCATCGAACTCCTCTAAATTATACGAAACTTCCCTCATAGACGTCATGTGATACGACCCTCCAAAATCCATAACCCATTTCTTTGGTATCTCCTCACTCACCGCCATGATTAAGTCTCCATCGTCATAACCATCGAGATATGAACACAAACTCGATTCCCCATCCTTTTTGACGAAACCCAATTCCGACCCGTTTCGATTGGGACAATCTCTTTTCAGGTGATCCTCGGAAGAGCACACATAACACCTCAACTTATAAGTTCCTTTACCTCGTGATTGTGAAATCCCTCTTCCATGAGATATATTCCTGTGATCAGACCTTCCCCTCACATATAACCCATCACCTACCTCACCCTTTGCTTCCCCTCTTTTCTTCAGCTCCTGTGAATTAAGAGTAGACAAGACATCTTCCAGCGTCAGAGCTTCCCACCTATATAGCAATGTCTCCACAAAGTTCTCATACGACGGTGGTAATGATGTAAGCAATATAAGCGATCAACTTATTGAAGTTATCCATATGTTCCGATATTTTCTTATCAGAACCCATATACAACATGTATAACTTCATCTTCAAGTACAACCTCGTTGCTAAAGAGTTAGTCATATACCTTGACTCTAACCTTAACTACACCGCACATGTAGAGGTCTCCTTTACAACCTCTCGTAAAATCCGGTTTCCCAGACATAGTAGTATGGCACTATGTGCCTTCCTGTAAGGTTCAGAAGCCAAAAGCGCAACTTTTGCATCCTCGGTGGTACCGTCGAGAAATTTATCGATGGCATTTTCCCATCCATACTAGATCAACACGACCCTCATCTTTACCCGCCATAACCCGAAGTCATTATACTCGTCGAACTTCTCAACATCAAAATTCGCTACTAACGTCATCCTTTCGTTACTCCTTCTTGTAAATCGTACCCCTTTAGAAAACCCTAAAGACGATTATCCAAGTATCCCAGTCACAACTTGCTCCGAAGTCACAAACCCGTAACTTGTTACGCAAGAAAACCCGACTGAACTTGAAACACAAGATCCGTGTAAGACCCGGTACCATTGCTTATCCTTCTTGAAACCGATGACTTGTTCCCCCACGAACCGCACCGTACCTTGATACGCAAGTGAACTCGATCACCCACGAACCCTAGCACCACCTTCCTTTTCTTTCCTCTCTTGCAAAACTCGGATCGTAACCAAACACCTCCACGAAACTGCGTGGGATACGTAAGCAACTCGAAAAACCATAACTTGAACACCAAGTTAGATTTGCCAAACTCTAATTTATGTGGTATATTGATGTGTATTTTATAACATAAAATTATTTAAAGTTTAGAAAAGGATTTTACCAAAGTAGATTAACACACAATACAGGCAGTGTACCTGATCGTACGATAATATAGATTCAGTAAGTCCGGATCGAACTCAGGGAACGTGTATTTATATCCGTTATCTCAAATTATATAATTAAACTAAATAAAGCAAGTAAATATGGGGGGCGTTTTAGTTCTGTGAGAACATATTTCAGAAAACAAATAACTAAATTAAAATAGCAATTTAATTAACTAAGTGGAATTGCGGATGAAAAACTGTTTCGAAAAGACTTTTAGATTTAATCAATATTAAAAAGCAGTGATTACTTGGAATTACGTTTCACCTGGATCATGAATAACAAGAATGTGTTTGATTGGTTTAACTGTGATTTCTATAATAATTAGACTTCCTGTTAGAGTTATCTAATCCTACAATTTTAGAGAAAGATCATACGACTAATCGTACATCAAGAGTTATCTTAGATTATCCACTCTAAATTGTGCTTTAACTTCACTATTATTTACAATTTAATCTTTCGACTACGAATTAACAAAAGTCTCAATTATTCAATTTTGATATAATTGTCATGTTCGTTCAATTCATTAAATTACTAATATCTTAGCCTATCTCAATTAAGTCTCAAGCTACAATTATCTAATAAATCATATAATCGTAAATAACTGATAAACTTATAAGAACGCTAGTTATGATATAGATCTATCAGTCACGCTAAGTAGTAAATTTAATGACTTTGAATAAATATGGATCGCGATTAAACGTAAATAATAACGGAAAAACCAATTAGTTCAAACATAAACTTAATTAAACATAGATCCAGGTTCAACAATCCAAGCAATCACTTAAGGAGTTTTAGCTCATGTTGGATTGTAACAAAATAACAATAAAATTCTTAAACAAAGACATTGTATCAAGAAAATAATGAAATAAGTGCAAACCAAAAGTAGCAAACTTCAAAGATGATTAAAGAGATTAATCAAAGCTTCCTACGGGATCAAAGACTTCTAGGACTCTCCTTGCAGCTCTCCAGGTCGGATGTAGGGTGAAAATATGGAATAAGATCCTTAAAACCCGAACCCTAGAAGCCCTTTAAATAGATATCTGAACCGCCCTATTTAGCCGGCGACTGGCTGAATTCAGCCGGCGGCTGGAATACGCGGGTGGAAAAGTTGCTTCCGCGGCACGTTTAGGAACAAATGGTGGAAATTTAATCCAGCCGCCGGCTAAAATGCTTCAGCCGCCGGCTGTTTTCCGGTCTTCACTTTTGTTGCTCGTTTGTCTCCGTTTCAAGCCGGTTTTAGCTCCTTTTCGCTCCATTATCCAAATATAACTCTAATCTGCAATTATAACTGAAAATATACCAGATCATAACAAAAGTTGCAGAAAACTAGAGTAAATATGAGAAATATGATTACAAAATATCGATTATTTTAAGCATATCAAATCCCCCACACTTGAATCTTACTTGTCCTCAAGTAAACTATCAGATTTAGAACAAAACAATCATCTCCAATAAAAATAAAATACCCAACGAATCAAGTAAATTACAAAAAATTTATTTACGAAGATGAATTTAACAATTACCAAGCCAAAATTTAAATGCATAACTAAACATCTCACGATTTGGGAAGTATAACACTCAATCACTCAAAAAGCTAATCTAAGTGTAATATATATGTGAAATCGCTCAAAGCTCAGTCATGACAAGTATTCTATCATAGGCTTGATAACGATACCCTTCTCCACCAATAGAGTCTAAGTAACTAGTTCAGAGGACTTATGGTCATATCAATAGGTGATGGGTAAAATAATGGAAAAATGGGATGAAAGTGAATTATAATGAATGATATGAAACAAATAAATTCCAATTAGTCTACAAATCCAAATATTTTAGTCAAAAACCATATTACTTTCAAAACTCGATTGATTATCCCTAATGGCTCATTCTGATGAAACTCCCAAGACCAAACTTCGCCTTAATTCTTCAACGGTTCGATTGAGAATTTTATTTCTCGCAAATTTCGTTAAATCACTTCAACAATTATTGGTTACCTAGTACGGGCTTTAATAAATATATTTTTTCTGTTTTTTTTTTTATTAAAGACACCGCTCAAAAGGTCCATCAAAATCATGAATAACTCTTAAACTTATATCCACATGTAACTTCTTTCGTGAACTTAAGTAACTTAAACAATTCCATGCCATCATATATAACAATCCGTCTAATAATCAACCAAGTTAAGAAAGAGGAAAATTTTCAACAAAAATATCTGGATTAAACGACTTAGACATTTAGGCTCAATTTATGGAATATATATATGGAAAGGTGATAAAAGAAAAAGGTTTGGCGCAAATATGGTATCTAAACGTCAAAAACACTAAAAACGAGTGTTCGATAGGTAGTGTGAGTCAAATAACCAGTGTAGCTACCGACTATAAGAAACGAATAGGCCAATCAACGGGTTAACAATCCTAATTCTTTTGCCTCTTTCCTAGTTACTAATAAGTAAAACTTATGCTCATTCATAGTCTCGAAGCGTATACAGTGTCAAGTTCTAAAGTCTACAAGTCACCGGCACACTCATAAAAATTGAAGATAAAAGCATATAAAATGTATGCTATAATGGCTCAAATCCTCACAATTATGTAACGGGTAGGTGTGCCTAGTTATGCAACTAGTTAAAACTAATTACGAGAAACATGTCAAAATTTTTTAAATTTTCACACAAAATGTTCCTAAGGACAAATCGATTCTTTCCTAACCCCTTCCCCACACTTAAACAATACAATGTCCTCATTGTAAAAAAAATCAGTGAATAAGTGTAAAAAGAAAAAGAGAAAGGAAGAAAAAGAACTCCCCCATTTAGATGTCGAAATGCTGTGAAAGGAGATAGCAGTGGAAAGAATGTATGGCTGTAAAAGCATAACGTCCTCAAAAAATCTGCATAGCTCTCCATTGAAAATTTGAATTTTCGGCATTACTTCCACTAAAATCGGTGATATTCTAAAATGGGAAAAAACACATGCACACAATGATTAAGCACCATGAATAAATAAAACAGTACATAATAAATCCATAATACAAATTCAAACAATCCATAGCGAGAAAAGAAAAATAATAGTCTCAAATAAACCAAAATACATAACACCCATATCATCACATGTCTGGCCACTGTCCTCTCCAGGATGCCCTCTGACGGTCCTGAATGGCTGGCTGCTCCTCTTCATCTTGCTGTCGCTGAGCCTCAGTAGGAGGATAGTAGTGGGAAGTGGACCACAGAAGGTGGCGATCATCAAAGGTCGAGGAGGAAGGCTGGTCCTGGTCCATAGGAGCGTCACCGCCAAAAGAATGATAAGACCCGTCGTACGCCTGATAGCTAATACCCGCACGCTGGTGGTACTGGTACAACACCTCATCCTGATAGCGGTTCCGGCTGTCAAACTCAGTCTGCAAATATCCGACCTGGTTGCTGACCATGCTAATGTTGGAGTTGAGATCGTAGTAACGATCCTCCATGCGGTCAGCGAATGAGTCGAACCGAGAAGACATCTGCCCCATGCTCGATGTCAATGCAGCGATCTGAGCTGTCAAATCCGTCTCCTGAACTGGTGGAGCATCCTCATCATCTGACTCCTCTATACCCCGACTACTGCTCTCTCCAGCTGCCCGTCTAATTTCTTTTTAACAAAAAGGATGCCAAACCACGATTACTCCGCTGGATTTTACTTTTGCAGGAATTTGATATTGAAATTCAGGACAAGAAAGGAGCGGAGAACTTGGCGGCAGACCATTTGTCTAGGTTGGAAAACCCGGAATTGGAGAGGCTGGATGAGTCGGTAATACGGGACACTTTCCCCGATGAAGCTCTAATGACGGTCAAAGTAAGTGACGAGGTACCTTGGTTTGCTGATATTGCTAATTACTTGGTTGCCAAAACCCTTCCCACGAATAAAACTTATCAGCAAAAGAAGCGATTCTTCGCTGATTTGAAACATTATTTTTGGGAAGACCCGTTTTTGTTTCGTGCTTGTGCAGATGGCGTAATTCGGAGATGTGTTGCTGGTGAAGAAAAGGACAAGATTTTACGCCATTGCCATTCGGGACCTGTAGGAGGACATCATGCTGCAAACTTCACAGCCAAACGTGTTTTTGATGTCGGGTTCTATTGGCCATCAGTGTACAAGGATGCTCACGAGTTTGTGAAGAAATGTGACGCTTGTCAACGGACTGGTAATATTTCCTCGCGCGATGAGATGCCACAAACGGGCATCCAGGTATGTGAAATTTTCGATGTCTGGGGTATTGATTATATGGGACCCTTTCCTTCAAGTCGGGGAAATAAATATATTTTAGTAGCCGTCGACTACGTATAATCCAGCGGAGTAATCGTGGTTTGGCATCCTTTTTGTTAAAAAGAAATTTCAAGGCAGAATGGTCAGTAAATACAATAGTTTTAGACATAATTAAGTAAGATCTAAATTTATCAAAAGCAAAAACAACAGCGAGCAATTCTTTTTCAGTGGTGGTGTAATTTTCCTGCGCATCTGTAAGGGTTTTGCTTGCGTAGTAAATTGGTTTAAATCTTTTCTCAATCCGTTGTCCTAAAACTGCTCCGACCGCAGAATCGCTCGCATCACACATCAGCTCGAACGGTAAATCCCAATTGGGACTAGTCATAATCGGTGCTGAAATCAGTCTTTCTTTCAAAATGTTAAATGCAGTTAAACAAGATGAAGAAAAATTAAATTTACAATCTTTTTCTAGAAGTTGATTCATTGGTCGCGCAATTGTAGAAAAATCTTTGATAAAACGTCTATAAAAACCTGCGTGACCTAGAAAACTCCTTACCGACTTGACATTCGTTGGTGGGGGTAATTTCGAAATAGCTTCAATTTTGGATTGATCCACCTCGATCCCCGCACTTGAGATTTTGTGTCCTAGAACAATTCCTTCGCGGACCATGAAATGACACTTCTCCCAGTTAAGCACCAAATTGGATTGTTCACACCTCGCCAACATTTTCTCCAAGTGTTCCAGGCATGAATCAAATGAATCTCCAAAGACCGAAAAGTCATCCATAAAGATCTCCATAAATTGCTCCACCATATCGTGAAAGATTGCCATCATACACCGCTGAAAGGTAGCAGGTGCATTGCACAGACCGAATGGCATTCTTCGATAGGTAAACGTGCCAAAGGGACACGTGAAGGTGGTCTTTTCTTGATCCTCCGGCTCAATGGGAATCTGGAAGTAACCTGAAAAACCATCTAAGAAACAATAAAAGGCTTTCCCGGCTAACCGTTCAAGCATTTGATCAACAAATGGTAAAGGGAAATGATCTTTGAGGGTGGCGTCATTCAACTTGCGGTAGTCAATGCATACACGCCACCATGTTACCGTTCGTGTAGGAATCAGCTCATTCTTTTCGTTGGCAACAACTGTCATACCGCCCTTTTTCGGAACCACATGCACCGGACTCACCCATGGACTGTCAGAAATTGGGTATATGAGTCCCGAATCCAGCAACTTGATGATTTCCTTCCTCACCACATCCTTCACTTTCGGGTTTAAACGTCGAAGCGGTTGCACGACCGACTTGAAATCTGTCTCCATTAGAATTTTGTGTGTACAAAATGATGGATTAATTCCCCGAATATCAGTGATCTTCCATGCAAGAGCTTGCTTGTGAGCTTTAAGTACCTGTAACAAACGATCTTTCTCCCCACAAGATAAGTTAGAAGAAATTATAACGGGTAAGTCACTTGTACCTTGCAAATATGCATACTCCAGATGTGATGGGAGTGGTTTCAATTCCAGTTTGGGTGGTTCTTCAATCGATGTTTTGATCTCCATAATCTCAGCTCGTGAACATGGAACACCGTGAACCGAAATCCCTGAACTGGGCAGTCCAGCCGCCGTCTGGGAACTCCCAGCCGCCGGTTGACTCTTCAGCCGCCGGCTGGCTTTGGACAGCCGCCGGCTGGATTTAGCTGGTGGTTTTTCTTCGTTTGTTTCCTGATTTTCGGTGGTCAGAGTAGACTTGACTTCCTCCAATAGCATATCAAACTCAGCTAACTCTTTTGCAGAGTCGAAATCTCCACTGCAGCCTTCAGTAATGAATGAATCAGTTTGATCATCCTCCAGTAACATCTGCACAAACTCATCATCGGAAATGTCATAGGCATTTAAATAATAACAAGTATCATCTACTACAGAAGGATATTCCATTGAATCATTAACATTAAAAACAACTTTCTCGTCTCCTACTTGCATGGTGATTCTACAGTTAAAAACATCAATCAAGGAGTGAGAAGTGGCTAAGAATGGACGTCCTAGAATTATCGGTACTCTAGGGTCTTCAACCATATCAAGAATCACAAAATCACAAGGGAACACAAATTTGTCTACTTTAACAAGAACATTTTCAACAACTCCCCTAGGATATTGAACAGAGCGGTCAGCTAATTCAATGCACATACGAATAGGTCTGGGTTCTCCTAAACCTAATCTAGCATACATGGAATATGGCATCAAATAAATACTTGCTCCTAGATCAGCTAATGCATTGTTCACAGTTAAATTGCCAATTAAACAAGGAATAGAAATAGCGCCTGGATCGCTTAATTTCGGAGGTAACTTGTTTTGCATCAATGCGGAACAGCGGGCATTCATGGTGACCTTGGAAGCGTCTTCCAGCTTACTCTTATTCGTCACAAGATCCTTCAAATATTTCACATACTTTGGCATTTGAGCAATCGCCTCAATAAACGGAATATTAATGTGAAGCTGTTTCATGTTCTCGAGAAATTTGTGGTAAGTGACAGTGTCTTTGTCCTTCTTCAAAGCATCAGGGTATGGAACAGAAGGTGTGAAGTCCTTAACCACCGGTGTGGTTTTCGGCTTCGTAGTGGCGACCGGTGGATTTTTCTTCGAGATCAGTGGCTCAGCCGCCGGCTGGAAAATGTCAGCCGCCGGTTGGGTTGCAACAGCCGCCGGTTGGCTTTCAGCAGTAGCAGAATTTTTCGGTGCATCTGCTTTCTCGTGTCCGTCTTCTTTGTCAACCTGTTCAAAATTAAAAGGAACTTTGTTAGTAACACCTGTAAAAGAAGAATTGAGAGTTTTACCACTTCGGGTGGTAACTGCTTTGACGTGATCTCGAGGATTTGTTTCCGTGAAGCTCGGTAGCTGTCCCGGAAATCTTTCTTGTACTACTTTCGCTAGTTGTCCCATAGTGCCTTCTAGTTGCTTAATTGAAGCGCTTTGATTACGGATGATGGAATCAGTGTCATCCATTCGCTTGATCGTGGTTTGCATAAACTGATTATTTGTGGTCATGAGTTGTTTCATCAGTTCATGTAAATCGTCTTTAGGTGGAAACGGTCCCTTAGGAGTCTCCTTAGCATAGAACCCCGGTGGTCCTTGCCGATATGGTTTCTGCCCATTTGAATTTCCTTGATTGTTGTTTTTCCCTGATTGTTGTTGTAGGGCTTGCGATAACCATTGTTGTCTCCTCCTTGGCGATAGTTGTTGTTATTCCTGTCTCCTCCTTGGTAATCTCCATACATTACCTCTTCAGTGGCTTCTTCCTCATCCTTCCTAGGGCAATCCTTTGTCAGATGGTATCCGTTGCAAATGTCGCAACCGAATTGAATAGCATGAACTTTTTCATTGACGCGCTTGATGTCTCTTCCCATACTGTCCAGCTTGTTAGTTATAGCAGCGAGACCGTCACTGTTATCTGCCATTTTCCTTCTTCCTTTACCACCGTCTTCCCACAGCTTGGAGTGTTTAGCATGTCCTTTGATGGCAGCCCAAGCATCAGCTGGAATTTTCCGTGGGATTTTTCCTTCAGAGTCTAACTCGTTACGAGTTTGACGATCAACCCCTTTGTAAAATGTCTTGATAACCTGTTGATTGTTGAGATCATGCTGGGGACATTTATGTAACATGTCTTTGTAGCGCTCCCATGCTTGATAAAGTGATTCATCAACGTCTTGAGTGAAATTCCTGATGTCATCAATCATTTTAGAGGTTTTGGAAGGTGGACAGTAATTCTTCAAAAACTTGGCCCTAAGATCGGCCCATGTAATGATTGAATTAGCCGGTTCGTTCCCAATCCACCGTTTTGCGTTTCCTTTGAGTGTCATCGGAAACACTCGCAACATAACAGTCTCCTTCGTCACACCAGGAATAGTGTAAGCATCAGCAATCTCGATGATCTTCTCCACATGAACATTAGCATCTTCATTTTCGTCTCCATTAAAAGGGTTCTCTCTAAGTTCTTTAAGAAACTGGCCCTTAAGCTGGAAGTCGGCTCCTCGAGTGATAGCTGGGTTGGGAATGTCTGTTGCAACATTCGGGGTAAGAGCATAGTACTCCTCCAAGGTGATCTCATTAATGTTGACTGCCATTTCGTGTTCTGATTCTTCGGATGAATCGGAATCTGTTACGGGAACTGGTTTCTCTTCTTCTTGATCAGACAACGGGTTGTATTCCTCTTCAGAAGATGGCATAAACTCAGATTCGAAACCTTCGTTTTGGTGAACTTTAAAACTGGTGATGGGTTGAGCTTTCGGGGAAAACAATCTGCGTCGAAAACGAAAAACTTTCTCCGGATCTTCGAATGGCTCTACAAGATTTGGATTTGAACTCCGGGTCATGCAAAACCTATAAGAACAGAGGAAAATATGTCAGTAGCCCGTGATAACTGAAAATTAAACGAACCGAACAGTTAAAATTACAATTAAACGAAAAATAAACTAGCAGCTGCTAATCAGCCGGCGGCTGGATATAATCAGTCGCCGGCTGTATTCCAGCCGACGGTTGTTTTACTTCAGCCGGCGGTTGAAAAGCTCTGTTCGTACTTTTTCTGAAAAATTGAAACCTCAAAAATTCGATTAGTCCAATTAACAATTATCACGTAATAAACAGTAAAATTAACTTCCAGAAAGATGAATCTTTCCAAAAAGATCGAATAATTAAAAACTCAAAATTACGAATAAAAATAGCTACCGTTCCCCGGCAGCGGCGCCAAAAACTTGATGTGTATTTTATAACATAAAATTATTTAAAGTTTAGAAAAGGATTTTACCAAAGTAGCTTAACACACAATACAGGCAGTGTACCTGATCGTACGATAATATAGATTCAGTAAGTCCGGATCGAACTCAGGGAACGTGTATTTATATCCGTTATCTCAAATTATATAATTAAACTAAATAAAGCAAGTAAATATGGGGGGCGTTTTAGTTCTGTGAGAACATATTTCAGAAAACAAATAACTAAATTAAAATAGCAATTTAATTAACTAAGTGGAATTGCGGATGAAAAACTGTTTCGAAAAGACTTTTAGATTTAATCAATATTAAAAAGCAGTGATTACTTGGAATTACGTTTCACCTGGATCATGAATAACAAGAATGTGTTTGATTGGTTTAACTGTGATTTCTATAATAATTAGACTTCCTGTTAGTCTAATCCTACAATTTTAGAGAAAGATCATACGACTAATCGTACATCAAGAGTTATCTTAGATTATCCACTCTAAATTGTGCTTTAACTTCACTATTATTTACAATTTAATCTGTCGACTACGAATTAACAAAAGTCTCAATTATTCAATTTTGATATAATTGTCATATTCGTTCAATTCATTAAATTACTAATATCTTAGCCTATCTCAATTAAGTCTCAAGCTACAATTATCTAATAAATCATATAGTTTCAAAAAATTGACGACGACTCGCGCATCATTGGTGGGTAAAGCTTTTGCTTCGGCCCACTTTGATACGTAGTCGACGGCTACTTTTTTGAAACAATTATTTTCCCGATTTGGTACCCCTAAAGCTTTAATTAGTGATAGAGGTACACATTTTTGTAACGCCCAACTTGAGAAGGTGTTGAAAAGATACGGTGTTAACCATAAGTTTTCAACAGCTTATCACCCCCAAACAAGCTGACAAGTCGAGGTTACTAACCGAGGCTTGAAGCGCATTTTGGAAAAGTCGGTCGGTGCAAATCGTAAGGATTGGTCCGATAAGTTAGACGATGCTCTTTGGGCGCATAGGACTGCATTTAAAACTCCTATTGGTTGTACTCCTTATCGTTTAATTTATGGTAAAGCTTGTCACTTACCGGTTGAAATTGAGCACAAGGCCTATTGGGCTTTGAAGGCTGCAAATATGGAAATGATACCTGCAGGGAAGAACAGGTTCCACCAGATACAGGAATTGGACGAGTTGCGCATGAACGCTTATGAGAACTCGGTATTTTACAAGGAACGGGCGAAGAAATGGCACGATAAGCGCATCAAGACGGATAGGAACTTCATCGACGGTGATATGGTTCTACTCTATAATTCCAGATTGAAGTTATTTCCGGGGAAATTACGGTCAAGGTGGTCGGGGCCGTATATCGTGCTAGATGTATTCCCTTACGGTACAGTGGAAATTGCCAACGAAAAGGGCGAAAGTTTTAAGGTGAATGGGCATAGATTGAAGAAATATTATGCCGATGGACGTGACAACCAGTTTGACTTATTTGGAGACGACGAGGAGATCGATCTCCATGAACGTGACGGTTAACAAACGTGGTTTGAGTCGAGCTTAACGACTTTTCACTAAACAAATAGCGCATACGGGAGACAGCCCGCTTCTTTTTCCTTTATTTTATTTTGTTCAGAAAAATTTAAAAAAATACAAAAAAATTAGAAAACAACAAAAAAAACCAAAAATATATGTACACTACGTGTTTTTCTATTTTAATCTTTGATTTTTTGTTTCAGGTTCACTTAGTTCATCATATGAGAGCTGCTAAACATGTCGGAAACCAGGTTAGATCGTGTTAAATCACCGAACGAAAAAACATTATTTTGTGAAACAGAACTATTTAGCCGGCGGCTGAATTTATTTGGCCGACGGCTAAAAGCCAGACGGCGGCTACAAATTCCAGCCGCCGGCTGAAACATCAGGTTTAAAAAAAAAATATAAACTCGTTTTTTCTCTTCCACATTCACACACACACTTATCTTAAACAAACCGACGGCTGTGTTTTCTCCACCACTTTCTTTCGTTCGATTTTCTTCAATTGTTCAATTCCATCTTTAATTCAAACACCAAGGTATGATTTCTACAATCCTCTTTCTTGTTTTTCTTTGATTTTTCATGAAGAACACAAATTGGGGGTTTTCAAATCCGAAAATGTTATGGCTTAATTTTACAATTAATTGTTAGGATTACTTCCTTAGATGATTTGTATGCTTAGGCCTTGCTTAATTTTCGATTTCCATGGTTTAATTTTGTCGAGATGTAATTGAGAAATTGGGGTTTTTGCTAGGAATTTGTCACTTGGTATTACTACAATTAGTTAATAGGTTTATTCTTTGCAACTATCTGTTGGTTATATTGAGTGTTACATTCGAATTTCCAGGTTTTAATTGACGGAAGAGATTGTATGTTTAAGTGTAATTTGGGTTGATAATTGAATTCTTTGTAGGATTTAGTTGTTAACATGTGAATTGGGATGGTAGATTAAGGAAGTGGTCTAACAGATTCAGCGGAATTTATGTGTGCAATTTCGTGGCTTGCATGTTATTTTTGATAGGGGTCGTTTACAGCAGAACAGTTCGAGCAGATTAACAGCACCTGGGCATTTAGCCGGCGGCTGATTCTGGCCAGCCGGCGGCTGAAAATTTCTGTGTGAAATTTCGTGCTTTTTATTTCGACCTGTTTTTGCGACTCCCTATTTTTTCGCGCTGTTCTATCTTACTAATATGGTTGTTCTGACTTGTTTTATGCAGATTATGGCCGACGAAAATGTTCAACAAGAGGTCCCACCTCACATTCCACTTTATGACCTTAATCACCCATACCTACGAGTCCCACTAAGGCGAGGCATAACCCAACAGAGGCAGGCAGAGATTCAGGCCAAATTGGCCAACATGCAGCAGTACCCAGTTTATGCTCCTTCCGGTATTGATTGGGGGTTTTTGAACGAGGTCATACCACATGATACACGTTTTGCATCGGGGGCTGCCGAAATTGAGGAAATGCTAGAGGTTAATTATGGGACCTTTATTTGTAGAGCTTGGGATAGATTATTTGCAATCAACGAGCCTATATACATTGAGGCTACTTACGAGTTCTACAGCTCTTTCACCTTCAACCACGCCAACTCCGATCCAACCGCCAAAACAGTGCAGTTTCTATTAGGGGGAGAGCTTAGGAAGATGACACTGAAAGAGTTTGGGGAAGCCCTTGGGCTATTTGACGAGGCCGACTTAGCACACCCGGATTTTGATGATTTCATGGCTGCCGGGATTAAAACTCCCACTTATTCAGAAAACGCAGCTATTTGGTCCATGATAGCTAGTGGAGTGTTAAGCACCGAACGGGCCCCATCATATACTCAGATCCGTGATCCGAAGGTTAGGGCCATCTTTGCTATGGTATGTTTGTTTGTCATTGGCCGGAAGTCGGGTATTGAAAAATGCCACAAGGAGGAATTGTTTTGGTTAGGGTGCATTGTGCAAAAGCGGGCCGTTAATGTCCCGTTTATTCTATCCCGTTGGATGACTAATATACTGAAGGGCGCACGACCCGGAAGTGTTATTAGGGGAGGTCATTTTGTTACTGCTATTGGTAAACGTTTGAGAATCCGTGGAGCAGGATTTGATCGGTGTACTACTTTGACACCAAAACTTGATGTGTATTTTATAACATAAAATTATTTAAAGTTTAGAAAAGGATTTTACCAAAGTAGATTAACACACAATACAGGCAGTGTACCTGATCGTACGATAATATAGATTCAGTAAGTCCGGATCGAACTCAGGGAACGTGTATTTATATCCGTTATCTCAAATTATATAATTAAACTAAATAAAGCAAGTAAATATGGGGGGCGTTTTAGTTCTGTGAGAACATATTTCAGAAAACAAATAACTAAATTAAAATAGCAATTTAATTAACTAAGTGGAATTGCGGATGAAAAACTGTTTCGAAAAGACTTTTAGATTTAATCAATATTAAAAAGCAGTGATTACTTGGAATTACGTTTCACCTGGATCATGAATAACAAGAATGTGTTTGATTGGTTTAACTGTGATTTCTATAATAATTAGACTTCCTGTTAGAGTTATCTAATCCTACAATTTTAGAGAAAGATCATACGACTAATCGTACATCAAGAGTTATCTTAGATTATCCACTCTAAATTGTGCTTTAACTTCACTATTATTTACAATTTAATCTTTCGACTACGAATTAACAAAAGTCTCAATTATTCAATTTTGATATAATTGTCATGTTCGTTCAATTCATTAAATTACTAATATCTTAGCCTATCTCAATTAAGTCTCAAGCTACAATTATCTAATAAATCATATAATCGTAAATAACTGATAAACTTATAAGAACGTTAGTTATGATAAAGATCTATCAATCACGCTAAGTAGTAAATTTAATGACTTTGAATAAACATGGATCGCGATTAAACGTAAATAATAACGGAAAAACCAATTAGTTCAAACATAAACTTAATTAAACATAGATCCAGGTTCAACAATCCAAACAATCACTTAAGGAATTTTAGCTCATGTTGGATTGTAACAAAATAACAATAAAATTCTTAAACAAAGACATTGTATCAAGAAAATAATGAAATAAGTGCAAACCAAAAGTAGCAAACTTCAAAGATGATTAAAGAGATTAATCAAAGCTTCCAACGTGATCAAAGACTTCTAGGACTCTCCTTGCAGCTCTCCAGGTCGGATGTAGGGTGAAAATATGGAATAAGATCCTTAAAACCCGAACCCTAGAAGCCCTTTAAATAGATATCTAAACCGCCCTATTTAGCCGGCGGCTGGCTGAATTCAGCTTGCGGCTGGAATACGCGGGTGGAAAAGTTGCTTCCGCGGCACGTTTAGGAACAAATGGTGGAAATTTAATCCAGCCGCCGGCTAAAATGCTTCAGCCGCCGGCTGTTTTCCAGTCTTCACTTTTGTTGCTCGTTTGTCTCCGTTTCAAGCCGGTTTTAGCTCCTTTTCGCTCCATTATCCAAATATAACTCTAATCTGCAATTATAACTGAAAATATACCAGATCATAACAAAAGTTGCAGAAAACTAGAGTAAATATGATAAATATGATTACAAAATATCGATTATTTTAAGCATATCATATATGTAAAACCCGCAAAAACTAGTAACTCACTTTCTTTCTCCAAACACCAAAAAATCCCGCAACTTGGTTAGATTATAACGCACTGGTCTAATTTCTTTTAATCCGTGTAGGCCCAATAACACTAATCAATCCAAACTCTTTTAGTGGACTTTATTAAACCACTAGCGGGCTTACTTTGTGAAAAGCCTAACAAACAAGTAACCGGACTACCTTATTCTTCCTACTTTGAAATAATCTACCAGGAAATAAAGAAAAAGAAAAGAGTTAATTATATGGGTCGTCCCTATGGTTTGCACCATTTTCACCGGTCGTTCCTATAACTTTATTATTACACCACTCGTCCCTAAGTTTGAATTTTGTTGCCTGCAGAGTCCCTATTTTGGATGTGCCGTTAAATGTGCCGTTAAGTCAGTGTCACGTGGGTGACACGTGAGGGTATTTTCGTCATTTTAATTTTCTCTCTCCAATTTAATATCCATATCTCCAAAATCCCAAAACCCCAAATTAAAAATCCCAAAAATCCATACAAATCAACACAAATCAGATTCGAAGCTAAATCAACATACAAATCTCGTAAAATTTTTGAGGTTAGTGATGGTTGTTTGGTAAAAGCATTCAATCTGAAGGTATAAATGCAAAGTCAAATGGTGAAGAAGAAGAAGAACACTACACTGATTCTCACGTTACTCTCAGATTCCGTTTCCATTTCTCTCTGACCACCGCACCCACTAAATTTCGTCGACCTTTGATTCCGTTTTCCGGCAACCTCCACATCCATCTTCCCGCGACCTCCGACGAAATACTTCATTTTCTCCATCGCCGACGGTCTACCCTCCCTCTGCGACAACCGCAACCGCCTGACCTCCAATCTGACCTTTCTCTATAATCTACAATTTTTTTTATCTACGATTGGGCGATCTACAACTCCGCCGTTGATTACTTTTTAGTTAGTTTTTTCACCATTAATTGCAAGTAGCTGAATACAAATCAAATCAAACATCAAAATTTGATCAATCCTCGTTTTTTTATAACAAAAGAAGAGAAACAGTGTGGCAACAAAAAAAATTGTTTTGATTTTGAAATTTTTTAACTTGCAGACGAAAAGGATTAAATATACCTATAGCAATTGATTTGTCATTTCTTTGAAATTTTTTAACTTACAGAGGAAAAGGATTAAACTATTTGATAACTCACAAACATTACAATATATAGTAATAAAACTCAGCCCAGTGACCCTATCTTTAATTACCTTTGCCATTACTATTTCCCCGAAAGGTGAAAATAATCTAATTAGAGCGTCATCTTCTAAAGTCCGACCCAATGTAAAGATTTGTATCATCGATTTCTTTACCAATTCCAAGACCGAAACCACCAGCAGCTCCGATGTTAGCTGCATTTAGGGATGAGTTTGGGAGAGAGAGTTTCTGACAAAGGTTTTGAGGGATGGAGACAGTAAATGGGAGAAAGAATATTAAAATGACGAAAATACCCTCACGTTAACGGCACATTTAACGGCACATCCAAAATAGGGACTCTGCAGGCAACAAAATTTAAACTTAGGGATGAGTGGTGTAATAAAAAAATTATAGGGACGACCGGTGAAAATGGTGCAAACCATAGGGACGACCCATGTAATTAACTCAAAAGAAAACCTCTAGTTCACAAATCATGCCCTAAATCAAGAATTCGCAAATAATCCCTCCACCACTGTGATCGCGATTCACAAATTAGAGATTAAAAACATGCGAACAACTTGAATAACACTAAACAGTCTTTACCCTTCTTCTTTGAACCACGTTCGAACGTGGCTCTAATACCATGAATATTTAACCTCAACAAGAAACCAAAAGAGAAGTTATGCGGAATATTGAAGCTTGTTGCGATTGCGTTTAGAAGAAAAAACAAAAAAGAAACCAAAGAACAAGGTATGGCGAATAATTAATTCGATTTAAGAAAAGAAACTGTACGATTATTAATCCTCCCCTCTCACCCTTTATACAGGTGAGGGGAAATTCCCTAGTTTTCTAATCAATTAGGAATTTTAGTTTGATACGAATTGGAAACTTCAATAATTAAACTAATCATAATTCCAATTAATAGATTACTAACTTAACCAACTCAAAAACGAATTAGGTTAACAAAATCCACTACCACCAATAAGAGAGCAATACAAATAGTCTTCTCTAGATAAACTAGAGTTAAACAATAATCAACATACTCTTGGAATTAATCAACAAGATGTATGGAATCAAACAAAGACAAAAGAGGAATAAAACTACCCAGAAAATAAGCAATTGTTCGACGTCTAAAAACCAGACCTTCGGACCTTAAAAATCGATCTCCATCGTTGAAAACGTTGGCCTATATTCTAGGACGCTACAATCCAAATTTCGTGACGATTTGGCCGTCCAAACTCCGGGAAACTGCAACTTAGTGCAACTATGTCTTCAAAACCGAGAATTCCGAATTTCACCATTTGCCTCTCCCTTTCTTGTATATAAAGATTTTCCACTAATCACAATTAGAGTCCTAATATAATAAGATTAAATAGACCTATTAATTTTGGACCAGCTTGTTGAGCAACTTACTCTTTCTCATAAGCTACAAAAAAAATAAACCTAACGCTAGTGTGTTGTTATTACACGTTAGATTGATCAACCGCGAGATGTTGGAAAACAATTGATCTTTGATAATCTAAATTAACAATTATGGTGAAATAAATATAGAATTGAAAGTATATAAATGAAATTAAAAGAGTAAATTGTATAGTAAATCATGTTATAGATGTCTATTCAATTATCCTTTTATAGAGTATGAAATGGTATGAATCAACCATTGCGATGGTTGAAGAATTTCAATCGAAACCAAATGGGTATGAAATTGGTTTTATTTTAAAACAACACATATATATTTGTTGAGTTTGGTCCTTTACTAATTTGATAATGACATTTAAAATGAACTACAAAACAAAATCTTATTAATCAAATCAATACATTCTTGGTTCGCATAATTATTCTTGCGCAATATGCTCATACTCGTCGACATTTAATCACTCTATACTTCCTTTGGCCGAAAAATATTTTGTATAGTATAACGTTAGCTTTTTTAAGGCATGACTGAAGTTCCGTAAACAGAAGTCAACTCGTTAATCATTAGATCATTATTATGTTTTTTCCTACTTTCTGATTTGATTTTGATGATAATCGTTGATATTGGTTGAAGATTATTAACTTCAGATTTTGGTAGTTTCGCTTGAGTTAATTAAAAACATTCCAAAGTATAGAACTAGCTCAACTTATTTACAATCGAAACGAAACAGTGATCAGAAAAAGTAATTAAAAACAGATTATAAAGTCTGATTCATGTAAATCATAGTAAAGATTCAACACAACTTATTTTACTTACAAGAAACCTTCATTTCTAGATAGCTAAAAGGTAGATAAAAAAAATACTGAAAATTGGAAACTAATTCTAATGAACAAATATGAATTGGATCTTGGAGTCGGCTACTCTGGTTTAAGCAAGCGTCGTGGGTAGAAACCAAAGCTTTCTAGTATACTTGAAGGTCAGCATTTGCATTTTGGGACAACCATTAAGGGCTTTTTCCTTTGTGATATTATGCCGAAGTTTTCGCTCATATCTAATTTGGAAAGATCTCCCATATTATTTGGAAGAAACCAATCAAAGTTTTGAACCAAAGAAGCCAGCATAAGGTGGATTTGTTTAATAGCATAAGGATACCCGGGACACATCCTTCTTCCTACACCAAAAGGTAAGAACTTGAAATGTTGGCCTTTAAAATCCACATTAGACCCACAAAACCTCTCGGGTTTGAATGACAACGGGTCTTCCCAAAGACTCGGATCACGTCCCATTGCCCAAACATTGATTATTAGCTGAGAATTGTTAGGGACCGTATAATTCATGATTTCACACCCTTCTAGGATAGCTTGTGGATGTAGGAGTGGTGCCGGTGGGTGTAATCGTAGTGTTTCTTTAACACACGCATGTAAATAAGGAAGTTGAGAGACTTGTGATTCCTTGATACACATTGTAGAACCAATTTCTTTACGGAGCTCCTCTTTTATCATAAACATAGCTTCTTTGTTTTTGATCAACTCGGCTAATGCCCATTCGATCGTTGAAGCTGTACTGTGCGTTCCTCCCGAGAATAATTCCTACAAAAACAGATTTTATTTTTATTTTTTTATCTCTCATCAGTTACAGAAACTTATAAAATTAACAACCAAACAGGGAACAAGTCAAATCGTTCAAAAGCTTATTGTAAATTCATACAACTTGTTGACAACCACTACAAGATACCATATGTCTTACACTTATCAGTTAAAAAACAAAATTAAATCAACCTAAGAAGTTGTCTCTTCTAACCCATATTAAAATATCTTTTGTGGTATACGCCACCAATAGACAACCCCGTCAACAGATCACACAATCAACGTAAAGAAGGTAAATCACATGTCCAAACAGGTGGGTAATATCTTAGGATTAATTGAAAACTAGTTAACAGACAGGAAAAATAAATTAGTTACCACAGTCAATTGGTTAATCTGAAGATCTGAAAACCCACATCTAAGCATAGTGTCCAAGAAATCTTGTTCATCGGTATCGATCTCTTTCTGTTCATCTCTTTTATGTCTTCGTTCCTTGATTATATCTTCCCAAACACTAAATGCTCCATTCATAGCCTCTGATGTCCTCTTCTTCAAACGCTGAGGATCCAATCCTTCAAATACAGGATAAAAATCCGCTATATTTGGCTTAGTTCCAAGCTTCATTAACCGATAAAGAGCTCCTTTCAAACCCTTACTTTCCTTCTTACCACACTCTAAACTAACGAAATCTTTCAAAAAACAAATGTTACCAAGAATGTTAACAGTCGTAGCAAACACAAGTTCTCGAATATCAACAACTTTCCCTTGTTTTCCTTTCAAGAATCCCACCATTTCGTCAACGTTTTTCTCTCTTATAAAACCTTGTGACTCTAACCCTTTAGCCGAAAACAACTCGGTCTTACACAACGATCTCAAAAGCTTCCAATGTTGAGTGCATTCGGTAGCCCAAATAAGCGAAAATTCTTGCAACCCATCTTGACCAGCTTTAGGCACCCATCTGTACGTGGGTAACCTTTCATGTGCTCTCATGATCTCAGTTGCAGCTATGGGAGACGAACCGATAACGAACAAATGAGTACCAAGTTTCACCGAGCATAACGGACCAAAACGACGAGATAACTCGGTGAAGTAGATATGAGGACCTTTTAGCATGTAAGGAAGGTTTCCTAGGATTGGTAAGGAGTATGGACCTGGTGGAAGGTTATGATTTGTTGCGGGTTTGGTTTGTTTACGGATTGCGGCGAGTATTAGAATCAAGAGTGGTGAAAGAAGAAGGAGAAGGAGGAGAAAGTGATCGGAAAACATATGATGCATTTCCATTGAAAGTACGTGTTTGTGAGTAGATGACAAATGTGTAGGGATATATGTTAAGTGAGAGTCGGCAACTAGAATGGCCGACTTCTTTCCTTATGATAATGTTCATAAATTTGAGCGTTGATAACTACAATCCGATATTTTATGTATCAAAAATTTGTGTTTTAGTTTGTTTTTCTAATATTATCGTAAATATATGAATCGTTATTGACAAGTTACATGTAAATAATGTATGTATTATAAGAAAACTCGAGTTTAAAAGGTCTCGAAGTGATCGGGATGTTAACAAAATCGAAGGTTTTTTATATTTTATTTTAAAAAAATTGGTTTAATTCATTATTAACTAGTTAATAAAGTTGGCGTAGGGAAATTAAAAGTTAGGCAAGTTGTTGGATAAAAATAATGGTGTTATGTCCCAATCTGATTTGTGATTGGTGCTGACTTTATTTAATTATACTTATAATCATAATATAATGAAATAAAATTTATAAGCAACATCCAAAACTGGCTTTGTATTTTTCAACTTTATTTTATGGGTTATTTTATGCAAACCCCCTATGCAAACCTCCCTTATTTGTGTCTCATGTGTCATAGATGTGACCCTTTTTTGTTTTTTTGTCATATTTTATCTTTTTGTGGTTATTTTTATTTTTATTTTTCAAGTATCGTAAAATAACAAACATTATACATAATTTAACTAAAAAAATAAATTGTGATATGATTAAATTTGTTTATTATTATTAAATAGTATAGTTATGTATTTGTTTCAAGTTGTATTTAAATTAAAATTTGGTTGGCAGATTAGTTACCTTACTGTTTTTTATTATACAGTATTATTCACATATTCGGTATAATAAAAAACCGTATATTCACATATTCAGTATAATTCGTATTCTATAATTCACATATTTGGTCAAATCGAATGGACGGTAAAACATGATTTTTCTGTTTTTGCAACCTTCGTTTTTACCAGAAATGATATAAATAAATTTCTGAGCTTTTCGTTATTGTTATATGTTTATTAACAAAAAAGTAGCAAGAAAATAATAATTAAAAGCTTGCATATGTAAAAATAAAATACATGTTCTGTGTGAAACGGAGAGTTATTCATATTGTTGAATAATATTAAAAATCCGACAGTATTTGTTTATAAAACCTAATAATTTCACCTTTTTTTTATAAAAAACGAGAGAAATATTTGTATAAAAGTAATGTGTTTTTATAAAAAAAATATTCGTCGGATTTTATAGACTTTTGAAAAAAACATAAGGAATTAGAATTCTGAAAAGTAAAAACGATTAGAAATAAAGTTGACATAAAGAATGACGTAAAACATAAAGAAAAAGAAGATGTGACTGATGGTGGAATTATGAAATTTGTTGGAAGGGTTATTTTTAATATTATTCAGCAATATGAATAAC
This sequence comes from Senecio squalidus, assembly GCA_910822075.1. Taxonomy (NCBI): domain Eukaryota; kingdom Viridiplantae; phylum Streptophyta; class Magnoliopsida; order Asterales; family Asteraceae; genus Senecio; species Senecio squalidus. The sequence continues at coordinate 25,504,584 of CAJVGC010000592.1, forward strand.
TCTCCGTTTCACACAGAACATGTATTTTATTTTTACTCATACAAACTTTTAATTATTATTTTCTTGTTAATAAAGATATAACAATAACGAAAGGCTCAAAAATTTATTTATATCATTTATGGTAAAAACGAATAATTTATTTGTTCGTTACATCATTATATTGTTTTTTATTATACCAAATATGTGAATACTAGAATATGAATGTTACATTTTAATACACAATTTTTTTTTTTTATATTATGTATAATGTTTGTTATTTTACGATACTTGAAAAATTAAAAAAAAACGACAACTAAAGACAAAAAAACAAAAGAAGTCACATCTATGACACATGTGTGTCATAGATGTGACATAAAGTGGATAGGGAGGATGGTGATAACCAATTAGGGAGGGTGGGGATAACCATAGCCTTATTTTATACAGAATCTCGAGAACCTGTCGTCTCATCACTTTGATGGGATACTTCTTTAAGGCGTTTGCAAACAAATTGTTTTTCTCTTGAAAACATATTATATAGACATATTCTATGAATGTATGTTTAAAAGCGGTTCAGTAATTAAGATATAAATAATAAAATATAATATCTTGTATTTGATTGACGGTTAAGATACAAATATATAAATTAGGCTAATTAATTTTTATCATCGAACTATGATTAACAGAAGGGGTTGATACCCGTACCTTCCGTACCCCATAAGCTAACTATATCACATCAAAATATTCCAAATCAAAGATAAATTTATATAATATTTATACCATCGAGATATCATAATTTTATTTTTTGCAAAAGCTTTATCTTTTTCTAATCTTTATTATATTATTATACTAGGTTTTTATAGTTTTAATTATCAGTATATAATTTTTAATATTTGTAATAAGATGTCATAAAATTTGTTTTAAATTCTAACTTAATATTTTGTTATAAAATTTATTAAATGTTTTTCGTATTCGTTGATTTACCTAAACAAATATAAAATCGAAAATTTTAGTACACATTTAAAAGTGAACACTTATTTTAGGACATATTTAAATGGCAAACTGAACACAAATTTAAATTGCAAACTGAACACATTTTTTGGAACAAATTTAAATGGACAAATTTGGGACCGAATGGGTATATATAGTTTGTAGATAGCGTATTTGACAAAAACTAAATGTGTTTTGCATTAAAATATAGCAATAATACTGATTTTGACGTTGAAGTGTGTGCCACATTATCTTTACTTTATCTATCTAAATTGACGTTGAAGTATGTGTCATATTATTTGACGTGACTAAAGCAAAAGTTGAAATTATTTGACGTGTCTAAAGAGGAATATTTTACTATATAAATAAACTTATATCGAATCATTTTTCACAACTCAAACTTATATCAATTCATAACCTTAGAAAAAATAGCATACGTTTCAATTCCTACAAGAAGATATGTCAAGTGTGTCAGATTTTTCCACCGATCATGTAAAATATTTCATATAATGGTACTTTAAATTATCATCTGTTATTAGGTTCAAGCTAATTAACTTCTCAATTCTAGGTGTTCAACAATCGTGAAAAATTGACTGAATGGGTAAAAAAAAGAGACACATTCTCATAGTCAAATTATTGTAATCAAAATATCAAGAACCAAAAATGGTTATTTGGCCAAGATTATATTTATGTGTGAGCGTGGTGGTGTATCAAGAAGTAAATCAACGCCCGAAAAAAGTAAACCATGCAGAAAAATTGACTGTCAATTTGAAATGGTAGCAAAATTTTCAAAGCCAAATGGTGTTTGGTCGATAAAGATGATAACTCCAGTACATAATCATCAACGTATAATGCATATGGAAGGTCATGCATATCCAATATGCGGTTGACTAATGATGAATTTCGTTTAGTTGCAGATTTGTCAATTAATAATGTAAAGCCTAGCGAAATCCTTGCGACGTTGAAGGAGCGGAATTCAGAAAATGTTTCCTCAAATAGAACAGTGTATAATGCAAAAGCCAAACTTCGCACAATCAGTCAAGCAAATCTAACTCCTATACAGGTTGTAATGTCATTTTCGAAGGTAAAGGGATATGACTTTCAGTATCTTACAAATGATTCTACTAATCCATTAGAAGAATTATTTTGGATCCATCCAGTTTCATATGAATTATTGCTCGCATTTCCGCATATATTACTAATGGATGCTGCGTATAATACGAATATTTATAATTTGCCTTTTTTGAAATCGTTGGTGTTACCTCTACCAACAAAACATTTTCTATAGCATTCGTGTTGATAGATAGAAAACTAACAATTTTATTTGGGCATTAAGTTGCAAAAAGTCAGTCCTTGGCGAAACATATAAACCTCGAGTTATCGTCACAGATAGAGATTTGACTCTAATGAGTGCATGTGAAACAACATTTCCGAGAGCCAACAAATTACTTTGTAGATGGCATATTTGGCAAAATGTTTTTAAAAACTGCAAAAAATATTTTTCATTTGGAAAAAGAATGGGATTTTTTTCATTATACATGGACGAAGTTAGTTAAAGCTCCTACAATAACATCATATACGCATTTCTATAACCAGTTTCAAGTCAAGTTGATGCATCATCCAGGTCTTATTTTTTTAAGTTTTGTATGTAACAATCATTTTAACAAATATATCATCAGCCTTTTGAATAATTATGTTTTATAATTTTAAGATGTTTTCACATACCTCCATGAGGTATGGTTAAACAAATACGGACACATGTTCTTATCGGTGGTGACTGATAAATCACTTAACTTTGGAAATTCAACCACTAACAGGGTTGAGAGTCAGCATGCAAAGATGAAATCAAGTTTGGGTTCCTCGCAATCAAGATTAGACACATTTGTGCGTAGATAAAGTTGTGGAGTCGCAAGTTAATATAATCAAAGAAAGCTTAGAGCGAAGCAGAATATTTTGATGGACAAAATATGATCATCCAAGTTTCCAACTATTATGGGGTTGGGTTTCCCATAATGCTATAAAAAAATCTACGTTGAACTTAGTCGTTTCAACGGACTTGAATTAACAAATTAGAATTGTGGTTGTCAATTGAGGTTGTGTTTCGGGCTACCATGTGCGCATGAACTTGCAAGTTATTTAAATGCAGGTATGTTTATTCCACTAGAGTCGGTTGATATTTTCTGGAAGATACTTTATTTTTCGCCATGTATATCGACACGAGATGGAAATTTTCATAGTGACCCTTAGTTCGAAATGCTATCTCAAATTCAAGAACCCGTTGTTCGCAATAATACACGTGGACGTCCAAGTGTGAAGGTATAAAAACAAAAGGTGAAAACGATTGACACCCTACCTCAAGATCCTCCCAAACGTAGTTATACCAACACGTCAAATCGCAATGGGTTCGATGAACCGGACTTGAACCTAGAACCTGCCAAACATAGTTCTTACGTACACCGAACAATTTCTGGTCCATTATTGGATGAAATTCCACCAATGTTCCGGCCATACGTAACGAACATACATGATGTACTTGGTGACGGTAATTGCGGATTTAGATCAGTAGCTTCATTTCTCGGTCTTCATGAGAAAGTTGGCCGCAAATTAGAAGGGAGTTGCTAGAAGGAATAAGAATGCACCAAGCAACATACGCTAAAATGTTTGGAGAACTTGAATAGCTAGAAATTTATCAAGCTATCGACCCTCTACCCGATACTATTGCAGTTCGAAGGTATTGGATGATTTTGCCAATAATGGGTTTTCTAATTGCTTCAAGGTACAACGTAGTTTTGCTATTTTTGAGCAAATTAGGAGGTATGACATGTTTTCCGCTTTGGTCTAGTCCCCCCCAATTCACAACAACATTATATAGGTGTAATTGCTCGTGTACATGATGACCACTTTATAAAAGTGGACTTGCAGGGTTATTATCCGGTACCTTCAACACATCCGCAATGGAATACATATAAATACGATACCGAATGGGAACGACCGTATAAGAATCAACATGATATGTACCTTCAACAAAGACGTCGCAATTATAAATCTTCTTTTGCAAATGTTTATGATTAAGGATCTTATAAAATTAGTTATCTTTTCTAATTTTTTATTATTATTATTATTTAGTATAAGTAATTATTTATTAAAAAATAAAATAAAAGCCAAAACAAAAACAAAAACAATTTATTATATTATAAAACAAAAATGTAAAAGAAAAATAGAATAAACTTATTATATCAAATAAAAAAAAGTTTTATGTTAGAAAAGAAAAGAAAAGGATTGTGGACCAGGAATGTGTAGGCCAGGGGAGGATGCAAGTATCACAATACTTTGTTTGCATCACTTAATATATTAATAATATGAACTTTTACTAAAAAATGATTAATAAAGAGGAGAAATGTTTGCAAAATTTATAAGTAAATGTAAGAAAAGAAAATGTTAATTTCAAATGTTTAAAAATGAACACATTTGCCAACATCTTTAAACCTTCCAAGGAATCCTTCGTCAGTGGTCGTGAATGAATGATTTTTTCAATTATTTCGATCTTGGTTACTAGTAACTAATCCCAACATGGAAGTACCGAAAAACTTGTATAAGCAATATTGTGAAAGCTCACATTGGCGTATCTGTATCTAAGGGAGTCGGTATATGATTCATCGTTCAAGATACTTCATAAATAATATTTGTTAATTATTTGATAATTAGTATTAATGGAGAATTGCCGAAGAAAACTAGCAATGAAAACAAAGCCAAGATTTAAGTAGTATATGATTAATAATTTAATACAACTGTACATACATTTTAAGTTTATTCCTTCCAACCATAACCCATTCCCTCCTCCAATTCATCATTATCGAAAAAACCATTCCCCGTAAACTCACTCGCTATATCTCCAACAATATCATCACACAAATGTGACGCCAAATCAGTAGTTGCGCCCTTCTGACTTCCACCTACATTGCCAGTCCCACCACCAGCAGATGATTTGAAACTATTGCTTCTTGTCGGCACAGCTGGTGGCCGTGGTGATGTCCCTGTTGATGACATCCCGTATCTCAACGCTTCCCTACCCATACTCCCGCTAGCGGCACTCTGCCCAGACAGTGACGGTTTTGCCCCTCCACCAACAGCACCGGCATTGCCTCCATTACTCGTATCTTGAAACATTTGTTGAATCATGTGTTGTTGTATGGCATGACCCCCACTGTTAGAAGGCGATTGCTGGTAGTTCTGTTGTTGTACCTGGAACATGGGCCTCTGCTGGAAGCCGCCGACTGACATATTGGCAGAACCCTGAAATGGGTATCCGTTTTGGTTTGAGTTATTAAAGGAAGAAGAAGCTTCTCGTTGGGAGTTTGAATTTATTGAGTTTTGTCTCATGAGCATGTTTTGGTAGTTTGAAAGAGCAATTGCAGCTTGGGCCGAACCACTTACGGGCGCTCCTCGACCACCACCATCCATGTGATGAATACTGTTGTTCAATGGACTGTTGAGTCCGGGTTGCAGTGACGCTAACTTACTGATCCCATTTCGGTCTGCTGGAAGGCCCGGGATACTTGAAATCTGGTCCATTTCTTGCATTTTCTGCATTTGAGATTTGGCTGCACTTGTTTGCCGGGGAAAACTTTTCAATCCTTCTGCAAATAAGAATGACAAACTATTACCTAACAAAATATCCAAGAAAACCGCATAAAATAGTAGGAATTTCAACCCATGAATCGATATGGGTTATGTTTAATATTTAACCATTCTAGGAGTGGGCAAAACAAGTTGAATGTAGCCCAAAGTGTAATTTTCGAATATAAATCCTACAAAATGAATTTATTTAAAGTTCATATTATATTACAGTTCTATACAAAATGTGATTCGGGTCAACCCCACCCAACCTATTTTGACTGATCCCAACATGTACACGTTTTAAATCGTTACGCTGTCAGACTATTTTGCCACTTCTAGTGTACTCTGAATGCGCTAGCTAATCGAAAAGCTCGGTAATATAAATCCAAGAAGGAGAGCAATAAACTGGTAAAATTGTTACCGATAGGTCCTGCTTTAGTGTCTCGACAAAAATCCATCAAATCTTTCATGCTATTGACAACTTCGGATATCTAGCACAAATACAGGTTGCAGATAATCAGTAGTCGAGCACTCGAGCTACAAGAATATACCACAATTAAGAAAAGATTCATAAACACTGAAGAATATTACCTGTAAACACCTAACATATCTTTTAGAAAAACCCAAGTCATTCAATGATTGTAATTCTAAGCACCTAGCCAGCTGGCGCCCAGCTGTCACAACCCTGCGACACAGAAAAATCAGTCATGGTATTTGTCAAAATCTCAAAATTATTAATCGTTTTTAACATAGTTTAGGAACATAGAAATAATGCTCGGCACTTACATATTGCTGTTTGTCTGCAAATCTTGCTGAGAGACCCCGTCAGCGCCACTTTCAGCTATTGTAGATTGACACTTTTGTGCCACTTGTAATAGCTGGTTCACCTGCCAACAGCAAAAAAGTTTAATAGGATTAATAAATCCGAACATTATATTATTAAGAATAAAGATTTTGTACCTGAGGTGCAACCAATCTACGTGGAAGAAGTTCCTCATGGCGTCGTGCACAGAATTCCCAGGTTAATATCTGAAGAGATACATGCATGTAGGTAAATAACATATATAGTCCAGATCCGGAAATATGATAAAAATAACAGAAAGGTTTGATCAACCTTTAAATCAGGTGTGAAAATAACTTTGAGCTGACCCTCACGAACGACACGAAGTTGCTCGTATATACTTTCTTGAACAGCTTGTCCATACTCCAAAACCATTATTCCCGAAGGAAATCTAAATTCCCGAGGTAAGTCCAGAAACAAAAGCTCATCGATAATACCGCTACCGAATTTGATCTCATTAAGTCTTGGAAGCACTTCAAAAGTTGCCTCTGTTAAAATAAACAACCAAAACAAGGATAGTAGTTAGACACAAATATCCACGACTTAGAAATCTTGAAAGCTATTGAATATAACACATGAGCTGTGAACTACATACCGAAACCTCTTCCAGATTTCGACCCACAAATATCACACTGCCAAGCATCCTAAGAAAATTAAAACTTATAAAACGAAGGAAAACACAAACAAAACAAATAAAACGCCACATAGTGATAGTATATCACTGAAAATATACCAACAAAAAGAATGGTATGAAACAAGATGCATTTAATTATAACTTACAAACGTACCATAGCTGCCTGAGGGAATACACCCAACGAGTGATGTCCAACATTATCATACAAAGACAAGCACCACCTTTTCTTTGCACGTGGAGAATAATACTCCGCCACAAACTTCCTCCAGTAGGAAATACCGTTATCCTGTAAATATTTAAGCCAAAAAAAGGGAATAACAATTATATTCACACATTCAGTGCATTAAATTAATAAAACATGAACGGAATATGGAAAATGGGAACTCACAGCTGGTCGTTGCCTCTGATGATACAAGTATTGCATTAGTCTTCGTGAGCATACACCACCATCATGAGGTCTTTTCATTGCCGCTGCAGACTGCTGCTGCTGTAAACTTTGTTGTTGTAATTGTTGCCTCAACTGCAACTGTTGCTGCTGTTGCTGTTGTTGAATCAAATGCGCTCGTTGAACTGGCGGCAGAGACTGCAACAACTGCTGCTGCTGTTGTTGTTGTTGCCTTAGCCTCTGTTGCTGAATCAAAGACTGTAATTGGGGATTCCCGCTTTGTAACTGCATCGAGTCTTGTCTTTGCAATATCTGTTGTAAAACCTGTTGTTGCATTATGTCTTCCGGCTTAATATCCAACCGCGGTTTCTTTTGCAAGTGGGATATATTTTCATTATCTTGAATAAATGAACCAAGAAGTCTGGACCCATTAGGGAGAGAAACTCGTGGAGGCGGCAATGATGTAGCAGATGACGCTCCTTGACGGGTTCCCATTTGTTGAGAATGTGGATCTTGATTGGAATTGGGGTGCATTCCAGACGGGCCATCTATAACAGATGACCCCGAAATACTTATATTATTTGACGTAAAGGATAAAGGCGACGCAGGCAATCGCATATAAGATTCATTATTTGCACTCGCACTTCTTTGCAAACGCGGACCACCTCCAGAAAGCCCAGAGTTAGCATCAGTAACTAACGAACTTGCCCCAATACTATTAGTTACATCCCCCCCAGAAACAGGTACCACCATATTCGAACGCATGTTACCAAAATGGGAATTACCTAAACCCCCCTGCGACTGCATATCTCCTTGAAAAAATATGCCAGAACTCGGCGTGGAATGTACCATCCCTACACCAGCCCGAGACGGCCCCATTCGTGACAGAGCCCCCTGCTGGCTCGAATCAAAGTAGTTATCCAGTGCCACTTGTTTCAACTACCCTAACTATAAGTTCCGGTACTCGAATAATTAAACAACAACTAAATAAATAGATCAAATCACTACAAAATAACGCTTCCGTAAATTACTATAATAAGATAATAAGATCTAAATTACCACATTCATCAAAAACTAAAATAAAAATTAATCAAAATAAAAACATTTCTTACCAATCAAATTTAATCAGAAATTAAGAAAAATATGATTCATAAGTTCGATCGGAGTTTATGTATCTAGCGGGAATCGGAGTGACCGGGAGTACCGGTGAGTAGCCCTACCTGACTGGCTATAGCCGGTTAAATGGAAATGATCCAGCGGTGATCAGGTGGATTGAGTACACGTGTCAGAATCTGGTGGAATGATGGATGATTCTTTGACAGAGTAGGGAATGATCTGGTACACCCGTTTTTTGTGAACGACTGACTCGGTGGGACTGAGTTCAACTCGGTTTCTTTCACACTAGACAAAGATAAAGGGGAAAGATAGAACGAGTCGGCCTTTTGACTTTACTTTAATAATAAATTACAAAAATAGTCCCTAAAGAATTTGTTGGTTGTCAGATTTGTAAACTGACAGTATATGAACGACCTATTGATCTTTAGGAGTGTTCAATCACGTAAGAGATAAAAATATAAATATATGTGTGGTGTACTGTAGTATTTGTCTTTTCAAAAAATGAAAAAAAAAAAAGAGGACAAAAACATGTGTATCTTTTCGTTTTGATCGAAAAATTCGATGGACAAGCTAGTATACTAAAATATACGTGAGACCCTAACTAGAGGAAACTCTCTCCTAGACCCTCACAAGGGGCTCAAATAAGATGGCTTGAACAAGCGTTTATATCGCACTTTTGTACTCGTAATCGATTTATCCCTTTTTTTTCTTAGGTATCAATTAAGTTACAATTACACTAATATGAACGATAAAATACTATAGTACTACAAAAATTCATTTAGTGTTTCATATATTCATTAAGAGAAATGGTTAGTATCAAACAATCCACTTAATAACACGAGACGTAACCTCAATAATATTATAAAATTGTCACACTTTTACATAACTAAATGGATAAATGTCTCATGATATTAAATAGATATTTTGATTTATGTTTAGGTCTCTGTTATTTTACGTCCTCAAAAGATGCTAGACGAGATTCCTATTACGATGCCTTTTTATAGCACCTAGCCTTGTATAAAATAACTATTGGTAATTTCTAAAGGATTGTTTGTTTCGAGGGTATAAGTATAGGGGAATAACGTTCATTCTTATCATACGTACTTGGTATTAACTTAAAAGAAAAAACAATTATGTTAAGTTAAAACATATTCATGTAATCACACTCATAGTCATTTTCATTTATAATTAGATAACCTCTAATAAATAAATTTGATCTTTCTTTGAAAGAAAAATAAGAAATAATGTTTATTTCCTTGAACGTGTATATGGAACATATTTCTCTAGCTAACCATGTTTCATAATAATTTATATTTTAATTAATGTCGTTATATAAGTGCAAAAACATAAAAAAAAAAGAAGTTAATTGACTACACTTGCAAAGTGACAAATAGTTTAAGGGGAATTTATGTAACTTTTTCTTACTTTTGTTTATCATATAAACCTTTATTTTATTATATTTTAACAAAATTACTATAAACTTTAATGAAAATCTGATCACAGAAGAATTATTTTTTAGTAAAAATCGTAAGAATGTATTTCCCCCTTACATTTACATGTATGTGAAAATTGAAAATGTAACTGAATTTTGTGGATATAAATTATTCGCATCGGAGACGGTTCTTAAAGCATCTTCAGTAAAAAGTTTATAATAAAACAAGAAAAACATGAAAAAAAAAACTTCATTATTTATACATTTCATAGTCGATTAAGGTTTATAGTGACATGTGAAATGAGAAAAATTTAAGTTTAATGAATAGACAATTCATAAAATTTTAAAACATTTATTTATAGGGACGTAGCTTTTAAAAATGAAAAGGTTTATAAATTAATAATTTTGTATGACATGTCAATTTTATAAACCTTTATAAAAAAATTTATGATAGGAAATGCTATAACCGTTCTAAAAAATTAGTATATCGCAAAATTTAAAAAGTTAAATATAGTTTTAATTTAATCGAATATTTATTTTAATACATGATACAAACATGGATTTCATGTCATTTTAAATTACGCTTTAAAAATACGTTGTACACTACTTTTATAAAAGGGTTTTTCTAACTTGTACCCTAGGGGCACATGTTAACACCATTTTTAAATATTAAAAGTACAATCAAAAATATCAAAAGTTAAGAAATCAATAAAAAAAATGGTACTTTTTGATACTTTTGATTGTACTTTTAATATTTAAAAATGGTGTTAACATGTGTACCTAGAGCACAAGTTAGAAAAACCCTTTATAAAAAAACATATTACTCAAACAGCACATGGTATCTACATTACAGCCTGTAATCAACTTTATTGCTACATAATAATACTGTATATTAAAAATAAATCTTTCATTAAATTTAAAATATATCATTGGTGTCTGGAATAATTACTATTATTAATATTATTATTATTATTATTTTATTTTAGATATAACATAGTTTAAATAATTAAAAATGGAAAATGCTATGACAACAACAATTTTGTTCAAATCTGACCAAATGTATGTAAATTAGGGTGAGCACGGTTCAGTTGGGCTTGGATTTTTAATAAAACCTAAACCAAACCGCAAATTTCTGTTTGTAAAAGGTTGGTTTGGTTTTTCGAAATTAGGTTCGGTTCAGTTTGGTTTTTAATCGGTTTTGTTAGGCTCTTAATAGTTCAACATAATAATCATCATTTTATCGGGTTTTTTCTAACAATAAGGTATAATTTTAACATAGTAATTTAGAATTATCAAGATAAAACAATTTTTCATAATTATAATGAGTTTAGCCAAAAAAAAATAAGTATAAGCATAATTACACAAAAAAAAAACATATTCAAATGAGAAATTATAAATGGTTCGGTTCGATTTTGGTTTAGTTTTTGTAGTAAAACCAAAACCGAACTGAATATTTCGTTTGTTTCATAAATCAAAAACCGAACCATCGGTTTCTGCTTTAGTTCGTTTTTTTCGGTTAAGTTAATTTAGTTTTCTCGGTTTCGGTTCGATTTTTCGGTTCTTTTGCTCACCCCTATAATGTTAATTATGCAAATACATGCTCATATGAACTATATTAAGGTAAGATAAAACTCGATTTATTTAAACAAATCTAGCAATCCAAAAATGGAATAGCTTGCGATCATCGAAGAATGAAGTCATTTGAAAATCTTCGTTTCTATAAGAACTTTTCCAAGCCATAAACGAGATTCTGCGAGTCACAAAAACAAAAAGGACAGAAATCGATTAGAAAACGAAGTTAAGAATATTATAAAATCCGATAATTCTAATTTAGACGAGTACCTTAAGACGCACGACTTGCCTGATTGCCAGAATAAGTCCTGGCATGAGACACTCGACATTCGTGATATCATGTTTGATAGAATACATCTGTCGTAATTCAATACTTTTTAACGTAAATATTCTACATTTGGAAACACGTACGTTTTAGAAAAATAAATACCTCTCCTGGCCCCGAGAAATGAACTGTTGTACTAGACACGAGTCCTGGAAGAACTAAACTATGCACACGAACACCATCTTCTCCTAGTCGTTGCCCTCTTGCCTGATACACAAGTAACGATCCTAGGTTACTTTTAAGCTGTTTAAAATGCAACATTTAAGCGCTTGATTAAATTGAATCGTACGGGAACATCCGAGTCAAGATCATCTCTGTTGTAGAGCTGCCCGAGGTTGGAGAGGTTGTTGGCGATCTGCACAGAATCTTGAGACGGGAACTCCTACGATAGCTGATTATGTCAGTTTAGTCGTTTAGAGGGACTTGATTGTTGTAGGGACCGAAAAGGATTTGTGGGGATGTATATTATATATCAACTTACTCCTTTGTTAGCTTTAGATTCGACAATCTCCACATTTTTATAGTGAAAAGAAGCCGAAATTGCAGCTTGCTGCAGAAGTATCGAGCCTATTGATAATGTTGGTGCAACCAAACAACCCTGAAATGTATATCCCATAATTTAATTCTCGCTTAGAAGCAAACGTGGCAAATTGGGTAATGGGTCAAAAAGTATTCGCGTCGAGATGGGTAAATTGCTTGTTCGGGGTGAAAATGATCTGGTAAGGTTTTGCAGACCGAAACTATGTTTTCTTCTCTTTTATGCATTAAAGTTTATAAATGATTAATCTTTTTGAATATCATTACAATATATAATCAAAATTTAATTTAAGATTTTTTGTGGTTTTACACATTTTTAATACATTTGGGCGACTTGCTACCATTTGACCCGTTTCTAGTTTAGATAGGTTCTATAAGTTTACCAATTTGACCAGATGCATATAAAAGATAAGTCAAATTGACTCATTACGCGAAAAAAGGGTCGGAATTGGGAACTCTACTTGAAAGGAAATCATTTATAACATCTTTAAGTCTTTAACGTTAAAACGTAACATCTCACCCTGTGCTCACCATGCTGGCTTTCTCACAGAAGGCTGATAATGCTGCTACGGTTTCAGGTTTGATTCGTGGCACATAAACCACACTATTCATGCCAAATGCTGTTACCTATTAACCTCAAAAAGGCGTACACGAAAAAACATTATAACGAGAAGAGATTTATCATAAGTTTAAGATTCAAAGAAAGATCATACCTGTTTGACATTGTCGTAAACTGTAGAGGGACTGGTGAAGTCGACTACGACTAATGATGACTTTGACTGCAAAAAAAGTTCATTTCATTTATTGTTAACTATGGTTGATCGATGTGTTCTTTACTGTAAATGTTTGACTTGCGAGAGTCACAAGATTCGTAGGTAGGTTCCAAATATTTCAGAACTAGTTTCTTATATGTATGTAATTTACTTTTAACTGCACTAAAACAGCATCGAAATGAAAAGCTTTACAAGATTTAAGAGTAAAAGAAACAAAATCTGGTTCGATTATGAATTTGTACAACGACTAGGTTTGACTTTCTTCATTACCTGAGAAATGGAACCTAATACCATTGTCAAATCATTGATTATGGGTATCTCTAGAGCTTCTTCCATGCCACAAACCTATACCAAAACCAGACGTCGTTTACATATAAAATTCACAATGTTATGCTCTTCGAGGTGTTTGGGACAGCAAATTTAAAATTGCTTATATGCTTGTTGCGTTTTGATAAAGAAATAAGAAGTTTTTGGAAATGTACTTGTGATTCCTTATTTTTAAAAAGCATTGCTTAATAAAAGCTACGTAAAATAAGCAGATAAGCTGTTTTAATACCAAACACCCGTGATCAATAAAAAGAAAAACAGACATACAAATGGACCTTTCCAATGTCTTGTCCAACAAGGTGCGAATCAACAGCTCCAACGAGTTCCATTCCTCGGGCTTTTGTGACTGCTAATACAGCCGCCATACCAATCTCTTTAGCTGCTCCATTGATCACCACCTGTCCGCTCATTCGTACCCACATTACTTAACCAACGTTGCATGAAAACAAACGACGTTAATTTTTAAATTTGTACCTTAATGTTGTTTTGAGATGGCTGCTGTTGCATTGAACAAAACGTCGAACATGGACGAGTTTTAAGGTTATATAAACACTTCTGGTTTATGGGATGAATTTGGATTCTGAGGGCAGCCATTTTTGGTTGTGTGTTGTTATGCAGCAGATAAGCTTTTTATGGGTTTCTCATTTTAAAAGATGAGGTTTTTATTTTGTATGTGGCCAAAAGACCATTGTTCACATGTGTGCTTTTAATTTTAAATTCTTTCGTAGTGACGAATCGATACCCAGTTTGGTGTTTTATGCTTTTTATTTTTAACGATTTTTTTTTTCATTTGACCCGGAAAAATTAAACACAGCTTCAGTTGAGTTATTAACGAACAAACAAATTGATTAAAGTTGTCCTTTTCGGTTCTTTTGAGAAATGCTAAATCTTCCTACAAATGAAGTTATTGACCCATTGCCGCAAGAATATCAAGTGGTTTATGAACTTGTATATACAACGATTTGTTTGCCCAGAATAGAAGCAGATATCCTGCGGTGATGGCTTGTGTGTGCTCTATGCAGGCACGTAAAAGCCGTTTCAAGAAAAACAACAAACAAATAAATAACTAGTACATTTCAATAAACAAATTTAATCATGACATGAAAGTCTTTACACCAATTAAATTTATAAAATCATTCATCATATACGTCTATATTTTTTATGCTGGCTTTCGTGTATTTTGTAATGCATTAATCGTGTTGAATTACTATGTAAGCACTCTGCAGTTTATATTAGTCTTTTCATCATTCTGTTATGGGTATGATTCGTGTAATGGTTGTGTTGCAGGTTCTAATTAGATCCGGAGTTTATTTAGATAGTCTAACGAACGGGAACGTTTCTCCTAGCATGACTAGCAGTTCATTTGATGATAACTCAAGCCTTAGTCTTTAGTGATTGTATAGTGAGATGCTGGAACAAATGTGATTTGTTTGGGTTTATCATGAGTAGCAATGAAACTAAATTAGTAAAGGTAAATTACCGCGATTGATGAAATGATATGTCTGATTAAACACGGGACATTATATGCAAGAATTGTTAAAAAGTGGATCTGGGCACCAATTGTCCTATGGTAAAACATAGTAAAGTCATAGCTCTTTCACTTTCCAAGCAATGATTTTGAATGTAGAGGAGATACAAAAGAGCGGACAAACATTTCCTTGAGCTGATGTCTTCAGAAAGCTTCAAAGGTACATGTAATCTCGAAAGCATGTCAGTAAAGGAAGTGACTTGACGAAAACCCTCAAACTTGATTTCTTATACAAAGTAATTTGCATCGTTAAACAAGCAAGTCTAAAAATTGAGCTTTAATTTCTAACTAGTTTTGTCCACTTTTAAGTTTTTTTTTACAATATTAATCAAAGTTTTTTAACACACGTTGGCCACCCATTTTACACCTCTTAACATAGACACGTTTTAGTTTTAGCTAAATATTGTTTTTGACCCGTTTGGATTCAAACAAAAACCAAAATGACCCAACTATAGGTTAAATTTAATAATATCTATTTCTCCTTCTGTAAACCAAAGAAAAGGCAAAATTTATGCATCGAGATTCACTGGCTTTGCAAGGTTGAGAGGGTACAAAATTACAAAACAGAAAAACTGAATACTTTCATACTAAACGTACGTTACATAATTGATATAAAACCTGTTAGGTGAATACCTGGTGATTATGAATGGGACCACCTTTATGTAAAAGATGCGTCTGTGAGAAAAAGAAAGAGGTTCACTTGCTCATAGTCGAAGACAAGTAGAAATTCCAGAATATAGAGTTCATTGACATGAAAGCAACACGAGCTTGAAGAGGAATGGCCCTGCAATATTTTCCAAAGCAGCTTAGAATAAAACCTTTAATCAATTATGGTAACGTTTTTCTAACATTCTAAAATAATTTAACAACATAGTAATCCAAAAAATTTGAGAAAGGTTGAAGCAATTTGGAGATTCTAATTGACCAGGAATATCAAAAGTTGGTCAAGTGGGACCAAAAAGATAAATAAATCAGCTAAGCGAAGAAATATACCAGAAATTAACGACGCTGACAGGAATCCAGAATCTAAATCCTTCAAGAATTGGAGGGGAAATTGGATGTTAAGATACAATATGAAATTGAAGAGGAAAAGGAGCGGGTTAGTGAGATAGTATTACCAAAAAGTAATGTCCGAAGAGCGTCTTTCTGATATTTATTTGGAAGCTCTGAAAGCTTCCCTTGCCAGAGATTATTCCATGCAAAAACGACAGCAATAACAGTTGGACCAAGTACAATTTGGTTCAACACAACCTGCATATATATGTAGATAATTGAAAGGGGGGTTAATTCTCGAAACATAAATTAGAAAAAGGGATATTATTGTTTTTACCTTTATCAATACGTTCTGTGCTGTTTGTTTTGGCATCCAACGATCAAGATATTGATACCAGACATAAGAACCAGGTCCATACAAAAGGAAGCCGTATGAAGCCATTCGTAGTGCCCGAAGCCAATTATGGTCCAGGAGACTCCATGTGACATCCTCCTAAAAGTACATTATGTTTTAATTTGATGCATTACATAAATACACAATTAGCGTTTTGACAGTACCCTACCAAACCTTTGTATTCTTTTATGTTTATCCTTTAATATCATATCATGTATTCTCTGTTTCCAGATTGTCATTTATTTTTCCAATTTATAGCTAGCATCTTTTCATATCCCCGCATGTACTATCAGAGTAAATTTAGCTGTTTTTGTGGGCCGATAAATAAGTACCTTTGTAAGCGTAACACTTATTTTAATACTAAGGACTGGCCAATCGACGCAAAGAAAATTGGTGCGTATGGCTGGGGCACTCTATTTCTATAGTCGATTTTCTTGACACAGAGGGCGTAAAGCCATTCAGGTTAGTGGTACTCCTATGTAGAAGAGATTTTCCATATATAAAAAGAGTTGATAATACGTGTTTTGGATCAACCTCACCCGACCCATGGCCTAGTCCATTTTGACCCGCATAAAAACTACCTCATTCACTCATAAAAAGTAGTTAAAGTAAATAAGTGTCGTGTGTCAAATGGTTGATAACTTTTATTAACATATCATATTACTAATTATTATATTTCCAAACTCTATTTGTTTAACTTCTTCCCCTACTTGTAGTATATAATTTAGCTGAGACGAAGAGCATTAGGCCTTTCTGAAAGAGACATACGCTGAATTTCTAATTCTAAAGGTTGGTGGTTTTAGAGATCGAAGATCTCTTCTACAATTAGTTACAAAAACCATTATTCTATCATTTGCTATGTAGCTGAAAGAATCTCACTATTTTCTTGATCATAGCAATCAACATCGAGAATATAATATATTCTCAAGCTTCCTACTAAACATATCATGGTAATTTATCTTCTTATGCTATGTAGTTTGTCTGAATGATTAGAGTACAGAATTGTTTGAAGATACATTAAGGTTCTATGATTTGTTAATCTATTGGCATATGATATTGTGGCTTCGTTCTATTTGGAACAAAAATATAATGACCGTAATTCAAAAATCCTATCGTTACGAATTTGGGGGGCTTTTGCAGGACTTGACGACCATTCAAGAAAGTTGAAGTAGTAGCTCTTTTGATCATTAAGCAAATTATCGAAGATAATACTCCAACCCTTATTTTGCACATCTTAGGGGGTGTTTGTTTCGGCTTATGTAACCGGCTTATGAGCTTATGAAATTTTTCATAAGCTCATAAGCCCATTTTTTCCGGCTTATGAGCTTATCAAGTTGTGCTTATGACTTCAAATAAGTCATAAGCTCAACTTCATAAGCTCATAAGCCGGAAAAAATGGGCTTATGAGCTTATGAAAAATTACATAAGCTCATAAGCCCGTTTAATAAGCCGAAACAAACACCCCTTAATTGTTTTGCTCGCATTTTTGGTCTTTTGAGCTTATGGCTTATTTAAGGTCATAAGCTCAACTTGATAAACTCATAAGCCGAAAAGTAAGCTTATGAGCTTTTGAAAATTTACATAAGCTCATAAACCCAGATATATATGATGAGTGGATCATTTGTTTGAAATCACCATGTAACTTTATTTAAATATCGCGTAACACGCGGGGATCTAACCTAGTTACCAATCATATACATTTGAACAAAAATGAAACAAATTCAAAGGGGGTAGTGTTTAAACTGACCTCACTATTAAAATGAGGGGCAGTAGAAGAATGTTTATGTTTGACCCATCTTTCTCGGAGCTGAGCAATGGTGTCACCAGTTAGTGCAAGAGTGGCGGCGGTGGCTGCTGGTTTCATAGGGAACCAACTACCACTACCGCCGCCGCCGCCGCCGGAAGCCTGAGATGATTTCGACGAATAATTTCTTTTGTTTCCTTCATTTGAAGAATCAAAAGGCGGCGGCCGCATTCCCCAACCTCCTCCTCCACCACCACCACCCAATGACCCCATTTGTTTATCTTTCTGTTTTCAAAGTAGTGAAAAACTGTAGCCGATATTTTGGGTCTTGCTGCTCCAGACTAGATTTGATATTTTGGCTTTTTATATTTGTCCTAAGAGTTAATTACACGGATGGTCCTTAACCTTATACCCAAATGGCACTTTCAGTCCTAAATTTTGGATAATTACATGGCTAGGCCTTTATTTGGAATCTTTGCACACGGACAGTCCTTTGGTCCGTTAGGGTTAACTCAATTCCGTTAGTTATATTATAATGACCAATTTACCCTTTTTGTCTTATTCGTAAAGGACCGTTTTTGTAATTTTTTTTTCTTTTTTTTACTTTCTAATTCTTTTTTCCGATTTTCTATTCACCCAACTCACTTTTTTGTTTCTGTTGCTCCTTTCCCAGCCATCCAGCCAACAAGTTATACACTCCCAATGAAGCCACATTAAATAAAATTCAACTCATAACTCTAAACTAATTTATTGACAAATATATATAACAGAAACTAATCATTCAACCTTAATCACAAAATCCCCATTTTCGACTCCAAACCCTAACTTATTCGTCTCGCCATATCTGCATCAACATATCCAAATCCTCGTTTTCAAACTAATAATTAGAATAATGGTCTATTATGCTTAAGGTATGTCTTTGAGGATATCATCAAGAACAATGAGAAGTAAGGCGACCACGATAGTGGTGGTCGTGGTCATGGTGGTGGTCGATCTCTGGATATAGGCCTGCAAGTCGCCGGAGCTGCTGTTGCCGTTGCTGCAGTCGTTGGAGCTGCAGTCGCCGGAGCTGCTGTCGACATCTTCAACAAATAGATCGAAATCGTTTTTGAAAAAAATAGATCGAAATCGTTATCCATATTGATTATACAAATTGTGAGCCCCCAACACTTCTACTACTAGCTTTTCTTTGCTCATTTTTGTGGTTTTTTTGAATGGTTTTTTAGAAAAAGAGACAGAAAAAAAATGGTGAAAAAATGAAGTGACAGTGGCTCAAGAAGAGATGGAGAGAGAGATAAAAGCTAAATAGGTTAATGTGTAGAGAGTAGAGGTGTAGAGAGAGATTGGCATGTATATATACATATAGAGAGAGAGTACATATATATATATATAGAGAGAGAGAGAGAGTATATATATATATATATATTATACAGAGAGACAAAAAATATTAAAAATTACAAAAACGGTCCTTTACGAATAAGACAAAAAGGGTAAATTGGTCATTATGATATAACTAACGGAATTGAGTTAACCCTAACGGACCAAAGGACTGCCCGTGTGCAAAGATTCCAAATAAAGGCCTAGCCATGTAATTATCCAAAATTTAGGACTGAAAGTGCCATTTGGGTATAAGGTTAAGGACCATCCGTGTAATTAACTCTTGTCCTAATGGGTCAGAATTAGGATGTCACCCGTAGGTAGTGGTTGCGGATATTCTCTATCCATCACTTATATTTACGGGTTTTTCTGTCAGGTTTACCCGCGACGGATAATGCACACCTGCCACCCGTCTGCGACCCGTTGGCGGGTACACTTTATTACCCATAACATACCCTCTGTGACAACCGTCTTAAAACGAAAGTCGAGTTCATAAACTTTTAAACTCAAACGCTTACGTATGATACTTGACATAACTTATCTTATGTGTTACGTAGTTACGTAAGCATAACTAATCGTTAAAGCTAAGCTCGATGTAACTCATACAAACTTCTTGACGTAGTTTACGTTACTTAAACATTAAACGTGTGTGTCTCGGAATCGGAATCGGAAATCGGAATCAAATCATTAAATTAATTCTAATACCAAGAAAAACATAATGAACTTGCCTAAGTTCATTGCAAAACAAACGAGAAGGAAATCGGAACAACACATGTACGTAACGATAACGAAAATATTTAAAGGATTATATTTGTAATAATTTTTAAATAATAAGAACTTAAGTTGTTAAGTTTGTGGTCAAAAAGAACTAGTATGGAAAGAGTTATAGTCAAGAGGACTAACTTTGTAAAAAAATTTGTATTTTAAGCTAAGATTGTCATTAAGGCAAAGTCAAGGGTTAAAAGTGTAAATTTCGAAATTACCTATTTATGTGATGATATTGTTGTTGTTCGTTGCTTGCTGCATCTCACCACCGCCATAAGAAGAATAAAAGAATAATAAGAGAGTTTTATATATATATTTCGAAACCGAAAAACCTAGATTACGAGTTCGTTATTAGCCGGATTAATAAACGGAAAGCGTCATATTACTCCTGGAGTCGAGGGGAACGTTTTAACATAAACGGAGGTTGAAAATAACGAGTTTTGATTCGGAGTTATTCGTAGCCGTATTTTATAGGCTCAGGTAAAACTCGTTTAAAAAGCTTATTTATAAGTTGTTATTAATTTATAAGATATTGGGATAAATTTTATTGAGTTCGGTTAAGTTTGGAAAAACTGTAAATTGGTATTTGTCAGGTCCAGAAATCGTATCAAACTCGCTATAAAACATAACCTTAAGTTCGATATTTCGCGTATCTGTTCAGAAATAACTATAATGACTTTAACCAAGTATTTTGGAACAAAATAACGTTTAACATATTGGAATAAGACTAAAACGTTATGAACAAATGAAACAATGTACTTATACGATACTTGGTATTTTAGGACTTCATTGATTCCGATTCTACGTGACGCGAGTTCCGACATACCGACACACACCGACTTTTTTCAAGTGAGTTACAAACCCCTCTTTTAAACGCTTTATACATTTTTAGGGGGAAATACGAGTACTCAAACGGTATTGTTTAAATGCTACTTTACGATTGTTATCGTAAACTTATTCTATAAACGTTATATGCTAGTTTGCATACTTATAACGAGATACTTTTATGCTTGAAACTCATACTTTATACATGGATTGTATACGCTTGAACACTTAAACTTAAACATATTTTAGCATTGTTGAATGTTTTGCCAATATGCTATGAACACTCTAGAAACTTATACTTTTATACTTATTGTCTTACACATGTGGATTATTCCACCGCTGAGGTAATGACAACTTGCCAATGAACTAAACATCGATCGCCATGTTGCGGACGTTGTAAAACATGTACGTGTGATACCACTAAAATTCCCGACACTTCCAAGTGACATTAGTTTCTATTAATCCCTTTGGAAAGGACCGTTAGTAATATGTGGATAGCGCTATTAGGGTAGTGAGACCCTTACAACAACGTCAAATAACGATTGTGCACAATTACTATTTGGGTAGGCTTTGAGGCTTAGCAACGAAACAATGTGAAACACTAGGATCGTCACATATCCGTACACTATATGGTCGATGCCTACATACTTTATATGCCACGTTACCTGGCTGGGTACAACGCGCATATGTGAACTTATATACTTATACTTTATATGCCACGTTACCTGTTTGGTACGACGCGCATATGTAAACTTATATACTTATACTTTATATGCCAAGTTACCTAGATGGGTACAACGCGCATATGTGAACTTATATACAACGTTACCTGTTTGGTACAACGCGCATATGTAAACTTATATACTTATACTTTATATGCCACGCTACCTAGTTGGGTACAACGCGCATATGTAAACTTATATACTTATACTTTATATGCCACGTTACCAAGTTGGGTACAACGCGCATATGTAAACTTATATACTTTATATGCCACGTTACCTGTTTGGTACAACGCGCATATGTAAACTTATATACTTATACTTTATATGCCACGTTACCTAGTTGGGTACAACGCACATATGTAAACCTATATACTTATACTTTATATGCCACGTTACCTGTTTGGTACAACTCGCATATGCTAAACTTTATATACTTATACTTTATGCCACGTTACCTAGTTTGGTACAACGCGCATAAACAGAACTTATATGCTTTTACTATACATTGTAGCTCACCAACTACGATTTCCGTAGTTGACATTTTACTCATATTTTCAGAGAACGAGTAAGTGATTGAAGATGCTCACTGTTGGATTGCTTTTGCGGGTTTGCTAGAGGCTTCAAGAATACATAATGGTTCGGGTGGTTTGGATGTGAATGTTTATTTAAGCATAATACTTTTGTATAACTCAAATGTTGGTTTTATATATGTAAATTTGGTACATAGCTATATACTTGTGCAAATGACAATCTCGCTCTTCACATCTCGTGTTTCCGTTTTAGCGGGATGTGACAGACTTGGTATCAGAGCTTAAGGTTATAGTGAATACCAATTTTTCAAAAATCAAACTATAACCAGTTTCTAAACAACGGATTTTATTTAACCAAAACGTGAAGGCAAGGTTTAACTTAAATTATTCGGAGCCTGATCACCTACGGATAATTTAGACTAAATTATGCTAGAACGGGATTGGTAAACATTTTAAACGAACATTCCCTGGGATACTCTTGAAGTCAGACCCACACAGACTTAGATGCTAAACTTAAGATACTCTATATGCTCAGCTTATTACTAATGCTAACATGAGCGGTAACATCGATTTAATTTCATTTACCTTTCTATGATGCGATGAAAGGACGAATATAACAGCGTTAGACATCGAGGTAGATACCTGATGTATACTCATGAGAACTTACATTTTCCTACGAACTCGATATACATTAGTGATACATTATCGAGATATAGGAGCGTTGAGCTAAAATTATCGTAACCTATACATACAAACGTACTATTACATTATTGTATAACGAAATCGGATCCGGACTGTTTTATACTGTCCCATACCGACTATATCTCTTGTTCTTTAGGCGGAGACAAAACATTCTCGACTATCAGCACCGTGTACACCTTTTTAAGCTGATATTGACGCTATGCCTTTTATGCAAACTGAGAAGTATTCCCACATAAGACACGTGAGTGCAGTTACCACTCGACAAACTAAGTGATGCACCCAAGATACCCGGTAGCTAATAATTGACACCGGAAGAGATGATGGGTTCATGCAACATGTTTATGGATCTCCGAGGAATAGTCCAGGAGTTGATGGACTATGATATTCGTATTCATGAACTATAACTCGACATACTTCATACCAAATAAATGGTACATAGGACACTTTGGACAACTCGATGCAAGTTGTGGAATTGTATCATGTAAGAGTTTGAAAATCGCTATTATCGTTCATTCGCTTTAGACAAATATGTAGTCATGTGATTGTGACAGTATTGTGCAATGTACACACACATAGTACTACGTTACAAAAAATACATAACTACTTTACTAAATCTCAACTATATATACATACACCTATGCTATATATAGTTACTTATCTTCCTATAACAAGAAGTGCGTATTAATATGTCGAGCTTACACAACATAGCAATCTTCCGTCGCACACATCTTCTAATCTTAAATACATGATATGTCCCTAGCATAAACATGTATACCTCATACATTACCTTCATTTATTGACATTATTATTATGAGAAATAATGTACAATAATTGATGGTACTCGATTAAAGGACTAGAAATTATGAAATCGCAAGGATACTACAAACTTATTTTTGGGAATCGTTGGTCAGTGTGGAAAGTATTTGTCAAACGAAGGATATCCTAAAACGAAGGGTCATTACGAAGATATGATCACATTCTTATGTCATGGTGAAACATGGAATAATTATTTGTCAAACGTATTGAAGTTATGTTTCTACAAGGAAATCATCTAAACTTTTCCGCTCTACGATAAGACCTTATTTATACAAGGAAACATAAGGAGGACAAGACTAAACCTTATAACCGAAAACGCTTAAGACCGAGGTTATGACTCATTGCTATTTAACCAATAAGGTGCCAAAAGAAATAGATTAGTAGTAAGGGGAGTACCCAGAAGTATTTCCTGGTAACTTGCCCGAACTATTACTAGCCATCAATAAAGTTAAACATTAACTAAATACTTGGCACAACCCTTGCGCCCCGAGCATCTTACAAGTTAGAGCCTTCGTAATAGGAACTGAGAAAGCAAGACACGACCCCCGAGTAGTTGCAGTTTTGACACAGTAATAGGAATGGATTGGTTGACCATTCAAGATGCAAATATATTATGCTTGGATAAAACGATTCGTATGCCAGCAGAGGATGGTAAAGAACTAGTTATACAAGGTGACAGGCCGAGAAAAACTTCGAAACTTATATCGGTGATAAAAATGCGCAAATTCCTGAATAAGGGATGTTTTGCATTGTTAGTAAACATAAAAGACAAACAAACAAAAGCAGCATACCTTAAGGATTTACCGATAGTTAGAGACCATCCGGAGAACTACCAGGATTACCACCTTAGAGACAAGTGGAATTTAGAATTGAATTAATTCCAGGAGTGACACCAGTGGCAAGAGCGCCATATCGTCTAGCTCCAACGGATATGCAAGAATTGTCCAATCAAATTAAGGAGTTATTGGATAGGGGATTTATTCGACCCAGCTCATCACCTTGGGGTGCGCCAATTCTTTTCGTTAAGAAGAAAGATGGGTCATTTTGTATGTATATTGATTCTCGAGAGTTGAATAAACTAACTATTAAGAATCGATACCCTCTTCCCCGAATCGACGATCTTTTCGATCAACTCCAAGGCGCAACCTATTTTTCAAGGATCAATTTAAGATCTGGATATCATCAAGTTCTTGTTTCTGAAGATGATATTCCAAAAACCGCATTCCGTACTAGATATGGACATTTTGAGTTCCTGGTAATGCCGTTTGGACTCACAAATGCACCGGCTATATTCATGAATTTAATGAATAGAGTGTGCCAACCATATCTAGAAAAATTCGTTACCATATTCATTGATGACATTCTAATATACTCTCGTACCAAAGAAGATCACGCAGAGCACTTGAAATTGATGTTAGAATTACCTAAAGAACAACAACTATATGAAAAGTTTTCTAAGTGCGAATTCTGGCTGCGTGAAGTAAAATTTCTTGCTCATATAGAGAGATGGGAGACTCCTAAAAGTCCGACAGAAATCCGCCAAATTTTAGGATTGGCTGGATATTACCGACGATTCATTCAAAATTTCTCTAAGGGAGCCAAACTATTGACAAGGTTAACTCAAAAGAACGAGAAATTCAATTGGGGAGATGCACAAGAACGAGCTTTCGATAACTTAAAAACCAAATTGTGCAATGCTCCTATTCTATCTCTTCCTGAGGGAAATAAAGACTTTGTGGTATACTGTGACGCATCTAACCAAGGGTTATGTTGTGTATTAATGCAGCGAAACAAAGTTATAGTGTATGCATCTCGACAACTTAAGAAACATGAAGTCAATTACACTACGCATGACTTAGAGTTGGGAGCAATAGTCTTCGCTCTCAAAATCTGGAGACATTATCTTACGGTGCGTTAGGAATCTATATTAAACCCGATTTAAGAATGCGTATAGCAAATGCTCAACATGAAGCTTTGAAAACAGACAATAAAAAGGTTGAAACATTACCTAATCATGATAAGGATTTTGTAATGAAGAGTGACAGTGTCTGTTATTTAACGATCGGGCATGGATTCCTACAACTAACGAATTGAGAAAGACCATTATGGATGAAGCACACCGAACACGATATTCCATTCATACAGGGTCGAGCAAGATGTACAAAGATCTCAAGGAACGTTACTGGTGGCCCGGTGTGAAAAGAGACGTTGCTTTGTACGTAGAGAAATGCCTAACTTGTGCGAAAGCGAAGGCTGAATATCAAAAGCCATCAGGATTACTACAACAACCAGAAATTCCAGAATGGAAGTGGGAACAGATTACAATGGACTTCGTTACAAAATTACCTCGCACGTCGAAGAGTAATGACATGATCTGGGTTATAGTAGATCGACTAACGAAGTCAACACACTTTATCCCCATCAAGGAAAGTTTTAACGTGGAAAAACTTGTCCAAATATACATAAACGAGGTAGTAACTCATCATGGAATTCCCACGTCAATTATCTCGGATAGAGATACCCGTTTCACTTCCAGATTTTGGAAGGCATTCCAAGAATTGTTTGGCAATCGATTAGACTTAAGCACAACTTATCATCCGCAAACTGACGGAAAAAGCTAGTGTACAATACAAACATTAGAAGATATGATAAGAGCATGTGTTATTGACTTCGGGGGAAGTCAGGATAATCATATACCACTAATAGAGTTCTTCTATAATAAAAGTTATCATGCTAGCATTAAATGTGCACTATCTTAAACTCTTTATGGAAGAAAATGTCGATCTCCACTACGTTGGTTGTAACCAGAGGGTCGACAACTAATCATCATGGATGTAGTGCAAGAAACAATTGATAAAGTCACAATGATAAAGGAACGACTAAAGACAGCTAGAAGTCGTCAAAAGAATTACGCAGATATGCGTAGAAAAGACATAGAATTTCGAATCGATGACAAAGTAATTCTTAAGGTATCACCTTGGAAAGGTGCAATGCGCCCAGGAAAGCATAGAAAACTTAGTTCAAGATATTTAGGACCATTGAGATACTCGAAAGAGTAGGTCTATGTGCGTATCGTTTGGAACTACCTCAAGAGCTTGGTAGCATACATAACACTTTTCATGTATCAAGGCTGAAAACGTGCTTACCAGACGAAACACTCATTACTTCTTTAAATGAAGTTCAACTAAGCGAAAACTTCGATTCATTGAATAACCGATTGAAATCATAGATCGCAAAACTAAGAAACAAAGGCATAGTCGAATTCCCATAGTAAGGGTACGTTGGAACGCAAGGCGTGGCCCTGAACATAGATGGAAACGAGAGGATCAAACGATGCAAAAGTATCCTCATCTTTTCACTTCTCCCACAACGAACACTACAAATTGAAATTTCGGGACGAAATTCTTTCAACGGGGGGAGAATGTGACAACCGTCTTAAAACGAAAGTCGAGTTCATAAACTTTTAAACTCAAACACTTACTTATGATACTCGACATAACTTATCTTATGTGTTACGTAGTTACGTAAGCATAACTAATCGTTAAAGCTAAGCTCGATGTAACTCATACAAACTTCTTGACGTAGTTTACGTTACTTAAACATTAAACGTGTTTGTCTCGGAATCGTAATCGGAAATCGGAATCAAATCATTAAATTAATTCTAATACCAAGAAAAACATAATGAACTTGCCTAAGTTCATTGCAAAACAAACGAGAAGGAAATCGGAACAACACATGTACGTAACGATAACGAAAATATTTAAAGGATTATATTTGTAATAATTTTTAAATAATAAGAACTTAAGTTGTTAAGTTTGTGGTCAAAAAGAACTAGTATGGAAAGAGTTATAGTCAAGAGGACTAACTTTGTAAAAAAAATTGTATTTTAAGCTAAATTTGTCATTAAGGCAAAGTCAAGGGTTAAAAGTGTAAATTTCGAAATTACCTATTTATGTGATGATATTGTTGTTGTTCGTTTCTTGCTGCATCTCACCACCGCCATAAGAAGAATAAAAGAATAATAAGAGAGTTTTAATATATATATTTCGAAACCGAAAAACCTAGATTACGAGTTCGTTATTAGCCGGATTAATAAACGGAAAGCGGCATATTACTCCTGGAGTCGAGGGGAACATTTCGACATAAACAGAGGTTGAAAATAACGAGTTTTGATTCGGAGTTATTCGTAGCCGTATTTTATAGGCTCGGGTAAAACTCGTTTAAAAAGGTTATTTATAAGTTGTTATTAATTTATAAGATATTGGGATAAATTTTATTGAGTTCGGTTAAGTTTGGAAAAACTGTAAATTGGTATTTGTCAGGTCCAGAAATCGTATCAAACTCGCTATAAAACATAACCTTAAGTTCGATATTTCGCGTATCTGTTCAGAAATAACTATAATGACTTTAACTAAGTATTTTGGAACAAAATAACGTTTAACATATTGGAATAAGACTAAAACGTTATGAACAAATGAAACAAAGTACTTATACGATACTTGGTATTTTAGGACTTCATTGATTCCGATTCTACGTGACGCGAGTTCCGACATACCGACATATTATCAAGTGAGTTACAAACCCCTCTTTTAAACGCTTTATACATTTTTAGGGGGAAATACGAGTACTCAAACGGTATTGTTTAAATGCTATTTTACGATTGTTATCGTAAACTTATTCTATAAGCGTTATATGCTAGTTTGCATACTTATAACGAGATAATTTTATGCTTGAAACTCATACTTTATACATGGATTGTATACGCTTGAACACTTAAACTAAAACATATTTTAGCATTGTTGAATGTTCTGCCAACATGCTATGAACACTCTAGAAACTTATACTTTTATACTTATTGTCTTACACATGTGGATTATTCCACCGCTGAGGTAATGACAACTTGCCAATGAACTAAACATCGATCGTCATGTTGCGAACGTTATAAAACATGTACGTGTGATACCACTAAAATTCCCGACACTTCCAAGTGACATTAGTTGCTATTAATCCCTTTGGAAAGGACCGTTAGTAATATGTGGATAGCGCTATTAGGGTAGTGAGACCCTCACAACAACGTCAAATAACGATTGTGCACTATTACTATTTGGGTAGGCTTTGAGGCTTAGCAACGAAACAATGTGAAACACTAGGATCGTCACATAGTCGTACACTATGTGGTCGATGCCTACATACTTTATATGCCACGTTACCTGGTTGGGTACAAAGCGCATATGTGAACTTATATACTTATACTTTATATGCCACGTTACTTGTTTGGTAAAACGCGCATATGTAAACTTATATACTTATACTTTATATGCCACGTTACCTAGTTGGGTACAATGCGCATATGTGAACTTATATACTTATACTTTATATGCCACGTTACCTGTTTGGTACAACGCGCATATGTAAACTTATATACTTATACTTTATATGCCATGTTACCTAGTTGGGTACAACGCACATATGTAAACTTATATACTTATACTTTATATGCCACGTTACCTGGTTGGGTACAACGCTAATATGTAAACATATATACTTTATATGCCACGTTACCTGTTTGGTACAACGCGCATATGTAAACTTATATACTTATACTTTATATGCCACGTTACCTAGTTGGGTACAACGCGCATATGTAAACTTATATACTTATACTTTATATGACACGTTACCTGTTTGGTACAACGCGCATATGCTAAACTTTATATACTTATACTTTATGCCACGTTACCTAGTTCGGTACAACGCGCATAAACAGAACTTATATGCTTTTACTATACATTGTAGCTCACCAACTACGATTTCCGTAGTTGACATTTTACTCGTATTTTCAGAGAACGAGTAAGTGATTGAAGTTGCTCACTGTTGGATTGCTTTTGCGGGTTTGCTAGAGGCTTCAAGAATACATAATGGTTCAGGTGGTTTGGATGTAAATGTTTATTTAAGCATAATACCTTTGTATAACTCAAATGTTGGTTTTATATATGTAAATTTGGTACATAGCTATATACTTGTGCAAATGAAAATCTCGCTCTTCACATCCCGTGTTTCCGCTTTAGCAGATGTGACACCCTCGGATAAAAAATTACGGGTTTTACCCACCCGTGTCGGGTGGATATCCTCGGGGCACAGATTTTTTCTTACCTATTGCCATCCCTAGTCATAATGGACCAACTATTAATAAGTTTTTCTTTGTATTAAGTGTTTAGTTTTGTAATAACTAGCATGAAGCTCGCGCGATGCAACGATATAGGAAAATTATATTTGATAAAAGTATATTATGGTAAGAGTTTATGGTATTTTCTTATTCGTCTTGAGATAAGTAATGGTTATGGTTCGGGCCGTTGTGCCATTCAGAGTATAAGAGTAATTATGTCGTAACGGTTTTTGTTAATGTCTCGTTTCACAATTAATATATTAAGTGTAACACTTTATGATTCGGTCCATCGGGCATCAAACTCATTCTTTCCGTATATTTTCATATACAAGTGGTGATATAGTAAGCTCATTTCATTTCATTGTATTAGGGAAATAGTTTTTGTTATGTCTTCGAACTATAAAAATACTATTTATATATTGTGTCTAGTAAATTTTTGTTTGAACCGTGTTCTATTAAAGAATATATGTATTTCCGGTCTAAACTCGAACTTCCAGTTAAAAATGAGTGGTAATATGCAGCCGAATGACCATAATCATATTGTATATAATAGTTTTCTATTCTTGTGTTGTGGCTATTTTAGTTATTAATAGCCTTTTGACCCATATATAATTTGCGCAGTAAAAAAATTCAGGTTATTCAATCCATTCTGGTTATAAAAGCAATTATTCAGTAACGGTTCAAATCTGAATCTTTGGACATAACAAGTTATTATATGTGACGCTAAATAAAAGAAAAATGTTAATTTACATTTTATAGAGATGAAAGTGAGATGTAAGAAATACTTTGTATTGAAATTATTTGAGAGAAATTATAATCCGTATTAAAATTTAGTTGATAAATAATAAAAAATAAGAAAAATGAGTTACAATAAAGGAAAGTGAGCTGACAAATTTAATTGTATTTAGATGACAAATAAGAAGCATTTTAGTAATTTCTTTCTTAAATTTTAACTTTAAGATTAAAAGGTTAAACGTTTTATATGTAGTATAGATACTTGTTGAAGCTTATCGTTGTATTGTAGTAGCATCATTGTTGTTGTGGGTACAAGCTTGGTCTTTTTAAGCAATGTATCGGTTTCTTTTATAGACTTTTTTAAACGATGTACTAGTTTATCTTATAGTCGGTTATTGTGTTTATTGTTTGATGTTCGATGTACTTGTTTTAGACAATTGGTGCTCTATTATCCATTCATGTTAACCCCTTATGCCATTCATAATATACTTCTTTTGACATATTAACACTATATCTAGTTTCTTTTGGTCTTGCGGTCCAATAATTACTTGGAGATCAGAATAAGGTTTTTTCTCTTAAACATGTAATCATTGCGTGATGAAGCCTTTCACAATATTGGATATTGAAGAAAGAAAATTACTAAAATGCTCCTAAATTTCTTTTGGTCTTGAGATCCAATAATTACTTGGAGATCAGAATAAGGAGCATTTTAGTAATTTCTTTCTTAAATTTCAACTAGTAATGGTATGTTTTGACATATGATTTATGGAGTTTTACTTCAAAAAACATATACATGACAGTCACAACTCATTATATATGTGTTAGGTTATACCGCCCGAGCATAAAGGTTTCGTTTTGACAGATTATTGATCATATATAATGGGGGACTTAGAAAAAGGTTTTACTACTACTTTATATAAAGCGAGTTATAGTGATGGTTTTTTCCATAACTTAAAAAGTCATTTACGTTTGAATAACGTACTACTTTGTGATGGATATGTTACCTATTTTCATTGTCGAGCATATGTATTGAATCTTATTGTACATGCGGGATTGAAAGTAATTGAATGAGCCATTGAGAAAGTTTAATAGGAAGTGAAGTATGTTAGAGGGAGTTATGCGTGAAAGATTAAGTTTTCAGAAAGCACGACATCGCCAAAATTTCAACCTAGGAGACACATGTGTCAATATATCATGATGAAATGGAATTTAACATATCTTATGCTTGATTGTGCTTGGGTTATCACAATGTTTATGCCTAATTAGATTAGAACTTGTTGACGGAAATTTTAAAAACATGTCCATCACAGGAGGAATGGACAACGATAAAAAAAGAAAATTGTTTGGGGGATCGTTTTACAACATCACAACTTTGTTTTCCATAAGCTCATATCGTACTTCTAACTTGTACGTTCTCAATGTATGAGAAATTGAATGGTCCACTAAAAAGGAGATTCACAAATTGGATCTTTTATGAGTAATATAGCATAAGAAAGGTTAAAGGGGTTTGTTAAATATTGAAAGCATGTAGTATTGTCTTTTGCTCAATTGGGTACAAGGTTTAAGCTTTGGACGCTTTCATTTTGCTTTTTAAAACTCGACATGGTGGATATGAACTATGTTAAGCAAAACTGAAAGGTATTTATGATGGTTTGTATAAACTATATAAGGAGTATAAGATGCGTTTCAAGACAATTCATGACTTTTCTACAAGGGCGAGTTCAAATGTTTGTGGTGATGATACATGAGATGACTTAGATGGATCATGGATATGAACCATTTCAAAATCGGCTTGAAAGGGTTGATGAACATATTACTTAGAAATATTATTTAGAGGAACCTCAACTATATAAAAGAGATATTGATATATTGCAATTTTGGAAAGATAATCAAGTAAGGGTTACAAAGTTGGCTCTTATGGATATTATTGAGCATTCGATCGATCACATGTGTTGCTTATGAATCATCTTTTAGTATTGGATGTCAGATTATACGTGAGGTATTGAATTTTCTATTATCATCAAAGTCTCGGCGTTGTTATGCACTTGAGATTGGTTTTTCGGTGTTTAAGATATTATGTTTTATTTCTTTGTTACTTACTCATTAAATGTTTTATTTTGTACATGATACTAACTATAAGTTATGTTTTTTAACCCACTTCTTTACATATTTAGATGATGAAGATATGGAAGAAGAATTTGTTGAAAATATTGAAGCCTTGTTTTCGGGTTTAAATAGTATTAATCTTACAAGTTGTATTTAAACAAATGACCAAAGGTGATTAAAGAAATAATCATGATGGACATTAGCTTTATCATAAGAAGTAGATTAGTCTTGATAGAGGTCGATTTTACGGTCTTAAGAGTTTTTCTTTGCTTTTGGTTTGTACTTGAATTTTTCATTTAGAGTTCATTTTAAACATATGTTGGTGTCATAGATGTTACTGGTATTTCATGGACCATCTTATTTTGATTTCAAGCATTTTGGACTGCTTTATAATTTGCTTGTATGATTATCGTGTTAAACGTCAAGTGTTTGGGTTCAACAAGTTAAACTTCAAGATACCTTTCTTTTTAGTTTATTGTTTATGTTCAACAATTTGAATCAGTATTATCTCTCATACATTATTATCTCTCATATATTATTATTCTCAATCGGAAACACATGTAAACAACCGGAGATCGAACGTCGTAAAACTGCCGAGACCAGACACCAACTGCTCCGTAGTGCGGGCTTCGGACATAATATGCCAAAAACGTCTTTTTCGGATTTTTGGAGATCCACAATGTGTCTACACGTGAGTGGGTTTGACCCCATTTTAGATCCAACAACATATTCAAACCTCTCTCCTTCCATATTTCACACTTACATCTTTTCCATCCCATTTTCTTTCATTTCACTCTCAATTCACAACCAAGACACTCTCATTTCCTTTCAATTTCCAGAAGTTTTGTAAGTTAATAAACACACTATAGAGAGAGTTTCATGTTACAAGCAGATCATACGCTAGTAAGTATTTTTCAACTCAAATCTCATCGTTTCTATCTCTTCTTTTTCTTTTTTGTTTATGAAGCGAATTCTAACATAAATCTTGTATGTTCTTGCAAGGATTCATCCTCCATCTTCACCTTTCATTTTTGGTTTTGTTCACTATCATGAAAGCTTTTACATCTTAAAGATTGGTAAGCAAAAACACACCCTAAATCTCATTCTCATTCTTTATTCTATGAGTTCTTATTCTAACAAGTGGTGTACTTTGTGTTTGGAGCTTGGTTTCTCTTCACCACCACTTTTGGAACTCATTTCCGGAAGATTTCGAGACTATTCTAACGATTTTTGGTTGATTTTGCGGAGGTCTTCGGTAGTCTCTAATTAATCCCTTAAATCTCTTTCGTTTTCTTATTATTCACCTAATTTCGTCTAAGCATTATATAAAATAGATAAACATGTTAAAATGGTTGAAAACATAAAGATTAACATATTATAAGTTATTGGCTACAATAACCTAAAAATGGTATAATATGAACTTAAACTTATAAAAACGAGTTATTGTAAGTAAAATGAGTATAAATCGTAAATCTATACCGAAAGTTATTATTTTGGACTCTTGGACATTTTTGACTTCTGGACTAAAGTATATACATAAATTGTCATTTGAACATTATTTGGTAAATGACTAATTATTATGTAAAATTACATATTTACTATATGTACAAAGTTATATATTACATAATAAGTATAAAAATGGACTTACATACATATTAATATAATATAACGTTATGGACACATTATTTATTAATAATAAGACTTAACATAAACGTAACGATACTAAAACATAAAAGTTAGAAAACTCGTTTTTGCCACTGACGGCCTACTGCGCCGCAGTGAGCTCTCAGAACTATAACGTTGATTATTTTTGTCACACCCCGCTAAAGCGGAAACGCGAGGTGCGAATAGTAAGAGAATCATTTCACAAGTCATAATAAAGTTTAACGGTTCCAAGTCATTAAAAATAAAGTTTAAAAGTTCATAAGTTCAAAAGACATAACCAAGAGTATTTAAAGTTTACGACAACAATACATAATTAAATTGTTTTCATAAAATTCCCAAAATAAGACAAGTCTTCTCCCGATTCAAACTTCACGTAACTTTCCTGACCCGCCCAAGCTATGCACTTCATGACTTACACTTGATTTCCTGAAACATTAGATAAAGTGTCAACTACATAAAGTAGTGAGTGAGTTACAGTTTATAAGTTCTCGACAAAATGTTCCGACAAGTATATATATGAGTAGAAAGTTTCTTAAAAGAAATATGAGCGGAAAAAGCGCTTAAAATATATATACTTTAAAGAAGATAATAGACAAGTAGATTAAAATTGTAAAAAGTTTAATTGCGGATTAAGTCGCAGAGTAAATATGTATATGCGTAAATAAAGGTAACTTATGATTAAAGCATTGTATCAACCACTTGGCATAATATAACTGTAAGTGTTCACACTAAACCGATTATCTGGATCGTGCCAGCCCCAACCCGGACTATCGACGAGGTACGTCTAAACTTAGTAATATGTACTTAGATTGCCATCTAAAGTAAGGAGCGATCCACTCCTAAGTATCGATACTCATAGTTACTAACAGCTTAAAGCTAATAGTGTGTAATCGTCTGAAACGGGGCACTTTGATTTAATTTAAAAACTGATAGTAGGCACTTACATACATGTTATATTCTCATCAAGGGTTCACGGAGGGGCCTAGTCAGTGGCGAGTGCGTATAATTCAATCAATCATAGTTTTAGTCAAGTGCCGATCGGGGGCAAGCCATAAAGTCAAAATGTCAAAGAGTGCCGAGCAGGGGCAATTAAAATAGTTTTACGCATATAAGTTCAATAAACGTCAAATAGTTCATAAATGATCATAGTTCATAAAATGTTCAAAAGCATTTAGATATCATGTTTCCCCCAAAAGAATATTTAAAAGACAATAAATAATGGGGATGTAAATCACTGATTGCGAAGTTTAACAAGAGCGAGAAACGGTCGAAAGCGTGTCGGGAATCACGGAAGGCCTAAGAGAATACAAAGATTGATTAAGTATTATGATTACATTAAGTTAACATATATATAATATATTATAAGTTGTAATCTTTAGTTAAACTTTAAGTGTCAAGGTTAAATTGTCCAAATATTGACCGAATCGGTTATCGTCAAGTTTAGTCCAAAAGTGTCCAAAGTTAACATTATTATTATTATGATAAGTTGTTTTTTAGCCGCTGAAGTGTTTTATTATATTCTAACGGAATTTGGGCATCGCTTCCGCGCCAAAATTTTTATGTCCAAAATAGTCAACACTTTCTATATATTTACATAATATAATTAAACGAGTTCATTTAGGTATAATATGTCCAATAAAATGTCACAAACATAAGAATTTTACTAAACTCAGTTCCAAAATGTTAGTCTCGAAAAATCAGAACGCGTAAATAAGTTTTTAACGCCAAACGACGATTTTCGGAAAAACTCAGCGGTTCAGTGCGCCGTTCTGGTCCTCTAGGACGGCGCCCTGAACATTTTGGTGCCACGGTGCGTCGTCCTGGGTCAACTGGGACGGCGCCCCGACGCTGCTGTTTTCTCCAAATTTCGTTTTTCTTGCAAAAATGGTTATTTAAATCATAGATCTCGACATGCAACTGTTAAAAACTTCATTATTTACCATTTTCTCAGTTTATAAATAACTTTTATTCACAAAAACGTAGATCTAAGTACTATTTGGTAAAAATCCGTTTTTGTATAAAACTTGTTACAAAACTTTATAAAAACCCATTTTTATGCTTTAGATCATCCATGCAAAGGTTTATTTTGATAAAAACAGTAAAGGTTAAGAAATCTACCGGATGAAAAGCTTGGATGACGATTAGGAAGAGATTTGAGCTCCAAAAGTCTAGAAAACGTCTTTTTAACCAAAATAGATTGATTCTCCTTGCTTCCTTTGCTGTTTGGACGATTTTTATGTGTGTTTTAGTTGATTTTCTTGGCTGGATATTACTGGATTTGTAAGAGTTTTAGAGAGAAGGTAGAGAGAAATGGTGTATGAGTGTGTTTTATGTTTTGAAAAATGAAAAGAAATGATATGGGGGGTGTAATGATTCAGTCTTGGGACAGTAAAAGACTGTAAATGAGTGTCAAATCCGAGTTGAGAGTGGTTGGGTTTTGTATAAAACGAGATGGAGCTTTAAAAGCTTTATTTTTTTGAAACTGCGTCGCCAGGGCGTCGTCCTGGTTTCACCAGTGCGGCGTCCTAGCTTATTTTCAGTATTTTACTGATTTTTCGTTTTTACGTTTTTGTTCCGTTAGACCTTTTCGTTAAATGAAAGTTTCTGATTTTTGTACGATATGAACTTAGGAAAGTTCTGTCACACCCCGCATAGAAATGGCAGAACCGAGGTGCGCAGTGTATACGGTATCAGAGATTCAAGGTTACATCAAACATAAATAAACCAAACATCATCAACATAGATAAAGAGTTGAAGAATAGTACTTATTACAGTCATCCGAATAGTATCAAAATACGACTACAGAGTTTTGGGAAACTAAGGAATTACAATACAAAATAAATTCCAGCAAAAAGTCCCAAGTAGTCAAGCAAGCATAGCATCAAAAGATGGTAACCTCAAATCCCTGAAAAGCGTTAAAATACGACGTCAACATAAAGTTGGTGAATTATTCGCAATAGTATATAAAAACATAATTGTATAAAAGTTTTCAATAAGTTTTGACCCAAAAGATAAGATTTGAAGATAAGTTCTTTTGAAAAGATATTTCAAAATATATTTGAAGTATATAAAACCTTTCGATAAAAATATTCATATTTGTACCATACGGTACCTTCATATCTGTACCATACGGTACCATAATCATATTTGTACCATACGGTACCATAAACATATTTGTACCATACGGTACCATAATCATTTCATAAAATAGCAGCTTTAGGAACATACAATACACCTGACCCTTAACAATAGATACTGGCAACTAACCCCACCTAGTGTCTCAAACTAGGTTATCCTCGATAATAATACTCGGTTGTAAGATTGTTAACATGGACAGGGCGCACCATATCCAAAATAGTGTTAACAATGAGGGTTTGTCAGACCCTTATAGCGCTATATATACTTCCGGCGGTACAAGACTAACAGGTGTGTATACGGGGCCTTGTACTACCACATAGGCGGTACAAGTTGGGTGAGATCATCTAAAGCATTCATATAAGTGCATATACATGCCATAATACATACATAACATAAAATACCTTTGTTTAACGCTAATCATGCCCAAAAATATAAAAAGGGTAAAAAGGGCAACGAATAACTCACTGATAGCAAAGCAATCCAAATCTTTATATGTCGGGAAATACTACAATACCGTCAAGCTTCAACGTCTAAGTGCCCTATACATCACGTAAATAAAACATGTCTAAGTATCTCTAAGTCTAGTAGGGTTATGCCTTAATGATTAACGTTTTATACGGGTTTTAAAATAACCAATACGAATATAGATATAAAGGAATTATAAACGTTTCGGAAAGTCAACGGACTAGATACGTGATCCTAATACTTACGTGCACTACACACGTAAGTATCAAGTTACGTGACATAGATGTTACTTGAGCCAAAAGTTACGGGGTTCAAACAAAGAATTTCGTGAATAAGCAAGGATTACGTGCATAAGAAGGAGTTACGGGACATAATAAGCGAATTATGTGATATAGCAACATAATTACGTGCATGGAACAATCAATTACGTGACCTACAATCAAGACTTACGCGCACGTAATGTGGTATTACGTGAACGAACATAGCCATTTCGTGAGCGTAATTTGGCTATTTCGTGAGCGATATTGTAAGTTTCGTGAACGTAATATAGGTATTACGTGATGTTTAAGCTTATTACGTGAGCGAATTCTTAAATACGTGAACGGAAGTCAATTACGTGCAGAAACGAGATTTTTACGAAAAATAACATTTGGAATCGATTTTGGAGTGTTCTAAGTGTCCAAATGATCTATAATCAATACCCTATGTCCAGAATACTATTAGGAACAATAATCCTCAATAAAATCTCGGTTTTGACGGTTAAAAATGATAGTCTCGGTTTGAATCAAAAATAGGTTAAAGTTTAAAACAAAAGTGGAGAAATACTTACTTGATCGTAATGAAATTCGGAGGATAGATAGAGGTGATGATGGTGATCAATAATCCGGTCTCGGATCTAAATTTGGACGGTTGGATCGCCGGAAAAGTTAGAGAGAAGGTGGGGGTTGAAGGTGTTTTCTTGAGAGAGAAGTAAGAGAGAGAGTGTGTATGGAAAAATGAAGATAAGACAAAGTGGTTGGTGGCTAGATAAGACAAAACTCAGATAGGGACTAAAATTGAAATAGAAATCTCGCGTAGGACTAGTTTCGTAATAAAATTTCCGAAGGGACTAAAAATGAAATACTTTTAAACGTTAATCCTAATCATATAATTAAGGCATAATTCCCCTAAACTTATCATAAGAGCATACTAGACTTATACTAAAGGCACTTAAGACTATACGTTCCCGACATAAAGATCCGAATCACATACTATATACCCCCGATAACGCAAATACGCATAAAAT
>CAJVGC010000592.1:25544167-25606780 GCA_910822075.1 Senecio squalidus
CGCTAACCACGTGCCAAGGAATTGAACTTCGGATAACCAGAACTCGCACTTAGAAAATTTCGCATACAACTTTTCTTTTCGAAGCACTTCTAGAACAAGACGCAAATGCTCTTCATGTTCCTTGCGACTTCGGGAATAGATAAGAATGTCTCGATGAATACGATAACGAATTTGTCAAGATACGGACGACAAATACGGTTCATTAGTTTCCATGAATGCTGCAGGGGCGTTTGTCATACCAAACGGCATCACCATGAACTCATAATGACCATATCGAGTACGAAAAGCGGTCTTAGGTATATCATCTTCCTGAACTCCTCAACTGATGATAACCAGAGCGAAGATCGATTTTAGAGAAATAGCAAGAACCCTGAGTAATAAGTCATCAATACGAGGAAGGGGATAACGGTTCTTCATAGTCAACTTGTTTAACTCCCGATAATCAATACATAAACGCATGGAGCCATCCTTCTTCTTAACAAAGAGAACAGGAGCACCCCACGGGGAGAAACTAGGACGGATAAAACCCTTATCGACCAGTTCCTGAATTTGTTTCGACAACTCGAGCATCTCGGAAGGAGCCAAACGATACGGAGCTTTAGCAACAGGCGCTGCTCCAGGAATAAGATCAATACGAAAATCGGTTTGTCTCTGGGAGGGACTCCAGGTAAATCGTCGGGAAAAAACGTCAGAATACTCGCGAACAATCGGTACACCATCAATCTTTATCGCAGATCTTTCTTCACCAAATGAGCAAGATATAAAGAACAACCCTGACGGACGTACTCGCGAACTTTCAAAACAAGAAATGACTTTAAGGCGTTTCCCAGCCTTGTCTCCGTGTACAATCAACTGATCTCCATTCGGCTTCTGAATTTCTCATAACAAACTATCTCTCCTTTATGCTTCGCTAACCAATCCATACCGACTACGACGTCGAAACTACCGAGTTTCATAGGAATAAGGTCGATGGAAAAAGGAATATCGGCTAAAACGAGAGAAATATCACGAATAACTTCTCTAACACAGGCACATCTACCATCAGCTATTTCTACCTCATAAGCAGGCTCTAATGGACTAGAGGCACGGTTTACTAAGGGGCGGAAATCACTAGAAATGAAGCTTCTATCGGCACCCGAATCAAACAATATAAAAGCAGGATAATCGTCAACAAGAAATGTACCAGTGACTACGGTAGGATCCTGATGAGCTTCAGC
This sequence comes from Senecio squalidus, assembly GCA_910822075.1. Lineage (NCBI taxonomy): Eukaryota > Viridiplantae > Streptophyta > Magnoliopsida > Asterales > Asteraceae > Senecio > Senecio squalidus. The sequence continues at coordinate 25,545,385 of CAJVGC010000592.1, forward strand.
AGATTCCATAGCGAAAGCTCGGCTCTTAGCAGGATTCCCTCTAGCACTAGTACCAGCACCAGGAGTAGAAAGGGAAGTAGATGATGCAAGCTTGGGACACTGCTGACGGCGGTGACCCACTTCTCCACATTCATAACATGCTCCAGCAGGTCTCTTACATGTGGCCTAACCTCTTGCAGCGTTACAAACCCAACACGCTACATTTGCCGCATGAGCACTACCACAAGTGTCACACTTAGGGCGCACGCCCTGATAACCAGTTCCAGCACCCGTCACGCATATACCTGAGGTGTTGAGGTCTTTGATCTGACTACGGCTTCTCTTCCTCGAATTACCCACATTTCTTCTGTCAGATCGACCAGAATCTCTTCGGCTCACAACCGGCTGTAGAGTACCAGCACGGATCGCACTTGCGGTCAGCCGACCAGCAATATCGACTGCACTCTGAAGAGTACCCGGATAGTTAGAGATAATGTGATCTCGCATAGTTTGGGGCAACCCATGAGTGAAGCGTTCAATCCTCTCATTCTCAGTGCGAACCAGACGAGGAGCCAAAACACACAAGTCATAGAACCTGTTCACATACCCACGGAAATCAGCACCTTGCATAGTCAGGTTCCACAACTCGTTCTCCAATCTTTGCGTCTCAGATGACGGTACATACTCCTTCTTCATCATAACCTTCAGATTTTCCCAGGTCATCAGGGTGACAGCAGCTCGACCCTGAACCTTCTTCACAGAGTTCCACCAAGTGAGGGCTTTACCCTGGAAAAGATATGTAGCATACTTAACTCGGCTCTCCTCAGCACATCCCGATACATCAAATACAGACTCGATCTTCTCAAACCATTGTAGGGTAGCAACTGCATCTTCAGTACCCCTAAACTCAGTAGGTTTGCAGTCCAGAAAGGTCTTATACGAACAGCCTCGGGGTGGATCTTCAATCACAATATTCGGTCCTCCGGCTCCCACATGCACTGCTCTTCCCACATCGGAACCATCGCGCCCAGACGCCATACCTTCTGCTCCAATATCTTGCATCACAGGTTCTTCAAACCCTAAGTCAGCATCTTGCACTGGTGTCTCCTTAAGCTGTGCCACAATCACGGGTATAGCTGCCGCAATCTGCTCCGCAATCAACTGACTGATGTTCGGAGTAGCGGTAGTAGCACTTGGGGTAGCAGTGGTATTCTGAGGTGTAGCACCCGCTCTCGTACTGGCGCGACCTCGCCTTGCCGACCTTCTCGTAGCAGGTGACGGCAGGAGTAGACCTAGTAGAACTCTCTTAGGCGGCATCTTCTACGAATATCAAACGGAATAAATCAGAACGATAACGAATGTGCGACTAAAACAAGCAGGCCTTATACACATAAAAGCAAAACAAAGCACATATAGCATACCAATCACATACAGGCCCACAAAAGAAAGAAATGCGCACATAAGGTCAATCAGATAGGTCCAAAAGCCTAGGTCATAGTCTAAGTGATTCCGTAAGGTCACTTAGTTCGCTATAACCATTGGCTCTGATACCAACTTCTGTCACACCCCGCATAAATGGCGGAACCGAGGTGTGCAGTGTATACGGTATCAGAGATTCAAAGGTTACATCAAACATAAATAAACCATACATCATCAGCATAGATAAAGAGTTTGAAATAAAATACTTATTACAATCATCCGAATAATATCAAAATACGGCTACATAGTTTGGGATACTAAGGAATTACAATAACAAAATAAATTCCAAGCAAAAGTCCCAAGTAGCCAAGCAAGCATAGCATCAAAATAGAGTAACCTCAAATCCCTGAAAAGCGTTAAAATACGACGTCAACATAAAGTTGGTGAATTATTCGCAATAGTAAATAAAAACATAATAGGATAAGAGTTTCAATACGTTTTGACCCAAAAATGTTATAATTTGAAAATAAGTCATTTGAAAATGTTGTTTCAAAATATACGTGAGGTTTACAAAACCTTTTGATAAAATACTCATACTTAGACCATAAAATACCATAGTCATTTCATAAAGATACCATACTCATTTCATAAAATATCATAATCATACCATAAAATAAATACCATATTGGATAGAATATCAGCTCTAGGAACATACGATACACCTGACCCTTAACAATACTGGCAACTAACCCCACCTAGTGTCTCAAACTAGGTTGCCTCTAAATAATCGGTCATAACATTACTAACACGGACAGGGCGCACCATCATCAAATAGCGTGTTAGAAATGAGGGTTTGTTAGACCCATATAGCGCTATATATACAACCGGCGGCTAACAGCTAACAGGTGTGTATACGGGGCCGTGTATACGGGGCCTTGTACTACCACAAAGGCGGTACAAGTTTGGGTGAGATCATCTAAAGCATTCATATCCATATATACATACCATAATACATACATACCATAAAATACATTTGTTTAACGCTAATCATGCCCAAAAATGTAAAAGCGGTAAAAAGGGCAACGAATAACTCACTGTATAGCAAAGCAATCCAAATCTTTATATGTCGGGAAATACTATAATACCGTCAAGCTCCAACGTCTAAGTGCCCTATACATCACGTAAATAAACATGTCTAAGTATCTCTAAGTCTAGTAGGGTTATGCCTTAATGATTAACGTTTCTTACAGGTTTTGACTAAACAAAAGGAATATCGATATAACGGAATACAAACGTTTCGGAAAGTCAACGGACTAGATACGTGATCCTAATACTTACGTGCACTACAAGTCACGTAAGTATCAAGTTATGTGATCAAGGAGAATGTTACGTGATATGGAAGTTTATTACGTGATAGAAGATCATTTATGTGCAAAGCAAAGCAATTACGGGATCATGAAGTATTACGTGACTTCCAAGTCACGTAAGTGACTACTTACGTGATCAATAAAGCTATTACGTGACTTAGAGTGAATTACGTGATCCAGGAGGCTTACTTACGCGACAAGGCAATCAATTACGTGATCAAGGCATCTGTTACGTGCTGATCAAGAGAGTTACGGGCATGAGGCCTACTTACGTGACCTATAAGTCACGTAAGTGGCAATTACGTACGAAATTGAAGAGTTGCGTGACTAGGAAGGCTGTTACGTGCGTAACAAGGCACAATTACGTGCGTAATAGTACAATTACGTGATCGGGGTGTTTGTTACGTGCCATAACGGGATTTTTACGAAAAATATCATTCGGAATGAGATTTCTAAGTGTTCTAGGCGTCTATTTGACCCCAAATTGGAACCCTATGTCCAGAATATGATTACATACAATAACCCTCAATGAAATCTCGGTTTTGACGGTGAAAAATGATAGTTTCGGGATTGACTCAAAATAGAATAAAGTTTAAAACAAAAATGAAGGAATACTTACTTGATCGTAATGAAACTTGGAGGATAGATGAAGATGATGATGGTGAACAAGAATCCGGTCTCGGATTTGAAATCCAACGGTTAGATCACCGGAAAAAGTAGAGAGAAGGTGGAGGTTTGTAGGTGTTTGTTTCTTGAGAGAGAAGGTGAGAGAGAGAGAGTGTAGATAAAGACAAATGAGTAGGTGATAGATAAGACAAAACTGATCTCTAATGAGACAAATGGGTTGGTAGGGACGATTCTTGTAATAAAAATATGAAAAGGACTAAGTTTGTAATAGAAATTCTCCCGTAGGACTAGTTTTGTAATAAAATTTCCGAAGGGACTAAACATGAAATACTTTTTAAACGTTAATTTTAATCATATAATTAAGGCATAATTCCCGTAAACTTATCATAAGAGCATACTAGACTTATACTAAAGGCACTTAAGACTATACGTTCCCGACATAAAGATTCGAATCACATACTATATACCCGATAAACGTAAATACGCATAAAATACAAATACGATACCCATAAAATACGAGAAATACGAATGCGATAAATCATAAAAGAAATACAATAGGGTCAAAACACGAACATAAATAAATAAAACGAATACGAGACGATAGAATAATACCGTGAAATTCGCGAATGTCACAATCGATATCTAAAAAGTCATTTAAGTTTGAATAACGTACTACTATGTGATGGAGATTTTATCCCTGTTCATTGTGGAGCACATGTACTGAATCTTATTGTACACGCGGGATTAAATTAATCGAATGAGCCATTTAGAAAGTTTAATAGGCAGTGAAGTATGTTAGAGGAAGTTCTTCGTGGAAGATTAAGTTTTCGAAAGCATGAACTAGAATTACTATGTAGGAGACATAGTTGTCAATATATCATGTCAAGATGGATTCAACATATGTTATGCTTGATGGCGCTTTTGGTTATCGCAATGCTTATGCTTGATTAGACTTTGTTGTTGAAAATTTTAAAACATATCCATCAGAGGAGGAGGAATGGACAAGGGTGAAATAAAATAAAACTGGACCGTTTTATAACATCACAACTTTGTTTTCCACAAAACTCATATCCTACTTCTAACTTGTACTTTCTAATTAGAAAAATTAAAAGGTCTATTAAAAAGGATATTCACAAATTGGATCCTTTATGAGTAGCATAAGAAAAGTTAAAAAGGTTTGCTAATTATTGAAAACCTTTAGTATTGTTTTGTGTTTTGCTCAATTAGGTCCAAGGTATAAGCTTGAGACGGTTGAATTTTGCTTTTTAAAACTCGACATGGTGGATGAATGAAACACATTAAGAAAAAGTGAAAGGTATTTATAATGGTTTGTATAAACTATATAAGCAGTATGAGATGCGTTTCAAGACAATATATGACTCTTCTATAAGGACGAGTTCAAATATTTGTGGTGATGATACACCAGATGAGTTTAGATGGATATAAGGTCTTTCAAAGTCGGTTTGAAAATGTCACACTTAAAAAAATTATATAAAGGAACCTCAAGTATATAGAAATATGGATATTGATATATTACAATTTTGAAAGGATAATCATTCAAGGTTTACGCAATTGGCTCTTATGCCCCATGACACATTGACCATTCGATCAGTCACCTATTGTTTATGTTCAAAATTTTATTAAATCATTATTATCTCACATATTATTATTATTCTCAAAACGAGAAATGTGGACTGGTCACATCACTGGTTATATGTTAGAACTCGTTTACTCACTAAGTAATATACTTACCGTTTTATGTTATATTTTAGGTGAAACAAGTGGAGTCGAAAAGATCAAAGAAAAAGAAGCGAATAGCTATAATTAACGGTGTCCCTTATTGGTTGGGTAACAAGTGTGTCTTTTGTCTTTCTTAGATACCCCGTATGCCTATTTTGTGCAACTTAAGTTGCAAATTTTAAAAAAACTTAATGGTGGTCTTTTAAAATTAGAAGTAAACTATGTGTTCATGACGTTTGGTTTATAATGTAATTATGGTAACATGTCATGGTTGTTAAATCGTCGAGTCCATGACCTTGGTGAAGTAAAATTTTGTATTTTGATGTTTTTGAATTGAAAGATATCGTAAGTTTGTCATGTACATGGATGATTTTGGTAGAGAATCTAGTCAAAATCGTGTACAAATACACAATTTCAGAACGCGGAAAGTATCTTTTTTCTTTCTTTTTTGTTTTAAAGTAATCAAGGGTCGAAAATAATCTATAAGTTAGAATATGATGATAATATTACAAACAAATGTTTTTAAAGTTTAACAAAAAAAATTTATGAACATTTTTCGCATTTAGTTTCCTAGGCATTCTTTTTTATCAAAAATTTATAAAACGAAAAGCTACTTCAGAAAGCTATTAAAACTAGTTAAACTTTTAAATAACCAAATCACCTTTAAGCCCTTCTATAATCATCTTTCCATTTGGATTTTTATTTATTCGTTCTATTTTTCTACCGACTCAAAATTAAAATTACTTTGACGTATATAATCTGTAACTTCCATCCATAAAGCTATATATAACTTTTATTTTTATTTTTTAACAATCAACTCAAGTTTTTTTAGTTATATTGTTATAACGTGTAACTCAAATAAACTTATGACTAGTTTTGTACACAAATTGTATATTAACCCCAACAAAATATGAAGATACGACATAGCTTAACTTCAATTTATAAGCAATTATTAGATGATTAATTTTTGATATTAATAATTCACTAATATCAAGTGTCGGTTGATTTGACCCTAGGCAGACTACGCAAAAAGTAAATGTTGCCTCATTATTTTGTCCGCAACGTACGTGAATGATTTAGACATTCAATTAATTAAAAAAACACTAAGTGGGTTAATAATCAAAGTTAACAAAGTTTATGAATAAAAAAGCACGTATTTAAATTCAGTTTCATATTAAATTAACAGTATATTTCATTTGTAGTTATGAAGAAAAGTTTTATCTAACGGGTTCAACTCCACCTACGGGGATGTATCTAGCTCCCCCATAATTCTATCTACGAAAAGTTAAACCATGGTTTTTTTTTTCTTGTTTTCTGACAATTACCAGCATATAAAATACTCAAAATGTCTAAGTAGGAAGCAAACATAAAAGAATGGAAACATATAAAGCAAACTGAACCACTGGACTTTCCCATACTCCTATTTCATCTCCTAGCACTCACAATTCAGAAATACTATCTTAGATGGTAGAATGAAAATATTTACTAATTATATTGTTAGATTATCGGTATGTTTGGAAAAACTAACTTAAAGTTGGAGTTGTTGGCTGAAGTTGAAAGTTGTAGCGTATGTGTAGATCCAAAAATTAAAGATTTTATTTTTTGAAGATTTTAATTTTATCATTATATAAGTTGAATATATTTTATAAACTATTTAAAATAGTTTATTTACTTAAAAACATATTTTGTAATTAAACACCAAAAAAATATATCAACCAAAAAAAGTTAAAAGCTTACAAAAAATAAACTCAATCTCTTATAAATACTTTACAAACCTTTACCAAACATAGAAATATTTCCAAAATCCAATAGTAATTAACTAATCAAACCAAATTACTTTTCCAAAAGAATTAAAACTCCTCTACTTTTAATTAAAAATAATATTTATGTGGACATGTTTTGAATTTATTAATAAAATAGACAGGAAGAAGACAGCAACCGACGACCGTCCACATAAACAAAATTAACATCAAATCAGTTGCAGAAATCATATACCCTAGCTACATGGTTGCACAAGATGATGTGTACTTGCCAGTTGCCACCACGACTATTAACCTTGTTGATTTTTCTAATCCGATGGTTGGTATGATCACACGTAACCACTACATGAAACTTGGTGTTATAAAAGTGTCGGTGGTAATTTAGTAATAGTGTTGGAAACGTAAAAATCAGTAAAAACTAAAGGGGTTGAGAGTATGATGGTGACAAGCATTCATGTCCCTTAAACTAATGACGACAATTGCATGCAACCAAATCGATGTTAACTTTTATCTAAACCTATCACTAACCACAAATGATTGGACTACTTACTAGTACACCACATCCCATAACATTCCCTTAGGAAATTGTTGTTGGATTAAATTAGATTGATTCATGATATTCATTTACCTCCTGCAGATGATCCGGAGATGTTGTTGAATAGATTAGCCATCTATGATTCCCAAATTGAGATGATCGTGTTAGGATGGAGTAATTGAGAGAATACACTATGTGTGTTAGGGATGATGGTGATAAGAATAAGTGACCAATAATAAGGGTTTATGATGGTCCTTATATAGACACTCAAATTAGGAGTGTGTACCATTTAGTCCTTGGTGTTTAATAAGTGTTTATATTTAAGCTCTCATAGTTCCGATCACCTAATGGGAAATCTATAGTGTCGGTAAGGTAAATACGTCCATCGAATATTTACTAGACACAGATTTCAGTTAGTGTCAGTCATCATATCAGTAAGGACAAATGATCAATGAGGGTCACAAATAATATGGGTCCAACATTCTCCCACTTGACCGAGTAGATCATTTATCTATGAGTATTGATAAGTCCGTACGAGATAATACTCATTTTGTTTAAAACCGAAATCATAGTTGATAAGTACAGTCGTAGAGAAGAACATCTACTCAGGACCCCCACTAGTCAAACTATGACTCAAATTCAAAACTGAATAAGCAATGATAGACCAACTAAGACAAATTTTGTTATAATAATGTCCAACACAGTTATGCGCATAAGGTGTAAATAATAGACAAACAAAATCTGAATAAGGAGGAAAATTTTTCATTAATAAATAATAATGACCAATAAGTACAACAATGCTATTAAATTAAGTCTTTTGTAAGCCCCATATTCGACACGTGTCCTACGAATATATTAGGAGGAAGACCTTTGGTCATCGGATCCGCTAGCATGTCATGTGTACTTATGTACTCAACACAAAGAGCATTTTCCTCAACCCGTTCGCGTACAAACAGATACTTTGTGTCGAGATACAGCCCAGCGCCAGTCGAACTGTTATTGTTCGAGAAAGTTACAGCAGCTGAGTTATCACAGTAAAGCTTCAATGGTCTAGAGATTGAGTTGACGAGTTTGAGTCCACTGATCAGGTTCCTTAACAACATCCCATGACAGGTTGCATTATAAACGGCAACATATTCAGCCATCATAGTGGACGTTGTGGTCAGTTTCTGTTTATGACTCCGCCAAGAGATTGGTCCACCAGCTAACATGAAAATATACCCAGAAGTAGATTTATGGTCTTCTTTGCATTTAGCAAAGTCAGAGTCAGAGTAACCTACTACTTCCAAGTTGTCACTTCTTCTATAAGTTAATTTGTAGTCTTTGGTCCCTTTCAGATATCGTAGAACCTTTTTAGCCGCTTTTCAGTGTGCTAATCCGGGGTTAGATAAGTAACGCCCCAGCATACCAGCGATGTAAGCGATATCTGGTCGAGTACAGACCTGAGCGTACATAATGCTCCCAACTACAGATGAGTAAGGTATCATCCTCATTTCAGCCTTCTCAGTTTCAGTGCTCGGAGTTTGATGAGGTCCAAATACGTCCCCTTTAACTACCGGAGCCACAGTGGGTGTGCAGTGCTGCATGTTATAGCGTTCTAGAATACGGTCAATATAAGCCCTTTGGGAAAGACCTAGAACACCATTACGTCTGTCTCGATTTATTTCGATACCTAAAACATAAGAGGCATCACCGAGATCTTTCATGTCGAAATTATGCGAAAGCATTCGCTTCGACTCATGTAGCAGATCCAAGTTGTTACTTGCAAGCAGAATATCATCCACATACAAAACAAGGATAATAAAGTTACTCCCACTGATCTTGAGATAGGTGCATTGATCCACTTGATTCTTTAGGAAGCCATCAGATTTTACGACTTCATCAAATTTAAGGTACCATTGTCGTGATGCTTGTTTCAACCCATATATCGATTTATTTAACTTGCAGACCATGTGCTCTTTACCTTCTGGAATAAATCCTTCAGGTTGCCGCATGTATACGTCTTCTTGCAAGTCACCATTTAGGAAAGCGGTCTTGACATCCATCTGATGTAACTCTAAATCATAATGAGCTACGAGTGCCATGACGATCCTTAGGGAATCTTTACGAGAGACAGGGGAAAAGGTCTCTTGATAATCAATTCCTTCCTTTTGAGTAAAGCCTTTTGCAACCAGTCTGGCCTTATAGCGTTCGACGTTTCCATTCGGGTCTAATTTGGTTTTGAACACCCATTTACATCCAATTACTTTGGATCCTTTAGTGAGTGGAACCAATACCCAAACGCCATTACGTTCCATGGAATTGAGCTCTTCAATCATGGCTTCAATCCATTTAGCGGCCTGATCACTATTAATAGCTTCTCGGTAAGAGGTTGGATCAGTAAGTTTCCCAATGTTTTCGACTTCAGCCAGATAAGTTTCGAAATCATCAAAATTAGTGTTTCTGTGAGCCCTTGATGATCTCCTGAGCAGAATTACGGGTTCTTCATGAGCAAGCGGTTCTTCGGCGTTTAGATTAGGAGGCATAGGAGGTTCAACCGGTTCATTAGGAGATCCAGGTATATCGGGAGCAACGTTGGGTACAAGAGGAGTTATCGGAGGAATCATAATAACCGACGAGTGGTTTCCCCCCGCTTCTTGTACTTCTTGCAAATCTAAATCAGGATTTGTCGTGCTCCCACTGATCTCTGAATTTTCGAGGAAAGTGGCATGTTGCGTATCTATGATGCGGGTAGAGTGAGAAGGAAAGTAAAACCGATAACCTTTTGAGTTCTCGGGATAACCAATAAAGAAACATGTAAGGGTTTTAGAATCCAGTTTCTTTAAGTTAGGGTTATAGACTTTTGCTTCGGCAGGACAGCCCCATACTTTCATATATTTTAGACTCGGTTTCCTACCTGTCCAGATCTCATAAGGAGTTTTAGGGACAGATTTTGATGGAACCCTATTGAGTATATGAACAGCTGTTTTTAAGGCCTCAGTCCAAAGAAATTTGGGGTAGGTTAGTGTTGGCGAGCATACTTCTCACCATGTCCATTAAAATTCGGTTTCTCCTTTCAGCAACACCATTCTGTTGAGGAGAACCTGGCATGGTGTATTGGTTAATTATGCCCTGTTCCTTGCAAAAATTATAGAAAAAACCAGGAGCTTGACCAATATCAGTATGTTTACCGTACTACTCACCTCCCCTATCTGATCGGACAACTTTTATCTTATGATCAAGTTGGTTTTCAACCAAAGTTTTATAATCGACAAAAGTTTGTAAGGATTCAGATTTTTCTTTAATCAGATAAAGGTGCATATAACGTGAATAATCGTCAATGAATGTAATAAATGATGTATGTCCTGTTATTGATGCGGGATAGGGGCCACTAATATCAGTATGAATTATTTCCAACAAGTTGGAACATCTGGTGGCTCCTTTCTTATTCCCTTTAGCCATTTTGCCTTTGAGGCATTGAATACATGTTTCAAAATCACTAAAATCAAGAGAGGGTAATATTCCTTCTTTTACGAGTCGTGTCATGCGATCTCGTGAGATGTGGCCGAGACGTTTATGCCACAATGTGGAGGAATTCTCTGCTTGTTTAGGTGATTTTGTCTTTGTTTTAGTTATGTCATCAATATTAAGAGACAACAAAGACTGTGAGAAATTATGATCTAGTTCTAATTTATACAGTAATCCATCCAAAAAACCACAACCAAACAATTCATTATTAAGAGTAAAAGTGATCCTGCCACAACCAGTAATTACATAACCTTCAAGATCAAGTCTAGATATAGATACAAGGTTCCGAGTAATTCTCGGTACATATAAGGTATCTATTAATCTAATACACTTTCCGGTATTCATATGTAAATTTAAAGTCCCCATGGCTTCGACATCTAAGAGATCACCATTTCCAACTCTAAGCTTTCTTTGGTCCTTTTGTAGCTTCTGGATTGTAAGGAATCCCTGTAAGGAATTGGTCACATGGACCATAGAACCAGAGTCACCCCACCATGTATTAAATGGAACATCAGTAGTAAAGGAATCAAATATTACGTAAAGAATGTTACCTTTCTGAGCTAGCCATTCCTTGAATTTAGAGCAATCTTTCTGTCCGTGCCCTTTGGAGCGACAGAATTTGCAGTTATTATTGCTTGTCGAGGATTTAGGGCCAGAGGTAGAAGCACCATGATTTTGGACTTTGTTTTCAGTCTTGTTACTGTAGTTACCTTTCCTCTTCTTGAAGTTTGAAGTGGTAGTAAGGTGAACAGCAGCTTCAGGTTGAATGTGCTTAAGACGATCTTCCTCTTGAACGCACATAGCAATCAGTTCACTTATCGACCATTTATCTTTCATAGCGTTATAATTCACTTTGAAAGTGTCGAACCGAGCAGGCAAGGAAGTCATTATGAAATGCACAAGAAAGCCATCTGAGACTTCCATTTCCAAATTCTTAAGCTTATGAGACATATCAACCATCTTCATTATGTGTTCACGGACACCATTAGAACCTTCATACTTAAGGGTTAGCATTTGTAGCATTAAACTACTCGCAGTTGCCTTAGACGATCCCTTAAAGTGATCCTCAACAGATTTGAGGTAAGTTTTCACTTTGTCGTTATCAGGGATAGCTCCTCGGATGCTGGGATGAATTGAGTTCTTGACCATCATTAGGGACAACCGATTCGCCCTTTCCCACTTATCAAAGTCCGCTTTCTGAGTCGCAGTAGATTCAGCAGTAATAGCGGCGGGTTCATCATGGCGAATAGCATAGTCCATGTCGAGCATTCCCAGAGTTAAGTTAAGTTGCTCCTTCCAAGAAGTGAAATTAGCACCAGTAAGTGCCTCAATGCCATATAAGTAATGAAGCTAGTGATAGGTAAGCCTATTAAAAAACAATAAGCTAAAGTAATGTCCCTTAAAGTAATAGAACTAGAGTAATGTCTAAAATAAGTAGACCTAATAGTAATGTTCCTGAGACTAAGACCATATAAGTAATGAAGCTAGTGATAGGTAAGCCTATTAAAAAACACCAAAATAATAAGCTAAAGTAAGGCTCTACTTAGATGTTACATCACCTTTGGGCAGAAATAACTAATATCTAAGTAAAATTATGAGCATAAGGTTTATGCAACACAACGTTTGTCTTTTGACCTTTGGGCAACAAAATAGAACATCGTGTTTTAAGGCATAATAAGAATCCTTTCAAGCACACAAGTATATTAAATCACCTTTGGGCAGAATTAATATCCTACGTGTTTATTATGCTAAAGGAAAAATGCAATCATAGGAATCACCTTTGACCTTTGGGCAACAAAAGATGAAAACATGAATATTAGTGCATAAGTATAATAAGGTCACATATAAATAAGGTGACTAAATAAGGTGACCACTACAAATAAGGCAGGGGTCAAGGGGGCTGCGCCCCCTTGCGGGGTCAAGGGGCAGCGCCCTTTGCGGGGTCAAGGGGCTGAGCCCCAAAAGCTAAACGATTTTTATAAATAAGGCAACCAGTAAGACTTTAAAACCGACCAAATCAGGGTCTGTAGTCATCCGTACGGATGAGATTATATTCGTACGGATGAGTATTGATTCGTACGGATGTAAGTCCAGGTTCGTGCGGATGTAAGCCTAGGTTCGTACGGATGTAAGGTTTAAGTTCGTACGGATGTAAGCCTAGGTTCGCACGTATTTAGCCCAGATTCGTACGGATCAACAGTTACGTTCGTGCGTATGAACAAATCAGATTCGTACTAATGAACAAGTCAGGTTCGTACGAATAAGGCTTCATCCGTACGTACGTACAAATCAGGTTCGTACGAATGAGCCAATCAGATTCGTACTAATGAACAAGTCAGGTTCGTACGAATAGGGCTTCATCCGTACGTACGAACAAATCAGGTTCGTACGGATGAGCCTTCATTCGCACGAACGAAGTTCGTCGAAATTAGGGTTGCAGTCCAGCCGCCACAGGTCCAAAAAACACCATTTTTTCATCCAAAAACGATTTCCGCCGGCCAGATAATTTGCATAACATTAATAGCAATAGCCAGGCAATAAATAAACATGAACCAATGGATAATCACGAGCCATTGGCTCTGATACCACATTTTGGATTAAATTAGATTGATTCATGATATTCATTTACCTCCTGCAGATGATCCGGAGATGTTGTTGAATAGATTAGCCATCTATGATTCCCAAATTGAGATGATCGTGTTAGGATGGAGTAATTGAGAGAATACACTATGTGTGTTAGGGATGATGGTGATAAGAATAAGTGACCAATAATAAGGGTTTATGATGGTCCTTATATAGACACTCAAATTAGGAGTGTGTACCATTTAGTCCTTGGTGTTTAATAAGTGTTTATATTTAAGCTCTCATAGTTCCGATCACCTAATGGGAAATCTATAGTGTCGGTAAGGTAAATACGTCCATCGAATATTTACTAGACACAGATTTCAGTTAGTGTCAGTCATCATATCAGTAAGGACAAATGATCAATGAGGGTCACAAATAATATGGGTCCAACAATTGTAACATATTTACATTATAAAATACCGACAATGTTCTTTCTTTGGTATTGATTTTGTCATGTGCAATGAACTTCTTGTTAGAAAGATATAACAATGATTTAAATTCAAAGATACTCAATAGTCATTGTGATTTTAACAATACAAGTCATATCTATGTGGTTAGAAATATGATTTAGCAAGACTTAGTAACATGATATATCAACGAGCCATCATTCGATTAGTATGTGTGAATAAAACTGTTGGATTTGAGGTTTCGATAAATCTCATTCTAGTGTTAGGTTGTGGTATGTTTGCACTCGTTTCTATTCTCGTTTTTATTCAGTTGGGTAATTAGTTAGGTGTTGTGTTGAGATTGGATGACGGAGGTTCATACTGTTTGGATCTTTCTGTAGTTGTAAAGTTCGTTTTAATTATGGTTAGATTTGTTTATGTAGAATTTTAAACTATAAAAAAAATATAAAAATTGAATTGTAAATTTTATGTTTATGTAGATTTTAAGCTATTATGAAAAATAATGTTAAACTGATATTTATAGTTATAATAACATATACACTTCATGTTTTGATGTTTTGTATTAGGAGATTTTAGAATAATAATAACGTAAATTATAGTCCAAATTGAATGATTCCATAAGTATATTAAAATTATGTTTTTAATTTTAGTGGAGATGAAATGAAAAAAGATAATCTAATTATGTATTGTAAGAGGGTATAAAATAAAAATAATCGTTGATGACATCATCAATCTGATCTAACGGCTGACATCAAAGAAGTGAAATTATCCAATAAACTTTATTTCGTCATACAACATTTAAAGTCCCTCTTTTATTATATATTAAAATGGTAGGTTTCTAAGTGTATCTTCAATGTATGCATCAAATATATGTACAACTAGCTTAAATCCCGTGTGATACACGGTATTAAATACCAAAATCTATAAAAGAAAATATGGAAAGTTCAATTACTCGAGTAAAGTAGACAAAATATTAATGGTGTTTTATATATCAGAAAGTTGTCTAAATAAACAGTCCAACTAATCACGAAATATGCATTTTAATTATTTCCAAATGAGCTAAAAGAGTAAACATACACTTGCAATGCGTCGGTATTTAAGAGACATACATTGAAACTATTACAATCTATTGCAAAAATAAATCAAACGAATAAAAATATACTCACCTTCCACATCAATCCGAGATCTAATAAAACAAAAATATTTTAAATTTAGAGAGAGACAAAAGAGCGAATATTGATTAACCATAAATTAAAGTAAGATTAAGATCTCTTTGACACTATTGGTAGGAAAATTGGTGGCATAATCTTCTTTCCATGAGACTTTTTCTTTTTCCAAGAGCAAATCAATTGCAGATTAAATTTATATTAAAATATTTAAAATTATTTAATTGAGTATGACATCACTATTGATATAAGCAATCCTAGGTGGATAGCCTTAAAATTCGCCACATCAGCTAAATGATGTCAACGGTAACTCCCATTTATTAGATAGTATGGATATGGATATGGATTTTGATGTAAGAAAGGAATCTTTTTCACCAACTATAAGTTCTTCTTTAATGTAAACACAAAATATCTACACCAAATTTTATATTATCATCTTTTTTATTACTAAATAATTCAAATTTATACACTAAACTGAATGTAATTTAATTTGAATTTTTTATAAGTTTATATATAAATTTTAAGTGTACATTCTCTTGAGTAGTTAATAAAGTCTTAGAAATAATTACAAGTATATAATAATATTTTTTTTTATCATAAGAGCACCCGGAGTGGGCCTCGTTCTCGCCCGTTTTCCAACTCAAACGAGCATTGAGCTCGTTATGACTCCGAGTTCTGTCGTTGTCGCGTCGTTGACAATGGGCCATTGTGCCCACAACGACTCGTTTTCGAGTATTTGTTTTTTTTTTTTTTTTATTCAAACGGTAAGAATACCGTTATATATATATATTAATTTTTTTATTTTTTTTTTTCCAAATTCACCTATAAATACCCCCACAATTTAACCAAAAAATCACACCAATTCTCAATCTCTTTCTATCTCAATATTTTTCTAAAAATCATATATACAAAAAATGAGTTCGAATTCTTCAACCGATCACGATGAAAAAGAAAACGAAAACGTGATCGCGCCGAAGCAAACGAAAACGTGGTACGACATTACTTCTCCGGCGAAAGCGTATACCCGGATGAATATTTCCGTAGACGGTTTCGTATGAGAAGACTTCTTTTCCTCCGAATAGTCGAAGGTATATCTAATTACTCTGTAGAACCTATACCCGACTATTTTCAATATTTCAAACAACGCCCCGATGCAACGGGTAAAATGGGTTTTAGTTGTTTGCATAAATGCACGTCGGCTATTCGTGCGATGGCGTACGGGATTACTCCGGACGCCTTCGACGAATATTTACAAATGTCTGAAAGAACTTCAACTGAATCCTTAGATAATTTTTTAAAATGTGTAATCCATCTTTATACAAACGTTTATCTAAGAGCCCCCACACAAGATGATGTTTATCGTTTATATCAAAAACACGATGAGGTTCACGGTTTTCCGGGTATGCTTGGTAGCATAAACTGTATGCATTGGAAATGGGATCAATGTCCAAATGCATACAAGGGGCAATACACACGAGGTGACCATGGTTATCCAACGGTTATGTTGGAAGCTGTTGCCTCGTACGATCTATGGATATGGCATGCTTACTTCGGTGTCGCCGGGTCGAACAACGACATCAACGTGCTTAAACAATCGGCGTTGTTTCATGATATGCTCAACGACTCATCCCCGGACTACACATTCACCGTCAACGGCCACCAGTACACTAAAGGATATTACCTTGCAGACGGTATATATCCGGAGTGGTCGACATTTGTTAAAGCTTTCTCGTACCCATTTGAAGAACCTCGCCAAAAATTCAAACGTTTTCAAGAGAGTGCGAGAAAGGATATCGAACGGGCATTCGGTGTTCTTCAAGGTCGTTGGGGTATTATAAAACATGTCGCTAGATTTTACAAGATGAACAAACTTAGAAGAGTTATGTATGGGGCTATTATATTACACAACATGATCGTTGAAGACAACGGACGGTCGATATGCGATGCCGATGAATGGTATGCTCCTCCGGTACCCATTCCGAGAACTTTTAACGAGAGAATCAACGAACGTATCCGGATTAACCGAGAGGTTAGAGACAGGCCCACACACCACGCACTCCGGGAGGATCTCGTGGCCTACATTTCGACACTTCCGGATAACTATCGACAACGTTAGCTTTTTTTAATTATTGTATTGTAATTTTTTTTTAATTATTGTATTGTAATTTTTTTTTAATTATTGTATTGTGTTTTTTTTTAATTATTGTATTGTGGTTTTTTTTTTTAATTATTGTATTGTATTTTTTTTTTTAATAATTGTATTGTATTTTTTTTTTAATTATTGTATTGTATTTTTATTTTAATAAAATGTATTATTTATTTTATTTAAATCTTTTAAGAAAGAAGAAAAGAAAAATTAAACTCCCACAACCTCCACAACCCTCCTTATCATACCAACCCAACAATCTCACAACCCATATTCTCACTGCCACGTCATTACATTTTTCCCCACAACCTCCACAACCCACATTGTGGCTCATTATCACTCCGGGTGCTCTAAATATTCAAGATTATACACATTTTGAAGCTTTTTATGAATTTGTTTAAAAATATACTTTTCATTAATTAATTATAACTTTTTAAGTTACATATTTGATAAAAAAAAAAAATGATTTATAGAAATTTGGTGTTGTGAATAATATTATAACAAATTTAGTGTAAAATAATAGAAAAATGATATGACATCAAAATTTACCCCAAATTAATGTCTTGATTGGAGATGATTTACGCTAAAGTTTACACCATTTTACTTTTTTGTTACATATATTGGATATTATTGGAGATGACCCTAATGTGAGAAATAGTTAAAAAGATTATATAGGATCCTTTGAAAGTGTTTTTGAGGAAGTTAAAACTTAAAAGAGTCATATAACTTTCATAAATGATTGGGACTTGTATTAATCAAGATAATTTGAATTTGTTGATAAGAATCTTAAATGATTTGGGTTTAACTAGATTTTACTTTAGATGTCATGAAGATCATTTATATTGTCTTATCTTTAATTTGTGTTTTGTCAACTTCATTTCAGTTCATAGTACTATAGTTGGAAAATGAGTCGATATGTTAATATGCATATATAGATAAAAATGCAACCTTGCTTAAACAACAAATGACAAGATAATTACAAATTAGTTTAAAGCAAACTGAATTTAACTAGTACACGCTTACAGTTACACAATGTATGTGACATGTAAGATTTTTTTTTACAAAATGATAACCCTGAGAAAAAGAAAGAAAATGAGAAAAGATATACATAGGTAGAATAAGTGAAATAAGTTCAAAGGAATCAATTAAAAATTCGACACGTCTACTAAGACATTAAAACTTTTTACCATTAGATCATCCAAAATAAAATAAAAATCATAATCCATAAATATAACTAAACACAAAAAATAACAACATTTCTATTTAACTAATCCATATACTTTTACAATAAGTTTGATAAAAACAGTCGTAAAATTAAGATATAATTAAGATGTTACATTTTATTACAATGGGAATATTACAAGTAATTTTCACTCAATTAAATAGTCTTAGTAATGATTTCACATTTTAGAGTCTCTTTAAATAAAATTCTAAATGGTTGAATTGAAAGTTCGGAAGCGAAAGGGATAAAAGGATAAATGTATAATAGTTGTCGAAGCACTATATCTTTAGACAAAATAAAAACATTTATTTGTTAATCGCAAATGTAAAAATCAATTATAAAACCTTAATTCGTAATCAAATGATAATTGTAAGATCAAGTGATTAAAAGCTCTAGAATCAAACAAATGTGACACAATAATAAAAAAAATAGAACACACTACCATAGTTTACATTATCACGAATATACAAATAAACCCTAAAGAGGGCATGAACAAAGAAAAAAAGATCAAAAGCAAAAACCCAAGCTTAGTTGAAACTTGTAGATGCTATAAAAGTGAGGGTCAAACTTTGACCTTGCACTACTTAGACATTTTAGTATGTCGATCCAGAACAGCCCTTTTGCTTCTGTTTTGTACATTTCAGCCCTTAAAGTCTTTACCTTATCATTGACATATACAACTTTTCATTTTAGCCTTTAACCCACATAATCAACCAAATTCTTTCACTTTTGATCCAATACTTTAATATTTCAAGTTAGAATTAATTGCACATTTTATGTATATTGTAAGTACCAATTTCAATAAAGTATAGGGTTGTTAAAATATGATTATTGAAGTATGTTTCAGTAATCAAAATATACAAGTTCTCATTTCAGTAACTCTAAAAACATTCATAAATCACCCAAGTTCCTAATGGGGCAAGTGAACGCCTAATGGCAGACTATTTCAACGAAGGTTGCATTTTCACACCGGAACAATTCAGACGAAAGATACCGGATAAGGAAGCCGCTATGTCACACCCCGCTAAAGCGGAAACACGAGATGTGAAGAGTAAAGAATCATTTCACGGGTTACACTAAAATCAACGGTTCAAGTCATTAAGATTAAAGTTGGAAAAGTACAAAAATTCAAAGATACAACCAAGATTCAAAGTTTAAGACCATAATACATAATAAACTGTTTTAATTGAAAATTTCCAAAAGTAAAGGTCTTCTTCCCGATGTACACTTCACATAATTGGCTTGACCCGCCTGGGCAATGCACTTCAAAACTTACGCTTAATTCCTGAAACATGAGATAAAGTGTCAACTACGAAAACGTAGTGAGTGAATTACAGTTTATAAGTTGACCAAAGGTTTCTAGTAAAAGTTCGACAAGTATATATATAAGTATAAAGTTTTCCAAAAGAAGTAAGCGATTAAGCAATCGCATAAAGGTAGTTTATATACTGTCGTAATAGTTCAAGTCAAGAGTTTAGAGTTCGTAAAAGTTCGAGACAAGTTCAAAGTCCATAAAAGTTCAAGATCAGTTCAAAGTTCATAAAAGTTCAAGATAAGTTCAAAGTTCATAAAAGTTCAAGATAAGTTCAAAGTTCATAAAAGTTCAAGATAAGTTCAAAGTTCATAAAAGTTCAAGATAAGTTCAAAGTCAAGTCGCGTAGCAAGCGGTGAAAGTGCGTAGTCATTACCTCAGCGGTGGATTAATCCACATGTGTAAGACAGTAAGTAAGCATATGAGTAAATAATAAAGGCCTATGATCCTCGAGTTGTACCAACCACTAAGCTTAATATAACGTAAGATTTTGCACACTAATCCGATTTCTTGTCAAGCACACGCCCCTAGTTCCAGCCTAAAGATCGAGTTCGTGAGAACTTAGTAATATGTACCCAGGTTGCTACCCTTAAGTAAGGAGTGACCGCTCCTAAGTATCGATACCCATATTTACTAACGGCTATTGTTAATAGTGTGAAGGGAGTAGTTCTAAAAGTTGCGGGGCACTTTGTCCGTCCTGTTTATAAAAATTGGTCGTTTGTACTTACGGCGTTTATATCCTCACCTAGGGTTTGCTCCAAATACAATCAAGCTATCATTGTCTAATCAAATATCCAAAGAGGCAAACCTATTTAGTCTAAAGTAAGCCAATCCGAATAGATGATATTGTCTACGCATATTAGTTCACAAAGTTCCAAAATAGTCCAATAGTTCTCAAAGGTTCCAAAAGTCGTACAGTTGCAAAGTTCGTAAAGTTTCCAAAAATAGATAAGTAGCTCAATAGTTCATAAAGTTTCCAAAAATAGATCACAAAACGTTGTACGTAAGTTCAAGCGCGTAAAACAGTTTCACATAAAAGATATTGTTCACAAAAGATTTTGATCTCATGTTTCCCCCAAAAAGAGTACTTAAAATGTAAGAGTAAGGAGGGGTGTAACTCACGGATTGCGAAGACAAAGGAACTCGGAATTAGGTCGGAGCGGGAGCCGGGAATCACGGGTCGCCTAATAATACCAAGGTAGTCCAAATGTTATTATCTTGTTATGTTTTATACTTAAGGTAATATGATTAAGTTTTTAATTAAACTTTAAGTGTCAAGGTTAAGTATTGTCCAAAATAGTCCAAAACGGTTTATGTTACATTTTTGTCCAAAAGTCCAATTTTGACGTTTGTTATTATTATGTTACAAGTAACTTTGGTCGCTGAATTGGTTTGGACTTTTCTAATGAAATTTGGGCAGCGCTTCCGCGCCCGAATTTCATGTCCAAAAATCCAAATGTCAATACCGCTCACAACTTACATATAACACAACATTATGTTCAAACGAGTTCATTTAAGTTCCAAAAGTCCATTACAAGTCACCGTTATATTAGTTTAGTCAAACTCAGTCCCAAAATGGTGTTTCACGAAAAGTCAGTGGGTCAACAAGTTCCAAAACGTCAAATAACGAAAATTCGGGAAAACTGGTCAGGCCTGTGCGCCGTTGTGACAACTGGGAAGGCGCACAGAACCCAAATTTCTCCCCGCTGCGTCGTCCTGGTCATAGGGACGGCGCACAAGTCGCGTTTTCGGGATTTTTCGAGCAAAATGTCTATTTTACACACGGATTTCGACATGCAATCGGTCTAGACTTATTAAAATGTCATTTTAACAGTTTCTCAAACGTTTTTATCCATAAAAACATAGATCTAAAGGTTATTTCGGATAAAAATCGTTTTTGTACATAAAACGTTATAAATCTTTGTGAAAACTCATTTTAAATCCATAGATCATCCATGCAAGTTGTTATTTATATAAAAACAGTAAGTTAAAAGAAATCTACCGGTGGAAATCGCTTGGATGATGATGTTTGAGCTCCGAAAATCCTTACAAAAATGGTCCTTAGCCGAAATCTTTTGGTTCCCTTTGCTTCTCTTGAGGTTTTAAACGATTATGATGGATAAAAATGGTGTTTTGGTTGCTGGAAATCACCGGAGTTTGATGTTTGCTAGAGAAAGTTTGAGAGAAAAAGTTGGTTGTGTGTGTTTTGGTTTATGAAAATGAATTGGAGAAATGAAAATAAAAGAAAATAATGATAAAGGGCCTAGGTACTGCCATCTTGCAGTAAATGATGGTTGAAAGTCGTTTGGGATTGGTTTTGAAAGTTGGAGAATCGAGACATGCAAAAATTTTGAAAAATTTCGGAGTCAGTCCTTCCAGGACGGCGCACAAGGTCTCTGTGCTTCGTCCTGGACCACTTTTGTAACAAAATTTTGATTTTTGCTGTTTTTGTTATTTTTGCGTTATTGTTTCGTTGAACCTTTTCGTTAACTAAAAGTTCTTAATTATGTTACATTATGAACTATAGAAAGTTCATTAAGTGTTTTCTTGGCATTAGGACTTATATATGTTGATTCCGGTTGTGATTCCGATACTAGCGCGTTTCCGACAATGTTCAATTTAAAGACACAACAGACAAAACGAGAGACATAGAACGTAAAGAGCACCTGAAATTTGATGGTTGTCACACGCTATTTCTTCGAATAGTCGACGGTATTCTTAACTATTCTCAAGTTCCTCTTCCTAGTCATTTTAACTATTTTAAATCCCGACTTGATGCTACGGGCAAACCTAGTTTTACCGCTATACAAAAATGTTCTTCCGACATGCGTTTTTTATCATACGGAATCACTTCCGATGCATTTGATGAATATCTACACATGGCGGAAAGTACATCAAACGAGGCTTTAGATAATTTTTGTAAATGTGTTATGGATTTATATACAAACGTTTACTTAAGAAAACCAACACAAGAGGATATTCAACGTATTTATGCAAAACATGAAGAAAAACATGGGTTCCCTGGGATGCTTGGGAGTATTGATTGTATGCATTGGGCATGGGAGAAATGTCCAACCGCATGGAAGGGCCAATACACACGAGGTGATCATGGATACCCAACCGTAATGCTTGAAGCGGTTGCCTCGTATGATTTGTGGATTTGGCATTCTTATTTTGGTTTCGCGGGCTCTAACAACGACATCAATGTTTTGAATGTCTCGCCTATATTTAGGGAACTCCTCGCTGACAACGCGCCACCTTCTACTTTCGTGGTAAACAACAATACCTATGAAAAAAGTTATTACCTCGCGGATGGAATCTATCCAGAGTGGGCGACATTTGTGAAATCATTTTCTCATCCACCAGACGAAAAGCGAAAGAAGTTCAAAAAATTTCAAGAAGCTGCAAGAAAGGATGTTGAAAGAGCGTTTGGCGTGCTACAAGGGCGATTTTGGGTGTTAAAAAATGCCGCAAGATACTACGAGGTAAACAAGTTAAAGCGAGTCATGTATACTTGCATCATATTGCATAATATGATTATCGAAGACAATGAATTTAATATCAGTGACTGCGAGGAATACTATACTCCAATACCACGAGAACAACGAACTTCACACGAAAGGTGCCAACTACAAATCCGAGTAATGAAAGAGATACGAGATCGTGATATACACCATTGTCTTCGAAGCGATCTCGTTGAACACATTGCTACGCTTCCTGATGACTATCGTTTCAGAGAATGATTTCTATTTATCTATATAATTATGTATGTTTTAATTTCGGTTTTTAAAATTTTAATGTAATCGTGTTAACTTTATTAATATAATTTTGTTTTAATGCAATTAGTTTTTTTATTATTGAATGTATTAAAAATAATATGAGAAAAAGAAAGAAAATGAAAAATTATAAAGCTGGTGGGTCCCAGTTTTTGGGGTTATGGTTGAGGGGGTTTAGTGGTGTTATGTTATGTTGGTGTTATGCTGATATGACACTCAATAACACCAAAATTGGTGTTATGAATGAGAGTGGTCTTATTGTGTTAGGTTAAACCATACTTGAATAATTTTAGTGATTTGCAATATATTCCTATAAGAAGGCAGATAGTGCAAGAGTGTTCTTCTTCAAGATGTTCTGCAACAGTTTGTTTCACAACTGCATGGTTTTACGTTCATATGTTGCAGAAGCCTTGCAGGTTTAGTTCAAAGTTAAGTCATGAACTAAAGTACTATACATACCGACACAACCACGAAACTGAAGGTTATTCAGAAGGATTCTATGAAGACTTATGAGAAACTTAAAAGATTTTGCGGATGTGGAGAATGCAAAATAAAGTTACATATAGATGTACATGCAGATTATGAGCTGTTCTAGAACTACAACAACTTGTAATATCTCGAAAGCTTATTGACACCGTAAAAATAGTCTCTAGAAAATACAATAAACTACTCACTTATTATGACCGATAAACAAGTGAAATATTGTAAATTAACAAAGAGGAATATTTTATTGATATCAATTGAGATTACAATGACCTATATTTATACGCTAGCATAATCTTGATTAACAAGATACCTAATATTATTAGGAAACTAAATCAACTTAATAAAGATAAATATAACCCAATATATTATTGTCTAATACTCCCCCGTAGTTTGAACTGGAGGCTTCCGAACGAACAAACTAGCACAAGTGTTGAAAGCCGTTTCTTCTTCTGTATATCTCTTCTATGTTGTTCTTTTGCACGAAGATAGTCTTGTTCTAGGCGACAGAGTTGCATACTGCTTCACGAGTTCCTCCTTATTTTTATGACGTTTGGTATTTTTCTTTTTTACGCCATGACTTGCTTTGCCTTTAGGAGTGAGCTGCAATTTGGTGATTAACTTTTGTTGTTAAGAACAAGGATCTCCGATGGTGAAGATTAGAGTATTGACAAAGAAAACGAATTTAGTTGATTGGTGACTGCTTTACATATTGTGGGTGTATTATGACGGCTAGGTTTTATGTGGTAGAGATGAAGCCACTTATATAAGATGAAAGAAAACAAAAGAACGGGATCCCTCCGAGTCACCGGTTTTTAGGCAACGATCGGAGGATGCATATTTTTGACTAGTTTGGATCTAGAGCTTTGGCTTTAATACCAGGTAAATTAACAAACAGGATTATCTTATTGATATCAATTGAGATTACAATGACCTATATTTATAGGCTAACATAATCTTGATTAGCAAGATACGTAATATTATTAGGAAACTAAATCAACTTAATAAAGATAAATATAACCCAATATATTATTGTCTCATAAATATAAGATGAAGTTAAAATTCACAATTAAGCTAAGACAAGGAATAAGTAACCTAATACAATGAATGGATTGAAAGATAGAATACTTGTCCTTTTCTTCTTTTCGATCTCTCATAATCCACCCCGAAATCGTGCAATGTTCATCTTCAAGGTCTTGGCTCCTTTTTTGGGTGAAAAAGTGGATGCAGATGACCTATAACGTAAATTTAAGGTTTTACAAGACTACACTCTCTATGAAAGCATCCTTTGTCCATTCTCGAAATGTTCTTAGAAAGGATGCCATAGGCACGACCTAGTCCTAGGATGAGTTCTTGTGATGATTTTTCCTTTAAGAGTTGTACGAAAGAGTGGTAACGTTGGTGGTGGAGCCCGTTCACAAATTTTTGAATAAAATTATATATATATATATATATATATATATATATATATATATATATATATATATATATATATATATATATATATATATATATATATATAGATTGGGGTTCAAAAGGGATCCCTAATTCTTTAGAGAACCAGGGATCCCTTCCTAACCACTCATTTTTCATTATATCTTTGTTCTTTTTTTTTTTACTTTTTTTCTAAATTTTTTTTTTACTTTTTTCTTTTACCTTTTTATTTACTTTTTATTTATTTTTTTATTTTTTTCTTTCGAAAATCACATTTGATTTTCATCCTTACTTTTAAAAATCACACGTGATTTTCAATCTACAAATATTTTATGGGTAAAATCACGTTTGATTTTAAAAAAATGATTGATTATTTTTTACCAAAATCACATTTGATTTTTAACCTACAAACTATTTTGCTTATAAAATCACATGTGATTTTTAAAAAACAAATTTTTCAAGTGTGACTTTAAAATTTATAAATTTTGATTTTTGAAAATACCATGTGATTTTCGACAAAAAAAAAAAATTCACGTGTGATTTTAAAATTTATAAATTTTGGTTTTTGAAAATCACATTTGATTCCAATTGTTTACAAAAAAATCACATGTGATTTTGAGAAAGAAAAAAGAAAAAAGTTAAGTAAAACATAGCAAAAAAAAAAAAAACCGAATTAAAAAACGAAAAAAAAAATGAAAAAAAAATATATATATTAAGGAAAAAATGTATGGCTAGGAAGTGGATCCCTAGATCTCTAGAGAATTGGAGATCTCATTTGAACCTCACCATATATATATATATATATATATATATATATATATATATATATATATATATATATATATATATATATATATATATATATATATATATATATATATATATATATATATATATATATATATATATATATATATATATATATATATATATATATATATATATATATATATATATATATACGTCATTTTATGTTTTGCACATTTTTTCTTTTAAACTTATTCTATAGGCAAACTTAAAACAATAAAAAAAAATATATACAATCCTTTCTTCCCATTCTCTCTAAAAACCTCACTAAATACCAAATAAGCTTTATCCTAGGGGGACCATTCCTCCACCGCAAATACCTTGTAAGACTAACTGTGGAGGAATTTTGTAGAAATGATTCACATGTTCAATTACGCTTCCACTCCTAGATGGTTTCAAGATGAAAGGTCGTTTGGATCCAAATAGACCACGGATCCAGGATTCCTCCTCCAAAAATAACCTTTTGTAAACCACACTAAATACTCTTAAACATCCAAACGCTAGACAATGACTCACCCGAAGATATATTGGTCACAAGCTCAAGAAAGACATTTAACAAAAATTTGGATTCACATATTCATAAAATAGTGCAACCGAAGAATCCTTTGGTATCATGAATTCGCACCAACCGGTCACAAAAGAGGTAGTAACGGCAAAATGGACTCTTATGATCAGAGTTGTAAAGTTGTTCATTAAGTGTTGGGATCGAGTACATCGAGATTGAGAAAATGGTGACGATGACTTGAAGCTCAATAAAACGACATAGTAATGTTTTTCGCAAAAGAACGAAGACTTTCTTGAAATCAAAGTGCATGAGAACTTTTGAAGAATGCCCTAAAAATATATTAGTCTTGCTCAAAACACACGTTCTTCGTTTCCTTTCGATATTGAATGATTTCGTCATGGTTTTATTTTTAAATATTGTAATGTAACACCTTAGACAAATCCCATATCGGCTATAGACAAAAGTGATGGATGGTTCATAAGATAAACATTAGTCTTTCATGTCATGACGCGTTTTTGATGGCTAAATGCATTGCAGAGTTTAGAAATTTTAGAGTTAAGCGTGTTTTGGTCAGAGCAATTCAAGGATGGGTGACCTCCCTGGAAAGCTCCACAAAAACAAAGTCGTGAGTCTTACTGACAAAACGGACAATATTATAGTCATCAAAAGACATGATGTTACATGTAATGTTATTTAATTTAATAAAAGTTGTTTATTTTATAAATTATGTGCTTGATAGAAGTGAAATGAAAGATTAAATTAATTAGTGGAATTGTAAAAATAAAGACTTATTATAAAGAGGGAGTGTTCCATTTTTGTTTTTTCTTTTTGTTCCTTCTTTCTAAAGAAGTATTGTGTCACATTGAGTTGAGTTCAGTTCTTCATTCTTCCTTATAGAGTTGTTTAATGGTCACATCTGAGCATCATAATGGTTAGTCGGACATAGTTGAACTAGGCTAGTCTCTTTATGCAATGAATTGTAGATTTTCTTTGATAAAGCACTATGTTTTGATATGATGTACTTGTTAATATTGTTTAAAATTAAAATTTTATTGATAATCTAACCAACAAGTCAAACCAAACACTCATATAAGTTTACGAGTTTACATATCATAAGCTATAAGTTAATTATTTATTATAAGTTTAATCTCATAAAAACGCCATAACAAACACCCCTAAATATATTAACATAACACCTATAGCTATGTTTAACACAACTCTTTATCCCTGTTATCCAAACATCAGAAAAGAAAACACTATAAAAATATTTTTATTTTCTGAAAAAAAGATGATAATTTTGTTAGGAGTACATCAATTTGGTCAGAAATTAATGAGCATTAAAACTTGAGAAAAGAAAAAAGGACAAACATAAATCAAAAGAGCATGTTACAATACCACAAACATCCATTAAATAAAAAAAGTAATTGGTTAAAAAAGAAAGCATAATTAGTTTAATACAAAGTACAAGCAAAGCAAGGTAGCCTTTCCCAAAAGATTTTGTAAATTAGGTAAAGTAAAAACTTACCCTATTTTTACCAAGAAACATACTATTTGGCGGCTTCTAATATGTCTATATTATATTATATAGTATTAATATTAATAATAAATAATAATATATAAAATATATATTAAATAAATACCCACTCCAATATAAAACACATAATAATGATCACGTATATACCATATTCCCAAAACTCTGTGTTTTGTTCGTTGTCCATTCATTTTCATTTTCTTTCCATCTCTCTCTATCTCATACCTTCCACTCTTCTTCAGAATAATAATTTTACTTGATAATATTATTATTATTTTCATTATTATAATGATAATAATAATTATTATTATTTAATCCCACTTTAATAACTCATTATCTTTTATTCGAATCTACATTGCTTTCTTAAACTAATTTTGTTTTTGGGTTTTAAAGGAGATCTATGATTTCCAACACAAGTTGTTATGAACTTATGAAGATGTGTGACGTCATCAAGAGAGATTGTTTATAAGTCAACGCGACATATTTTTGTGTTAGATTTCTTGTTTTGTGAAAAAGATGATGAGAATGAGGAGTAAAATGTCGGAGTTGACTTCTATTAAAGAGATCCCAGATGAAAAGGAATTGGATGTCCGACCTGGTGGAATGCTTGTTCAGAAAAGAGACCCGGATGAATTACAGAACAGGATTCCGTTGCCAAAGATTCGAGTTCGGGTTAAATTCGGTTCAATTTATCATCAAATGATCATTGACTCAACTGCCACATTTGGTAATAATCAACTTACACTCTCTTTTTTCTGTTTACTTCTAGGTCAATGGATCACTCATATACCGTTAAACTGCTATATAAGTTTTGTGTTTTAAACATATTTAACCTTTTTTCTTTCTTTTCCAGGAGAATTGAAAAAGATGTTAACTGGACCAACTGGATTACATCATGAAGATCAAAAACTGATTTATAAAGATAAAGAAAGGTCTTCTAAAACATTTCTTGATGTTGTTGGTGTTAAAGATAAATCGAAAATGGTTGTAATGGAAGACCCAATTAGCCAAGAGAAAAGGTTTCTTGAAGCTAGAAAAAATGCGAAAATCAAAAAGGCTAAGAATTCGATAGCGGAGATTACTCTTGAGGTCGATAGGCTTCGTGGTCAGGTAAAGATTTTGCAACTTGAAAACACAATAATTAGTCCGAAATATAGTTAATTTTATTTGAAAACGAAATAATTAGATAATCTGTTTTAATTGTTTTTTGATGTTAAGGCATAATTATGTTTAGGTTGTGTGTTTAGGTATCCGCGATTGAGTCGGTTATTTCTAAAGGAGGGAAAGTCGGAGATAAGATGGTGTTGAATTTGATCGATTTATTGATGAATCAATTGGTTAGATTAGATGAAATTAAGATAGATGGAGATATAAATCTTCAAAAGAGAAAACAGGTTACTTCTTGTTTTGACACATTTTTAATTAAAGTTTCGCGATTTCAAACAAATTAGCTACTCAATGTTCGAATTACGTGATACATTTTAGGTCGAAAGGGTGCAAAGATACGTTGAAACACTCGATGTTTTAAAGGTTAAAAACACAACGACAAGCAACAAACAGAATGGTAATCATATTCCTAAGAAACCACCGCAGCCACCAACACAACCGCGCCTAAATCAAGAACACGGATATACCAGCGGGCATAATGGCAACGCCACCGCTAACGACCACCAACAATCTCGAGGTTTAATTGGGAAATTTTCACCAATAGTAGAACAATCAAGTAAGAACACATCAGGGGCAGTTGTGGTAACCACACACTGGGAGACTTTTGATTCCTTGCCGACAGTTTTTTCGGGTCCACAATCAACATCAACATCAACATCAACCACCAGCGAAAAAATACAACCCAACTTCAATTGGGATTTGCTATAAAGTAGTTTGAAATGTCTGTTTCAATGTATGTCTATGTGTGAACTGTGTGTTCTTTGTATTTTTGTTCCTAGTTGGTTGGTTTGGCATCCTTCTCCATTCTTTTCTGTATCTAGAGTTTTTTTTTCTTTCTTTTTTTGTGTTCATTTCCTTCTCGAATAAATGGATTGTTATGATAAATATAAATTACCTCAAATTGATTATGAGTTACAAAAGTGTTTTTAGTCATTTAGTATGTGAGTTGGCCCACTAACCTAGAAGTTGTAGGTTCAAGTCTTGTAAATAATATAAGCGTGAATTATATTTGGGTGGATATGTTGTATATGTTTGAAATTACCGGTTTATGGGAATCAAGTTCTTCCAAATACTTTTACTGATTGATTCTATATGTAAACGCAATAATCAGATAAACAGTTAGCAAACGAGATGTCAATTACCCGAATAAAAAAGTACATATTTTTATTATATCTTTCCAAATCAAGCAAGTAAAATTCATTAGGTTCTTTCCTAATAAACCTAAACAAAATGAATGTTGACAAAAAAGATGGGTGTTATATGTGTGATTATAGAAAGAGACAAAAAGAAATGGATGAATGAAAATATATTATAATGGGGTAACTAATCCAACCAAATGATGGAAAGATAGTAGGTATGTAGTAGTTTTAGCACTTAGAATATGGTGAGGTGTTAACAAAAATGATTATTGCACCTTTTGTTACCATATTTGGAAATCAGTAGTTGTATCTTTTTCTCCCTTTAGGGAACTTGTGTTTCAAGAAATAATGTAAATAAGGCCACACATTAACAGGTGGAACTAGAAAGGAAAAAGAATTGCGTTACATTGCAGTGAAGAGAATTATTTGCAATGATTGTTGTTTTGAAACTTTAGTGGACCATTTGGTAATCATATAACAACTTCATTTCACTACTGATTAAAGAGATGTACTTAACACAATTTTAAAAACAAATCACCTTTTAGTATAAATTTTTACATCCCTATGCAATATTTAAATGCATAGAAGTACAAGTTTAATGTATAATGAAAGGTTGTCTTGGATTGTTTCTTAGATATGGTAATGGTTTTTACAATATCAATGTGTTAATAACATTTTTTATGGGCTGTCTTAAACAAATTAGTAAATGTTTTGGTTTACAATAACAACAACATCACCAAATCCCTTCTTCAACGGGATATGAGGGAGATACCTTCATGATAATAGAAAGACTGTTTCTAGGGAGACCTTAGACAAGCAAAGAACCGACCAAGAATAAACACGCAAGAAAAGCCAAGAAGGTGGGACCTAACAAACTCTCCCAAAGATCCGACACCCATGGACGGAACTTGAACCTCACCACTAGGGGGCTTAAATGAATCTTTTATAATTTCAGGGGTTGGAAAGGTAACATAGTGCAATATAATATATTAATTATGAAATTTTACAAATATTTAATACTAGAAGCAAAAATGTTGGAGGGGCTCGCACCCCTCCTGCCCAAATGATGCTCCGTCCTTGCACACACCAATCACTAAGCCTACAAGGGAGTTGAAGATAACAAACTTAACTTGGAAGCCTAAATATCCCTAAGGCAAAGCAACTATCCCTCACAGAAGAAAGTCTTATTACATGTTTTGTTTTCTTCTACATTAACAAAAAAACACCAATGCGTTTTGACAAGATTTAACCTAGGATTACTATACTCAATTAGTGAAAAACTTGATCAATCATGACGCGAAATCTCATGATTTATTGAATACTAAGTTTAGATTTGATCAACACCTTAGAATTACTAAATATTGTTTATCATTAAGCACACTTTATAATTAATCTTTATCACCTATTTATAGACCAAGACAAACATACAATACATATAATTTACAAAGGCACATGTTTCTAATAAACACTTCGCCCTCTAATAAGAATTAAAATCTTCATCTTCATTTACTTCGGTTGTTGCATGATTTGCTTTGTCTTCACTGTCTTCCTCGGAAGTAGTAAAAACTTCAATGTATATTTTACTTCTTCCATACTAATATTTACTTCGGCTTTTGAACTTTGTTTCATCCGAAATACACACTTAGTATAATTTCTCACAAAACAAGATTGTCGGCTTATCTATCTTCTATAAACCCAACATGGTTAAAAAATTACAAATATATTATGAATGTACAACCAAATATATATTCACATTATAAAAACAGATCACAAGGTTGTCGTATCAAAACCCTTTAAAATAAGCATAATTTCTAGCCATAACACTTAAACAACCGGTGTTACAGTTTCATAAACTGAAAGAGTAATTCTCGTATGTATTAGAATGTGAGATTAGGTTACAATATATAGACTAAACGTTTACACTCTAGTCCTTAAACTAATACAGTGTCTAATATGTCTAATATTCCCCCTCAAGCTAAGGCCGAGATGCAAGCCTTAGCTTGGACCGTAGCAACATGAACCGATGTGATGATAATGTCTTAGTGAAAACATCTCCAATCTGATCATTGGTAGAGATAAATTTAAGAGATAGTTTTCCTTGGGCTACCTTTTCACGAACAAAATGAAAGTCCACCTCAACGTGTTTTGTTCGAGCATGGAACACAGGGTTTGCAGATAAGTATGTGGCTCCCAAGTTGTCACACCATAGTGTAGGAGTAGTTTTGAGAGAAACTTGAAGTACACCTAATAAATCTTGAAGCCATGTTAGTTTGGAAACTGTATCAGCCAAGGCTTTGTATTCTGATTCTGTAGATGAACGCGAAACAGTTAGTTGTTTACGGGCATACCATGAGACGAGATTCGAGCCAAAGTATATCGCATATTACCCGGTGGATCGAAGATCATCTAGGCAACCAGCCCAATCAGCATCAGAAAATACAGTGACACCAGGGAATGTAGCATCAGAAAAGCATCAGAAAAGGCATGAAGTCTAGTATCGGAGGCACACTGAATGTGTAGGCCGAGGAAGTTAGTACCCTGTTGATACCGAAGAATTATTTTGACAACAGACCAATGATTTTCTGTTGGAGAGTGCATAAACTGGCAGACTTTGTTGACTATAAATGTGATATCAGGACGAGACAAAGTAACATATTGTAAAGCCCCTGCAAGTTGCCGGTAGCGAACATGATTATCAAACGGAGAACTGTCGCCAAGATGAAGATTGGCGCTCGTGGTAATTGGAGAGGGAACAAGTTTCGAGTGAGATAGACTAGCCCGTGCAATAATATCCTGAATATATTTCTTCTTAGACAGGATCAGATCACCGGTTTGATGAGTGATCTCAATGCCCAAGAAATATGACGCTCCCATGTCCTGAACAGCAGATTGAGTATTTAGGGTATGTACAACCTGATCAATGGCACGTGGGTTATTACCTGTTAAAATAATGTCGTCAACATACACAAGCATATACATTAGAGTGCCATGATTGGATTAGATGAACAAGGACAGATCATTTCGAGAGTCCTGAAAACCAATACTCTGTAAAACATTAGATAGACAATGAAACCAAGCACGGGGAGCTTGTTTCAGACCGTAAAGAGACTTATGTAGAATTCACACATGATTTGGTTTATGGGTATCTACATAACCTGGTGGCTGTCAAAGGTAAACTGTTTCTTTCAAATCACTATGTAAGAAAGCATTCTCAATATCTAACAGTAGGAGTGACCATTTACGTGTGGTAGCAATAGATAAGACCACACGAATGGTGGCTGCTTTCACAACTGGACTAAATGTCTCGTGATAATCAATACCTGGTTGTTGGTTGAACCCTTTTCCACCAAACGCGCCTTACAATAACGTTTAACAACCCATGTTTGGTCTCGTTTCAGTTTATATACCCATTTACAGTTAACTACATTAGCATTCGGAGGTTGGGGAACAAGAGACCATGTACCACTTCGTATCATCGCAGAATATTCATCACACATAGCTTGGCGCCATTGTAGAATTATGTTGGCAATGTTAATGGATAGAGGTTCAGTTTCCGAATAGCGAAGAGTAGTGTGATATGTACATGGATCATAAGTAACAGGTGGCTTTGGGTTCGGACGAAGATTAGAAGGACGAGAGCGGGAAGGAGGTGGAGTAGTAGAAGATCGATGTGGATCGGTGGGTTGCTGCGGATGAGTAGAGGCGGTGGAGCAGAGTTTTTCAAGACATTTGTAGTGTCACTCGGTGTTGAGAGTGTGCTAGGTTTCGGACGTCGAGTGTATGTATGGAGGAGATGAGGAGGAGGAGCAATTTTAATGTTATCGGTTGAAGTAGAGATGGGTTCGGATTTTGGTTAAGTGACTCGATTGGATGTGGGTTATGATAGGATGATATGTATGGTTCAGTATGAGAAGTAGACGTAGGAGGAGAGGGAGGTGGTGAAATCGCAAAAGGAAACGTAGACTCATCAAACCGAACGTGTCTGCAGATATAAACACGGTCGGTGGTAGGATCAAGGAATCGATAACCGTGATGGGAAGTGCTATATCTCAAGAAGACAGAAGGAGTGGATCGAAAGTCCATTTTGTGTTTGTCGTATGGTCGAAGATAAGGATAACAACGACATCCAAAAACACGGAGGAAGGAGAAATCTGGTTTGGTTTTAAAAATGTGTTCAAACGGAGATTTATTTTTGATGGTACAAGAGGGCATGCGGTTTATTAAGTAAACTGCAGTGTCATAGGCGAAATGCCAAAAATGTGTAGGAACACGAGATTGGGAAAGAAGGGTGAGACCGGTTTCAACCACATGTCGATGGCGACGTTTAACTGTACCATTTTGTTCACTAGTGTGGGGACAGGAGAGACAATGAAGGACTCCGATGGAAGAGAAGAAGGAATGAAGATTACAAAATTCACCACCCCAATCGGTTTGGAAATATTTGAGTTTGGTTTGGAATTGTCTTTCAGCCATGACCATGAAACGTTTGAAAGTAAGAAAGACATCAGATTTTTGTTTTAAAGGAAATATCCTCATGTAACTAGAAAAGCGATCAACACATAAAAAAGATAATGATTTCCATTAGATGAAGCAATGGGTGTGGGTCCCCAAACATCATAAAAAACAAGATCTAAAATATTGAAACTTTTATTATTAAAAGAAAATAAATGGAGCTTGGATGATTTGCCAATAAAATAAGGTTTACAAGTAAAAGTAGAACAATTCGCTAATGGCAAACTATATCTAGAAAGCATTGAATATAGAAGTTGAGAGTGTGGATGGCCAAGTCTATGATGCCAGGTTTGAGCAGATGCACGAACAACTGAAAAAGCAACTTTTGGAAGAGGCTGTAGAGGGGGTACATTGATGGTGTAGAGACCGTCAAGGCTTGGACCCGTGAGGAGGATGTTGTTGGTATACTTTTCCTTCACAGCAAAGAAAGTATCATGAAATTCAAAATAAACGTTATTATCATAACAAAATTGTTTAGCAAATAATAAATTACGTTTAGTTTAGGGAACATGTAATATGCTTGAAAGAGATAAGGTTTTATTAGGAGAATAGAGTTAGGAAGAACCGATATGGAGAATATGAATACCCTTAACATTACCAGACATGGAGCTGATCATTTCCATTGTATGGTTCAAAATATTCAAAACCTGAAAGATCAGAGGTGACATGATGGTTGCAACCAGTATCCGTAAGCCATGAAGTTGACACTTGTGAGTGATGGTCGTCATAGTAGGCCGATGGTGATGGTGTTGGTGGCCGCCTAAATGTGGAGGGATCACAATTGGGACGCTCGGATGGAATGTGTCCAATAACACACCTGTTACAGGTACCAAACACAATATTCTGATTAGAAGCCCAAGCAAATTTACATGCACCAGTTTGTTACTGTTTGGATCTGTTGTTCGATCCAATGTGGTTTCCGTTACCACGACCTCGATTCCCTCGATTACCTCGTCCTCGTTTTGCATAGAATGCAGTAGCAGATGAGCTTGTTTGTGGTTGAACTTGAAGGTCGAACTGGGACAGAAGTTGCCGAAGGGCAGGAATCTGATCGG
This sequence comes from Senecio squalidus, assembly GCA_910822075.1. Taxonomy (NCBI): domain Eukaryota; kingdom Viridiplantae; phylum Streptophyta; class Magnoliopsida; order Asterales; family Asteraceae; genus Senecio; species Senecio squalidus. The sequence continues at coordinate 25,581,606 of CAJVGC010000592.1, forward strand.
GTGAGGGGCTGGTGGTGTTGCCACGGTTTGTGGTGGTTGTAGAGGTGAAAGATTGAACCGATGTAACGTCTGGTTGTTCAGCATACAATCGTAATCTGCAAGTATGCCATATAATTATGATTTTTGTAGGGGAGGACGAGTAAGAAAAGTGGATTTGAGATTATTATATTCATCACGAAGGCCCGAGACCACAAGCATAATCACGTTATTTTCTTTCATGGATTCTCGTATGTTGGCTAGAGCATTGGAATACTCCTAGGCACGGTTCAAATAGGCAGGAGAAAACTCATTACTTTTCATCTCAATTTTTAGCAATTGGGTTTATAAAGTGTATTCATGAGATGATGTATGTGGGGCATAAGCACGCTCAAGGGACAACCATATATCATGAGAAGTAGTACCCTGAACGTGCTTGAAAATATGATTCTGATATGGTGGAGATAATAAGTATTCAAACATGGGCATCATTAGTGATCCAGACATTGTGATCTGGATTTGTTGTTTGTGTGGTGTAGTCACTGTTATCTTTACCGAAGGTGGTTGTGATATATTGTGATGGACATGGATGTGCCATTAACATATCTTAATAAACCGTTGGTAATGAGGAATGGTTCTAGCATTGTTTTCAAGAAACCATAATTTGTAGGTGACAAGGGTGAACCCAAACTTGGGTGAGTTATGGGCTGTCTTTTCTTGTGTAGTGAAAGCAATAAGGGGGTTTGCTATTGTGTGATGAATAGTATGGCAGAAAGGGGGCGGTTAGGGTTTTGAGTCTGATTAGGATTAGGTGGCAGATTAGGTTTTAGAGTTTAGATAACTCTGATATCATCATAAACTGAAAGAGTAATTCTTGTATGTATTAGAATATAAGATGAGGTTACAATATATAGACTAAACATTTACACTGTAGTCCTTAAACTAAAACAGTATCTAATATATTTAATATATAGTTATATCAATATAATATTGAACATAAAATACTCTTTAAGTATCACACTAAACATGGAACAACTTATTTAATTTTTATCTTTTATATATTAGTTAGTTAAAAGAAGAAGATAAAAACATCAATCCATGATCATACTATAAGATCCAATCCATAGAGGATCATAACGTATCCAATCCATAGAGGATCATAATGTATCCAATCCATTAGCACATAATTACTTTCGAAAAAGTAATATACAGTTATTTAGTGTTTTGAGATATGAATATGTAAGGATTTAAAATGTGAAAGAAAAAGAAAACAAAATCAAAATCTTATATCAAAATCGTCTATTTCACCCTCAATTAACCATAAATTATTTGTCTTCACCCAAACGCTTAAAAGTGTTTATTTCTTTTATAATAAAAATGCAATGAGCATTAGTTCGAGAAAAAATCCCAAAGAAAAATAAGAAAGACCCTCTAGGTGGTTAAATTATACCTAGGTGAGGTTTGGACATCTGTGTTGCATATATTGAGATCATGATGACTTTCTAACCTACATTTAGCAGCACTATTGTGGTTTCATGATGGATGTTTACTGACAATTTCCATTTTCAATAATGAAGTCAGTGTGATATGGTATATAATTTCATCTTTTGGTCTTTTAGAAGTGGAGGTTGTTGTGGTCCTATACTAAAACTGATTGCTAATATGGTATGGGGATGGTAGCTATGATCAGTATCCATTCCCTAAGTTTTCGACAACTGGACCAGTTACCCAAACATGTTCCTATAAATTCCATTCAAACCATGTAGTTTTGGACAGTTTTACCTATCGTTAAAGATTAGAAGCCGAGCCTGAATGAGCTCCATCCGATCTTAAATATAACATAAAGATCGTTTCATAAACGAGCTCGAGCTCGAGCTTCTTACACCGAACTCGCACGATTTAATAAGCTTAAACGAAATTTTTTATTAATATATATATATAGGATTAGGATATAATAAATAGAGATTAGAAATAAAAAGAATAGGAAGCAATATGGTGCTGACACGTGTCAGAAAAAAAAAGTCTCATGATTATATCATTAAGGGTATAATCGTCATTTCGAGCCAAAATAAATAAGTCCATTTTTCCCATTTGGTACACCACACTTCTTTTAAGATCTACTTTTTTTCCTCTACACCTACTTTCTTCGGATCTGTTTTTTTGTCCCACAATGACGATGAACGTGACGGCGGCGGTGGATATGAAACCGACGACCGGAAAATGAAGGTGACTGTGGCGGCGGATTTGGTGCGAACGGATTTGGTGACTGGAAAATGAAGGTGACGAAGGTGACTGTGACTGTGGCGACGACCGGAAAATGAAGGTGACAAACGGATTTGGTGCTGATGACTGTGGCGGCGGTGGTTTCCGGCGACTGTGGCGGTGGTGGATTCCGGTGACGGTAGCGGCGATACATATATCTAATTTTTTTTGTAATTTTATGCACAGATATATCTAATTTTTATGCACAATGTTTTGTAATTTTTTGTATAAAAAATTTACATAAAATTAATGTACAAGTTATTTATAAAAACCGATACACAATGTTCGTAATTTTTATATAGAAATTTTTTATGCACATAAAATCGATGCACACGTTATTGATAATATTTATGCATAGAAATTCAAAAAGAGAGTAATCTGGGAAAATGAAATTATAAAAAAAAGATATTTTTGCTTACTGCAAAAAGGACATGAAAGTTTGAAAATATTACAAAAATGTCACCGCGTTGACTTTTTTGGACCTCCTTTTTGTTGACTAAATATGTGGATAGGAATCCTTCCTATCCTTTTTATTTTAAATTTTTTTTACAATATCCCTCATATATATCTATATATATATATATATATATATATATATATATATATATATATATATATATATATAAACGGTTTAAGAGATAAATTAATTTAAATAAAATAATTTAAAAGTGGATTTTGATTTAATTTTAGCCATTGAATTAAAAATAAATTGATGATAGAGATTGAGTCTTTTGGTCCTTATACAATTATTGGTCTTTTTTTTATCTTTTGGTTGAAGATTGCAAGAGTTTAGTTGAGAAAGTTCGGAACCGTCTGGGAGATTGGCGGAATAAATCTTTATCTATTACAGGTAGACTTCAATTAGTCGTGTCTGTTCTTTCAGCTATGCATGTGTATTGGGCGTCAGTTTTCATTCTTCCTAGTTCTATTATCCTCGATATTGAGAAGCTACTTCGTGGGTTCTTGTGGTGTCAAGGTTTGTTAAAGCAGGGTAGAGATAAGGTGGCATGGGTTGATGTTTGTCGTCCTAAAGCGGAGGGTGGTTTGGGTATTCATAGTCTTGTATCTTGGAATTCTAATGATGGTGCATATATGGAAAGTCCTTATTCGTAAGGAGTCTTTATGGGTCCAATGGGTGCATACGCATCATCTTGAGGGTCGTAGTTTTTGGGAGGTCCAAGTAAAGGTGAATGCAAGTTTTAGTTGGAGAAAGACCTTGGGGTTACGTGATGTTATTCGAATGCATGTTATCAGTAAGATTGGTGATGGTAGCATGATATCTGCCTGGTTTGATAATTGGAGTGTGGTTGGTCCTTTAAATAACTTTATTTCGAATTGGGACATTATGAATGCGGGTTGGACTTTAAAAAATAAACTTGTTGATCTTTTAAATGGTAATGGTTGGTCTTGGCCTGTGTTTTGGTTGCAAAAATATGCGGTGTTAAATCAGGTTCCAAAGCCAACGTTGCGCGAGTGCAGGGATTCAATCGGTTGGGTTGATAATGATGGTTCCGAGGTGCCGTTTTCTGCTGCGAGTGGGTGGGATGCAATTCGTGACCGTGCTGAGAGTGTGGATTGGAAGGAAGTTGTGTGGTTTTCTCAGAGTATTCCGCGCCATTCTTTTGTTCTGTGGTTACTCGTGTTACAAAAATTGAAGACTCATGATCATATCAAAGACTCGGAGAAATCGGATAAGATCAAATCTGTCAGTTGTGTTTTTTGCAATCTACAGCCGGATTCACATGATCATTTATTTTTTGAATGTTCTTATGCGAAACAGGTTTGGCGGTTACTTTGTGCTGCCTCGAGGATTCCGCTTCATATGTATAAATGGTCAGATGTTATTGTGTTTTTAAAGCAGTGAGTCCAGAAAGGTAATGCTTGGGGGCATGTTGGCCGTCTTGTTTTTGCAGCTTCAGTTTATTTTATCTGGCAAGAGAGGAATAATAGATTGTTTAAGAAAGGAACGCGTAGTATCGATGTCTTGTATAACGTTATCTTTACAACGGTCCGATTGAAGCTCATGTCGCTTCGGATTACAAACCGGTTAGATTGGAAGAATATTTCTACTATCTCGAACTTAGAAGTGGTTAAGGGGCTCGAGTAGGATGTGGCTTGGGCGTGTTTCGGTGTTTGAATGTTTGTTTCTTTAGCTGGTTTGTGTGTGTAGTAGGTGTGCTGGGTGGGTTAGTCTTTGGTTGTGTTGGAGTTTCTCTCCATGTTTTTCTATCAGATAATTCTTTTGATTCATCTTGTTCTGTAACCGTTTTTTTGTTAATATATTTTGTCGGGGAATTTCCCTTTAGCGAAATATATATATATATATATATATATATATATATATATATATATATATATATATATATATATATATATATATATATATATATATATATATATATATATATATATATATATATATATATATATATATTAGTTTCAAATGATAACCACTTAAATATTTAGGAACCACTTTTTAACCATACATTTAACAAAACCCACTTCATTTTCAAAAGTAAATATCTTTTAAATTATAAATTTTTATGAAATAAAAAGACATACCGTTAGAACGAATATTTAATTCTTTTTTCGAAAAATATAAACTTTTTAAATTTTGACGATTTTTTTTTATATATATATTCACTGGTGTATATATTAAATTTTGAATTTTTCAAAAACTGTGTATATACTATAAATTAATTGGTATATATATATATATATATATATATAGGAAGAGGGTTTTATAAAACAATAATTAAAGTAAAAGAAGTAAAAAAAATGAAAAAATAATTTATGATATGTGTAATTTTGTAATATATTTATTTATTAAATTATAACAAACTTAAAAAAAACAAGTTTTCATATGCATCAAAATATTTGTCGTTTAGAGGCTGTGAATCAAATTCATGGTTTTTGTGTAGTAAATATTCAAATTTGATATACAACAATAAAACTACCCATTTTTTTATGTACAACAAACTTCATTTTTTAAAGTTTAATATATAGTTAAAATGAACGATAATACAAAAATTCTAACGTTATAATTTATTTTTTTTACTTATTTTATATTAAGGTTTGGTTTACAAGAACCAAGTTGGTTCTTGTAAACCAAAGCTTAATATAAAATAAGAAAAACAAATTAAAAAATTATTTATAACGTTAATTTTTTTGTATTATCGTTCATTTTAACTATATTTCAAACTTTAAAAAATAAAGTTTTCTTGTACATCAAAAAATGGATAGTTTTATTTTTTTGCATCAAATTTGAATATTTTCGGCACAAAAACCAAGAATTTGATTCACAACCCCTAAATGACATATATTTTGATACATAACAAAACTTGATTTTTTTAAAGTTTTTTATAATTGAGTAAATAAATATAATACAGAGTTACACATATTATAAAGTTTTTTTAATATTTATTTTACTTATTTTACTTTAAGTATTATTTTATAAGAACCTCTTCCTATATATATATATATATATATATATATATATATATATATATATATATATATATATATTTATATTTCGGTAATGGCTCTTTGAGCCGATAATATCACCAACATGATTCGAATTTGATACCTCCCATCTTTGGTGTGAGTTTTATCCAATTTCTAATTGCCACTTTGACAACTATTGGAGGAATATATATATATATATATATGTAATAAAAAATTATATATTTTACTTAAACGAGTCAAGTCCGACCCGAGTTTGAGCTTTATATATAAGGCTTGAAACGAGCCGAGCTCGAGCTCTATATAACTGAAACGAGCCACTCAAGCCTGGTCAAGCTCAGGCTCGGGCTCGACTTGGCTCGTTTACACCCCTAATTCTTTTATTAATTGTCATATATTACGAATAAATACCTAAATGAGATAATATTCTTGTTGGAAGAGAAATAAACGAGACATTGGATTTCATGTTCTATGGACTAATAATTTATGAATGTAGGACCATACTTATATAGATAGATTTAACCTTTTTTTCACGTACAAAATGCACACGATTCTATAATTAGGAACGCGTTCTAAAATGATGTAATGGATACAAATGAAAGTAGTACTTGTTCATCAAAATGTTAAAAGTCTAATATTTATCAAAATTTTATAACTATTCAATGAATAGTGTCAAAATAATTTTTTTTTCTTTCTTTTTAATATAAGTAAATAGAAATTTGATATTGGTTATTTTTGTAGATTTAAATAAATTGTAAATAACGGAATTACGTTGATTTAAATTAAAAGTGGTTGTTTATAGTTGAATGTCTTATTTTTGAAACCAAAAAGATTATTTTCATGAAAAGTCTAGAACGTGAAAAGAAAATATCTTGGTAATTCTTAAATTTCTTTAACATATGTTTTTTGTTGTATTATCCTAAGTAAAAACATAGAATTTATATTACTAAGTTTTGGTTTGATTTAGCATTCAATTGAATAACTTTTTATATCTCGTCGCATCGCGCGGGTTAAAAAAACTCTTTATATTACATTTGTGAAATAAACAACATTTAGGACCTGTTGTATATTTTATTGCTTAGGTATTGTATGGATATAGTGTATGTGTGGATAAATTATGTCTGTATTAAATAAGAACCAATGTCGTTTGTTTTAGGTGCTGAATAGCGAGTATGAATAATATAAAATGAATATTTAAATGAAAACATTATAAAATTAATGACTTAATGGGGAATAGATATCTCACATGACTTTTCCAGTTAAGTCATGTTGTCTAGATTAAGTCACAAACAAACACGCACCTTATGACTTATCACATAAAATCATTTTCTTATTAAGTCAATTAATTTCAAATCAAACACCACCTTAATCTCATATATATTGATTATTGAATATGATGACTACTGACATACTTAGCTACACATGCAAATCCATAATTATATATTAGAGAGGGTCGGAGTAGTCAAACCGTAATTTTCTTCTGTAAACCGTCCCAATCGTAACATGTTAAGCCAGAGTTTCCGATTCAGATCGAAGCAGGTGGATCAAAGTGGTCAAACTGGGTGGAATAACTGATTTCAGTTTTTTTTATGAAAATTTTTAAAAACTCTATACTTGGAGATACCAAGAATCGAACTCGGGTATTGTGGCTTAAAGGCAATGGTGTTAATCAGCGAGCTAGAAGCCACTTCTACTAAAACATTGAGACATATCGTATATATATAGTAGGGTTGTAAACGAACCGAACAAACACAAACGTCGCTTATTTGTATTTGTTCGTTTAACTTTAACTAAACAAATGAGAGAACGAACACATTAACGGGCGGTTTTTTCTGTTCATGTTCGTTTATATTTGTCATTTAGATGTCAAACGAAAGAAAAACGAACACAAATGAATAACAACAATCTAACATATTTAAGGAAAAATCATGTAAATTAAAACTATGCATTTATGTATACTTATTAGTTAATTAAATATTTTTAAAATAATTAAATAATTACAAGGAGTACAATATTAATTATATAACGAACGAGATATTTGTTCATGTTCGTTCATTTAACTTATCGAACATAAAATTATGTTCATGTTTGTTCGTTTACTAAATTAACGAACTTTTCGACGAACGGTTCTCGAACTGTACACCAAACTTTTGGTTCGTTTACAACGAATATACCGCTACTCGAATCAACTGTCAGTCGAACCGGTTAAACCACTACTTGGTTATGAAAATATGTGTCTACTATTATTATTGAATTAAGATATAAGACATAAGTCGATTAGGGTAGGGGGTAGGGGGGGGGGGGGGGGGGGGGGGGGGGTTATTTCGTCCCAACCAATGTGTAAATCAATATAACAATAATAGGGTTTCGGTAACATAATTCACCACCAAGAACACTTCATATCCGAGTGTAACCGTCACTCAAAAGGAAAAAAAAGCGTAATTCAAATTTAGGTTTTTAGGATTCGTGTATGGAGCTTGCGAGCCATGAAACACCTTTGAACGCAACCTAAGATTCCGACAACCAAGGTTGAGACCTAGACTACCGAACTGTGACCAATATAGCTAAACACGACAAGTCCATCTAAGGTACGCACTACAAACTCAAAATACTTCACTATTAATTTCTTCCCCACGTATCTGACTTTTATACCGAATGTAATTCGTAGGGCGCTCCGTCACATATAGAACAAATGTCTGGGGAAACATTCCACTACTCCAATATATTTCTCCATATTGTGGCTCTTTTTTTTCCACAAAAGACTAAACAATGATATAAAGATGCTACTTCCTCGCCACATCTAGGACAAAAAACCGAATGAAGATAATACCTCTATTATCGAACTCCACACGAATTGGAAGTGTTCTCTTTAACACTCTCCACACGAACACATTCACTTTTTTTGGAACAAAATTACACTACAATGTTTTGTGATTACCCGAACTAGTTTTCAAGTACATCGAGTCCACCAAGTTTTGCAAGTGATTTGGCTTTGAACTTGTCATCATATTAAAGCTCCCACTTCCAAGAGCCCCAACAATTTATTTTGAAACATCCACATTTATTCATCGTATGACCTACCCCTTGGAACCACCACCCGATTCCAATTTCATGCCCAAACATTTTCGACACACTCCCCTCTTTAATGAATCGGCACTCAGTTATTTCTTTCAAGATAACAGTATAAGGAATTTATCACGAAACATTTCATCTCCAACCCGAATATGATTTTAAAATAAAGTACTTTTCCCATTACCCATTTTCCTATGAAAATACCTAGAAATATTGTCTAATTCCCAACCCCCATTACTCTCACACACACACCCTACCCTTGCCCTTGAGGCTGGAAAACCCTAAACCCCACCCCCATCCTTTCCTTATAGACAAATAATCACACGAACCCTAAGGGCCTTATCTTCCTTTAGAAATCTCCACCACCATTTAGCTACTAAACCCTAATTTTTACTATAACTAACACACACACACACACACACACATATATATATATATATATATATATATATATATATATATATATATATATATATATATATATATATATATATATATATATATATATATATAACCCTCCAATCCCCAAATGAAGACAAAACGCAATCCCATTTTACCCACACCTTTTTTTAGTTACCCACCCCTACCCCAAAGAAATCTCTCTTTATGCTTTCGATGACTTTAAAACATTCATTAGCAAACGTAACAAGGAAAAGTAATACAAAGAAAAATTAATAAGAACCGATTTAATCAAAGTTAACCGACCACCATATGACATCGTTTTCACTTTCTAGTTTCTTCTTTAACTTATCAATAATGGATTTCCACGCATCAATTTTCCTCATCGACTCCCCAATGGGCAATCACAAATATAAAAATGGAATCTCTCGGACACTACATTTCAAGCCTCGGCCCCAGTTGCAACTTCAATGCCTTGTATTCAAGTTTTAGAAAAGTTCACTTCCAAAATGGACACATCTTCAAAAACCATTAAAAGATTGTATCGTCCAAATATTGCAAATGTGAAATCTCCACTTCCGTCAATCCTACAATTACACCTTTAAAAATAGCCTTCTCCAATGCTTTGTTAAACATAATGTTTATCCCCTCCGCGACAAGAATAAATAAAAGGAAACATAGATGCCAACCTCAAGCACACATTAATCCAACGCACCCATTTATAACCAAACCCCATTCGATTCAACATATTTAACACATTGTCTTTAATGATCTCAATCCTACAAACTAATTTAATTACGACAAAAGAATTCCATCTATAGATAGCATGGATTTCGAATAGAAACATAGATATCTTTATTTAACGATTTTCGTCTAGAAAATTTTAGGTGGAATTGAATCTGATAATCGTTAGCTAACGACTTCATTTGCGTAGATGCTGATTTCGCGAAAACTTGTCGTGGGGTTAGTGGGCCTTTTAAACGATGGACATGAATCCAGCCCAGTAACTCAAAAGTAGATTCTTAATATTATTTGGCAATGGATTAATTTCTTCTAACGATGGACATGAAATCCAGCCCACTAACTGAAAAGTAGATGCAAATGTTTTATACCCATCATTTATGTTTTTATTCAACACTTTACAATGCATTGTATTCTTACATTGTATAATGCTATAGTCTAATTAATATGCAATAAAAGAGGTAAATATTTTGATGTAAGAGGCGAAGAGCCTACAAAATAAATATAATGAATGTCCAAGAAATCCTTACATCTGTTACACATGAAATCATATACAAGTTTGGCTAATTTGTGCGGTAAAGACACATGTTAAGCTACATCAAATACATTTATGATTTATCAGAAATCTGGATCTTATTCTTTACGATAATGGACACTACCAATTCCGTTACACATACACTTGACGTGAAAAGTATTTAACTTCTTATTATACTCAATCTGACGTATATACATTTTACCCAGATGTTGCATTAGCCATTATATATTCAGGACATAACTTGTTACATGAATCATGATTCGACGAAATATATTAAGATGATAGCAATCAAATTGACTATTACTAATTTCCACTAAGGCGTGTTTGTAGAAGATTATTCTTCAAATAATTCTTTATTTTAGTGATATTCACTCATATGAGTTTATGAGCTTATTTGTCAGAAGCCTCGGCCCGCAAGATTAGTTAAATCAAACATGCCCTTATTAATTACGGTATTCATACATCTCATTCTAGCAACAAATTACCTTTATATTTACTTGCAAAACCTCACAAACATTTATACTTTGAAACAAATCCCATCTTTTTCAATTTTTTTTATAATAATCATAATCTTATAACTGGTTTTCCTAAACAGTTAAAATTGTGTCACATAAATTTTAATCACATTATTAGTTAGGGTTAAAGTTTAGACAGTAATTACAGTTAGTTAATTACAAGTGACTATTGAACAATTATATGATCAAGTGACCAATAAAAGTAAAAGTAGGTGTTTCTGTTCATATGTGACTTTTTGATGTTCGCCTACGGCAGAACTAGTAAATAGCCATTTTTGATCCAGAAATGATATATCCTCCTAAACTGTTCTCCTAAAAATCCTGTTAATTCCATATAAATTTGACATTTGTAATGCACTCATTCTCTTTCCTTATCTTATCATTGATTTTGCCAAATATTTTGATCTTAGAGTTAGGAGGATTTTTAGGAGGATGTTTTAGGAAGATTTATCATTTTCCTTTTTGATCAAAGCAATATAGTCAAAACAATTTGTCTATTAGAGCCTTAGAGGTAGGTATTTATGTTCAGTATGATCATAAAAGTAAGCTTAAAAATACAAATATTACATTACAGATTAATTATATATATATTCAGACTCTTTGTTTTTTACAGACTAGGAACCCGTGCTACGCGGCGGATAACTTTTATCCACTTGAAATCGTATATAAACTATTTTTGTAGTTTAATTTGTTTGAAGTAGTGTCGATTTTATGGTAGTTATAGGTATACTTGTGTTTGTGTAATGTCACGTTATAAAAAGTATAAGTAGACAACATGTGTTAAAAATGAAAAATAAATTAAGAATACTTAGTATTCGCGCAACGCAAGAGATATATTTTTTCTGAAAAATCGTACGTAAATGATTTAATTTTAATTTATTTAAATATTGTCGTTTGTATCGAGTATTTTTTATTTGATTGCGTTATAGATTCTTTATATTATTATATCTTTTTTATTCAATAATTTTTAGTTGTAATTTTAGTTCAAAAGTTATATTTACATGTATTTTATATCATATTTATCGATAAAGTCATTTACTATTTATATATATTAGTTAGGTGCGTAAAAGTTATCTTTAATATATAATAAAAGATGGGCCTTAAATGCCACATGGCGAAGTAAGATCCCAAGGATGAGTTGGATACTTTGATTTCAACCGTTAGATGAAATTGATGATGTCATCAAATATTTTTTTTTTCATTTTACACCCTGTTACAATACACAATTGCATTATTTCTTCAATTCCACCATTATTACAATAAATAACATATGTCTCTTAATGGACTATGATTTAACTTATTATTATTATTCTAAAATCCTTTAATACAAAATATTAATATATGTGTATAAATATAAATGTATATATATTATTATAAATATAAACAACATGTGTATAAACATAAATGTGTATTTGTTATTATACGTGTAATATTATATTTACATAATAATTTAAAAGAATTTGCACATAAACATAAAGTTTACGATTCAATTTTATATATATTTACTTGCGCTATCGCGGGGCAATAATCTAATTACATATATACTCAATATTAATTATAGATATAAATACCTAAATATTTTTCCTTACTTAAAAATGTTTAGTTGGTTAATTATACTTTAGATAAACAAGTTATATATATACTATTAATGATAAAATATATTTGTAATTTATCTTTTAATATATTCTATTATGTGTTGTTACTTTTATCCCACATTGGTGGGTGAGTAAAACGAAACTTTATTTATAATACAAAATTTACAACAAATGTTTGAAAATCTTTTTAAGATAACTATACGTTAGTAATAATTATATAATAAAATATAGCACTTAACACTTACACATTTGCATAATTTCTTTTAAAAAGCATTGAACAATTATGAGATTTAATAATCATTACTATGATTTTAAACATTTATTTGAGAGTTACAAATTACTACTAATAATAATTTTGAAAACTTAATTTTAAGAGTATTCTAAAATTAGAATATATCAAATTTGCTTTATAGAGTAGTATAGATGTAGGAATAAATTAGAAGAGTATAATTAAATATTAACATAATTATTTACTACATTTGCATCATTTATTTTAAAAAACTAATTATTATTATTATTTTTATTAATTTGAAAAATAATCATATAATTTATTGAAAAATTATGAGATTTAATAATCATTATTATGAATATAAACATTTATTTGTAGTTACAAATTAGCACTAAGAGTAAGTTTTGAAAACTTAATTTTAAGAGTATTCTAAAATTAGAATACATCAAATTTGATTTATAGAGTAGTATAAATGTATTTAATAAATATTAACATAATTATTTACTACATTTCCATCATTTCCTTCAAAAAGCTAATTATCATTATTATTTTTATTAATTTGAAAACTAATCATGTAATTTATTGAACAATTATGAGATTTAATAATCATTATTATTCATTTTAACTTTTATTTGAGAGTTACAAATTACAATTAATAGTAAGTTTTGAAAACTTAATTTTAAGAGTATTCTAAAGTTAGAATACCTCAAATTTTCTTTATAGTATAGTATAGATGTAGGGATAAATTAGAAGAGTATAATTAAATATTAACATAATTATTTACTATATTTGCATCATTTCTTTTAAAAAGCTAATTATTTTATTATTTTTATTAATTTGAAAACTAATCAAGTAATTTATTGAACAATTATGAGATTTAATAATCATTATTATGAATTTTAACATTCTTTGAGAGTTACAAATTACAACTAATAGTAAGTTTTGAAAACTTGATTTTAAGAGTATTTCTAAAATTAGAATATATCAAATTTACTTATAGAGTAGTATAAATGTAGAAATTCATTAGAAATATATAATTAAATATTAACTTAATTATTTACTACATTTGAATCATTTCTTTTAAAAAGATAATTATTTTTATTATTTTTATTAATTTGAAAACTAATAATGTAATTTATTGAACAATTATGAGATTTTATAATCATTACATTTATTTGAGAGTTACAAATTATCATTAATAGTAAGTTTTGAAAACTTAATTTTAAAAGTATTTTAAAATTAAAATGTATCAAATTTGGTTTATAGGATAGTATAGATCTTGAAACTATAAACGCTAGATTGGTGAGATTATTTTCTTATTTGCCAAGTTACAAGCCTTTTGACAATATATTTCTAGTCACCTTTGCAACAAAATTAAAATCCATCGTCAATAACGATATCGTAATGTAGATTTTCATTCCGATAACAACCAAAATTAGATATTGTGGTGAGTACCTCAATAAAGATTTGGTAATGTAACAAAAATACCGAAATGGAAAGTTGGTCATGAACAATCATAAAAGGTCAAAAGATTTAAATAAAAAGAGATGTTGTTACGTGTTGAAAAACTATCCACTTTTTTGGCATAAATCTAGAAGGACTTTTTGTTGCTTATCCTCCTACATGTCTTCAAAAAGAAAGAACTAATAAACCAAATTGACTACTTGTTTCATTCAATCCGTTTAAACATGGTATTTCCTACACTTTTTCACCGAAAGCTTTGATACTACAATTTTATTATTCTTGATAGATGTATGATTGACATTAACTATATCTAAAGAGGGATAAGTGTTGTCATATCATGTATATTGTCCCCAAGATATTAATTTGATAATTTTCTAGTGGAATAAAAATTATGGTTAGAAATTGGTACACTTGCGCATGTTATGTTTTATAAGAAACTCACATTTGATTTCATAAGAATGAATCACACATATGTAAGATAATAATAAAACCATCTTAAGATGGCCTAATGGGTCGTTTATATCATAAACAAAAGGATATCTTTCCTAACGTAACTTGACCAAGAATCTTTGTTCGTTTATCTGTTTATGTTATTATGTAAGATTCTAAATTAGAATTTCTAATATTAAATAGAGTTCAAATATGATTGAGTTGCTATACGAGCTCAAACATATTTGAACTATATTTCATACAAGAACTGTGACTTTTCCGTTCATCTTTCCAAGACTAAGAAAATAACTTGCAAAATCATAATGTGAGTATAAGAACGAACAAACAATCGTAATCATGAACGTATTTACCATTCATGATCCGTGAATATGAAAAATTGCAAATTAAAATGTATGTATTAATGCATAATGTATTATACTGAACAAGTTGTAATCTGTAACTACATGCGATCCTTTGATGTTGTTGTAAGCCTTTCATATGGAATCTACTTTATAAAAGAGAAAGGTATAGCTTGATCTCATCTGGATCACTAGGGTTTATCCACACGTTTGTTATCAAGCCTTGGATTTTATTCCACTATCCCATGCTTTCCATCTCCTCACGATTTTTCATTCCTTACTTTTTTTACATATGGATTATCCTCTTTACATTCTTTAATCAACAGTGAACTATCTTGATATTTTATATTTAAACTATTTTCATGTTTATAACATCAGTTTTCCTTTGTATTCAATAGAAATATGGAAAAGTGGATATTTGGTTGATATACATATAAGTTTATATGCGAAACTTATCCAAATTAGTTTGTTATCAATATATATAATTTTAATCATATTTATTAAACTAAGTTTATTACTAATTTTTATTTATTTACATCCTTTTCTTTTCTAATCGCGTCTTTTTACAATATAGGTTTTTTTTTTTACTATCACTAGTCAGCTATCGAAGATATTTTTAAATACTTTTTCATAAGAAACAATGACCCCCTGAATTTCCGGGATCATCTTCCCTTGATGAATATATGGCAAATCAAACCTTTAATAACATATAAACCACTAAACAACATAGTTTTTAATAAGTTTCGTATGTAAGATTGCATGTATAACATCATATTCACTTCCCCCTATAGAAATATTGCAATTTTACGTTTATTATAAAATCACATATGATTTTAGTATTATCAAATATAATTTTGTGTAGTATTTTATGAGTTTAATTAAATTATATATCATATATCGGTCGTAGCTTTTCAAATCATCTTTGTATTGTAAAATCACATATGATGTAAACTTACGAGTTCAAAATCACTTGTTATAATTTGATTTTTTTCGAGGTCTAGATAATTTATATATTATATACTAACATTTTATGTTTTAAATTTTTTTCCATGGATATTAAAATCATATATGATTTTATCTTTACAATTTTAATACTTAAATAAAAGTTTTTGAAGTTATATAACATCGTTGCTCTAAATAGCCGGAAATGTTTTTCTTCAAAAGCATATATCGATTGGATACTCTTTAGAAAAAAGAAATAATGTTCGTTGCAATGGTATAACTTATTCGTCTAATACATTCAGGACTTTTGAGATAATTAGTTTTTAAACAAAAATAAATTAAAATGAGTTTTTCAAATGAAGAATTGTGATTGTCTTTTGGTCTCGAATTTTTTTAACGGTTTACAATAATCTTAACACTTCATACATATTATCAACAAATTTAGGAATTAGAATAATTGATATCGTATATTTTCATATATGTTTATATGCGATATTCAGTCGTTTTTGGGTTAAAACCATGATGGATAGGGTAGTTTTTGCATTTAATTGTTTGAAAGTGTTTATTCAAGTGACAAATATTAACATGGACCAGGAAGTGGTGAATTGGCCGAAGAAATGCAAAATAATGGCAAAAAATAGGCGAAACTGGAGGCTGGCATATTACTGCGGCGCAACAGTAAGCACTATGCCGCAAAAGAAGATCAGTTCAAAATCATTGTCTGAGAAAGAATTGACTACGACACAGTGGTACTCGATGCGGCTCAACGACTAATTTTTATTGATACGGAATTCTGCCTATTTAAGGAACGAAATAACCCTTATACACATATCAGTTTTTGGAGAACGAACTTGGGGATATCAAATCGATTTTGGAGCAGCAAGAAGAGCAAAGAATGCGATTTTAAAGAGAGATCTTCATTATATTCGATTTCCAAATTCTTTTACTTTACATAATCGATTCGGTACTATGTTTCATACTTCGTTTATTTCGTTTTTCTTAATCACTATGAGTAGCTAAATCTCATAACGTTTGTTTGGATTAGGGATCTTTTGGAATGATTTAGCATTAGTTTTTGAATGTTTATTAGATGATTTATGTTTGATCGAAGATCTGTTTTGGTTTAAATACTGAAATATTGAAACAAAATGAATAAACTTGTTAAAGATTATTTTGAGGTTTTGTTATGGAGGGTAAAACAAACGACGACAACAACACGTAGGAATGACAATGGAGCAGGTTCTTCTATTCCCATACCCAAACCCGATAACATAAACAACCCCAAACCTGTCCCGTTACGCGTATGGGATCTTACCGAGGCGACCCATTGGGGCTATAGATTCCCCCAAACCCGACCCATAACCCGATCCCAACTCCATACCTGATTTCTAATCCGAATTTTTAATTATTTTACTAAACAGTTTATCTTATAAACCTAATTTAATGATTGAAAAATATTATTTATAGATAAAATAGTCTAATTATATTTAATATTAGTCATACATTATTGTAAATACATGTATAATATTAATATAATTATGATAATATAAACATATATGTAACATTGATTATGTACTTTAATATTTTGGGGTGGGTCGGGGTGAGATGACAAAACCCGTCCCCATCCTAAACCCGAACCTGATAAGAATCCCCGTTTTTGCTCCGACCCATACCCGATAAGCCATCCCCGAACCCGTCTTCAAAGATTCGGGTTTCGAGTTTTCCCGTTCGGTTCAGATTTTTTTGCCTTCCTTAATAACAAGTTTATAGTTTCCTCGTTTGCATTATGTTTCCATTTGAAAACAATTTTAGTTATAATTATATTAGTGACTCATGGGCGGAGTCAGAAATTTTTTCGAGTGGGTTCATGATTAGATTTTATGTTGTTTGTATTCAAAATGAACGAGTCCATACACTAACAATGGCTAAACTTATACAAAAAATTCTAAAAAATTCCAATTCAACAGGTTCGATTCGGATCAATGTAGCTCCGCCCCTGATTATATGATCCTGTCAAACCCATATGTGTAAGTAGTTGTATTTCATGTCAAGTTCATTAAATTGAGGAAAATATTCCTAATTATACAATTGTTGAATATTTATATTCAATTTATCGTTTGCAATTTAAATTTTAAATTAGAGTTGATGAGTTATTTTTTTATTAAATTATCGTTTACAAACATTTGAGAAGTTAAAAAGTTTGGCAAAATATTATTTTACCCTTTAAAGAGGTTAATTTTATTAACTCGCCGAGTAGCTATAGCTTCATCATTTTTCCTTTTGTCCTCTGGGAAAACACATTCCTTGCAGTTTTTGCATGCATTTGACCGGTTGACTGTTTCCGTTGGAGGGAGATTAATATCTGATTTTCAGAAAATTGCCTGAACTTAATTAACATATTTTTTTGAAGCTTAAAACAAGGGTTGACCAATTCACCTAATGTATTATTTTAAAAGAATGCCATAGATTTAAAAATTTCTAAAAGAATTAACATGAATCTTTATTAAATACACTTGTTAAGCACTCACTTTTCTAAAAGAATTTTTAGTTTTGTTTAGTCGAAGACACTCTTTTATTTTATATGCTTTTTATATACGAGGTCATTAAATGGGTTTTGGTGAAAAAAGAAGAACAAAATTATCAAATTTATATCAACAAATGGTATGTTTAATATAAGTAGTTGAGGCTGAACATTTGAGTATATGTTTGACAAAAATAACTGAAGCTATAGCTCGAAGCCATTGAAAGTTATAGTTGTTCGTTGAATAATTAAGTTTTTAGTTAAAATAGCAAGTTGAAACTTTTATTTGCAATTGATAGTGGATTTAGCTTTTGTTAAAAATGTAAAATTATATAAAGTGTCACAAAACATAATAATGGAAGGGCAAATGAGTAATAACATTTTTTTTCAAAAACTTAGTCAAGAAACTTTTAGTTTGGTTTATGAGCTTTTTTGTATGAATTAAAAGCTTAAAGATCGATCTTTCAAAGTCTTTTTCTTTTTCTTTATTCGAAGCCTTGTTTTTAAGATAAGCGTTAAGTTCTAAAAAGTTTAACAAAAGCTCCTACCAAACATTTATTTACGAGTCTGAGTTTGAGTTTTTTTTATTAGGTTTTCATTTTTAAACTTTTAGAAGCTCCTAGCAAACAAACCTTTTTTAAGGAGTTTATTACATCAAAAACAAGATGCTCTAGCTTTGAGATGATGCACGCCAAACATACCCAACAAGAAGAATACTCGTTTTACAAAGTAGGAGGTCCGCTTTTAATTTAATTTATATTAAATCCAATATTGCAAGTGATTAGATCAATTTCTATCGACTGCAACAAAGATATTCCCTGACTTAAAATAACTCACTTATTCAAATAGTTATATAATTTCGTCTCAAATAACGCTTTTTAGACAATAAACATTGATATCTCATTCATCTTTTTACACAATTAATATACCCTTTTGAGGCTATTTTCTAATATATACACCCATCCAATATATTACTCATAGATTTAATGTAACATAAATTAAATTGGTGCAAAGTAGATCAAAATCAATATTTTACCAAAATTTACTAAAATGCATTTTGAAAGAAATGTAGATAAGAGATGACCAAATATTTGATACACCGTACTGTACTTGTGCTTTCTTTCATGCAACTTGGTTGCTTTATGTTGGTAATCGTGATTTTAAGAATAGTCAACTACATTCATTACATTTATTATGAATCGATATGTTTAAGTATATAATTAGAAAACAATGTATTTGTCAAAAGAAAGCATGCAACTCGAGTCCTTATATTTTGGATCAGGTTCCTCCAATGAGGAATGCTTCAACTTGTCATCTCCTTTTTACATTATCCTTCGGTGAAAATGGTCAAAGTATATACTTTCTATATTATGTCCCATTTTTTTTTTTTGAAGAATTGCATATATATCCAATAAAACTTTCAAAATTACGTATATATTCCCGGTCAAACTTTAAAATAACAAATATATCATGTTTAAACCCATAAACTTACATATCTACCCATTTTTATATACTTTATCTGAAAACAATAAATAATATTACCATTATACCCCAATGCTTTTCTCCTTTAAGTTCAACTTTCTACATCTACAATATAATTATATATCCCAAATAAAATACTTTATTTTCTATCCTAAAAGTGAGACTAAAAATTGGTCATATGACGAATTCCAGATGAACTCTACCCAATTAACAAATATATTCGGTTTATAGTTCGACTATATTTTCTTATTTGTAATCTACCCATTTTACTAATTATTCAATTTTATGTTTACTACAATTTATAACAATCTCAATGAATCATGATAAAATCCAATAAAAGTTACTAACATATGATTAAATTATTTGCCAAAAAAAACACATATTAATCAATGGGAAAGAAGAATGAATTACGATCCTAGAATCAAAATTATCAAGTAATTTCAAGATAATAATAAAATATAGATTCAAAAACCATTATATCCTCAAGTTCTAAGTGAATTAGGACTAACTACCATTCAAGAACTACATGGAAAGGATAGGAGAGGGGTATAAATGTCTTAAATATTATATTAATTAAAAATGAATATATTTGTTATTTAAAAGTTGGTCGGGTATATACGTAATTATGAAGATTTCGTTGGGTATATATGCAATTCCGCCTTTTCTTTTCATCTTTTCCTTTTTTTGGATCTAAAATTATTGACAACTATTAAATATAGGAATACGTACATTTTGTTCCAAAATTATTGGTCCCAAAATTTCGGTTTATAAACGGTTAGAAATTGTTCCGTTGGATTTTAGATGGATTCGGTATTTTGGATTTTGGTTTGTTTGGTTTTAATTAGGGATGACAATAGATCGGGTGAGGCCATATTCATATTCATTTTTTTTTTGTCATCCATGTCAATATGCATATCCATTTAACAAACTCTCATCAATCCATATCCATATCCATTGGATAAGACGGGTTAATGGATATCTATTAGATATCAATTTTTTTTTTCTTTTAAGAAATCGCAACTTATTATATATATCGGAGCACACGTAGCCTAAATATTTTACTTAGGTAGTTACTTTTATAAGAAAGGAAATTATTAAAATTAATAATAGTGTACATGGACGACAATATTAGTTATCAATTTTTACATTAGTACATAAAATAGAGTATTAATATATGTATAAGTATCTAGATAATTGTTATATCTTAACACTTACTAATATAACATATATATTACAAAAAGCAAATCATATAAGACTACTAAAACTTGTGTTATATATTTTGTGACAACCGTTAATTTTCGAGTGTATTTTGCGTTTATCGCGTATTGGTATTTATTTATAAACGTTTCGTATTCGTATTTTACGTTTTATCGGGTTAGTTATATTATTTCGATTTCCGCGTCGGAAACGTATTTAGTCCTAAGTGTCTGGTAGAAATAAGTATTCTCGTAAGTTAGTTAGGGTACTTTATACCTTTAGTTATACGATTAAAATTAACGTTTAATAAATATATTTTTAAATTACTTCTCTAATCGTTAATTCTAATTCAAAGTTGGTCCTTAACGAGACTTAACACCGAAAAACGTTTCATTTTTTGTCCTTTTAACTTGAGGTGTTAAGTTGGAAGAATCTTCTATGTTGGGCTTGTCTTTTTGTGAGCAAAATAGGGATCTCCCACCACTCCCTATCCTTTTCCATTTTGGTTCATTTTTCATCATCTTCCTCATTTGAAACACACACACACACACACAAAACAGCACCTTCATTTTCTCTCTAAATACTCCCAAGAAACCAGAAATTCGTCACCCAAATTACCACCTTTTTGTCAAGGAAATTACACCCAACCGAAGCAAAAGTCACATCTTCATCTTACCTCTCCGTTTTCCTTCATTTCGATAAACTTTCTTCACCTAAATCTTTCATTTTCGTTAACTTTTTAGAGTTTTAAATTATAGAAACTAAACATAAATAAAACTGGAAAAGAAACTGAAATTATAACACTTTTTATACCCGAAAAGTTTATATAACAATTTACCCAAACTTTCTATTTATTTTCATCAAAAAGTTACAAATTTGTATATGTTTTTGGACCTAAAAGATATCCCTAAATTTCTAAACCTAAACTACATCGTGATAGTCCTTAAAACCTACTAAATTGCATCGACTCGGGCTTGTTTCGACCAAACGAAAAAGCAGCCATTGTTGTTGTTCGTGGTGGCGCAACAACCACCAAGTGGCGCAACAAGGCTTTAGCCACCGAAACAACATCCATAATGGCGCAACAAGCTTTCTTGCGTGACACCATCTAGTCCGAAACAATAACCTGTGCAACAACAAACCCTAATGGCGCAACAAGCCTCTTGCGTGACACCTCCTAGTACCGAAACAACATGAGTAGCGTAATACATCTTGTCTGCAACACTCTTTGCGCAACAGTCTTATTGTAGCGCAACAAGATACACCGTGACACTTTCTTCCTTGCGCAACACTCATGATCAACGTAACACTCCTTACTTGCGCAACACTCCTTACTTGCGCAACAACTTGTATTCCTGGCGTAACAAACTCTTGTTGCGCTACCCTTGAGCTCCGAAACATCAAATGGAGCAACAACACTTGTAACGCAATACGAGTTACGCAACAATACACAACCAGCGCAACAAACATGCTTTTTCTCATTTTCTCGCTCTAGCTTTCGTTATTTAAACTTTCATTCCTACTCAACCCTAATTATACATACCATATACTATATCTAGATTATTATACTTTATCGAATATACGTTTCGGACTCGAAACGTGATAACAATCCCAAATGTGATATATATTAACTCGGTTTTTGATAAAAACGTATAATCTTTCGTTAAGATATACGTTTCTCCAATAACTCGACCGAAATCACAAACTCTTTCGTAATTAAAGGATAAGATTGTCGTTTGACACGAATTATGTTATATTATACTCAAAATACTATTTTTTAATGATATTATTATTAATATAACACATAATGTTAATCGTATAAGGCAACCTGTCACACCCCGCTAAAGCGGAAATACGGAATGTGAAGAGCTGGAAGATAATTACACGGGTTATAAGGAACATAACGGCATTCAAGTCATTAAATCAAAATAAAAAGTTTACAAGTTCAAAAGTCATAACCAAGTCATAGCATTAAGTACGAAATACATAGAATAAGTTTCAAATTAAAATTCCCCAAAAGAAAATGGTCAAGTCTTTTCCCAAATCAGATCTCACGCGACCGCCTTGACCCGTCCATGCCATGCACCTCTTGCTTACACTAAATTCCCTGAAACATAAGATAAAGTGTCAACTACGAAAGTAGTGAGTGAGTTACAGTTTAGGTTGCTCGGCAAAAATTGTTTAAGTATATAAAAGTAAAAGTTTCCAAAAAGGAGGTTAGCGGAGAAAAGTCGCTTAAAATATATATACTTTTAAAGTTCAAGTAACGGGCGAATCGGTGCCCTAAAGTTCGTAAAGACCAAATAAGTCAAATTTAGTCAAATCATAGTTGCGGAAACAATCGCTAAAAGTTCGTAAATTTATGCGTATAAGTAACTAATTAGATTCTTGTATCAACCTCTTGGCATCTATAACTTAAGTGTTCACACTAAACCGATTGTTCAACCGTGAGGCCCTTTTCCCCGCCTATCCTACGGGAAGTTGTCAAGTTCTTAGTAATATGTACTTAGACTGCCATCTAAGCAAGGAACGGTTCTTTCCTAAGTATCGATACCCATAATTACTAACCGGCTCTGTAGTTAATAGTGTGTAAAGTTCTAAAAAGCAGTTGGGCACTAAGTAGTTTTGTTTTAAAAAGAGATAGTCGTCCGTCACTTAAGAGTCATGTTATAGTTCCATCAAGGGTCGGTCTCGCATACAAGCATCAATAATTAGTTTAGCCGAAAAAGGGGGCAAGCCGGTAAGTTCAAGTGAGCCAGTAGAGTAAAAGTGTTTTTCGCATAAGAGTTCAAAGAGTTTGTCCAAAATAGTTTAATAGTTCCAAAGTCAAAATAGTTCATAAAAGTTCCAAAGTCAAAATAGTTCATAAGTTTGTAATAAGTCAAAAGTTCACATAGTTGCAATGTTCATAAATGTTTTCAAGTTATAAATGATCTTATGTTTCCCCCAAAATCATGCAAAATACATATAAAAATAAAGGGGTTGTAACTCACGGATTGCGAAGAGTAAGAACACGGAAATTCGGTCGGAACGGTAGTCGGGAATCACGGATTGCCTAATAATACCAAGATAGTTTAATAGTTATTATCTCATTATGTTCTTAATATAATATGGTAGATAAAATATTATTAAACTTTAAGTGTCAAGGTTAAGTATTGTTAAAATTGTCCGAAAAGGTAATTGTCACGTTTTTGTCCAAAAGTCCGATTTAACGTTTATTATTATTATGTTACGAGTGTTTTTGCTAGCTGAAGTGGTTTACATTTTTCTAAGGAAATTTGGGCAGCGCTTCCGCGCCCAAATTTCATATCCAAAAATGTACAATCCACTTCCGCTCACAAATCACCTAAAACACGATATTATACATATTCTAGTTCATTTTAAGTCCAAATAGTCCATACATGTCTCAAATGTTATTTGTTTTACTTATTCAGTCCCAAAATGTTATATGTCAAAAAGTCAGCGGGTCAAATATAGTCAAAACGTGCTAAAAATGACAAAAACGACAAGTTTCGGAAAAACAGCAGCTCTGTGCGCCGCTGTGACCACTGGAACGGCGCACAGAAGCTGGATTTTTCACCCGCTGCGTCGTCCTGGTCACAGGGACGGCGCACGGGTCGCTGGTTTTTGAGTTTTTGTTGTAGAACGTTTATTTAGCCTTAGATTCCGACATGCAATAGGTTTAAACTTATTAAAACATCATTTTAACAGTTTATAAAGTATTTTTAGTTACAAATTCGTGGATCCAAAGACTATTTCGATTAAAAACGTTTTTGACCATAAAAAGTCATAGATTTGTATAAAAACTCATTTTGAACCGTTAGATCTTACATGCAAGAGTTTATTTGTATAAAAATAGTAAAAAGACAAAATCTACCGGAGGAAAAGCTCGGATGATGATTTTGGCCGGATTTTAGCTTCAAAAATCTTTACAAGAATGGTCCTTTTTCGAAATCTTTTGGTTTCCCTTGCTCCTCTTGATGATTCAAACGTTT
>CAJVGC010000592.1:25606880-25655232 GCA_910822075.1 Senecio squalidus
TCGAATAGTGTATTTAGTTTTCTAATCCAATTTCTTGTAATTATTAACTAGGTTTCTCGTTTTAATCTAATTAATCAAGTTCTAATCAGTTATAGACTGATTGATTATTTCATTCAATTATGTAACCTAACTATAGATTCCTCTCGAATACCTAGAATTTCAATTAACCAAAAGAATATAAGAACTTAAATAATATTAAGATTTAAACAAGAAAGGATCGTCGATTAAACATAAAAACACCTAAAAGCATTCTATTGACATAAACTAAACCATCACAAAAGATCCCTAACCAAACTAGTGTTTATGAATTTAACTACTCATAGTTATTGAAACAAACGACTTAAAAGTAGTAAAGACATAATAATGAAATCGAAATTAAAAAAGAAAAGAGTTTGGGACTCGAAAGTATGAAAAGAAAAAAAAAATCCAAAACTATAACATTGAATTGTCTGATCAATACATGATGCGGCATCTCATGAAATGATTGAATCTTAACAGTAATTGAATTGAGGATTTGATGAATGAAAGCATAATGTGAGAATATCATTGGTAAGGTGATTTTGGCGGAAATAGCCATTTACAAACTTTAAGCCCTACGGTACTCAAGAAAGTCCGGGTTCAAAGACAACTAACTAAACACACACATCACTCTATTTATACACATCTCAATACAGACTCTCTACAAATAAAATACTTAAGTGTTCATTTAACTTTAACTCTGGTGAACTTTAGTTAAGTCGGGTAGACTAACTTGTTCACCCGAGTTAAAGTCTTCAGATCGACTTTCTAAGTTTTAATTCGGGTGATGAACTTTGTTCACCCAACTTGAAAACTTAAGCGGAAACACACTTTGAAGATTTTATAGCTTCATCCATAATTTTTAATACCCAACAATATCCCCCTTGGATGATGTTATGAATCTTCAAATCAGCACATATGATTCTCCATGGTTAGATTCTAACAACTCAGATTCTTCATTGCAACAATCTCCCCCTCAACTGATTCTCCATTGTTAGCATTACACACTTCAGTATTATCAGATCAACAATCTCCCCCTCACGAAATTCTACTTTCTGAAACATCTCAAAATCAAACAAACAATCTCTCTCTATCCCACATCGTCAACAATTCATTCCTCCTCAATTTTGACGAATTTGACTACGGTGTCGGATTGAGCCGAAATTCACGTGGTTACTCAAAAACGGGTCAACGATCAAAATTCATTATTGCGCCATGACCCCGAGCATTTTTCGACCTTCCGGGATCGTTTAGGGTCCGAAAATGCCAATTTACTTCATGTAAATCACCAAATTCATCATCCGAATTAAACTCAATTTCTTCACAAATCTCAATTGGAATAACTTAGGTTGATTGAACTGGTGAATCACTAATCCTAAGCTTGTATTAGCATGCAGAATTAAATTTCTGAGTAGATCCTTAGCTTCATGATCATCAGATTCAATATACTCTTCATCAATCACAATTTCAATTTAGTTCAGATGAACTGTTTCATCATTCGAACTAAAACCTCATATCTTCAAATCTCCAGCTCTGATTTTCAATCTTCATAAATTGATAGCTCGTAGATTAGCTTCAGACTTCAATCACTTCCAACTGATTATTGTAACATCAACTCCACCAAAAATAACTAATCTTGACAAATTCTTCAATAACTTTCCTCAATTTCAATTCGAACTTCTTTGATTCAACAAAACACTAATAATTTGACTATATTCACTTGAATCGAGTCAAATTAATGAACCGGGATCAATTTAATCTAATCAAATGATTTATCCGGCTCTGATACCACTTGACATAATTTTAAAAAGGATCCAAAACTCTAACACTGAATTGTCTGATCAATTCATGATGCGGAATCTCATGAAATGATTTAATATTAACAATAATTGAATTGAGGATTTGATGAATGAAAGCATAATGTGAGAATATCATTAATAAAGTGATTTTTCGTGGGAATAGTCGTTTAAAAACTTTAAGCTCTACGGTACTCAAGAGATTCCGGGTTCAAAGAAAACTAACTAAACACACACATCACTCTATTTATAGACATCTCAATACAGACTCTCTACAAATAAAATAGTTAAGTATTCATTTAACTTCAACCCTGGTGAACTTCAGTTAAGTCGGGTAGACTAACTTGTTAAAGTCTCCAGAAAGACTTTCTAAGTTTTAATTCGGGTGATGAACTTTGTTCACCCTACTTAAAAACTTAAGCGGAAACACACATTGAAGATTTTATAGCTTCATCCAGGTCGCGGTACCTGATCGTATCACCAAATCTCCTACTTTTGATCATTTTCATGCGTTTCCTTGGCCAAATAACCATATCCCGGTCATATTAAACCTATCACTTGAATAAAACACTTTGACACGATTAAATGCAAAATCCTATCCTATCCATCGTGATTTAATACGAAAACGACCAAATATCTCATATATATATATATATATATATATATATATATATATATATATATATATATATATATATATATATATATATATATATATATATATATGGGATATCAGTAATTTGAATTGTTAACGATACCACACTACCCCTAATTAAGGGTGTTCGTAGACTGGTTAACCTCAAAATATTAAGAAACCGTAAACATAACATCTTATGTGGTTCGGTAAAAAATATGAACATCGGCCAAACCTCATTTTGCATTCAACCTCATTTTGTTCACCTCGGTATACGGTTAACATTTAGTTCAATTGGTAATTAACCGTAGTATTTAGTACAAAAATAAGTATTTCATACAAAAGTAATTATCGGTTCTATTCTTTGAAATAGATCGAGCGCATAAGAGACATTGCGCCAGGTATATATATATATATATATATATATATATATATATATATATATATATATATATATATATATATATATATATATATATATATATATATATATATATAACTTATTATCTTTAATACCTTATATACTTACATGTAAATAAATAGATAATTCATTAAAATAGAATAAGTAAAAAATAAATAAATTAATTGATTTATGTAATTTTTTATTACTATTATTATTATGATTACTTTTTACTTTTTTGATGTGCATCAAATATATGTTTTTTATGTGTTATGTATCAAATTTATTAGTTTTATGCAGTTAAAATATATTTCGATGTACACCAACAAAACTATCAATTCTTTTATATAAATCAAAACTTTTTTTTTACTTTATGATAGTTTAAAAATAACCAATAATCTAAAAAATATCTAGTCGTACATTACCTTTTTTATTAATTTTATTTAGGATTAATTTCTTAAAACCCCTATGTACTTTCTGTTTTTGTCCCTTTTAGACTATCGAACTATTTTATTTCCTATCTGGTCATTATAAGTTGTCAGGTTGTCGTTTTTTTTCATTTTAGTGTTTAGACTAACATACAAAACAACCCTTGTAGTTTGTATAATTACAAAATTCGTCCCTAATCTAATTTTCTTTTACGAATATTGTCCTTTATTTCACTATTTTCTTACAAATTTAGTCCCTCGTTTGTTAAACTTAACAATGATTATCTTAAAATAACAAAATTACTATTTTTTTTCCTTAATATAAAACACTATCAACGAATGCACCTCTTTTTCCCGTTACATCTTTGAAACGGGGAAGAGATGACGCGTTCGTTGATAGTGTTTTATATTAAGGAAAAATAGTAATTTTGTTATTTAACATACTAATAGTTAAGTTTAACAAACGAGGGACTAAAATCGTAAAAAAAATAATGAATAAAGGACGATAGTCGTAAAAAAAATTAAATTAGGGACGAATTTCGTAATTATACGAACAATTGGGGCTGCTTTATAAATTAGTCTAAAAAGAAAAATAAAAAAGGGACAACTTGACAACTTATAATGACTAGGTAGGGAATAAAATAGTTCGATGGTTTGGAAGGGACAAAACAGAAAATATATAGCGGTTCTAGACAATTAACCATTTTATTTATTATAAATTGTATGAAAGTATTAAGTAATTTATTTATCATAACGATGTTTTATTTGTCCGTACTTCTCGATAGGGATAATAAAAAATAATAGCTAAGTTTTTAAAATAAAAGTGTTTTTATAACCTTGTAGTAGAAATTAAGGATTAAAATGCAATAAAATTTAGTTCATAGTTAAGAATGAAAAACTCTAATGACTACTAGTGTGAGTGTAAAAACATTATTCATTAACACGATTCATTAGTTTGAATTTATATGTTTATTAGGAAGATTACACGGCAGCGGAAAGAAAAAAAAATTTAATCATTTTGTAACTATTCTTTTCAACATAAACAAATACTAAAAAAGTTATATAATTTTTCCTGAAAAACTCACCTATAACTTAAAAAAAAAAAAACAATAATTAATAAATAAATAAATTCCAAGCCTAGCCGATCAATCCCATTTTAGTTCTCACGACTTAGAAATACTAACTCACATATTTGCGAATGTTAGTACACACAAATGTGATTATTGAAATTTCATTTTGCATTTTATATTTGAAACCACTTTATTTACAAGTAACCAAATGAATGAATACTTCCATTATTTCATATTTATTTGATAAATCACATCTCAAAACACCAAACAAAAAACTTACCCACTTCTTTACTCCCAAATAAAGTTCTTTCTAGAACTTTTTCCCTTAGAATGTCTCATAATAGTCCCCACAAGTTTACATCTTGTGCCCAAAAACCTAACATATAACTTTTGTCTATAGGTCTCTCTTCGCTACCCTACGCGTAGCTTTCACATCTCCACCGATGCACTCATTGCTGCACAACGGTTAGAAAGTAGAAACAACTAAGTCGCTCAAATCCCACAAGTTAGACACTAAAAATATTGGTAATATGCATGAACAAGAAGCTAAAAACTAGAAACACCCTATTTTGAACATTATTTTGAAACTTAGGTTAAATGATGCGGTAAAATTAGATTCGAAAATAGTATCAACCAAGAAAATGGAAAATGTTGTGGAGACAAGTTGTAAGATGAACATTACAGCGACGAGCGACATGGAGAAAAAATATGGCTCACTGGCAAAACAATTTGTTGTGAAGTTATCATCGGAAAGGGATCCTAACGGATCGAGAAATAAACTAAAGATGTCTTCTAGAGCCAACAAAATTTCTGTAGCACCACATGAAGTCATCTGAGTCAAATAAAGTCAACTCCACATCTTCAACACATGTGTTGTATAATAATTAAGTCAAGGCCACATGTTAATAGAGGAGAGCATGTTGGTACCGTTACCTCTGTAGAAATTAATAATCGGGTTTTGTGGAAGAATATTGTATTTCATTAACTGAAAACGTTTATATTGAATGTCTATTTATAGGAAATATAAACCTAACGGGCCCAAGCTCACATACGAGCTTGAGCTTACATTCAATCTAAACTTTTATGTTTAACAATCCCCTCAAGCTGAGTAGTGAGATTTCCAATGCTCAACTTGTCAAGACAGTGAGTGAAGATCTTTCCAGTTACCGCATTTGTAAGAATATCTGCAAGCTGATCTTTTGATGAAACAAACGAAAGTTCGATAATCTCATCTTCAAGTTTTTCTTTGATGAAGTGCCTATCAACTTCAACATGTTTTGTTCGATCATGTTGAACTGGATTTCCTGAAACATGGATTGCAGCTTTGTTATCACACATAATCTTACTAGCTTCCACTAGAGAATATCCAATTTCTGATAGTAGTTTTCGCAGCCATAGGACTTCTGCTAAACCTCGTGCTATTCCTCGAAATTCAACTTCAGCACTTGAGAGAGCGACTACCTTTTGCTTCTTACTTCTCCAGGTAACAAGATTTCCTCCCACTGGAGTAAAATACCCTGATGTAGACCTCCTATTACCTTTGTCGCCTGCCCAGTCAGCATCAGTGTATGCATCAATCTTCAGGTGCCCATTTGGTCTGAACAGAACTCCGTGTCCAGTGGTTCCCTTGAGATACCTGATAATCCGTAAGGCTGCTTCCATGTGTTGGACTTGAGGTTGGTGCATGAACTGACTTATAACTCTCACTGCGTATGCAATATCTGGCCGAGTATGAGCTAAGTAAATAAGCTTTCCCACGGTTCGCTGATATCTCTCTTTGTCTGCCAGTTCAGCTTCATCTTCCATGAACAATTTTTGGTTAGCAATCATGGGAGTATCCGCAGGTTTGCAATCTAACATTCCCGTCTCTGCTAATAAATCAAGGACATACTTTTGCTGACAAATGAAAATCCCTGACTTTGATATTAGAACTTCGATTCCGAGAAAATACTTGAGTCTTCCCAAATCTTTCATTTCGAATTCTTTAAAGAGATTGGCTTTTAATTTCGTCATTTCCTCCGAATCATCTCCTGTAATAATCATGTCATCAACATTGATTATTAAACAGGTTACGAGTTTACCTCTCCGTTTTAAGAATAAAGTGTGATCGGAATTGCTTTGATTATAGCCATATTTCTTCGGTAAACCGACCAAACCAAGCTCGTGGAGACTGCTTTAAACCATACAGAGATTTCTTTAGTCGACAAACTTTTCTGGACTCGGAACTATCATGAATTCCAGGTGGGGTTTCCATGTAAATTTCTTCCTTTAATTCTCCATGTAAGAACGCATTCTTGACATCGAACTGGTGTAATGGCCAATCCTTGTTTGGTGAAACTGAGAAGAGAACTCTAATAGTATCAATTTTGGCTACTGGTGAGAAAGTCTCACAGTAGTCTATTCCATAAGTCTGAGTATACCCCTTTGCGACTAATCGAGCTTTATACCTTTCGATTGATCCATCGGGTTTATACTTGATAGTGAACACCCAACGACATTTAACGGGTTTCTTTCCTGGGGGAAATTCACATTCTTCCCAAGTTTCACTTCTTTTCAGGGCTTCAAGTTCACTACCAATTGCTTCCCTCCATTCCTTATACTTAAGTGCTTCTTCAACACTTGTTGGTATTTTTTTAGAACAGATGACATTTGCGAAGGACCTGGCTTCCGGGACTAAGTTCCTTCTTGCGATATTTGCAACTGGATATCTTGATCCTCTTGAACTTCTTTCAGGTGAGTATCTGTTGGGTGGAATCCCCCTAGTTGATCTAGGAGGAAGATCATACCGAGTTGGTTCGGTCACACTCGGATTTTCCATCTCAACCTGTTGTTCATCATCACACATATCATAGTTATTTGAAATATCCGGAGATTCAGAACCACTTACCTCGGATATCAGTTGAGGAGGATCATTATTAGTGGCAGTGGTACTGTCTTCAGAATCTTTAGGACTATCAGTTGGAGTGGGGGGATCAGTATCAGTAGGAGAGTCATGCACAGGTGGTGCCCAACTTATCCATCTTAATGCGTCATTGACATTTTCCCCTGACCATGAAGATGGGTGTGATAAAAGAACTCAGTTTCAAGAAAGTCACAGTTCATTGTTGTGAACATGTGACGCCTACTGGGGCTATAGCACCGATACCCGTGTTGATAAACACCATACCCCAAAAACTCACATTTCTCTGCACATGGATCAAGTTTTGAACGTTATATTTTCGGTATACGAACAAAAACATAACATCCAAACACTCGAGGTTCGAGGGTTAGAGTGGATGGCAAGTTATGGAAATGTGACAATGTTTGGAGAGGAGTTTTGAGGGCTAGGGCTCGGGTTGGAAGACGATTAACCAGGTACGCGGCAGTGACAACGACTTCTGGCCAAAAAGACTTTAGAACTTGTGATTCAATCATTATAGCAGGAGTGATTTCTAATAAAAAAACGATTTTTGCTTTCTGAAACCCCATTTTGTTCAGGGGTGTGAGCACACGAGGTTTGATGAATGATTTCCCGCTATTGACAGAAGTTTTTCATGGGATTGTTACAAAATTCTCCCCCATTATCGGATCGGAGAATTTGGATATCACGTTTGAATTGGGTTTTTACCATGTTACAAAATGATGTGAACTTAGTAAACACTTCAGACTTAGTTTTTAAAAGATAAGTCCATGTCATTCGAATACAATCATCTATAAATAACAGGAAATAACGAAAATTTTGTCCCCCTTCAATTTTTGCGGGACCCCAATCATCAGATTGAATTAACGAAAAAGGAGAATCAACTCTAGTATCATTTGGTTTAAATGTTTGTCTATGACTCTTTGCCAAAATAGAAGTATCACAATGAAAAACTTTATTATTTGGAAATAAATGCGGAAATAACTGTCTCAAATAACAAGAGGACGGATGTCCTAATCTTCGGTGCCATAACCAAGCTTTCCTATCATTGGACCCATGAGTAAGCAAAACAGAGCCTTGTTGAGTAACTTCATCGACGTAGTAGAGTCCTTGTCTTTCAGTACCACGTCCAATGATCTTCCCTATCCTTATATCCTGCAAGATGCAAAAAGTGGGGTACATTAATACCACACAGTTTAATTCTTTCGTAACATGACTAACGGATAATAGCTTGTGTGATAATGATGGCACATAAAGACATCTAGAGAGTCGTAATTCTTTCGATATTTCAATGGTTCCCCCTCCTTTAACTGGGAGGGTTTCCCCATTAGCTGTGTGAATTCTTGTTTTATCAACTCTGGATTTTGACGTTAGATCGGTGATATCAAACGTCATTGTATCAGTGACACCACAATCAAAAATCCAAGAAGTACACTTGGAATTTTTGGTTGCAACATGAGCTTCGCTAGAGGGAGACTCATATTGTTCCCCTTTTAAATCGTAAGCATTTAACTTATCGAGTAAGTTTTTATCAAAACATTTTGGGTTTAAAAAGGAGTTATTACCCGGAGGGTTTGGTGTAAAAAGACCAAACCCTATACCTGATTCTGGTGCTCCATCGGTACTCTTTTCTCCTCCGCCGCTAGTTTCACTGCTACCTACTGCGGCCGCAGCTTTTCCAGTCTTGGAGGTCTTGTGATTATCATTCCACCATTCTGGATATCCGACGATTTTAAATCATTACTCTTTGGTGTGTTTTGACATACCACATTCTTCACACTTGAGCTTGCTTTTATCTACCTTTGATTGGGGCCGGAATGGCGGTTTTTCTGATCGATGATTCTTAGAGACAAGCCCTGCTCCATCGCCGATGGTATTCAGCCCAGCTGCCACACCCATATCCGCCTCATGATTCCCGTCAATAATGGCTTGGTGAGCTTTTTCTTTCCTGACCGTAGCATAAGCGGTTTCTGGGGATGGAAGTGGATCAGAACGAAGAATTTCCCGTTTAATTGGGTCATACCTCCGGTCAAGTCCGTTCAGAAACTGGAACAATGTTGTTTCGGATCGAACTCGATTATATGTTGCTAAGTCAACGGTGCAAGTCATCGGATTTGGATCTCTCCGATCAATTTCTCCCCAGATTCCCTGCATCCCTATCAAAAACTCTTCCAAAGGCAGCTGATGATGTTTGAACTCATTGGCTTTAACATGGAGATCGAAAGTTTGTAATTTATCCTTCCCGCTGCTGTAAGTAACTGCCAGGGCTTCCCATAGTGACTTCACTGTGGGAAATTCGGTAAGATTACTTGCAATGATCGGTTCGATGTTTTGAATTAACCACGAAAATACCACGAGATCAGTTTCTTCCCACTCATCGTAGTTTCCATCAGTGATGGCGGGAGGATTTTGGGCAATGTGGTTAAGATACACTTTCGATTTCCCCCCGATAGATACTCGAATCATTCGAGCCCATAACGGGTAGTTATTGCAAGTCAACATTAGACTAATCTTGAGTTGATCAGACGAGTTTGGTTTTGGGTTTGGTAACTGATTCTGAGCTCCGTTACAAAGCAAGTTCATTAGTTGCATTGCGAGGTTATTATTTTCGTCGTTAGCCATAATAGTTCGTTTTTAATGATTTTCTGAACGAAGGGTTCTATGGATTCGTGTGAATGGTCCTTCTGGTCGAATAGTAGGATATTCGAATGGTTAGATCGAGCCTTAAGGGTTGTTGTTCGAATAGATTCGAATAGGTGTGGTATTCGAATAGGAATGGATAAGTTCGTGTAGGATTACTCGCTAGTCGAATGGTTATCAGTCGAATGGCACTAGTCGTGGGTTTGAAATGCTTGGTCGAATGGAACTAGTCGAATGGCACAAGTCTCGGTTTGGTCGAATGGTTCTAGTCGAATGCTTGTATTCGTGTGTGATACTTTGCTAGTCGAATGGAACCAGTCGAGTATGCTGAATCTTCAGTCGAACACACACGTTCGTGTGTGGTGTTTTACTATTCGAATGGCTAGTCGTTTGGGTTGGTTTCCTAGTCGAATAGACTAGTTCGAACAGGTACTTTTGAAAGTAACTTGCTCTGATACCATGTAGAAATTAATAATCGGGTTTTGTGGAAGAATACTGTATTTCATCAACTGAAAACGTTTACATTGAATGCCTATTTATAGAAAATATAAACCTAACGGGCCCAAGCCCACATACGGGCTTGGGCTTACATTCAATCTAAACTTCTATGTTTAACAACCTCGTTAAATACGAACTCGGCCAATTGTACAATTGGCTTTTGAGCAAATTTAGACACAATACACATAGTTTGTTTGAAGATCAAACATAATATTATATTTTTAGAAGATTGATTATTATTAGAGAAAAATGTTTAGAAATATATTTAACTATATTCAGTATTTATAGTATATGTAACATCCAATAAATTTATTAAATGTATTGAATTTTTAAATATCATTATTAGATGTATATATATACACAATGGAGGTTTAAAGTTCGATACATACTATATATTTTAGAGTAAAATCTGACTACGTTTCCAAACATTGTCCTAATTATTATGTATAGTGATAGTGTTAGTAGGGAATAGGCTCGATACATATAACCTATAAGCCCTAAAAAGCTAACACAACACAGGATAAAGGCTAAGTCCCTTCTACATCAAGGAAAGGCTCTTAGTCCCTTCCACATTATGCACGCCCTCAGTCCTTGCCCGAACATCCGACACTTAGGCCCTGGTACCCGACACTCGTGCTCCGGCGCCGGCACTCAGGCCTCAGCTCCCGGCTCCAGGATCCAACTGGCCGGCTCCCGGCCTCCCGGCTCCCGGCTCCGGCTCCCGGCTCCCGGCTCCCGGCTCCGGCTCCCGGCTCCGGCTCCCGGCTCCCGGCTCCCGGCTCCGGCCTCCCGGCTCCCGGCTCCCGGCTCCGGCCTC
Organism: Senecio squalidus; assembly: GCA_910822075.1. Lineage (NCBI taxonomy): Eukaryota > Viridiplantae > Streptophyta > Magnoliopsida > Asterales > Asteraceae > Senecio > Senecio squalidus. The sequence continues at coordinate 25,618,081 of CAJVGC010000592.1, forward strand.
CGCCTTCCGGCTACCGACCTCCGGCCTCCCGGGCTTCCGGCTTCCGGACTCCCGGCTCCAGCTTCCGGCCTCTCGGCTCCCGATGTCCCGGGTCCGATCTCCTGACTCTCGGGTTCCTGGTCCTTGACTTCATTGGTGTTCCCTCTAAGCACTTGTCCAGGCGGTCTTAAAGCTCCTGCCCTAGGATTCAGACCGTTAGCATCATTATGAACAAAGGCGTTACCCTTTGTTCTCCCATAATGATAACAATAATGTCACGAACGTTGGAACCCCATGAATAGCATTCAAGAGCCATGATAAGCCTTTATGGCCAACCGTTTCCCATGTTTGGGATTGTTGGGTATAAATACCCTACCCTGATGCAGTTCAAGGAGAGGCCAACACTCCATACATCTCTCACACAGATATCTTCACCACTTACATACTTACCGGAATACTTACTCACAGCAGTAACCACATTCCGATCACCTTCTTCAACCAACCACTTGACCACCTTAAGCTCGCCAAGAGCTTGATAGGTTTGCACTGCTTAGCAGGAGGTCAAGAGGTTCAACCCCAAACACCCAAGTTACTGAGCCTGTCAATCCTTGCTCAAACATTGGCGCCATCCGTGGGACCCGTTTTAGCAACGGTGTTTCATTTCATTTCCATCTTATTTCATTTCTTAATTTCACAAATTCGTCTTCTCCATGGAAGACAGTTGCTATCTCAAATAGGTTTACATAAACCAAAAACAACCACCAACACCCCATTCACCACCCTAGCTAATTACATATAAATGACGAATGAAGAGGTACATCTGCCAATTCTATGGCTGCTATCCTAGAAGGAAAAACACTCAAAACGATACAACACAATCTCCTTTGGTCAGCTTCTCAGGTGAGACACATTGATCAGTAGGCAAAATAAGCATGTAGTTAATGTTGGGAGAATACCCTTACTACTGGGTAAAAATGATAAAATTAGCAAGAATTAGTTCATCATCGGCCTACAATGTCCTACTGGGCAGACCCTCAACAGTTTGGACCAATTCCATCTACCATCCATGACATGGTCGAATTCCCTATCCTAGTTGGCATAGCCACACTTAGGGACAGGATGCCATGTCCAAAATACTAATCCGTCTAAAAAATGTCATAGGCAACCATTGATGTTGGCCAGACACGAAAAAGGTTTAACTTAGTCAGATCTTTGTATCCCACAAAGATATTGAATGCCATGAAGACTTTCAGCCTACAATGTCCAATTGGGCAGGCATGCATTATAAAAGTTTAGAACAATTTCATCCACCATCCATGACATGGTCAAATTCCCTACCCCAGTGGACAGAACCATAATTAGAGACAGGATGTCATGATATGGATCTAAAAGTGTCATGGACACGATACAGATCCAAAAGTGCCATAGACACAAGATAGATCTTAAAGTGTCATTAGCACAATACAGATCTAAGAGTCTCACGGGGCACAATTCAAAATTTTCATGGATAAAGAATAATACGTGTCATTTACACCTAACGAGATCCTGACAGCCTTGGATATGACTTCTGATCGACAACCGCCGATTGGATCGTAATAGGCACCGGGGCATAGTAGCCATCCAAGCATAATAGACATCCAGACATAATATCCATCATGACATACTAGCAATCCATGCATAATACCTATCCTGACAAACTTGATATTCCTGTCCGGACGTGATATTTTTTGTCCGGACCTGATATTTTTGTCTGACCCACTTGATATTTAGTGTCGGACCTTGATATTCGGCCAGCTTGGACAGCCGGCCAATTTGGCAAAAATTTGATATTTTTGTCCGGACTTGATATTTTTTGTCCGGACTTGATATTTTCGTCCGACACACTTGATATTTAGTGTCGACCTTGATATTTGGCCAGCTTGGACAGCCGGCCAATTTGGCAAAAAATTGATATTTTTGTGCGGACTTGATATTTTTCGTCCGGACTTGATATTTTCGTCCGGCACACTTGATATTTAGTGTCGGACCTTAATATTCGGCGCTTGGACAGCCGGCCAATTTAAAAAAAAAAACATAATAATAATAAATAAATAAATAATAAAAAAAATCACCTCCCACAGAGGAAATGGTTTTACCTCCAAAAGGGAAACAGTGTTAGCTCGCAGGAGAGGAAAGGGTTCCACCCCTCTCTCATCCCTCCAAATGGGAAGGGTTTCATAACTTCACATCCCTTCCAAGAGGGGAAAAAGTTTCACCCCTCCCATCCCTCTCCCTCCAAGGAGGAAGGGTTCCACCTCTCTCAATAGGGGAAAGGTTTAACCCTCTCATCTCTCCCAAGAAGGAAAGGGTTCCACTCCTCCTAAGAGAGGAAGAGTTTCATCATCTCTCATCCCTAAGAGGGAGAAGGGTTTCAACCATCCTATCCCTTCCAAGAGGAAAAGATTTCAGCACCATCCAGAGGAAAGCCCTCAATGCCTTTCAGATATAAGGAAATTTAAAAAAAAAAAAAAAAAAAAAAAAAAAAAAAAACGAAAAAAAAGAAAAATCGAAAAAAAAAAATCGAAAAAAAAAAAAAAAAAAAAAAAAAAAAAATCGAAAAAAAAAAAAAAAAAAAAAAAAAATGTGAGGAAAATTTCTTCCAAGAGAGAATGATTCCATCTCCCTAAGAGGGAAGAATCCACCTCCCAATATGAAACGATTTCACATTATCCCAAGTGGGAAGGATTTCATTTTCCATAAGAGAGAAGGGTTTCACTTCTTCCAGGGAATGATTTCACCCTCTTCCAGCAGAGAAGGGTTTCACCTCCTTCCAAGACATAAAGATTTCAAGGAAAAATCCTACCCTTCCCAAAAGAAGAAGGATTTCATCACCTCTCACCCCTCCAAAGGGAGGCGGCCAAGGCTGAGTGCCGACCTAGGTAATGTGCCGGCCAAGGGGCACGAGTGCCGGCCTAGGTAATGTGCCGGCCAAGGGGCACGAGTACCGGCCAAGGCATGAGTGCCAGTCAGGTAAGGCGTCGGCCAAGGCACGAGTGCCGACCACGGTGGGGTATCACCTGTCATCCCTCCCAAGGGCAAAAGGGTTTCCATCACCTCCCACCTCTCCCAAGGGGAAGGGTTTCATCACATCCCACCCTCCTAAGAGGGGGAAGGGTTCCAAGTGGGGGAAGGATTTCAGCTCCTCACAAAAAAGAAAGGTTTTTCCAACTCTCACCCCTCCCAAGGGGGAAGGGTTTCACCGACACGGGATACGAGTGCCAGACCAAGGCAAGAGTGCCGGACCAAGGCACAAGTGCTAGACCAAGGCAAGGCAAGAGTGCCGGACCAAGACACTACTGCCGGACCAAGGCACAAGTGTTGGACCAAGGCACGAGTGCCGTCTTGCCAAGGCACGAGTGGCATACCACGTATGCCTGCCCACAAGTGCTCAGGAAGGATTTCAACTTCCCTAAGATGAAAAGATTTCACATCCACCAGGAAGGATTTCACCTCCTCCCAACAGGAAGAATTTCACCTCCTCTCCCAAGAGAGAGGGATTTCACATCCTCCAGGGAATGATTCCATCTCCCCCAAGAGGGAAGGATCTCACCCCTACCAGCAGGGAATGCTTTCACCTCCTCCCAAGAGAAAAAGCTTTCAGCTCCTACCAGCAGGAAAGATCGAACACCTTATCCCAGGAGCTAGACCATAGGTGAACAAATCTCCAACTAACAAGGATTGTGGAAGAAGGAGGACGACATAGATTACATTAGACGGCCACATATTCACCACCCATGATGGACTTGGTATCAACATGGGAAAACATTCTTCAAGGTAATTACTGTCATATTTTATTTCAATTAATAAATACTTTTTTGTCAAAATCATGGAATGTCATGTTCAAGAATAACACGTGGTCCGATCTATGTATCCCGCAAAGTCTTGGAAGGCCATGAGCCTAAATAAAATAATATTGGTCTGATCATGTATCCCAATAATACCAAATGAAGCAATACCTTTTATTACAAGGTTAGGACATTGCACACACATGCGTACACAATCACATAATTCTGAACAACGTTCAGACCAAGTGCATTGGGGCAAGATGGATATTTAAATCCAAGCCACACATGCACATCATCATATACATAACTCTGAACAACGTTCAGACCAAGTGCCTAGGCTAAGATGGACATTTTTGTCTAGGCCAAACATGCACATCATCATTTTCGTCTTTTCACCTACTTGGGGAAAGGCAAGCACTTCTCATTGGGAAGCGACAATCCTCGCGAGTAACAAATAAATAAAGGTTAACCAACAAAAAGTGTCATAGGCACAGTGCCACGAGCAAAATATAAACTTTAAAAGATGCTACATGCATCTGAAAAATGTCATAGGCATATAAGAACTTGTCACTGCCATCCAGTTGTCATAGTCACTGTATGTAATAAGCCATGGGCATAACACATGCAACGGGCACACAAGAAAGAGTCATAAGCACAATGATAGTGTAATATTCAAAAGGTGTCATAGACACCAACATAAAATTCAAAAATGTCTCGGACATCTATATGTAACATAGACATCTGACAAAGCTATGAAGCCACATAAATGTTATTGGTCTGATCATCCAATAATACATTATTTTTTTCATTTCAAGGTTATATAATGTAAAACCATCACATACAAAATTTATAGCAACATACACAAATAGAAAAAACTACAAATGGTAGTCCGAACATATCATATGATAGAAAAAGGCTAAGTCATACAAATGAAATTGGGTTACAAACACAAAGAGAAAATACTAAGGCTTTCGTGAAATGAGAGTAAGGATGTCTGGCGCAGAACATCAAAACTTTCCACGAGTCAGCTCCTGATTGGAAAAGCTCGAGTCATCAACATACCATTGTCACACAACATATCCCCGTGACCCAATGGATCGGAATAAGGCAGCACTGCAATCCCAACGTCAGGGTAAAGAGTCTGCAAGATGTCTCTTATGCAGAAGAAATGCCTATTGGCATCCCAAGGCACATATATCACGTTAGGGTGATTAAGTACGTGATTAAGCACAATCGCGAAGACATCTAATAAATCCCTTTTAGAAGGAATGGCAGAATCCATACATCCCAACCACATTTTGTCTTCCTTACATCGAGTGAGATGGGCATTCTTCTTAGTCAATCTACCTTTGACCATCCAAGTGTGATGCACACAATACAAATCTAAATGTGTCATGGGCACAATAGATAGTCAAAAGTGTCATAGACACATTACTTATCCAAATGTCGTAGTACAATGGAAAGAATACTTGTGATGGACACACTCTGAAGGTTCAAATCCCAATCAGTTTGAAGTCCATATGTATGCACTTAGCAATCTGGCACCATCCTCCTTCATCCACTTCATGAAAGAGCTACTTGTGCAGATACTAAAAAATATCATAGACAATAACTAGGCGAAGACATGCCAAGCGTGGAAAAGGCAAGGTCAAACCCAAAGCAAAGCCATTAAATGCATGAAGTTAGGCTTCAAAACTTTATTTTTTAAAACCTAACTGGGGGGCATGATAGTGTTAGTAGGGAATAGGCTCGATACATATAACCTATAAGCCCTAAAAAGCTAACACAACACAGGATAAAGGCTAAGTCCCTTCTACATCAAGGAAAGGCTCTTAGTCCCTTCCACATTATGCACGCCCTCAGTCCTTGCCCGAACATCCGACACTTAGGCCCTGGTACCCGACACTCGTGCTCCGGCGCCGGCACTCAGGCCTCAGCTCCCGGCTCCAGGATCCAACTGGCCGGCTCCCGGCTCCGGCTCCCGGCTCCCGGCTCCCGGCTCCGGCTCCCGGCTCCGGCTCCCGGCTCCCGGCTCCCGGCTCCGGCCTCCCGGCTCCCGGCTCCGGCCTCCCGGCTCCCGGCTCCGGCCTCCCGGCTCCCGGCTCCCGGCTCCGGCCTCCGCCTTCCGGCTACCGACCTCCGGCCTCCCGGGCTTCCGGCTTCCGGACTCCCGGCTCCAGCTTCCGGCCTCTCGGCTCCCGATGTCCCGGGTCCGATCTCCTGACTCTCGGGTTCCTGGTCCTTGACTTCATTGGTGTTCCCTCTAAGCACTTGTCCAGGCGGTCTTAAAGCTCCTGCCCTAGGATTCAGACCGTTAGCATCATTATGAACAAAGGCGTTACCCTTTGTTCTCCCATAATGATAACAATAATGTCACGAACGTTGGAACCCCATGAATAGCATTCAAGAGCCATGATAAGCCTTTATGGCCAACCGTTTCCCATGTTTGGGATTGTTGGGTATAAATACCCTACCCTGATGCAGTTCAAGGAGAGGCCAACACTCCATACATCTCTCACACAGATATCTTCACCACTTACATACTTACCGGAATACTTACTCACAGCAGTAACCACATTCCGATCACCTTCTTCAACCAACCACTTGACCACCTTAAGCTCGCCAAGAGCTTGATAGGTTTGCACTGCTTAGCAGGAGGTCAAGAGGTTCAACCCCAAACACCCAAGTTACTGAGCCTGTCAATCCTTGCTCAAACATATAGGAAGAAGTACCAAGTGGTTGCAAAACTAAACTAGATGAAATCTAAGATAAACATATCTATTTTGTATTCTCAGACCAATGTGAGTCCATCCGTCATCTTCTTGATTGTGTGATAGTCATGGATGGTTTTGTACACATATGTATTAGATAATAAGCCCAAACCCGATATGTGGGTTTGGGTTCATTAGGGTTTCTGATTAGGTTTACATTGTATTCATATATATATGTTTGATCATGATAATAATAATGAAGGGGGTTTTATTATTCTTCATGGTATCAGAGCGAGTCTGATCCCGTCTCTATTTTTCTTCAAACCCTAATCGGCGTAGGGATGAGCCGCGTAGCAGGTTCCAAACCCTAACAAAAAAAAAAAAAAAATCGGATTTGAAAACCTAACAAAAAAAAAAAAAAAAAATCGGATTTGAAGTTCAGTCGATCACTGTTTTGCCCATAACTCCCAAACCGTTTGGAGTTAACTGACGAAGTTAGAGCCGTTGGCTTCGTAATTAAATTCCGAAGAAAAGCATACCGGAATCGCAGCAATGAGTCTTATTAGCAATTATCTATGTTTTATTTTATGTTTAATTTCGTAATAATAGTTTTTTGTCCAGTTCGAGCTTTCACGATTTCGCCGCTCGAACTGCCGGGGAGTATTAGATAATAAGCCCAAACCCGATATGTGGGTTTGGGTTCATTAGGGTTTCTGATTAGGTTTACATTGTATTCCTATATATATGTTTGATCATGATAATAATAATGAAGGGGGTTTTATCATTCTTCACTCATAAGCAATCACTTTCATCTCTTAATCAAATTCTTTCGTTCTCTCTAAGAAACATTATTAAAAATGTCTACTTCCAAGAGCACCATTAAACTTCAATGGTCATAACAAATTGTTCTCACAAACAAGTTGACTAAGAAGACTTTGTCAGTTGGAAAATGAAGGAAATTATCTTCTTTGGCCTTGTTGATCCACACATTACTCGGGTTGTGGAAAAATGACCAATTATTCCAACTAATCCAAGAAATGACTTTGCTCTCGTTCCGAATGATAATCTGAAATAAACCAAGATTGAAACAAATGATGCTCCAAAACTATTTGAGGAAGATCACATGATATATTTGCTAGATGGAAATGCAAGGGGTATACTCTGATAGTTGTAGTTCCCGCATATTATTAGATAATAAGCCCAAACCCGATATGTGGGTTTGGGTTCATTAGGGTTTCTGATTAGGTTTACATTGTATTCCTATATATGTTTAATCATGATAATAATAATGAAGGGGGTTTTATGTATTATTCTTCATAAAACCCCTTGATTATTATTATCATTGATAAACCTATATATAGGAATACATAAACCCTAATAAAACCCTAATGGACCCAAACCCACATACCGGGTTTGGGCTTATTATCTAATACTCCCCGGCAGTCCGAGCGGCGAAATCGCGAAAGCTCGAACTGGAGAATGAAATTACAAAAGAAAACATAATTATGAAAAGTAAAAAAAACAAAATTAAAAGAAAAAGATAGATAAACATAGATAGTTGCTGATAAAACTCGTTGCTTGGGCGGAACGTGACGGCGCGTTAATGATGTGGTCGCTGCTTTTCCGGATGCATTTTCTTCGGAATTTAATTACGAATTCCCTGCCGTTGACGGCGTCATCTAACTCCAAACTGTTTGAGAGTTAATAGCAAAACACTAAAACTTTTTTTTTTTTCAGATCTGAACCCGGTGATTGTTTAGGAGCGTATGGGCGCGTCTAGTGGTCTTCTTTTGCGATTCCGGTATGCTTTTCTTCGGAATTTAATTACGAAGCCACTGGCGCCGACCTCATCATCTAACTCCAAGCGGTTTAGGAGTTATGACCGAAACAGTAACCGGTGGTGTACAAATCCGATTTTTTTTTTTTTTTTGAGGGTTTGGAACCTAGTCAAGCTAGGCGGCTCATCCCTACGCCGATTAGGGTTTGAAGAATAATAGAGACGGGATCAGACCCGCTCTGATACCATGAAGAATGATAAAACCCCCTTCATTATTATTATCATGATCAAACATATATATAGGAATACAATGTAAACCTAATCAGAGACCCTAATGAACCCAAACCCACATATCGGGTTTGGGCTTATTATCTAATAATGAGCAGATCTATGAATTAGGATTTGCAACTCCTTGATACCACTCTTCGTTCGTCTAATCTATACTATAATATAAAACATTTTCCTCACAAACTTAATCCCTTAAAATTTAAGTAATTGAAATTACTTATCTATCATTTTTATATCTTTCACAAAAATCATCATTTAAAACACTTTACAATAAATGTAGATTAATCAAGTAGAAAGAAGTAGTTTATGTAGGTATTTGAATAGTGTCAAATAAATATGTGACCGTAAATGTGTAAGACTACGGGAGCGCACACATCGACATTTAGACACAACTACTAGTTTAATATATTTAGTAAGTATTACTTAAAGGGTTAAGTATAATGTTTATTAAATGGAGGGTTTATTATGTAAATAAGGAGGTTTTTTTATTTTAATATAACTCAAACTCTAGAATTTGAAAACCTATAAATAAAACACAAACCCTAAACCCTAATGACAAATATTAAAAAAAAATTTTCCACTAAATTTTTTGAAACTTTTTGTTTAGCCGACCCACTATTTGAAAAATAAAAGGGTTTTTTTTTTTTTTTTTTTTTTTTTTTTTTTTTTTTTTTTTTGTAATAAGGAGTTGCTGCTAAGACAATTGTTGTACAAAGCGTTAAACAAGTACTAGCATACTGGTCCGTCGATAAAGAGGGTGTCGCGTACGCAACCGTGGTGAAAACCTTACGTTAGGTTTTCATTATTTTGCTTGGTCAATAAGGTACATATTTTATATCTGATTTATTATTTACTATATGATCCTAATTTCCGCTGCATATAATTATTTGATAATTTGACTCGAGGTGTATACCTATAGTGGTATCAGCCATAGCATAGTAATTTTATTTTGGATAATGATAAAACATCAAAAATTGTGGGGGGATTGAGGTTGGTGTTGAAACTTGCGATGAAATTGTTTAAACCTGAGCCCTAACTGCGCCGCAGTCACCTTATGGTGCGGCGCAGCGGGCGGACAGAAAAAAAAAAAAAAAAAAAAACGTTTTTATTTATTTATTAAAAGTTAATTAAATCCTAAACCTTAAACGCAATTTAGATGTTTTATTAACTGTGTGCCATATTTATTTTTTTATGCAATTATGTTTATTAAGTTACATGCATAACTTAATAAACATAATTAGATATTATGATATTGTAAAAAGTAAATTGCATATATTGATATATAATAATTGTTATTTGATATGTGCGACACTAATGATATTGGATATAAAATTGTTATTTGTGGTTTATGTGATAAATTGTATTGTCCACATATTAATAACTTACGCATTTCATATTTGTCTTATTTGAACGGATGCATGTGGTCCGTTTCCTTTTGAAACGAGAGTTATTTAATATGTGGACAATGACCATAGAGACTATATTCTTTTGGGTTTACCCAATTTTGTTGCGTAATTTAATTCTTATATTCATATTAATATTAATGGCAATTGTTTTGAAAGTAATAAGTTAATATGACTAAAGAATTATGAAACGAATTTTTAATTTATTTTGGCACTTTTATACGTTCTATTAAGGTTGGGTTTATACCGTAATTTTATCCTGCGATGGAACATATTAAATTGTAAAATACATTAAAAATCAAACTTTTAAAAGCGTGTGATTGGTAATTCATAATTAAATGTACATCCTTAGTGTATAAATTCCCAACTAGGCTCACCTACATAAAGGACGATGTCTAGGAAAGTTTGCGGTGGTATTATACCCCTAACGAGGTCAGGTTTTAAGTGATGCCTTGTCGTCCCCTACCCTCACTTACTTTCCTGGTCGTACCCGTTGTAGAGCTACCGAAAGGGTTTTTTTATGATGACGATTGTACGTTTGGTTATTATATACACTTGGTGTATAGGAATTAGACAATAATAGAAACACGTTGTAATACTATAAAATGTTTATTTGAAAAAACAAAATTATGAGACGAAGTTGTATGCATGCCTCTTCGTACATAAATTTAGTCACCCACGGAATTAAGTCATATTGCTATCCGTATTGCTTAGACAACTTGTACTTGCTCGTCACTCTACGTGAGACATAGGTGAAGGGTATCCAAGGTGGATTACCACTCATAGTGAGACTGTGGTGGACTATCTACAGTCTTCAATTGGATGACTTAAATGGGGTTATGCAGTGAGACTGTAAACGCCGATAGCGATAAGATGCGACGAAACATGATGATGTCACGATCACCATATTTATGCTTGATCGAGTCATGACATTTAGTCTCATAATCTAGGAATTACATCGGTAAATGCAATTACTGAACGTCACTTACCTTTTGAGTATCACTTAGTTCCTAGCAGATCAACTGATGGAACGGTGATATTTCATTTGGGTCCTAGTCTTAACAAAAGGTAAACCATGGGTTTTACAATTTTGTTAAGAAATCATCATGTCGAAAGTACTAATGATAACTTTATTGTGTTTGGTATAAATGGCACAAAATCCCGATTTAAGCGGGATTATGTCAGAAATCAAAACAATGTTCAAAACCGAAATACTCATTGAACCAAATTTTAATGATTGGTTTCGCCAGCTAAGAATTGTTCTCCGAGTGATGAAGCGATTACAAGTCATTACTACATCGATGATTCCGGAGCTGACTCATTCGATGAGACAGTTTGGGCAACTTATCAAGCAACGTATGAACGTCATAATGAAGTTGCGTGCTTGAGCTCAGCGATATGACCCCTGAACCACAAAAGCAGTTTGATAATAAGCGGTCGGATAAAATGATCATTGAGCTTCACACTATGTATATGAAACAAGTCGATCTTGAACTGAACGACTTGATTCAAGAATTACATCAGTGTAACATGTTGATGGAACGCCAGTAGGAACTCACGGGCTCAACATGAAAAGCTACTTTGATCGATTAGAAAGGATGAATTACCCCTTCCATTAGCCTATGGTTGTTAGTATTCCCTTTCACAAGGGTATTGATGTGTTTACACCTAACTACAATATGCATGATCTGGACTCTAAAAAAAAAAAAAAATTCATGTGATGCTTGTAAATTTTGAGAAAAATCCTTCCTAACAAATCGGTTACCAACCAGCTCCTAGCGATCAGTGGTGGAACGGTTAAGATAAGAAAAGACAACCGCAAGCTAAGGGCAAAGCTAAACAGGACGGAAAGAATAAACAAACAATTGTTTATATTCCCAAGCCTAAGCGGACCCCTACAGCTAAAACACAACATCCTGCTAAGGATGATGGTAGCAATCACTGTGAAGTGATTGGGCATTGAAAGAGGAATTGTCCTAAGTATCTAGCCGAGGTGCAAGATAAGAAGAGAGTCGGCAACGCCGGATCTTCAGGTATCTTCATTATAGAATTACATTCCTTCTCCAAAAAACAAATATTTGGGTATATGACACTGGTTGTGGTACTCATATTTGTAATTCCTTACAAGGATTTAGAGCAAAGAAGAAACTGAATAATGGATCTTTGTAACTGTATATAGGCTATGCCAAACGTGTAGTTATGGAAGCCATTGGAAGTTACGACTTACATTTACCCTAGGGCATAATACTTGTATTAGACAATTGTTATTATGCACCTACTTATGTTAAGGGGAATGTTTCAGTTTATGTTTTACAGAATAATGAATTCACTAATTGTTTTACTGAATTTTGTATTTCTGTTTCAAACATAATGCTCATTATATTAATGCAATTGATGTTAATGGTATGTTTGAAATATATTTGCATGATCATTCTTCTTTAAATTATAATTCTATGTTGATTATTAGCACTAAATGCGTTAAGTCCAACTTGGACCCAACCTATTAATGACATTGTCATGTTGCACACATACGCAAGCATTGCATTAAAAGGGGTCACGACTTTTAAAGTCTAATGATAATTCATTTGATAAATGCGAATCTTTTGTGTCGGGTAAAATGACAAGGAAACCCTTTCCGTATGAGACGCAAAGGACAACAAATCTTTTAGGAAACATACATACTGATGTATGTGGTCGCTTTAGACATGTGTCAAAGAAAGGTGCTAACTATTTCATAACATTTACGAATGATTTCAACTGTTATGGTTATGTTTACTTGCTTAAACATAAACATGAGGTGTTTGAAATATTCAAAGTGTTTTCAACACGAAGTAGAAAACCAACTCGGTAAAACCATCAAGATCCTCCGATCGGATCGTGGTGGTGAATAATTAAGCCTGGAGTTTAAGGATCATCTCAAAGCACGTGGAATTGTCCAACAACTTACTCCTCCCTATACTCCACAGCACAATGATGTATCGGATAGGAGAAATCGAACCTTGCTAGAAATGGTACGATCTATGATGAACCTTACAACTTTACCATTAACTTTTGGGATTACGCCTTAGATTCTGCTGTACGCATTCTCAACATGGTTCCAACCAAGAAGGTAGATAAGACACCATATAAAATATGGCATGGGAAAGCCCCTAATCTGTCTTACTTAAAGGTCTGGGGATGTGAGGCATTCGTTAAACGCGATTCGCCTGAAAAACTCGAGCAAAGATATGTTAAGTGTATCTTCGTAGGATACCCAAAGGAAACGATGGGTTACTACTTCTATAGTCCTTCCGAGAATACTGTGAAAATTGCTCGGTATGCTGAGTTTTTCGAAACACGGCTTATCGCTCAAGGAAACAGTGGGAGGGTTGTAGAGCTTGACGAGGTTAGAGAGGAAGATACATCACCTTCTACTCACACTGGTGATCAACAATATGGGGGAGATAGAATTGAGATCCGTTGTTAATCAATTAAACTGTTAATCAATTAATCCTTGTTAATATCAAAGTGTTGATCCGATGCAACTTCTTTGATAGATCTAGATCTACACGTTTGTTTAAACACAAACCTAGCTCGACAGATCCTAACACAATAGATTCGTCAGGTGTCGCGGCTAATACTAGTGGGAGAACTCCTCACTCGAATATTAAAAAAAATTTCTCACCAGTATCATTAATAAGAACAGAAAACATAGATATACTAGTTAAATTGATGCAGGGATATTGTGAATGAAAAGAAACCATACCAAATTACAACGGAAATTTCGATAAACCCTAAACGGGTGGTCAAACGGGACTTGATGAGAATCCTCTCTTTTCTTCATTCATAATCAAAACTTATTAAAACCCTAAACTTAAAAAACTATATATAATTATAAAACCCTACAAGATAACTTGAAGAAAAACACAAATAATTAATATTAAAAAGATAGATAATGAAAATTAAACTTGTCATGTTTAACTTGTGATCTTCTCGAACGATCAAAACGTGACTTAACATGTTAACCAAAGAATCGAAGGCTAATCCAGATGAGTTGGAGTCTTGAAGGCATACCCACATCATTCTCCCCCTTTTGGAAAAAGAATCGTCATCGAGTCTTAGTTTTACAAAGTCTCTAATTCTTAAACTTTCTAACCCCCCCCCCCCCCCCCCCCCACTCATTTTCTTTAACTCGGCTCCTCAAAAAGGACCATGTGACATCATGATCAAACATTCAATTAAATTACCAGGGTACATCATCCTCAAATCACGCTATCGGAGGCAAAAGGATGCTCCTCTTCCTCCTCACCTTCGTCCCAGACGATAGGTTTGGATTCAGTTTCCTTTGTCAGCTACTCAACGGTTAGATTGTTCTGGAATCCGTCTGAATTTCCCTCATTGTTTATGTAGGTCTTCTGTGACAACCGCGTTTTCTGTGGTATCATTTCGATTATCTATACGTCGTTTGTATATTGTTATTTATGTTTTGACCCTATTGTTATTTGAGATTTTATTTTATAATGCACTATGTACTTGGTCGGGTTTAGAGTTTGGTTTTTGGCCCTCTATGACGGAAACAGTTTATACCTAAGTGCCTTATAGTTTAGTATGCTCGTAATATAAGTTGGGTAATTTTATGCCTTTAAGTATACGATTAAAATTAACGTTTATATATTTTTCGAAGTTAATCATCTTACGTAAAATTATGTTACAAAACTAGTCCTTTAACGGGACTTAACGACAAAAATCATTACAAAATCCGTCCTTTAACGGAAGTGTTAAATGGGGACCATAGCTATTTTGGGCTTGACATTTTGTGAGGAGAAAGTGGATCACACCCACTTTGCCCCATTTAGCCCATTTATTTCCATTCCCTGCTTTCTCTTCTCTTTTCAAACACACAGACACAAAACACCATTTCAATTTTTCTCTCTAAAATCCTAAACGAAACCAGCAAATTTGTCATCAAAATCACCATTTTCGTCAAGGAAAAAGTCACCAGATCGACATACAAGTCATCTATTCAACTTTCCTTTCGGTTATCTTCGATTTGGTAAGCTTATTTTCACCTAAATCCTCCATTTTCTTTGACTTTTAAGCTCCAAAATAAGTGAATTAAACATAACAAAAACCGGAATTGAAACTGAAATTTATAACATGTTTTATAGCCGAAAATTTATAAAATGAAATTTCCCAAATTTTCTATTTTTAATTCCAACAAAAGTGACGTTTTAGGTATGTTTTGGACCAAAACTTTAACCGAAAACTCTCTAAAACTAATACGAATCGGCCTAGACTCAAAACCTATACATTTCCTAAATTTTTCCGAGTTGTTTTGATCCACGAAACAGCGGTTGTTGCTGCTGTTCGTGGGGGAGTAATAAGCTCAGCAACAACCCATCAGTAACACATATGACCCGTAACACAGCTCATGTTCGCAACACTTTTCACACGTAACACTATCTGTCCGCAACACATTTCAGTCCGTAACATTCACCTAGCGCAACACCTTTTAAAGCGCAACACATGTTGGTCCGTGACTCTTTCAAACAGCAACACCTCCCTGTTTTCATAATTTTTTTTCGTTCTCGTTTACGTTGCGTGACCTTTCATTCTTACTCAAACCTACTTATTTATACTAGTTAATATACTTAAGTCCTATCTTCCATTCCAAATCCAGTTATATGTATTTATTAGTATATATGACGTATTATTTATGTTCAAACATCCATTTTGGGCTTAAAACATGTTATCGTCTTAAAATGATATTCATACGCTCGGGTTTTGGTATTTAACCGTTTTAGCTTATCCGATCTTACTTAAACACACTAAAAGATATACTTAAACTATTATAAGTTATCAAACTTATGTTTTGGACATAAATGTTAATAATAAACTTAAAGGTGACACTTTTTAGCACGGTTTTATAAAGGCTTATTTTGATAAAATACACTTATTCTCCAATAATCGACCATAATCTTAAATTTGTTGTAATAAACTTATTTTGTTGTCGTTGACACTTTATGAAATAAACTTTTTAACTTAAAACGCTTCGAAACATATTCTTATGACATATTCTCGTCAAATACTTCATACGTTGACTTTTTGGCCAACGTTGACCCGTTATCGTGTATAGTTGACTTTGACTAAAGTCAACTCTCGTTAAACTTCTTATAAAGCCAATTTCAAATTATTTTACTTAAAGGTTATTCAAATTCGTCAAGTGTTGACTTTTTAGTTGACTTTGACTCTTTATCGTGCATAGTTGACTTTGACTAAAGTCAACCTTCCTTAAACTATGAACTCGATGAACGTTGACTAACCCTTATTAGTCGATGTTCATCCTTCGACCGATATTTTTGTTAGTCATTCCCGGCTCGGAATATCATTCCCCTTTAATAGTCATTATTGACATGAATTAAACGATATCTTTCATTAGTCACTATCGACTCGAAGTATCGTCAACTCTTATTTGACAGTGTCTTCATCACTTATTTATATCTTCTGTTAGTCGCCCTCGACTCAGAATGTCGTTGACTCATATTCGTCACGATGAATCGAGATGTTATTATCTTACATTCTTTATCTTTAACTCGAACACTTATTATAAATTATACAAAATAACGTTAAATCATACAAGGCTAAACCTAACTAGACTTATCGAGATACTTAGACTTATTTGATGTCTTTATACTAGGGCACTTAGGCGGTGGAGCATATTCTCCTATTTGTGTCTACCCGACATAGTAATTGTTGATAAGTGAGTTATTCGTTGCCCTTTTACCACTTTTATATTTTCATCGGGCATGATTAGCGTTGTTAAACTTTTTTATATAAATATATCTTGATTATGCTGGTAGATTATGATGCCTTTAGATTAAGTATCCCTTACTTATACGACCTTGGTGGTAGTATAAGGCCCTCGGTGCAAACCTGTTAACTCTTTTGAGCCATCGGTACATATATATAGATCTATAAGGGTTTTACAAACCACTCATCGCTGCTAGGGGTGCTGACCTGTGCGCGGACCCTAGTGGTCGATGTTATGACCGCTTAGTTTTTCGTGATATGCCTTAGTTTGATACGCTAAGGATGAGGGTTAAGTTGCCTTGTAGTACGGTTCAGGTGCAAATTTGGATATCTAAGGTTTATGCATAGATCTCATTAGATTTCATAATTCAAGATATTATTTTTGACATTGTTATTATATCACTACTTTGTTACTGATTTTATATACATCTTTTGTGAGTTGTTACAATGCCGTTTGTTTCGGCAAACGCGCCAGTAGCTCTCATAGTTAAGGAATCGTAATTGCCATTCTTTTATATCGTCAAGTTCGCGCTTTTCTTATCCGTTCTCATAGTCATGAAGGATATGAGGAATTTGCTAGTTCAGTTTCGAAATCGTTCAGATAGTTATTTTTGAAATTCTTAATCAGCTCCAACCCGTGAAGAAATGACTCGTACCTTAAGAAGCCTATCAAGATTTATTTATCTTGAGAATAGTGAGCCTTACACGAAGTTGTTGAGAACTTTCCCAATTATCGCCCGGATGACAAACCTTTGGTGGTATAAAGAACCGTATTTGTGGTCCCGGTCAGGAGGATACCCCCCGTAATCGAATCAGCATCATGGTATGCTCCTCCTAGGTTGACCGGTGAGTGTCAGGAATCTTATCGTACGATTTCAAGATTTTTTGCACCCTGTATTTTGAAGAATTGCGAAAGATCGGTAGTTGGTTACCCCGGAATCACAAGACGATTTGCGTTCGTTTCCTGATTATCCTTTCGTATCGCTCTATTCTATTCCCACCGTTTCCTGGCAAGTTTTAATTTTTTCTTTTTTATGATTATTGGAGTCTACGAGGTGAGAAGTCATCGGTAGATTACCTCATGTTATTTTTTCCAATCGTATCTTATGTATTTGTACCTTGCGTCTGTTGAAACCACGTTGTAGCAGTTTATAACTCGTGTCATATGCGGAGTACCTCACTATTCTTATTCATTCGGATGTTCTTCCTGGATTAATTAAAAGATATTACGTTGAACCTCGTACCTTACTTGGTACCCTGTCAAGAGTCTTACTCAGAAGTAATTTCGAGGACGAAATTCTTTTTACTTGGGGAGACTGCGACAACCGCGTTTTCTGTGGTATCATTTCGATTATCTATCCGTCGTTTGTCTATCGTTATTTATGTTTTGACCCTATTGTTATTTGAGATTTTATTTTATCATGCATTATGTACTTGGTCGGGTTTAGAGTTTGGTTTTTGGCCCTCTATGACGGAAACAATTTATACCTAAGTGCCTTATAGTTTAGTATGCTTGTAATATAAGTTGGGTAATTTTATGCCTTTAAGTATACGATTAAAATTAACGTTTATATATTTTTCGAAGTTAATCATCTTACGTAAAATTCTGTTACAAAACTAGTCCTTTAACGGGACTTAACGACAAAAATCATTACAAAATCCGTCCTTTAACGGAAGTGTTAAATGGGGACCATAGCTATTTTGGGCTTGACATTTTGTGAGGAGAAAGTGGATCACACCCACTTTGCCCCATTTAGCCCATTTATTTCCATTCCCTGCTTTCTCTTCTCTTTTCAAACACATAGACACAAAACACCATTTCAATTTTTCTCTCTAAAATCCTAAACGAAACCAGCAAATTCGTCATCAAAATCACCATTTTCGTCAAGGAAAAAGTCACCAAATCGACATACAAGTCATCTATTCAACTTTCCTTTCGGTTATCTTCAATTTGGTAAGCTTCTTTTCACCTAAATCCTCCATTTTCTTTGACTTTTAAGCTCCAAAATAAGAGAATTAAACATAACAAAAACCGGAATTGAAACTGAAATTTATAACATGTTTTATAGCCGAAAATTTATAAAACGAAAATTCCAAATTTTCTATTTTTAATTCCAACAAAAGTGACGTTTTAGGTATGTTTTGGACCGAAACTTTAACCGAAAACTCTCTAAAACTAATACGTAGCGGCCTAGACTTAAAACCTATACATTTCCTAAATTTTTCCGAGCTGTTTTGATCCACGAAACAGCAGCTGTTGTTGCTGTTCGTGGGGGAGTAATAAGCTCAGCAACAACCCATCAGTAACACATATGACCCGTAACACAGCTCATGTCCGCAACACTTTTCACACGTAACACTATCTGTCCGCAACACATTTTAGTCCGTAACATTCACCTAGCGCAACACCTTTTAAAGCGCAACACCTGTTGGTCCGTGACTCTTTCAAGCAGCAACACCTCCCTGTTTTCATAATTTTTTTTCGTTCTCGTTTACGTTGCGTGACCTTTCATTCTTACTCAAACCTACTTATTTATACTAGTTAATATACTTAAGTCCTATCTTCCATTCCAAATCCAGTTATATGTATTTATTAGTATATATGACGTATTATTTATATTCAAACATCCATTTTGGGCTTAAAACGTGTTATCGTCTTAAAATGATATTCATACGCTCGGGTTTTGGTATTTAACCGTTTTAACTTATCCGATCTTACTTAAACACACTAAAAGATATACTTAAACTATTATAAGTTATCAAACTTATGTTTTGGACATAAATGTTAATAATAAACTTAAAGGTGACACTTTTTAGCACGGTTTTATAAAGGCTTATTTTGATAAAATATACTTATTCTCCAATAATCGATCGTAATCTTAAATTTGTTGTAATAAACTTATTTTGTTGTCGTTGACACTTTATGAAATAAACTTTTTAACTTAAAACGCTTCGAAACATATTCTTATGACATATTCTCGTCAAATACTTCATACGTTGACTTTTTGGCCAACGTTGACCCGTTATCATCTATAGTTGACTTTGACTAAAGTCAACTCTCGTTAAACTTCTTATACAGCCAATTTCAAATTATTTTACTTAAAGGTTATTCAAATTCGCCAAGTGTTGACATTTTAGTTGACTTTGACTCTTTATCGTGCATAGTTGACTTTGACTAAAGTCAACCTTCCTTAAACTATGAACTCGATGAACGTTGACTAACCCTTATTAGTCGATGTTCATCCTTCGACCGATATTTTTGTTAGTCATTCCCGGCTCGGAATATCATACCCCTTTAATCGTCATTATTGACATGAATTAAACGACATCTTCCATTAGTCACTATCGACTCGAAGTATCGTCATCTCTTATTTGACAGTGTTGTCATCACTTATTTATATCTTCTGTTAGTCGACATCGACTCAGAATGTCGTTGACTCATATTTGTCACGATGAATCGAGATGTTATTATCTTATATTCTTTATCTTTAACTCGACCACTTATTATAAATTATACAAAATAACGTTAAATCATACAAGGCTAAACCTAACTAGACTTATCGAGATACTTAGACTTATTTGATGTCTTTATACTAGGGCACTTAGGCGGTGGAGCATATTCTCCTATTTGTGTCTACCCGACATAGTAATTGTTGATAAGTGAGTTATTCGTTGCTCTTTTACCACTTTTATATTTTCATCGGGAATGATTACCGTTGTTAAAATTTTTATATAAATATATCTTGATTATGCTGGTAGATTATGATGCCTTTAGATTAAGTATCCCTTACTTATACGGCCTTGGTGGTAGTATAAGGCCCTCGGTGCAAACCTGTTAACTCTTTTGAGCCATCGGTACATATATATAGATCTATAAGGGTTTTACAAACCACTCATCGCTGCTAGGGGTGCTGACCTGTGCGCGGACCCTAGTGGTCGATGTTATGACCGCTTAGTTTTTCGTGATATGCCTTAGTTTGATACGCTAAGGATGAGGGTTAAGTTGCCTTGTAGTACGGTTCAGGTGCAAATTTGGATATCTAAGGTTTATGCATAGATCTCATTAGATTTCATAATTCAAGATATTATTTTTGACATTGTTATTATATCACTACTTTGTTACTGATTTTATATACATCTTTTGTGAGTTGTTACAATGCCGTTTGTTTCGGCAAACGCGCCAGTAGCTCTCATAGTTAAGGAATCGTAATTGCCATTCTTTTATATCGTCAAGTTCGCGCTTTTCTTATCCGTTCTCATAGTCATGAAGGATATGAGGAATTTGCTAGTTCAGTTTCGAAATCGTTCAGATAGTTATTTTTGAAATTCTTAATCAGCTCCAACCCGTGAAGAAATGACTCGTACCTTAAGAAGCCTATCAAGATTTATTTATCTTGAGAATAGTGAGCCTTACACGAAGTTGTTGAGAACTTTCCCAATTATCGCCCGGATGACAAACCTTTGGTGGTATAAAGAACCGTATTTGTGGTCCCGGTCAGGAGGATACCCCCCGTAATCGAATCAGCATCATGGTATGCTCCTCCTAGGTTGACCGGTGAGTGTCAGGAATCTTATCGTACGATTTCAAGATTTTTTGCACCCTGTATTTTGAAGAATTGCGAAAGATCGGTAGTTTGTTACCCCGGAATCACAAGACGATTTGCGTTCGTTTCCTGATTATCCTTTCGTATCGCTCTATTCTATTCCCACCGTTTCCTGGCAAGTTTTAATTTTTTCTTTTTTATGATTATTGGAGTCTACGAGGTGAGAAGTCATCGGTAGATTACCTCATGTTATTTTTTCCAATCGTATCTTATGTATTTGTACCTTGCGTCTGTTGAAACCACGTAGCAGTTTATAAGTCGTGTCATATGCGGAGTACCTCACTATTCTTATTCATTCGGATGTTCTTCCTGGATTGATTAAAAGATATTACGTTGATACTCGTAACTTACTTGGTACCCTGTCAAGAGTCTTACTCAGAAATAATTTCGAGGACGAAATTCTTTTTACTTGGGGAGACTGCGACAACCGCGTTTTCTGTGGTATCATTTCGATTATCTATCCGTCGTTTGTCTATCGTTATTTATGTTTTGACACTATTGTTATTTGAGATTTTATTTTATCATGCATTATGTACTTGGTCGGGTTTAGAGTTTGGTTTTTGGCCCTCTATGACGGAAACAATTTATACCTAAGTGCCTTATAGTTTAGTATGCTTGTAATATAAGTTGGGTAATTTTATGCCTTTAAGTATAAGATTAAAATTAACGTTTATATATTTTTCGAAGTTAATCATCTTACGTAAAATTCTGTTACAAAACTAGTCCTTTAACAGGACTTAACGACAAAAATCATTACAAAATCCGTCCTTTAACGGAAGTGTTAAATGGGGACCATAGCTATTTTGGGCTTGACATTTTGTGAAGAGAAAGTGGATCACACCCACTTTGCCCCATTTAGCCCATTTATTTCCATTCCCTGCTTTCTCTTCTCTTTTCAAACACATAGACACAAAACACCATTTCAATTTTTCTCTCTAAAATCCTAAACGAAACCAGCAAATTCGTCATCAAAATCACCATTTTCGTCAAGGAAAAAGTCACCAAATCGACATACAAGTCATCTATTCAACTTTCCTTTCGGTTATCTTCAATTTGGTAAGCTTATTTTCACCTGAATTCCATTTTCTTTTACTTTTAAGCTCCAAAATAAGAGAATTAAACATAACAAAAACCGGAATTGAAACTGAAATTTATAACATGTTTTATAGAAGAAAATTTATAAAACGAAAATTTCAAATTTTCTATTTTTAATTCCAACAAAAGTGACGTTTTAGGTATGTTTTGGACCGAAACTTTAACCAAAAACTCTCTAAAACTAATACGTATCGGCCTAGACTTAAAACCTATACATTTCCTAAATTTTTCCGAGCTGTTTTGATCCACGAAACAGCAGCTGTTGTTGCTGTTCGTGGGGGAGTAATAAGCTCATCAACAACCCATCAGTAACACATATGACCCGTAACACAGCTCATGTCCGCAACACTTTTCACACGTAACACTATCTGGCCGCAACACATTTCAGTCCGTAACATTCACCTAGCGCAACACCTTTTAAAGCGCAACACCTGTTGGTCCGTGACTCTTTCAAGCAGCAACACCTCCCTGTTTTCATAATTTTTTTTCGTTCTCGTTTACGTTGCGTGACCTTTCATTCTTACTCAAACCTACTTATTTATACTAGTTAATATACTTAAGTCCTATCTTCCATTCCAAATCCAGTTATATGTATTTATTAGTATATATGACGTATTATTTATGTTCAAACATCCATTTTGGGCTTAAAACGTGTTATCGTCTTAAAATGATATTCATACGCTCGGGTTTTGGTATTTAACCGTTTTAACTTATCCGGTCTTACTTAAACACACTAAAAGATATACTTAAACTATTATAAGTTATCAAACTTATGTTTTGGACATAAATGTTAATAATAAACTTAAAGGTGACACTTTTTAGCACGGTTTTATAAAGGCTTATTTTGATAAAATATACTTATTCTCCAATAATCGATCGTAATCTTAAATTTGTAGTAATAAACTTATTTTGTTGTCGTTGACACTTTATGAAATAAACTTTTTAACTTAAAACGCTTCGAAACATATTCTTATGACATATTCTCGTCAAATACTTCATACGTTGACTTTTTGGCCAACGTTGACCCGTTATCATCTATAGTTGACTTTGACTAAAGTCAACTCTCGTTAAACTTCTTATAAAGCCAATTTCAAATTATTTTACTTAAAGGTTATTCAAATTCGCCAAGTGTTGACTTTTTAGTTGACTTTGACTCTTTATCGTGCATAGTTGACTTTGACTAAAGTCAACCTTCCTTAAACTATGAACTCGATGAACGTTGACTAACCCTTATTAGTCGATGTTCATCCTTCGACCGATATTTTTGTTAGTCATTCCCGGCTCGGAATATCATACCCCTTTAATCGTCATTATTGACATGAATTAAACGACATCTTCCATTAGTCACTATCGACTCGAAGTATCGTCATCTCTTATTTGACAGTGTTGTCATCACTTATTTATATCTTCTGTTAGTCGACATCGACTCAGAATGTCGTTGACTCATATTTGTCACGATGAATCGAGATGTTATTATCTTATATTCTTTATCTTTAACTCGACCACTTATTATAAATTATACAAAATAACGTTAAATCATACAAGGCTAAACCTAACTAGACTTATCGAGATACTTAGACTTATTTGATGTCTTTATACTAGGGCACTTAGGCGGTGGAGCATATTCTCCTATTTGTGTCTACCCGACATAGTAATTGTTGATAAGTGAGTTATTCGTTGCTCTTTTACCACTTTTATATTTTCATCGGGCATGATTACCGTTGTTAAAATTTTTATATAAATATATCTTGATTATGCTGGTAGATTATGATGCCTTTAGATTAAGTATCCCTTACTTATACGGCCTTGGTGGTAGTATAAGGCCCTCGGTGCAAACCTGTTAACTCTTTTGAGCCATCGGTACATATATATAGATCTATAAGGGTTTTACAAACCACTCATCGCTGCTAGGGGTGCTGACCTGTGCGCGGACCCTAGTGGTCGATGTTATGACCGCTTAGTTTTTCGTGATATGCCTTAGTTTGATACGCTAAGGATGAGAGTTAAGTTGCCTTTTAGTACGGTTCAGGTGCAAATTTGGATATCTAAGGTTTATGCATAGATCTCACTAGATTTCATAATTCAAGATATTATTTTTGACATTGTTATTATATCACTACTTTGTTACTGATTTTATATACATCTTTTATAGGTCAAAACTTACCGAAACTTTTACACTTATATTGTTTTATTAAAATGCGAATAACTCACCAACTTTATGTTGACGTCGTATTTTAACGCTTTTCAGGAGATTGAGATTTTACATCGATTATAGAGTACGTTATTTGTTATGGATTTTGAGGATTTCGAAGATGCTTGACTAGACGTAGTTCGAGTTCTTTATTATTTATGTGGACTTCATAGAGACTCAGCTAGAAGTAGTATAGTTTCTATTTAAGTCAACAATTTGTATTTACGTTGTATTTATAGTACTCCTAACTTTATTTAATGTAAACTTGAATGTTGTAGTTTTTATTCGATGTAATCTTTGTCTTCTGATACCTACATTACTCTACACCTCGGGTTTCCGCCTGAGCGGGGTGTGACAGAAATTGGTATCAGAGCCAATGGTTATAGCGAACTATGTCTTATAATACGTGAACCGCTTAGACTATGACTTTAGGCTTATATCGATTTACCCTGGAAAAAAAAAAACCTTTATGTGTGCATTCCCTTTGACTTTTATATATTTTGTCTTTACTCGTTTTAACGTTGAGTTTAATCTCGAGTCATGCACACACTCGTATTCCCTTTTATTTTCCTTCGAGTCGATGACGCCCCAAGAAACTCCTACGCGTGAGCAGCTGACACCGCATAGCAGATTGATCGGTCGATTTGAAGAGATTCTTACGGAATATTTTACTGCTATTGTATCGATCTGGTGACGAAGGTCACCGAGAGCATACTCCAGGGTATTCGAGATTCTACGCCTATTGGAGCGAGCTTTGCTACTAAACTCGATCGTGCCGAGTCTAGTGACTTACCTAAGGAGACTGAGGCTCAGAGAGGGCCCAGCGGTAAACAAAAGTGAAATTCCCGTTGCAAAAAAAAAAAAAGAAAAGAAGTCACAAGCGCGGTCGAGGACCACCAAAGGATAAAGATCGCCTTAGTTACACCTAAAAAGAATTGGAGAGATCTCCCTAAGTGTTTCGTATGTGGAGGCACCCATGCTAAGTTCGACACATGTTGGTTTTGCGAGAGATGCAAGAGGTTTGGACACACGGAACGTTTTTGTAAGATTTCTCCTGGCTCATGTTACGAGTGTGGTACTTTTTAGCACTATCGTGACAAATGCCCTAAATGGGATTCCTCTCCTTTTAACCTTCCTCCTTGTATCGTCGCACCGGACAGCGGAGTGTTAGGAACTCGAGACATGAAGTTGCCGTAATTGGACGCTTGCTTCTGTAACCGTTTGGATCGCTTATGTGGAATTATTTTGCTTCGACTAATTCCTTTATGAACTATTCGATATTATTGTACTTTATTCCATCTGACATTATTGTATTTCGTTTATTCGGGTTATGTAAAACGGTGAACTTTGGATTCACTTATCTAATCTAATTATTATTTTATTATGTGAATGTTGTGCATTTAATACTGATGGTACGATACTTTATTTATTCTAACACGACCATCGTTATGCCTAATGTTCTTCGACATTCCTACCACTATCTATGATTATGGACCTTACCTTCGGCATGAGAATTACTAAAACTTAGAAATTTTTATACCGATTTACCCAAAATGAATTATCCTAAGTCTTACGGTAACCGATGTTTGGATCAATCCAAGTCCGTTAACGACTCTCATTATCCTTTTGTTTTACCGATTATCTTTATTCTGTCCTTATTCTTTCTCCATAATCGCGTCACGTTCTGTCGTAATCGACTCTAGTTCAGAGGAGAGTATTACGACTCATGAATTTTCTACGTCCTAATCCTTTTATGTCTTTGAATTCTATTTACGAAGCGGAGTTAGAAGACATCTACATTTGTTTCACCAACTATTTCTTTCGTGTCGATTCTTAATTCTACGAAGTTGAGAGTCTCTGATATCACCGTCAGCATGGATTGATTATCTGTGCATCGTGCCAACTTTATTTACCTAAAGAGAATGATCCGTACACCTTTCGAGCAATTTATCCGTTAATCTATTCAAGTACAGATCTGTATGAAACCGACATCTATGACATCAATTACCCTTCCTCATCACGTTGTAGTCACGACATTTTCCTTTTATTACATATTCACGATCGTCTTTCGTTCACTTCATATTCATAATTCTACAATCCTGTCAACTCTTATCGTTGACGAGTTATTTACCTATATCTTATTTTAGATGAATCATTATTCACTGCGCATTCTTAAGCGTTCCTTCGCTCATATCCTGACTTTGATTAAGTCTTCGTCTTTTATTTCGTTTCTGGCATCTCGTACTCTTGACCTTTTCGTCATTCTACATTCTGAAATTTTTCCCGACATACGTAGTCTTAATACTATCCCGTCGTGCGTGATCATAATTATTTCACCGACCGTTTCGCGTTCGGGATTTATCTCATCGCACATACCTCTTCATTTTATTTATTTATTTATTTATTATTATTCGTTGTCCTCATTATTTTCGCCGTCACGATTACTCAGTCGTTTATTCGCATTTCATCCGTCGGAAGTTGAAGACTCGCGAGTGAATTAGTAAACGCTATCCAGTTTATCTCGTCCACTTGATTGATAAAGTATGTTTCAATGAAGATGAAGGATTAGTCTGATACTCGTGAGTAAGTGGAAGTATTTCCACAAATCTTCCTGAATGTCCTCAACTTGATAATCTACGATTAGAAGTTACCTCATTCCGGGAACAACGCTTTTGTGCGAAGCTCCCTTGACTCTTTTAGCACCTTCGGAGGTGGCGAAATTCCCAAATCAGACTTGCTATCTGATAAAATTATTCGATGCTATGACCATTCTCCGTAAAATGCGTATGAGTCCTTCCATGAAAAAGTTGAGTCAACGTAGTGGATTGACTACCAGAAGCTTGATAAGCCGACGATAGATAACCGTTAATCTTATCCCTACGATTGATGACTCATCTGAACTGTTCTAATTATTGTTACCTCCTAAAATTGATTTTCGACCTAGTTATCATCGATAGTGAACGTCTTATCCAAGTTCGCGACTGTACCCATTATGATAAATGTGAGTTGTTACAATGCCGTTTGTTTCGGGAAACGCGCCAGTAGCTCCCATAGTTAAGGAATCGTAATTGCCATTCTTTTATATCGTCAAGTTCGCGCTTTTCTTATCCGTTCTCATAGTCATGAAGGATATGAGGAATTTGCTAGTTCAGTTTCGAAATCGTTCAGATAGTTATTTTTGAAATTCTTAATCAGCTCCAACCCGTGAAGAAATGACTCGTACCTTAAGAAGCCTATCAAGATTTATTTATCTTGAGAATAGTGAGCCTTACACGAAGTTGTTGAGAACTTTCCCAATTATCGCCCGGATGACAAACCTTTGGTGGTATAAAGAACCGTATTTGTGGTCCCGGTCAGGAGGATACCCCCCGTAATCGAATCAGCATCATGGTATGCTCCTCCTAGGTTGACCGGTGAGTGTCAGGAATCTTATCGTACGATTTCAAGATTTTTTGCACCCTGTATTTTGAAGAATTGCGAAAGATCGGTAGTTGGTTACCCCGGAATCACAAGACGATTTGCGTTCGTTTCCTGATTATCCTTTCGTATCGCTCTATTCTATTCCCACCGTTTCCTGGCAAGTTTTAATTTTTTCTTTTTTATGATTATTGGAGTCTACGAGGTGAGAAGTCATCGGTAGATTACCTCATGTTATTTTTTCCAATCGTATCTTATGTATTTGTACCTTGCGTCTGTTGAAACCACGTTGTAGCAGTTTATAACTCGTGTCATATGCGGAGTACCTCACTATTCTTATTCATTCGGATGTTCTTCCTGGATTGATTAAAAGATATTACGTTGATACTCGTACCTTACTTGGTACCCTGTCAAGAGTCTTACTCAGAAGTAATTTCGAGGACGAAATTCTTTTTACTTGGGGAGACTGCGACAACCGCGTTTTCTGTGGTATCATTTCGATTATCTATCCGTCGTTTGTCTATCGTTATTTATGTTTTGACCCTATTGTTATTTGAGATTTTATTTTATCATGCATTATGTACTTGGTCGGGTTTAGAGTTTGGTTTTTGGCCCTCTATGACGGAAACAATTTATACCTAAGTGCCTTATAGTTTAGTATGCTTGTAATATAAGTTGGGTAATTTTATGCCTTTAAGTATACGATTAAAATTAACGTTTATATATTTTTCGAAGTTAATCATCTTACGTAAAATTCTGTTACAAAACTAGTCCTTTAACGGGACTTAACGACAAAAATCATTACAAAATCCGTCCTTTAACGGAAGTGTTAAATGGGGACCATAGCTATTTTGGGCTTGACATTTTGTGATGAGAAAGTGGATCACACCCACTTTGCCCCATTTATTTCCATTCCCTGCTTTCTCTTCTCTTTTCAAACACACAGACACAAAACACCATTTCAATTTTTCTCTCTAAAATCCTAAACGAAACCAGCAAATTCGTCACCAAAATCACCATTTTCGTCAAGGAAAAAGTAACCAGATCGACATACAAGTCATCTATTCAACTTTCCTTTCGGTTATCTTCGATTTGGTAAGCTTCTTTTCACCTAAATCCTCCATTTTCTTTGACTTTTAAGCTCCAAAATAAGTGAATTAAACATAACAAAAACCGGAATTGAAACTGAAATTTATAACATGTTTTATAGCCGAAAATTTATAAAATGAAATTTCCCAAATTTTCTATTTTTAATTCCAACAAAAGTGACGTTTTAGGTATGTTTTGGACCAAAACTTTAACCGAAAACTCTCTAAAACTAATACAAATCGGCCTAGACTCAAAACCTATACATTTCCTAAATTTTTCCGAGTTGTTTTGATCCACGAAACAGCAGTTGTTGCTGCTGTTCGTGGGGGAGTGATAAGCTCAGCAACAACCCATCAGTAACACATATGACCCGTAACACAGCTCATGTTCGCAACACTTTTCACACGTAACACTATCTGTCCGCAACACATTTCAGTCTGTAACAATTACCTAGCGCAACACCTTTTAAAGCGCAACACATGTTGGTCTGTGACTCTTTCAAACAGCAACACCTCCCTGTTTTCATAATTTTTTTTCGTTCTCGTTTACGTTGCGTGACCTTTCATTCTTACTCAAACCTACTTATTTATACTAGTTAATATACTTAAGTCCTATCTTCCATTCTAAATCCAGTTATATGTATTTATTAGTATATATGACGTATTATTTATGTTCAAACATCCATTTTGGGCTTAAAACATGTTATCGTCTTAAAATGATATTCATACGCTCGGGTTTTGGTATTTAACCGTTTTAGTTTATCCGATCTTACTTAAACACACTAAAAGATATACTTAAACTATTATAAGTTATCAAACTTATGTTTTGGACATAAATGTTAATAATAAACTTAAAGGTGACACTTTTTAGCACGGTTTTATAAAGGCTTATTTTGATAAAATACACTTATTCTCCAATAATCGACCATAATCTTAAATTTGTTGTAATAAACTTATTTTGTTGTCGTTGACACTTTATGAAATAAACTTTTTAACTTAAAACGCTTCGAAACATATTCTTATGACATATTCTCGTCAAATACTTCATACGTTGACTTTTTGGCCAACGTTGACCCGTTATCGTGTATAGTTGACTTTGAGTAAAGTCAACTCTCGTTAAACTTCTTATAAAGCCAATTTCAAATTATTTTACTTAAAGGTTATTCAAATTCGTCAAGTGTTGACTTTTTAGTTGACTTTGACTCTTTATCGTGCATAGTTGACTTTGACTAAAGTCAACCTTCCTTAAACTATGAACTCGATGAACGTTGACTAACCCTTATTAGTCGATGTTCATCCTTCGACCGATATTTTTGTTAGTCATTCCCGGCTCGGAATATCATTCCCCTTTAATCGTCATTATTGACATGAATTAAACGATATCTTCCATTAGTCACTATCGACTCGAAGTATCGTCAACTCTTATTTGACAGTGTCTTCATCACTTATTTATATCTTCTGTTAGTCGCCCTCGACTCAGAATGTCGTTGACTCATATTCGTCACGATGAATCGAGATGTTATTATCTTACATTCTTTATCTTTAACTCGAACACTTATTATAAATTATACAAAATAACGTTAAATCATACAAGGCTAAACCTAACTAGACTTATCGAGATACTTAGACTTATTTGATGTCTTTATACTAGGGCACTTAGGCGGTGGAGCATATTCTCCTATTTGTGTCTACCCGACATAGTAATTGTTGATGAGTGAGTTATTTGTTGCCCTTTTACCACTTTTATATTTTCATCGGGCATGATTAGCGTTGTTAAAATTTTTATATAAATATATCTTGATTATGCTGGTAGATTATGATGCCTTTAGATTAAGTATCCCTTACTTATACGACCTTGGTGGTAGTATAAGGCCCTCGGTGCAAACCTGTTAACTCTTTTGAGCCATCGGTACATATATATAGATCTATAAGGGTTTTACAAACCACTCATCGCTGCTAGGGGTGCTGACCTGTGCGCGGACCCTAGTGGTCGATGTTATGACCGCTTAGTTTTTCGTGATATGCCTTAGTTTGATACGCTAAGGATGAGGGTTAAGTTGCCTTTTAGTACGGTTCAGGTGCAAATTTGGATATCTAAGGTTTATGCATAGATCTCATTAGATTTCATAATTCAAGATATTATTTTTGACATTGTTATTATATCACTACTTTGTTACTGATTTTATATACATCTTTTATGGGTCAAAACTTACCGAAACTTTTACACTTATATTGTTTTATTATGTGACAACCGTCTAATTTCCAGGTGCATTTTATACTCTATGTCTCTTTCGGTCTATCTAGTCTTTAACTTTTCAATAATCGGAACCGCGACAGCGTCGGAATCACAACCGGAATCAAATTATATAAGTCCTAATACCAAGAAAACCCCTAATGAACTTTCCTAAGTTCATAATGTAACATACTTTAAAACTTTAGTTAACGAAAAGGTCCAACGAAACAATTGTACAAAATCAGCCAAAACACAAAAATAATTACAAAAATCGTCTAGGACGACGCACAGAGGCCATGTGCGCCGTCCTGCAGGACGAAAATTGTAATACTTTTGAATTATTTGCATGCCTCGTTTTCTCAACTTTTTAACCAATATATCACGGGAATAGGCCATAATTACTGTCTTTTGACAGTCCCCAACTCCCTATACCATCATTTTGTTAATTCATTTTCTTTATCACTTTTACTAAACCAAAAATACACACATAAACATTTTCTCTCAAATTTTCTCTCAAGAACTTATCCCCTCCAGTAAATTCCAGCAACCTAAACACCGTTTTAAACCATACAAATCGTTTGAATCATCAAGAGAAGCAAGGGGTGTCGTTTATTTCGAAAAAGGACCATTTTCGTAAATATTTTTGAAGCTAAATCCGGTTAAAATCTTCATCATCCGAGCTTTTCCTCCGGTAGATTTCTGTCTTTTCACTATTTTTATACAAATAAACATTTGCATGTAAGATCTAACGGTTCAAAATAAGTTTTTATACAAATCTATGACTTTTTATGGTCAAAAACGTTTTTAAACGAAATAGTCTTTGGATCCACGAATTTGTGACTTAAAATACTTTATAAACTGTTAAAATGATGTTTTAATAAGTTTAAACCCATTGCATGTCGGAATCTAAGGCTTAAAATACGTTTTGCAACAAAAACCCGAAACCACTCGAACCTTGCGCCGTCCTAGAGTTTAGAACGACGCAGCGAGCCTAAAAATGGCTTCTGTGCGCCGTTCTGGTGCTCACAGCGGCGCATAGAGCTGCTAGTTTTTCCGAAACTTGTCGTTTTTGTCATTTTTAGCACGTTTTGACTATGTTTGACCCGCTGACTTTTCGACATATAACATTTTGGGACTGAATATGTAAAAGTAATAACATTTGAGACATGTATGGACTAAATCGGACTAAAGTGGACTATATTATATATGTTATCGTGTTTTAGGTGATTTGGGAGCGGAAGTGGATGGTACATTTTTGGATATGAAATTTGGGCGCGGAAGCGCTGCCCAAATTTCTTAGAAAAATGTAAACCACTTCAGCGAGCAAAAGCACTTACGACATAATAATAATAAACGTTAAATCGGACTTTTGGACAAAAACGTAACAATTACCTTTTCGGACTATTTTGGACATTACTTAACCTTGACACTTAAAATTTAATAAAATGTTATCTATACTATTATATTAAGGACATAATAAGATAATAACTATTAAACTATCTTGGTATTATAGGCAATCCGTGATTCCCGGCTACCGTTCCGACCGAATTTCCGTGTCTTATTCTTCGCAATCCGTGAGTTACAACCCCTTATTTTTATATGTATTTTGCATGATTTTGGGGGAAACATAAGATTATTTGTACTTGAAAACATTTATGAACAAATTGCAACTTTGTGAACTTTGACTTATTACAAATTATGAACTATTTTGACTTGGAACTTTTATGAACTATTTGGACTTGGAACTTTTATGAACTATTTTGACTTGGAACTATTGAACTATTTTTGGACAAACTCTTTGAACTCCTATGCGTAAAACACTTTTACTCTACTGGAACTTACCGGCTTGCCCCCTTTTTTCGGCTAAACTAATTATTGATGCTTGTATGCGAGACCGACCCTTGATGGAACTATAACATGACTCTTAAGTGACGAAACAACTATCTCTTTTTAAAACAAAACTACTTAGTGCCCAGCTACTTTTTAGAACTTTACACACTATTAACTACAGAGCCGTTTAGTAATTATGGGTATCGATACTTAGGAAAGAACCGTTCCTTGCTTAGATGGCAGTCTAAGTACATATTACTAAGAACTTGAACAACTTCCCGTAGGATAGGCGGGGAAAGGGGCCTCACGGTTGAACAATCGGTTTAGTGTGAACACTTAAGTTATAGATGCCAAGAGGTTGATACAAGAAATCTAATTAGTTACTTATACGTATAATTTACGAACTTTTAGCGATTGTTTCCGCAATTATGATTTGACTAAATTTGACTCTATTTGGTCTTTACGAACTTTAGGGCACCAATTCGCCCGTTACTTGAACTTTAAAAGTATATAAATTTTAAGCGACTTTTCTCCGCTAACCTCCTCTTGGAAACTTTTACTTTTATATACTTTACTTATATTTTTGCCGAACTACTTAAACTGTAACTCACTCACTACTTTCGTAGTTGACACTTTATCTTATGTTTCAGGAAATTTAGGGTAAGTATGGAATGCATGGCATGGACGGGTCAAGGCGGTCGCGTGAGATCTGTTTTGGGAAAAGACTTGTCCACTTTTCTTTTGGGAATTTTAATTTAAAACCTTGTCGATGTACTTTGTACTAAATTCTATGATTTGGTTATCTTTTGAAACTTGTAAACACTTTAAATATTTTTTTTTATTGATGACTTGAATGCCGTTATGTTTCTTATAACCCGTGTAATGATCTTCCAGCTCTTCACATTCCGTGTTTCCGCTTTAGCGGGGTGTGACAGACTTGGTGTATCAGAGCACAGGTTATAGAGAAAAACGGTTTTAAAAATTTTTCAAAAATTTTCGAAACCAAACTATAACCAAGGCTTTATCGGAAAATCATTTATGGGTCCAAACTTTAGAGAATTAATTTCGCGATTGCATGTTTATTTCCAACTACGCATGGCCTGATCACCCATGCCTAGTTCAAAATGGATTATGCAAGGACGGAACGTAATTACTATTGTTAACGGTTTTTGAGTCAAAAATTCCCGGTACTGTCTTTTCCCGATTCCCACGTGACTGACCCGTACATGCATTTCATTACACATTTCCTTTATTATTCTTTTGTGTCTTCGCATACTTACGAAACTTATTGTTCACAGATCCGTCATGTCTCACTCTTCTCGTTCACGTCCACCGTCGCGATCACAGTCTCGCTCCCTACCCCGAGCCGCTTCGCCTTCCGAGGGTCGCACCGCCTCAGAAAGCCAGCGCCATCAGACCACCGATCCCACGGAGGACACCTCCATGGCGATCTCTAGCAGCATCGGGTCCAGCCCGAGGGCTGTGCTACCCCCTCCACCGGTACCCGTTGCCGCAACTCCCCACTACCGGGGCCCGCGCACTAGGTTGACCGCGCGAAAGCAGGTCATCTTCCCGGGCCGTCTGCCGGACAGGATGGCTGCGCGCCAGGCAGGACCGTCCCAACCCACTACATCACACCTACCCTTTGGTCACCCTCCCGAGGTCCCACATAACCCCCTCATGGACCACTACTCATGGGAACGACAGATGGAGCGCGAAGAAATGCAGCGCGCTAGGGACGTCGAGGCCGCGAGGCAGAGGATGCCTCCTACCCTTCAGCCTCCCCCACCGGTCGCGTTCCTTCACCTGCACCGTGAGGTACCGGGACTGGCACAGGAGACCCAGCAGCAGGGGCTCCTCATCAGTGAGGTCACCGACTCTGCACAACAGTTGTCGGAGCAGGCGTTGCGATTCATCGCATCGACCCGAGCTACGGCACGAACAGTGCAGCACCTCATCGGTGTGTGCCTAGTGATGGGCACTTTGATTGCGGTTATGGCGGCCAAGATGTTTCTGGAGAGGCGCCATTAGTTATTTCTTTTTATTGTACTGTACTTAGTCTAGTCGTAATTTTCTCATTGTACACGACTTAGACTTTTATCTCCTTTTCTTTTATGTATGGTAATAGTATTTCTCATTCAGTACTTGTACCAAACTTATTTACCATTAATGGAATTCTACCTTTTTTTATTATACTTATCTTATCATATGAATCTTGTACTTGACAATCATTAAAATTCTATCTCTTGAATCATAATCATGCGTGTGCTATTTGTTCATTCATATTAATCTCGTGCTATAATTAACTATGGTCACTAAATTATATTCTTATCATATTCCATTCGTGCGTTCTAAACTAAATTTATTCTTCTGATTGTAGAATCATGGCTCCTCGCACCAATGCTAGTATCATTGTTGAGCAAGTTGCTGAACAGTTGAATGCGGCAATGCCCAACATGATCGCCCAGATCACCTCCGGAATCAATGCCAATGTCAACAACCACCATCAGCAACAGCAACAGCAGCAGCAGCAACAACAGAACAATCAAAACCAAAATCAGAACCAGAACCAACACCCGAACCCTCCTCCATGCAACTATAAGAGCTTCATGGCGTGTAAGCCAAAGGAGTTTCACGGCACAACTGGTGCTGTAGGACTGCTCCAATGGTTCGAGAGCATCGAATATGTCCTACACATCAGCCGATGTGCTGAGGCGAACAAGGTGGAGTACGCGTCCTGCGTATTCCATGGCCGAGCTCTATCCTGGTGGAACAGTGTTGTTCAAACCAGAGGGCGTGACACTACCTATGCTCTTCCCTGGAACACCTTCAAGAACCTGCTCATCGAAGAGTACTGCCCGAGAGGGGAAATCAAGAAGCTCGAGGCTGAGCTGTGGGATCACAAGATGGTCGGAAACGACATTGAGAAGTACACCACCCGGTTCCACGAGCTCGCCCGAATGGTCCCAAGACTGGTAACCCCTGAGGAGAACCGGATTGACCTGTACATCTCTGGTCTAGTTCCGGAAATCCTTGGCATGGTCATCTCATCTGAGCCTCAGACCCTCCAAAGTGCAATCATCCTAGCTCACCGTCTCACCAGCAACCTCCTCACCGCTCCTGGATCCTCCAAGAAGGAGTCGGGTGAGAAGAGAAAGGCCGAGTCAACCCCGAGAAGAAGTGACCGCATCAAGAAGACCTGTAGCACCCGAAATTTCGCCGTGACTGCCGCACCTGTACCCGCACCAGCACCACCTGCTAGATCTGGGTCCTACTCCGGACCGCACCCAAAGTGCAACAAGTGCAACTTCCGCCATCTCGGGAACTGCCCGTTATGTCTGAGGTGCCAAAAGGTGGGCCACTATGCCAAGTACTTCCCGGACAAGACAACCGCCCCAGCCCAGAAACTGACATGCTATGAGTGCGGGAGTGACCAACACCTCCGGAATGCCTGCCCAAAGCTTAATCGAACTCCTCAGAACCAGGGAGGGAAAGGTAGGGGCCGCGCTTACGCACTAACGGCTGAGGAAGCACGTCAGGACCCCAACGCAGTTACTGGTACGTTTTCCCTCAACAATCATTTCGCTTCCGTACTATTCGACTCAGGAGCTGAGAGAAGCTTGATTTCCTTAGAATTTAGACCCCTCATTGATTTAGAATCTAAAGTTCTTAAGGATAGTTTTACCGTCGAATATGCTAACGGCCAAGAATTTGAAGCGAAAGACATAATCTTAGGATGTTCACTATGCCTATCTAATAAAATCTTCCCCATTGATCTAATTCCTATCGAGCTTTCAAGTTTCGACGTTATCGTCGGAATGGACTGGCTATCTCGCTTTCGAGCAGAAATCGTCTGTTTCGACAAACTCATCCGTATCCCTCTTTCGGAAAAAGAGACTCTCGTTGTTCAGGGAGACAAGCCT
>CAJVGC010000592.1:25655332-25682615 GCA_910822075.1 Senecio squalidus
ACGCTTCATAATCATGAGAAGGAATTTGAACGCAAGTCCGACGGAATCTACTACTTCAGGGTCGAGCATGGATTCCAAATCTGAGGATCTTCGCAAACTCATTTGGACGAGGGCCACCGATCTAGATACTCTATCCATCCGGGATCCGACAAGTTGTATAAGGACCTCCGAGAATATTACTGGTGGCCGGGCATGAAGAAGGATATCGCCTTGTATGTAGCTAAGTGCCTTACTTGCTCCAAGGTCAAGGCATAATATCAAAAGCCCTCAGGTTTACTTCAGCAACCGGAAATTCCCATGTGCAAGTGGGAACAAATTTCCATGGACTTCGTCACTAAGTTGCCCCGTACGGCTAAGGGTAACAACACGATTTGGGTAATCGTGGACCGTTTGACAAAATCCGCTCATTTCCTGCCGGTCCGAGAAAATCACTCGATGGAGAAATTCGCTCAAGTCTACATCAACGAGATCGTCTCTCGTCATGGAACACCCCTCTCCATCATCTCCGATAGGGATAGTCGATTCACTTCCCGATTTTGGAATGTTCTTCAGAAGTCGTTGGGTACGCGACTAGACCTCAACACTGCTTACCACCCTCAGACCGACGGCCAGAGCGAAAGGACGATCCAAACACTTGAGGATATGCTGAGAGCATGTGTAGTCGACTTCGGAGGAAGTTGGGAGGCTCACCTTCCTTTGGTTGAGTTCTCCTACAATAACAGCTACCATGCCAGCATCAAGTGCGCACCATTCGAGGCTCTCTATGGACGTAAGTGTCGGTCACCGTTGTGTTGGCTAGAAGCAGGCGACCGACAACTTACGAGACTCGATATCGTCCAGGAGACCATTGACAAGATCACCACTATCCGTGAAAGGCTGAAGACAACCCGTACCCGACAGAAGAGCTACGCAGACAACCGAAGGAAACCCCTCGAGTTCCAAGTTGGCGACAGAGTGCTCCTCAAGATATCGCCATGGAAAGGGGTAGTCCGCTTCGGAAAGCCCGGTAAACTAAGTCCAAGGTACACCGGTCCATTTGAAGTCATTGAGCGTATCGGTCCCGTTGCTTATCGTCTCCAACTCCCCCAGGCTCTCGCGAACGTTCATAATGTATTCCATGTCTCACACTTGAAAAAGTGTCTGTCGGATGAGACCATCGTCATCCCTCTTGACGAGGTCAAAATCGACAACAAGCTAAACTTCATCGAAGAACCGCTCGAGGTTGTTGACCGCGAGGTCAAACAACTCAGGAGAGCCGTATTCCGATAATCAAGGTTCGGTGGAATTCCCGACGTGGTCACGAATTCACATGGGAGCGTGAAGACCAATTCCGTCAGAAATATCCACATCTATTCGAGAACACTTCTTCATGATGGGACGAACTAAATTTCGGGACGAAATTTCTTTCAACCCGGGGAGAATGTGACAACCGTCTAATTTCCAGGTGCATTTTATACTCTATGTCTCTTTCGGTCTATCTAGTCTTTAACTTTTCAATAATCGGAACCGCGACAGCGTCGGAATCACAACCGGAATCAAATTATATAAGTCCTAATACCAAGAAAACCCCTAATGAACTTTCCTAAGTTCATAATGTAACATACTTTAAACTTTAGTTAACGAAAAGGTCCAACGAAACAATTGTACAAAATCAGCCAAAACACAAAAATAATTACAAAAATCGTCCAGGACGACGCACAGAGGCCATGTGCGCCGTCCTGCAGGACGAAATTTGTAATAATTTTGAATTATTTGCATGCCTCGTTTTCTCAACTTTTTAACCAATATATCTCCGGAATAGGCCATAATTACTGTCTTTTGACAGTCCCCAACTCCCTATACCATCATTTTGTTAATTCATTTTCTTTATCACTTTTACTAAACCAAAAACACACACATAAACATTTTCTCTCAAATTTTCTCTCAAGAACTTATCCCCTCCAGTGATTTCCAGCAACCTAAACACCGTTTTAATCCATACAAATCGTTTGAATCATCAAGAGAAGCAAGGGGTGTCGTTTATTTCGAAAAAGGACCATTTTCGTAAAGATTTTTGAAGCTAAATCCGGCCAAAATCTTCATCATCCGAGCTTTTCCTCCGGTAGATTTCTGTCTTTTCACTATTTTTATACAAATAAACATTTGCATGTAAGATCTAACGGTTCAAAATAAGTTTTTATACAAATCTATGACTTTTTATGGTCAAAAACGTTTTTAAACGAAATAGTCTTTGGATCCACGAATTTGTGACTTAAAATACTTTATAAACTGTTAAAATGATGTTTTAATAAGTTTAAACCCATTGCATGTCGGAATCTAAGGCTTAAAATACGTTTTGCAACAAAAACCCGAAACCACTCGAACCTTGCGCCGTCCTAGAGTTTAGAACGACGCAGCGAGCCCAAAAATGGCTTCTGTGCGCCGTTCTGGTGCTCACAGCGGCGCACAGAGCTGCTGGTTTTTCCGAAACTTGTCGTTTTTGTCATTTTTAGCACGTTTTGACTATGTTTGACCAGCTGACTTTTCGACATATAACATTTTGGGACTGAATATGTAAAAGTAATAACATTTGAGACATGTATGGACTAAATCGGACTAAAGTGGACTATATTATATATGTTATCGTGTTTTAGGTGATTTGGGAGCGGAAGTGGATTGTACATTTTTGGATATGAAATTTGGGCGCGGAAGCGCTGCCCAAATTTCCTTAGAAAAATGTAAACCACTTCAGCGAGCAAAAGCACTTACGACATAATAATAATAAACGTTAAATCGGACTTTTGGACAAAAACGTAACAATTACCTTTTCGGACTATTTTGGACATTACTTAACCTTGACACTTAAAGTTTAATAAAATGTTATCTATACTATTATATTAAGGACATAATAAGATAATAACTATTAAACTATCTTGGTATTATAGGCAATCCGTGATTCCCGGCTACCGTTCCGACCGAATTTCCGTGTCTTATTCTTCGCAATCCGTGAGTTACAACCCAATATTTTTATATGTATTTTGCATGATTTTGGGGGAAACATAAGATTATTTGTACTTGAAAACATTTATGAACAAATTGCAACTTTGTGAACTTTGACTTATTACAAATTATGAACTATTTTGACTTGGAACTTTTATGAACTATTTGGACTTGGAACTTTTATGAACTATTTTGACTTGGAACTATTGAACTATTTTTGGACAAACTCTTTGAACTCTTATGCGTAAAACACTTTTACTCTACTTGAACACACCGGCTTGCCCCCTTTTTCGGCTAAACTAATTATTGATGCTTGTATGCGAGACCGACCCTTGATGGAACTATAACATGACTCTTAAGTGACGGAACAACTATCTCTTTTTAAAACAAAACTACTTAGTGCCCAGCTACTTTTTAGAACTTTACACACTATTAACTACAGAGCCGTTTAGTAATTATGGGTATCGATACTTAGGAAAGAACCGTTCCTTGCTTAGATGGCAGTCTAAGTACATATTACTAAGAACTTGAACAACTTCCCGTAGGATAGGCGGGGAAAGGGGCCTCACGGTTGAACAATCGGTTTAGTGTGAACACTTAAGTTATAGATGCCAAGAGGTTGATACAAGAAATCTAATTAGTTACTTATACGCATAATTTACGAACTTTTAGCGATTGTTTCCGCAACTATGATTTGACTAAATTTGACTCTATTTGGTCTTTACGAACTTTAGGGCACCAATTCGCCCGTTACTTGAACTTTAAAAGTATATAAATTTTAAACGACTTTTCTCCGCTAACCTCCTATTGGAAACTTTTACTTTTATATACTTTACTTATATTTTTGCCGAACTACTTAAACTGTAACTCACTCACTACTTTCGTAGTTGACACTTTATCTTATGTTTCAGGAAATTTAGGGTAAGTATGGAATGCATGGCATGGACGGGTCAAGGCGGTCAAGTGAGATCTGTTTTGGGAAAAGACTTGTCCACTTTTCTTTTGGGAATTTTAATTTAAAACCTTCTCGATGTACTTTGTACTAAATTCTAGGGGTGTTCAAAATCGGATATCCGAAAATTCGGATATCCGAATTTCGGATATCCGAAAATTCGGAGAGTGATTTTCACTATCCGAAATCCGAATCCGAAATTTCGGATATCCGAATTTCGGATATCCGAAATTTTTGGATATCCGGTTTCGGATATCCAATATATCCGAAAATCCGAAATTTTGAAAAAATATCTTCTTTTTTTTTTTTTTTTGTTATTTTTTGTTTGTTCCAAATTTTATTATACATTTGATTAACCACAATATTTAATATTTACATATATTTATCTAAATATGTTATTAAATCACCAAAATATTTACATTTACCTATAAAATAACTATAAAAACTAAAAAAAATATATATATATTCGGATTTACGGATAATCAGATATCCGAAATATCCGAAATTTCGAAATATCACTATCCGAATCCGAATCCGAAAAACCGGATATCCGAATTTTCGGATATCCGAAATTTCGGATATCCGAATTTTCGGATAATTTCGGATCGGATTTTCGGATGTTCGGATTCGGATTTTCGGATACGGATATTTTGAACACCCCTACTAAATTCTATGATTTGGTTATCTTTTGAAACTTGTAAACACTTTAAATATTTTTTTTTATTGATGACTTGAATGCCGTTATGTTTTTTATAACCCGTGTAATGATCTTCCAGCTCTTCACATTCCGTGTTTCCGCTTTAGCGGGGTGTGACATATTAAAATGCGAATAACTCACCAACTTTATGTTGACGTCGTATTTTAACGCTTTTCAGGAGATTGAGATTTTACATCGATTATGGAGTACTTTATTTGTTATGGATTTTGAGGATTTTGAAGATGCGTGACTAGACGTAGTTCGAGTTCTTTATTATTTATGTGGACTTCGTAGAGACTCAGCTAGACGTAGTTAGTTTTTATTTAAGTCAACAATTTGTATTTACGTTGTATTTATAGTACTCCTAACTTTATTTAATGTAAACTTGAATGTTGTAGTTTTTATTCGATGTAATCTTTGTCTGCTGATACCTACATTACTGTACACATCAGGTTTCTGCCTGAGCGGGGTGTGACATCTTCTTTCTCTACAACCTGGGGATATCATTAGTTGATAGTATTGTTGCCTCTTCCGACGAATCTACGATTTCTCGAATCAAAATCTTTAGTGAGTTGATCCAAATTCTGCACAAATTATAGAAACTTTGGATGACAATATGTCCTTGTATAATGATCATATCTAAAATCCCTCTGGTCAGATCGTGCTTCGATGAGTCTTTAATCACATATCCAGAAATCATAGCGATCTAACGATGAACAAACTCGTGCCTTCAGTTCTTCTGCAGTTGCGCAGCCCTGGACGAACCTACACGGA
Organism: Senecio squalidus; assembly: GCA_910822075.1. Classification (NCBI taxonomy): domain Eukaryota; kingdom Viridiplantae; phylum Streptophyta; class Magnoliopsida; order Asterales; family Asteraceae; genus Senecio; species Senecio squalidus. The sequence goes on from CAJVGC010000592.1 coordinate 25,660,735, forward strand.
TTTGTGGGTATTTTTCGAATTGACATCTTCATGTTGTGTTATTTCTAACCTCTAACCTAAGTTTTTATACCAAATGATGCAGGGATGTTGTGAATGAAAAGAAATCACACATAAAACAAACAAAATTTGGATAAACCCTAAAAAGGTGCCCAAACGGGACTTCAAGAGAAACTATATTTTCTTAATTCATCATCAAAATTTATTAAAACCCTAAACTTAAACAACAATGTATAATTATTAAACCCTAAAAGATAATGTTAGGGATTAAATAGAAGACTAGATGAAGCTTCAAATCTGCATTAAAAGTGTTTTTGCTCTAAGTGTTTAACTCGGATGAACACTTGTCAACATCCGAGTTAAAACTTAGAAAGTCAACACTGAAGAAGTTTAACAATGAAAAAAAAGCTTAACATCCGAGTTAAAGTGAAGTTCATCATAGTCAAAATTAAAGTGTTGACTTAGTTAGTTTGATCATCTAGCTTGTTTTTAAATAAACATTAGGATGTTCATTTTGTAATTCTAAGTTGTAATTCTTAGTCTATAAATAGAAGGAAAGGGTTACAATTAGGGTGTGCTTGAATGAGTGAGTTCTAGTGAGATAAACTATTGTAACCGAATTTCCCGCCAAGTTTATAGCTTTGAATGAAATAGTAATTTAGCATTTTTGTGTTTGATTATTCTTCTAATTCATCAATTCAATAAATAAATCATGATTCCGCCAACATTTAGTTAAGTTAATCATCTATTAATTCGATCTGAGATGATTCAAATCCTGTCATTTGGTATCAGAGCTCGAAAATCAAAGTCAATTTTGATTCAGTTCATCAATTTGACTTGATTCGAGTGAATTTTAGTCAAATTATAAGTGTTTTGTTGAATCGCATAAGTTCGAATTGAAAATTGAGAAAAGTTATTGAAAAATTTGTGAAGATTATTTACTTTTTGGTGGACTTGCTGTTATGGTAAATAATTGAAGGTGATTCTATGATTATGAAGTGATTGAAGGTGATTTGATGATTACGCGATGGTTTTGGATACATTTGGATATATTTGCGCTAATCTATGAGTTATCAATTTGAAGATTGACGAAACTGAAATTGATGAAATAAAGGATTAAATGAGTGTGCAACTAACCTAAGAGTTATCATTTTATGGAGTTTGTGTTATCACTTTTCTGTGATTTATAAGAAATTTTATTTTGGGTAGATGTGCGTCTATCATTAGAAGTCATCTATTCAATCTAATTCAAGTACAAAAATCAGTACATAAGTTGATTTGTTAGTGATGAGATCATGAGCTGATGCTGCTGCTAGTAATGATATTCACTGAAATTATGGTTATTATCGATGTGATGCAAATAATTTTGTTTGTGATATGTGTGTGCTTGAAAATTCCACAAGGTGTGAGAGATCTACAAGTCTTGAAGATTCATTTATTTCATGTACATCGTGAGGAATTGGTCACCAAGCTCAAAGTTCAGTCTCCAAGCAAATAGAGTTCAAAATATTCTGCAAGATGATGATCATCTCAAATCTGAATGAGTTTTGTGAAATTGTTTAATTTGGATGAACAAGTTTCAAAATTCGAGTTAAATCATTGAAGACAAAAGTTACATGGTTAAGTCAAAGATGAAGATGAAGACAAAGTAAATTAGTCAAGTCAAAGATAAAGATAAAGACAAAGTAACTTGGTTAAATTAAATCTGAAGAAAAATGCAAAGTAACTTGGAACTGGTAAATGATCACCAAGCTTAAAGAAAAGTTCATCAATCAAAGAAAAAAAACTGAATATTGGAGTGTAAAGAACTGAAATACAAGGAGCTTACAATGAAGAATCATTTGAGGGGGAGATTTTTGATTCGAAGAATCTGAAGTTTGATGAGTTTACATGGAGTATTATTTGTAGTTAATTTGAATAGGTTCATAGCATCATCCAAGAAGGGATTGTTGGGTATTAAAGAATATGGATGAAGTTATAAATCTTCAAATGTGTGTTTATGTCTAAGGTTTTAACTCGGAAGAACAAAATTCAACATCCGAGTTAAAACTTATTTGGTCAGCCTGAGGTCAACATTGAAGAATTTAAGTGTGATGATGAAAGTTCTACTTTCGAGTTAAAGTAAACAACATCAGAGGTAAAATCAAGATGATGGCATAGCTGATTAATTAGTGTTCATTGAAGATTTTAGTTCTGAAAATGAAGATTTTACTTCAGAGTTAAAGTGAACATCATCGGAGTTAAATCAAGATGAAGACTTAAGTGTTTGTTTAGAGTCCAAAGTGTTTTTAAATAAGCATGTGTCTCTAGTTTGTATTTATAGAGAGCTTGTAATGAGGACTGTAAATAGAATGATAGATGTATTGAGTAAGGTGTCTTTCATAATTAAATTTCTGAGAGTATCAATGTACTTATCCGTTGTGATATTTTGTAACGGTTTTTCCCTCCAAAATCGTTCTATGAAGAAATCAAAGCAGACTCTTCAAAATTATCAAATCCTCGATCCAATTAGAGCTTAGATTCAATCAGATTGAGAGATTCTGCATCTCAATTGATAAGCAATTCACTGATTGCGTGTTTTAATCGTCCTATCTGTTTTGTAAAATCCTGTCATTTGGTCACTTGAAAGAAAAAACAAATAATTAATATTAAAAGATAGATAATGGCAATTAAAATTGTCATGTTTAACCCGTCATCTTTTCAAACAATTAAAATGTAACTTAACATGTTAACCAAAGAACCGACAGCTAAGTCAAGAAAGTTGAAGGCTTGAAGACATACCCACATCATGTGATTATAAAAGTTCAACATTGATGAAAAAAATGATCGAGTACAAACTCACTCTTCAATACATACAAAGGTAAAGCTTAAATCCTATGCTAAATGTTTATATAACACCATGTACATGATAACCAGTTTTTTAACAAACTATCCATTTCTAGTGGGACAACGAAGAATTACTAATTTTACAATTCACACCCCATATTAATCAAAATATTTTTCGTAACTTTAGTCTTTAATAGCTTGGACAATATCCAAAGTGGTTGTTTGGTAACTAATTACTTGTGTATGCACTTGTTTTTCATCTCCAAGTCCATCTACATATATGTATGTACAAATAAACAGGGAAATCTTCCTTTGTCTTATATTAAAATACTATGATGATCTTCAATCATGTAGAAGTAAATCAGTCTTGAACGCATCATAGTAGATTTTGCAAGTCATATGCATCCATCTACATTAAGAAAAAAAGTGTGGATGGGGTTTCAAACTTAGAAGAATTTTAGCTACAAACCCACTTCTTGCAATATTTTAATACATAGTGCACATCCATTCTAAGTTTCTTACTATGTATTCCATATCATCAATTTCTATAGTAGGGTTTGACATAATAATTTTTCTATTCATCCGTATACTGTGAGGGTGTTTTTTACTCTTTCTAGCTCGGAAAGGTGGATTATTATCGTTATGTTTTGTTACTTCACTTAGAATTACATCCGACCTTCATAAAGCGATTTTGTAAGTTCTTCTCTCAATTCTTGACATTTGGTAAAATCGATAACTACGATTTTTCCACTAGGAAGAGTCAACATAGAACAGTACCGGTAGACATTGCTTTTGGCCAATCGTTATAGCTTCACGAGACATCTTTTCTATACTTACTTAATACGATAGTAACGAAAGAGTATTATTGAAAATGGTCAAACAACCGAAAAGGTCAGCTTGTGAAAAAATCAAACTTTTTCATAGAACCAAACTATGGACAGTACCATATCCCCGTATCAAGACACTTAGAATTTTTACAATTGATCCGAACACTGTCAAGTCAATGTCTCTAAACACTTCAGATAATTCATGAACTCGTCACGATATTCATGAATAACTTGTTTGTCACGGGATTTAGTTAAATAACATCATAACTTAAGATTGTTATGACTATCGACACGATTTATGTCTACAATTACTCTTCTCTTATGTTAAGCCTTGAACTATCGACATTACTTGATTATTAAGAACTTCCGTTACTATTGTAATAATTGTCATTACAAAGATCTTCAAAATAACCCGACGACTTACGTACATAAAGATGAGTGTAACAAACATTTTAAGAGCATTGCATCCCTAATCATCCCCATTGTAAATGTAATCAACAAATTAGACAAAGATTTATTGACAATTGACCATATCCAGTATATATGAAATTAGCACCGAAAAAACTATTAAACAAAAAAACAGAAAGAGTCTAATCCAATCACATATTAAACTAAGTAATCCCCTAACACAATATATTCTTCTTTCTTGTTTGCACCTCTACTTAAATTATTCTTTTCTTCCTTACTTTCCTCGACATCAATCTCATCATCAACATAACAGCCATCACCATCCCAACCACCACGCGCGCCGTCACGATTGCCGCCGCCACCGTGTGTTAGCTCTTTAGCTCTTTGTGCTTCAATCTCCCAATCTGTCCGTCCCAAAACGACCAACATCACCACTACACAAGACAATTGTGCCGCCAACATCCCCAACCATAACCCTTCAAAATCAAACCCCATAAAGAATCCTAAAACGACAGCCACCGGCATTCCGACAAGATAAAAACATCCCAGGTTAATATTTGCACCAATTGTGGGCCGTGCCGTCCCTCTCAGGACGCCACAGCCTGTTGTTTGCGGGCAGTTTCCTAGCTCGCATAGTCCAATGATTGGTAAAACTAAAGATGTTAATGCTATAATATCTTTGTCTTGGGTGAACATAACTGCCCATATGTTACGTACACCCGTAGCAAAAAATAAAGCAGAAAAACCAAAAATGAAACTACAACATAACCCAACAAGGGATGCTAGTTTTGCTTTATCGGGTCGGCCAGCTCCTAACTCGTTTCCAACTCGAGTTGATACGCTGAAACTTAAAGATGATGGAAATATGTAGATTAATGCGGTTGTTTGAATCAATATTCCCATTGAAGCAACGGTTGCTTGTGGGTTGGCAAGCAACCCACATAACAAAATCATGATCTCATACCACCACCATTCGAGACAAACCGATACACAACTAGGTATTGCGAAATTTAGAAGTGACTTCCACTCTTTTAAACATTCTTTCGAAATACCTCCCCATGTTTTCTTGTAAATACCCGAAAAGATTATGTAAATGATCAATGAAGCTAGTAGGTTAAAGTTTGTCCAGACACTACTAATTGCAACACCTTTGATTCCCAAATCGAGTTTTGTAACGAGAATATAATTAATGGGTATGTGAAGAAAAATCGAAAGAGATGCACAAAATGTTAAGGGTAAAGTTATGGATTGCGAACGAAGATAAATTCGTAATGGATGTAAGAAAGATTGAGCCAAAAGGTCAGGGAGGGAATATAAAAGGTAAGTTTGTGCCATTTTCGCAATTTCTTGATCTTGTCCACAAAAAAGCAAGATCTTTTTCATGTTGATCCATAAAATAGATATGGGAATTGAAGTAAATAGTAAAAGAATAATGGTGTTTTGCAAACATAAGCCAAGCCTCGAATGTTTTCCAGCACCAAAAGCTTGACCACATATGGGTTCCATTCCTATAGCAAGACCCGAAAGAATCGAGTAACCGGTGATGTTAGCAAAGCCAATGGCGAGTGATCCACCGGCTAGTGAAAGTTCGCTAAGATGGCCAAGAAAAAGTATTGAGATCATGGACCGCGAATACATTAACATTCCGGTCAAGATCATTGGAATTGCGATTCGGGCTATCGAAGTGGCTTCATTGAAAGCTAAAGAGAGGTGAGATTGATCATCAAGTGTTGGTGGTAATGTTGTTTGGTTATTTCTAATGTTTTTTGGGATCAAAGGCTTGAAGAGATTTGTTTCTTTTGGAGTTGAATTGTTTTTGACATATTGAGGTGATGAAGATTTTTGACACATGTTGTATAAGACAATGTGTTTTTGTTTGTGTTTGTGTTTGAGAAAGGGAGAATTGTAGGGATTATTAAGTGTAGGAATTGTGGGTATTTAAAGAGACCATAGGATAGGACTGCTTAAATTTGGTGGTTTTGTCCTTTCATGTATGCTAATAAATTTTATTCTATTTTTACCTATATATATATCATATATAATATAATTATATTACCTTTATAATATATGTGCATGCATGTATCTTAATATCTTATCTTTTGTAATATATTGTAATATATTGCTTGGATTACATAATACATACATATACATATACTATATATAGTTTATATATAGTTGTACAAGAATAATATATTTTCCAATACCGTTTGAGATTGAGTAGCTAAAATGAGACAGATTTATAGATAAAGAAAAAGGACAACATCTTCAATTAATCAAAACTTTTTTATTTAATGCAAAAATCAAAAGTTTTTAACTAACTTATACTTATCTAATAAAAAAGAGGTTAGTCAAATGTTATTAATTTGATCTATATTTTGTACTAATTGGATAAGATGCATTAGCTATCATACAAAGAAAAAATTGATTTAATACTGAAAACATTAATTTTTAAAACTTATTCAATACTGGTAGTAAATATTTGATGCAATACTTATCCTATATCCTAGTGGTAAATATTTATTACCATGAAATGGAAACGGATAATTAATTTGTGGAGACCATTTTAATGTTTTGCACAAATAAACGTCATAGGATATACATATGTATGAATTAAAAATTTATTTATAATTATTAATGTCTTAAAAAAGTTAAGTTTGGGATGAATGAGTCATTCCCACGAAAGATGATAAGATACATACCTTTAAAGGATTGTAAACAAATCAAATGAACATGAATAGAGTTTGTTTATATTTGTTCGTTTAATTTTAAGTGGACAAACGAACGGACACATAAAACTAAACGAACGGATTTTCATGTTCGTGTTCATTCGTATTAAAATAATCTTGTTCGTGTTCGTTCGTTTAAGTACTAAACGAACATAAATGGACAATAAACGAACACAAACGAACAATAAACAAACATAAACGAACAAACATATGTTATGTCGAAAATCACTACAAGAAACGGACCCTACGGCGACGACAAAAAATCGTGTCTAAAGGGAAAAAATCGTGCCTAAATGCCTTGGGCGACGATTTGTCGTCGCCATAGCCTCGTGGAGAAAGGTGTTTGGCGACGATTTCCCATAACTTATAGCGACGATGGCGGGACCCACTTTGACTTTTTCAAAAAAAAAAATTAATTAATTATTTAATTAATTAATTAATTATTATTATTTATTTATTTAATTAATTATTTATTATTTTTTATTTATTTAATATTATTTATTTAGTTATTTAATAATATTTAAATAGGCCTACATCGACGACTTTTCGAGGCTTTTAGCGACGATTTGTCGTCGCCGAAGGACCTACAGCAAAAAAAAAAACAGCAGCTGATTTACAGCTTATTTCTCGGCTTCCTGCTTATTTCGATCCAAACAGCTTATTCCAAACAGCTTATTCCCAATAAAAATTAAAAAACAAAAGAATAAACAAATAATCCAAATTATCATAAACTTCAAATATTCTACAAATTGTTCCAAACCGTCAACAATCACAAACCGTCGATATTAATATTCAAGTACAAACATTCAACAAATATTTGATTTTAACAAAAACACTAACCATCAACAATCATCATCATCATCCTCCTCCTCGTTCTCCTCCTCGTTTTGATTAGGCATTGGAAGGTCGGGCATAATAAAGCTCGGGTTGGCGGCTTGTATTGCTTGCATGTATCGTTGGAAATCACTCATTGACATCACATTTTGTTCTTCCATTTTACCCTTGCCTTTTTGTCTCGAATACGAAGTCATCAAAGATCCTTCTCCCGTGATAGAGATCGGTAATTTTCTTCCCCGGCCTCGTTGGTGACCGCTTCGAGTTCCCAATACTTCATCCATTATTTCTCCTTCACTTGCGGAGGGGGAGCTCGTCCTCAATTCCGTCATTTGTCGCTTCAAAATAAACCAAATAAGAATAATTATAAGTTAGTTGTATTTGGTTAGTAATATATCACCCATTTCGCCCACCTTGACCCATTTGACTCAAATGACCAATTTTAACCATGTTTATTCTCATTTTACCCATTTCGCCCACATTGACCCGTTATATATTTAGCCCATTTTGTCCACTTTGACCCATTTTACCCATCTTCGCCCACATTGACCCGTTATATACATCTAACACATTTTGTCCACATTGACCCATTTTACCCATCTTCCCCCACTTTGACCCCTATTATCCATTTAACCCATTTTGCCCACTTTGACCCATTTTACCCTTTTACCCTAATTACTTACATGCAAATCGAAAGCTTCATTCGAGACCCAAGAGCCATCTTTATTCGTATGATGATCTCGATAATCATCGAGAAGACTTGGATATTTGTGTTCCGGGTCATCCAATCGCTTCAAACAAATGAAATAAATTAGTATAAATCAAATCAAACACAAATTATATGAATAATATTAAAACTAAGAATTAAAAAGTTACTTACCTTTAAGTCCCTCCTTATTGCATAGGATTGACTTCCATGTTTACTCGCAAACTTTTGTTTGCTCCTGTTTTGCGAGTTTTTCTGTGAACGACTTATGAACTTCGGGTTTGTCATCCGGTTCATAAATGGAAGCCAAATATCATTGTAACCAACTCCTGGTGGGGGATTTTCCCTAAGAAAATCAATATTCTCGTACCCACCTCGTCCAATAAAATGATGTTCCTTGAAATCATTTTTAGCATCCTTATATCGTTCTTTACACGTCCAATCCAACCCGGCTCTAGCCCAAACCTCCCTCTGACCACCATCAAACCAATCACGAATATCGAAGTATTTCTACAATTCAAAAAAAAAATAGTTAGAATGTATAGATTTAATAAATATTCGAAAATGTAATAAAAACCAAAACAAACCTGGACTTCGGGCATAATCAACTTCTTAGAATCCATTGGCACCTTTGCCCAGCTCTCTTAATGTTTCGGGAAGCTGTTGTCATTCACAATGGTACCAATCAAAGAAATAAACTTCTGGCCGTATCGCCCAATGGGCTTAGAAGTCTTTAGATCTCTCGTATCAAAGTCGATCGGCAAAGGCCTTTTATTATTTTTTTTTTCACAAATCACGCAACTTCTTGTTTGATGTTTTTCCACGGTTCTTCTTTACAGGACCTGGAAAATTCAAATGAACAAATTAAACAAACATAATTAAACCAACAAGTAATATTCTTACCAATATGACCCCTAGGGGGATCCTAATGGCCACCGGGTGGATCACCTCCAGCGTCTCCTCCGTGAGCTACACTAGTCATCTGTATAGAACAAGTACAATAAACATAACAATGATATGTGTAGTAAGTAACAACTATATAAATTAACCAACATATAAAAAAACATAATTAAACACGGCAAGAACAATAACAATTTCATTTCATTTCAAGTCTTTACCATATTAAATATAACAATTACAACTCAATCTGCCTCATCGCTAGAATAAACAATATTTGGTTCGCATTCATTATCAGAATCGACATATTCGGGTTCTGAATCACCATTAACATTAGCATCAACATCATCGTCATCAATAAAATCATCGTTATGGGTTGTTGTAGAAATAATTTCAACTGTCGATGATTGACCAACTCTACTCAAGTTCGTGTAAGTCAAACTTTCCAAATTAGCATCCAATGGAAAATCTGATGAATTGATGTCATGTATAACATCCTCCTCGATGATGTCTTCCCAAATTTTTCGATGATTCACCTCTTGTACGACTTTCCAATTTTGGTTTTTTGAGGGGTCTTGGAGGTAAAAGACTTGTTTTGCTTGTGTTGCAAGAATGTGTTGGTCATTTTTACACCATTCGTGACTTGTACAAATACTTGTTATGTTATTCTATTTAATAGAACGTTCGGTACGACCGGTGTTAACAGTATTGAACCATTTACATTTGAATAACACAACGTTAAATGCACATTTATAATTTAGCTCCACAATATCTTCTATCAGACCATAATAGATAACGCCATCATCCCCAGGTGTTGAAACTCCGCTATTTTGAGTTGTACGACGTTTATCTAGACTATGAACCACAAACCGCTATTTTGTCGTCGCTATAGGCCTAACTAAATTAATTAATTATTTTAATATTTTATAAATTATTTAAATAAACATTTAATTATTTATTAATTAAATAAATATGTCAGAGTGGGCTATGGCGACGACAAATCGTCGTCGTAGCTTTTGGCGGGATTTGGTGGGAATTATTAATGATTTTAGTTAATTAATTAAAATAGTGTCGTCGCTAAAGGTAAATGTCGTCGCCAAAGAGTCGTCGCCAAAGGCTAAAGTCTGACAAAGTCAAAAAGTTGAAATTTTTTGTCTTTTAGCGGGCCTATAGCGACGATTTCGGGTCGTCGCCGTAGGTGTCGTCGCCAAAGGCCCATATTCTTGTAGTAAATATGAAAATAACTATCCTAATATTCTATAAATTTGAATATATATCATTTTACACTTACCCTTACTTAATTATCTATCTTAATTTATATTATATTATATAGTTATATATGATAATTGTATATAAACGAACATAAACGAACGTTCACGAACGTAATTAAATAAACATAAATGAACAAACAAAGATGAACGTTCACGGACGTAAATGAACGAACGAGACATTTGTTCATGTCCGTTCGTTTAAACGAACAAAAAAATGTGTTCGTGTTCATTCGTTTATTAAATAAACGAACATAAACGAACTCCTGTCAAACAGTTTAAGAACTGTTTACTGAACTTTCAGTTCATTTACAGTCCTATCTTTTATAATATAATGTAACATCCATTTTTAAATGGAACCAAATTCTTTTTTGCTTATCTTTTGTATTTTTAACAAATCTATATAATTATTTAAGGATAATATTTTCTTTTAATAACATATAAAGGCTTTTATTTGTAAATAAATTTTTGTTTTTTCGTTTCTTTGCACTTCTATATCACACTTTTACTTTTTGGTATTTTGATCACATTTTCTATTTTTTTTTATCCAAAATAGTATTCCTCATTCCGTCTATTTAAAATGTCCACATTATTTTTTTCAATTTGTCACAAAATAGTTTCAAAAATAAAATTATAATCTATTACATTTTCTATTTTGCAGCCAATTAATTTCTTCACAAATTTGAATTAATTGACTTTTGAGATTAATTGTGCTTTAAATGAAAGGATAAATATAATAATTTATTTCTTCAGCCTTGTACAATTACATCTATTTACATTATAAAACATTTAGCTATAAAGTGTTGAAATTTAAGCATGGTAAAAGTACTAACTTACCATCTTAATTAATTAACTATTAAATAATTAAAATTACAACTCTATAACACATTTATCATATATATACTTAAAAATTTAAATAATTGAGTTTTTCTTTTTTATATAAATTTAAAACAATCAATTTTATAGTGTTAAATTTCAAATAAGTAGAGTTAATCTTTAGAATTTTAAAACTAACTAAATGTTTACAAACCAAAAATTTTGATCGTTCGTAAAATTATTTATAATAAAATATGTAACACCGAAGAAAATTATTCACCAAAAATTCAAACAATTTATTACCACCGCAGCATCGCACAAGTATATATATATATATATATATATATATATATATATATATATATATATATATATATATATATATATATATATATATATATATATATATATATATATATATATAGTGAATGGTTCATGCGAGAACTATTTTTTTTGCGAGAACTACGAGAACTCTTACAAAAATTGTCAAATCACGTCTCACTTTTTTCATTCACATGCAAACTCTTTTGGAGATTAATAATCAAATAAATTTTAAAGTAAAAAACTAAAAAAAAATCATATAAAATAACGTAAAAATATTTCGTTCATATATGAACTCTTTTTTTTTTAAAAAGACGTTCACATGTGAACAATTCTAAATACGCTTGATTTCATATGATTTTTTTAATTTTTCATTTATATTTTTACTAGATTTTTAACATTGAATAGTTTTTATATGTTAATGGACATAATTACATGTTAATTGACATTTTTTTTAAGAGTTCTCGCAGTTCTCGCAGAAATAGGAGTTCTCGCATTACCAGTCCCTAAATATATATATATATATATATATATATATATATATATATATATATATATATATATATATATATATATATATATATATATATATATATATATATATATATATATAATGATAAGCATTGTGTCACATATAGTATATATCTGTAATGATAAGCATTGTGATATTAGTCGTCGTTTTGGTAACAATTTTTAGCTTTAGATGAATATTTTGAAAGAAAGACGAGGAGCGTACGATCATATTCCTAATGTACCTTTTTGTTGTTTGGTTTGTAGCTCGATGTTTAATACTTGAATCTCTAAAGGTTTGCCCAATTTTATTATGGTCACTTATATAAGATTTATACTTAGAAATATATGTATGTTTAAACTAATACTTCATGTTTAGTTTCAATACAAATTTAATGCCAATAAAAATAAGAATGAATTTAAATTGTTTTGATCTCCTAAATCTAGCCACATTTGAATAAAGGTGAATTCATTCCACATCAAGGTTTTATTTCATAGTATTATTAGTCTTATCCTTCCACTAACTGATACTAGTTATGGTAGTTGTCACATTTGTTCATCTATCTATATCATACTATCTATAAAGCATTTGGGTATTTGTGTTGAAATTTAAGTACACTAAAATTACTAATTTACCCTTATTTTAAATTATAATTACTTAAATAACATATTAACTAATATGAATATTTGTTAGGCGTAGCATATCATCCTTACATTTTTAAAATTACAAAAAAGGATAATATACTTACATTTAATATAATATGTGTTGACTTTTTATCTAATATGAATATGTGTTGCGTTTTAGTATACACTAACAATTTTTTTTTAACTATACTAATTTTGTCAATAATTAATACTAACAAATTTTTTTGTTGAAAAAAATTAAATGTTTACAAATTTTAATTTTTTTGTTTCCCTCCAATCCAACACTGTATAAACAATCTACACTAACATATCAAAATTACATTATTTTAATATATTCGATTTTTCTATACTTTTTCTTTATTTAGTCATCATGGTAAACGCTACGGGAAACAATTAGTTGATCTTGTAAAATGGCATTTCTATACTATTATATCGATTTTTTTATATTAATATATTTTTTCAAAAATTAGATTGATTGCATTGCTAAGAAACGAAAAAGGGATGAAGACTTGAAAAAATGTAATTGGGACGATGTTATTGTGATCGAGGATGATAAAGTTGTTGATGAAGACGTTGTTCAAGATGTTGTTGAAAATGATGTTCTTGAAGAGGTTGCTAATGAAGAAGTTAAAGAAATTATTGTTCAAGAAATTGATGATAAAGAGGTTGTGATGTTTTAAATTTAATTTTCTTTTATTGTTAAATAATAGTTTTTTATATATAATTAATCTTTCTAAACTATAATTTTGTAAGATCCTTTCAACTTCGAAAATATTTCTGGTGAAGAGTCTAAAGAGGTTAGTCTTTTAAATATAATGTACTTTTATTATTAATATTAAACATTATTTATTGAGATTTACTAAATATTTATAAACTATAATTGTATAGGATCTATTCGACTTCAAAGATATTTTTGGTGAAAAGCCTAAAGAGCTAAGACGTATTGATCAACAAGTTGTTAATGAAAAGGTTTCTATAATCTTGAAATTACCTTTTTTATATTAAATAATGTTATTTTGGTCGAAACTTTTATTCATATATAGGATCCATTTAACTTTGAAACACTTTTTGGATTTGGGATTCCAACTGAATTGGAAGATGATGTTGAAGATGTTATGTCAATGGAGAGCATTAAGAGTAAAAGAAGAAATGAGATTAAAATGTTGAACCGCCATAGAGTTTATAGCCTGATAGATGAAGCTATCGACGAGGATGAAGCTATCGAAGAAGAGTGAAATTAGAGAAGTTCTACATGACGAGTAGTTATTGCATTCCACAATTTATGTTTTCTTATAGATTTCATATATAATTTTTTAGAGCACAAACAAATGCATGTTACACGATTTTTCCATCATTCTAAAAACCTTATGAACCATTTCACACACTCAATCTTTGCATTAATATATTTATGATAACCAAATTTCTGAGCCAGCCGTAAATTTATTATCATGAATAACAATTGCCAAAATTGCATACACTTTAACGACAGTCATACCTCCTTTCTTTGGAACACAGTGAATTGGGCTCACCCATGGGCTGTCTGAGATTGGGTAAATAATTCTTGCATCCAACAACTTAACAACTTCCTTTTTAACGACATCTGTCATATTCGGATTTAGCCTCCGTTGTCTTTGAACAACGGGTTTTATGTTATCAAGAAAATTAATTTTATGTTTGCAAAATTCGGGGCTAATTCCGGGTATGTCAGATATACGCCAAGCAAAAGCCTTTTTATGACCTTTAAGGACTGTCAATAATCGAGCTTTTTCGTCACCCGAAAGTGATGACGAAGTAACAACTGGTAATAAATTTGTACCTTCAAGAAAAGCATACTCTAAATGTACCGGTAGTTGTTTTAGCTCCAAGTCGGTAGGTGGTTCTTCAATTGAAGACTTGATCCTCATGCTCTGGTCCAACTTCAATTCCTCTTTGACTTCAGTCTCCACTTCTTCGATCTTCTAGTCCTTCGGTTCTTCCTCCAAGCTCGCTTCTATCTCGAGAATTTCCTGCCAATCTAAATCATCAAACACATCAATCCGAAAACAAGTTTCATCAGTAGAATAAGAATGGGTCATCGCTCTATCTAATGTAAATACAATTCTTTCTTCCCCAACCCCCAATGAAATTTGCCCATTTTTCACACGAATGATTGCGTCAGCTGTGTTTAGGAATGGTCGTCCAAGAATAAGTGGAACCGTGACATCTTCATCCATCTCTAAAATCACGAAATCAACCGGGAAGGTAAATTTTCCTACGTTTACTAGCATGTTTTCAACAATTCCTAACGGGTATTGGAATGATCGGTCGGCTAGGCGGATACTCATCCTAGGTGGTTTTAACACTCCTAGGGCAAGTTTAGCATATAGTGAATACGGCATCAGATTTATGCTAGCTCCTAAGTCCGCCAATGCATTGCAACTGTAAGTATTGTTGTAGTTACACTGGATCAGAAAACTCCCTGGGTCATCCAACTTTGGTGGTATCGTGTTTTTCACCAAGGCTGAACATTCGGCTTTTAAGAACGCGGCTTGCTCCTCCGATGGCTTTCCCTTGTTCGTGACCAGCTCCTTGATGAATTTAGCGTAGTTTGGCATCCCTGCAATTAAATCAACAAGAGGAACATTAATATTAACGGATTTAATCATGTCACAGAATTTACCGTACTGCTCCCGCATTCTCGCTTTTCGTAATCGTTGAGGATATGGGATATGTCGCTTATAAGCTTTTATGGGAACTTCCTCCCGTCCTCATCGTCCTTGATCTCGAAATCATCTAGAATTGGTTTCAGCAGCTTGGTGCTGCGCACCAGTGCCTTGGTGCTGCGCACCGGGGTATTTTCCTGCTTCTGTGCGTCGCACAGAAGGTTGGTGTTGCGCACCATCTGACTGTTTTTCTCCATTTTCGTCTCGATCTCCTCCGTAAGCATGTCCCGAGCGTGTAGTGATTGCATTCACATGTTCGTCTCTGTGTTTTGGACAGGGTGGCATTCCGTCGTTTCTTCCAGGAGGTTGATATTTTGGTGCTTGATTGTTGGAAGTGTTGCTTTGGTTCTGTGGTCGTGGATTTTGTTGCGTATTACTCGGTAATTGGCCCGAGGGTCGATTTGAGTTCCGCTCGTTCATCCTATCGAACCGTCTTTCTAAGTCTCGTAATGCTGCCTGCTGATTTCTCTGTCCTTGCTCGATGTGGTCATTCAAAACCTTTAATTGGTTACTAAATGTGTCATTCTTCGAGGTTTGGGTGTGGATGAACGATTTCATAAGATCTTTTAGGCTTTGATCTTCGTCTTCGTTCTTCGGTGGATCGTATCTTTGTCGTGGTGGGGATCGTGTATTATTCCTTTGCCATCCGTTGTCTCGATTGTCACTGCGGTTGTAGTTACCTCCGCGGTTTTTCCAATTCGTCCCCCGATTAGGATAGCCATACTGTGCGTAGTTGGCATCCTCCGCTTGTCGATCACACTCACTAGCGTAGTGAGGTCCTCCGCATCCTTCACATCCATTCTTCATTAAGTGCATGTCTCTTTCTATTCTTCCGATGCGTTTATCAATCCTGTCCGCCATAGATTTGACTTCTTTAACGACCGAAGATGTTTCATTACTACTTTCAACTTGAGCTACTTGACTTCGGTGTTTTCGGCCTCTACCATCGTCTCGATATTCCCGGGATAGGCTTATGACTAGCTTGTCCTCCATTAAGTTGTATGCTTCATTAGTGGTCTTGTACATGAAATCCCCTCCTCCGGCTAGATCCAGTTCATTTTGTGACTCCTTGGTTAATCCGTAGAAGAAGATCTCTATGATGTTTTCCTTGCCCAGACCATGACCATAACAACTTCTCAGCATCTCCTTCAGTCTAGCCCATTCTTCAGTAGATGTTTCTCCATCTTCTTGTCGAAATCCCCTAATATCTCGTAGTAATTTCCTACCCAAGGCGGGCGGGAAAAATCTTTTGATGAAGGTTTCGCCCATTTGTGTTCATGTTGTGATTGAATTTTCATTAAGCTCCTCGAACCAAACCTTCGCATCTCCGGTGAGAGACGAAGGGAACAACCTTAGCTTGACACTGTCGCTTTTACCTTGACCGTATTTGAACATCTCACAAAGCTCGTTGAATTTGGCTATGTGTTTATGCGGATCTGAATTGTATCGCCTATCGAAAGTATTGTCTTGAATCATCTTGAGATGGTGACCCTTGACAACAAAATCATCACCCAAGTCCGGGGTGGTGATTGCCGACCCTCGAGTGGGTGGCACTGCTACAGTTGCGGCCCGTCGGTGCATTGGCATGTCCAAAGGATCCATAGCTGGTTGCGGTTCCGGTTTGTCTTCACAAATTAGTTCTTCGACCTCTGATTCTGAATCGCTTCCTCCTCCTTCTGAAGATGTGATATCTTCAAATTTGACTGGTGAGACTTGATCAAAACCTGGTGGTGTCTGAATTAACAAGTTTCCTTTCCTCTTGCCTCGCTTCTTCGATACTCCTGGATTTGACTTTGGACTCGCGAGTGGTAATCCCGATGCCCTTGTGTTCATCAACTACCTGAAAATACCTGAAAAGGATAGAAAGCAAGAAAAGCGTAAAACGTACCGGTGTAATGACAATTAAAAGTAACTTCTAAGTAAATAAATACTCAAAAGGATCGTATCACAAACTCGAAACAAAAACGAAAAATCAGTCCCCGGCAGCGGCGCCAAAAACTTGATGTGTAAAATCTAGTCTTAATTTAAACCTACTATTTCACGCAATTACACACTTATAGGCAGTGGACCTACTCGTATGTAATATAGTTAAAAGCAAGTAAAGGTTCGTTCGCAGGGACTAATTTGTTTTTAAATTTCGAATTAATAATACTATTTGTTTTTGGGGGTTTTTGTTGTAACAAAAGATTGATTATAATTGCAAGTAATTAGTGAAAAGTGATTTATAAAAATCGAATAAGAAAAAGTAATTAAAATTTATCAAATATCGGAGAAAATACACCTGTTTGACACTTCACTTATTTTCCATTTAAGTTTACGAAATTGATTGATTATAAAACTTCTAAGATATGACAAAAGTCCTCTCGAATCTTTTATTAACTTTAACTACCTCTAATTATACCGTTCCTCTCGAATACAGTTGTAATTATTAATAGTTAAGCGTTAAGTAACAAGCCGGTATTTAGATATTTAACCTTATAGAGTTTCCTCTCGAATAACTCCTCTAAATATTAATTCCTCTCGAATATTAACAGTTAGACTCACTCATCTAAGTTTAATTATTTAATTAGGTCCTCTCGAATCCTAACAATTTTAAACCGATTATAGACCGACCGATTATTTCATATAAGTTATTTAACCTATCTAGATTCCTCTCGAATACCTAGAATGTTGATTAATTAACCTATGTATAAACAACTTTATAATAATATTTTAAAACTTAGACAATCAAGGATTTTCGGTTAAAAAACAAATACCTAAACAATCAATATCGCAAACTCAAACTTCAAATAAGATCCGTTAATCAAACAAGCATAAAAAGAGTTTAGCTACGCATTATTGAGTCAAAAACAACAAATAAAGTAGTAGAAAACATCCTGAAAAATAAGTATTAAAAAGGAGAAAAACAAACTAAGAAATCTTCAAACGTATCGTGACCGAATAATACGAATAACGAACTTCCTAGCCTTAATTCCTGCCTCCAAACGTGATTTCCAGCTCCAGAACTTGAAAATAATAATTGATGATTAATCTGGCCGAATTGAGCTGGTATTTATAGGCAGAAATCAAGAGGAAAACGTGTTCGACTCAAACTCGAAAACTTGCTGAAAATCACCCAGTGCGCAGCACCACCCCACTAGTGTGCCGCACCGCGTTAAGAATCCGTGTCCAAAACCAATGCAAATGCTCGGTGCGTCGCACAACCATCATCCCGTGTCGCACTGATCCATTTTGTACTAGTATTTCGTCATTTAAGTCCATTTCTTCCCTCTTTTCCACTTCCCGATCATGTAAACCTGTAAAATGGACAAAACACTTTTCCACACGATTAAATGTAAAAAAACCTATCCTATCCATCATGTTTACTATGAAATGTGACCAACTATCGCATATAAATATCTATATAAATATGCGATATCAAATCCCCCCAAACTTGCCTTTATGCTTGCCCTCAAGCAAACACTGTTTTAAAAGTAATTATCAAAGCCAAAAATTAACATAACCAAACACCTCACGATTTTTATGGGAAGTAAAATCACACAAACTCTCATACTAGTCTAAAAGGTGTGTAACGTATTCTGTAGAATCGCTCAATTGCTCGGTCATGGTGAATATTCTATCATAGGCTTGATAACGTATCAAATCTCCACCACTAGAGTCTAGGTACAACTAAAGGGGACTTTTATTTGGGTTATAATTTACAGGTAAAGGCATGTGAAAATATATAATGGAGTGTAAATGGGTTAAATAAAAATAATACAAAACTTAGATTAAATCCGAACTAAATAAACTCTCTAACGAACTGGATTGCTCAATTTTCTTCAACTTTTACTTTTTTCCTCCGAATATACAAATTTCGTATATAATACAAGACTCAGTATACACTATTTCTCTTAAACTCTACAACTAATTTTTTTTCGCTTTTCTGTTTTTCGATTTTTTTTTCTTTTTTTTTTCACTTTTTCTTTCTTCAGCCTAGTACATGCCTTACAATATAATATTTCTCGTGGTAAGTGCACATGCTCAAAAGGCTAACTTTATTTTTTCAGCAATTTCTCCAAATTCAAAATAATACAAGGCAATAATAGTATAACTTTTCTTTTATGCCTTAATATACTCTAAACTTCACTTCATATACAATAGCAATCAAAAAACTAAGTTCGGATCTAATTTAAAAAGAAACGAAAATAAGGCGAGTGTACAAAATATATAGTAGTGTTTAGAAACGAAAAAGTTTAGGTGCAAATTGGTTTACTAGAGTTTCTAACACTAAAAGTAAGTGTTACAAGGGTTAGACGGAAAATATACAAAAAGAAACGAAAAGGCTAATCAAATGGTTAATCCTAAATGCCCCTATCATTGTACCAAATCACACTAAGTTACCCTAATGTAATTGCTCGTATGTGGTCTCGAAATGTATAACAGTGTCAAGTTCTAAAGTCATCACCATCGGCACACTCAAAGAAATGAAAAAGTAGCATTAAAAATAAATGCTTTCAAAGGCTCAAATTCTCACTATTTTTCTGAGTAGGGGTAAAATGCGTCTGGTTATGCTTAAAGTTTAAGGTATTACCGACTAGACACGTTATATTTTTTTTTATTTTTTTTTATTTTTTTCAATTTTTTTGATTTTGTTGTATTTTCTGTTTTTTTCTGACTCAAAAATATACAAATTAACACCAACCTAACACGATGGAAACTAAGCTAAGGGTCGAAAAATAAAATTTGAAATTTCCCGATGACCCCCCCAAACTTAAGTAACACATTGTCCCTAATGTGTTAACGACTAAAAAAAACTAACGGAAATTATACAAAAAATAAAACCTAAAAAGAAAAATAAATACAAAAAAATAGAAAGATAGAAAGTATAACCCGTCGTGGAAATATGGCGTTGAAGTGCTGTTTGCTGAACTGAATGCCAGCTTATGATCGGGTGCTGAACTTACTGCCGGTCTTAAAAACTAAAAGAAAAATAACCATACATGTTAGAATAATCAAAAGAGAAATAAAAATAATAATACAAAATACAAATTACGACGATTAAATAAATAGTCCTACTATTTTGTCTAATAAGGAATAGTACTTGAAAAAGAAAACAATAACATAAGAAATTACAACACCAAAGATACATAAAAATACAGATTACTCCTCCTCATCTTCATCATCTCCCTGTGGGTGATAGGCTGGGTGATAACCAGGGTACGGCTCGGGGTAGTAATATGATGGGACTGCATAGGGGGGGGGGGGGGGGGGGGGGGGGGGGGGGGGGGGGGGGGGGGTATGGAGCACTCGACGGATGCTGCTGCTGATACATATACTCCCATGTCGGCTGGTACCGATCATGAATGTACTCGTCTCTGTGCTGGGCCTGCGACCTCTGTCGCTCTGCTTGAACGTTGTCGAACTGTAGGCGGTGCATACCCCAAGCATCTGATCCATAAAGTCCCTCTGTGTCAGAACCGGCGGCCTCTGGGGTGGAACTGGAGCATCCTCAGCTGGTCCGGGATCAGCCAAACGGTTACCTGCTGGGTGAAGAACATCTGCTCGTGCCAGGTCGGACTGAGTGATGATCTTGCACTTGACCGGAGTGGGACACTGCTGACTAGTGCATAGTCCCAGAGATCATGCAATGCGGGTGATGAAGTGCCCCACATACCATCTTACTCGTCTTCGTCTGCCCCTCCCCCTTTGCTGCCATGTACCTAGCCAATGTCCACGGGACATTACAAAACGGGTCGGATCGCGGGAACGGAAGGTCTGAAGCAGCCACAAGTCCTCCGTTATAGCACTTATCGTGCTGAGTGGCTCTGTGGAGGAAAGAATATGAAATAAGCTTGTGCAGTATCCGAAGAACCGGGTCTGAATATCCTTTGCACGACTAGAATTAGAATGATGTTCCATCAGCCCTGAAAGTGCATACCAAGCCTCGTTGGCCCCAAAACCCCCAGAATCAGTCTCAGCATCCGATAGATACGCAGCTATGAAAGCTTCATTTCCTGCTTCAGCATTAGTAAACAAACCGGTTAGTCTCCCAAACTCAACAACACTAACCTCGTGGTCCGCTCCACCTAAACGGAAAGATATCAAGGGTGTTGCGTGGCAAAGGTTTCGTTGGTAAATGCCATTGAAACCTCTAGTGAACAGTAAAATTCCAGCACCCATTCCCGGAACACGGTTCATCAGTTTTCCAGGCTCTCTCCCAGATAGGTATATCACGCTGCAGAAAGGCTGCGGGTGATCATGAAGCCACTCAAATCAACATGTATCCGGGTTAAGAATTCCCAGTCCATGGTACGGGGTGTGCACGTCGCGACCCCGTAACTCAGCTAGCTTGTTGTTCAGCTTGAGCTTACGGTCGGGGAACAACCGGGCCATTGCAACCACGGATGGCGTTCAGG
>CAJVGC010000592.1:25682715-25710744 GCA_910822075.1 Senecio squalidus
ATCGGGTCAAGCCCGAGGGTCGGTTTTACCACCTCCACCGGCTCCCGTTGCCGCGCCCCCACAGCGTCGTGGACCGCGTGCCGTTATGACGACACGTAAGCAGGTAGTTCTCCCGGGTCGGCTACCCGATAGGATGGCGGCGCAACAGGACGGCCCGTCCAGGCTTGCGCCACCCCATCTCCCATTCGGACACCACCTCCGAGGCTCCGCGCACCTCGATGTTGGACCACTACTCGTGAGAGCGACAGCTCGAGCGAGAGGAGATGCAGCGGGCTCGAGACGCTGAAGCCGCTAGGCAGAGGATGCCACCTACCCCACAACTACCCCCTCCTGCCGCTTTCCTGCACCTTCACCGAGAGGTAAGGGGACTTTCGGAGGAAGCCCAACAACAAGGGCTGCTCCTCTGTGAGGTCTCCGATGCCGCTCATCGGTTGTCGGAGCAGGCACTGCGACACCTTGCTGCCGTCCAGGCCACAGCCCGGACAGTGCAACGCTTGGTCGGAGTTTGTCTGATCATTGGGACCTTGTTGGCGGTTGTCGTCGCCAAGATGTTCTTCGAGAGGCGCCGTTAGTTCTTTTCTTTTATTATGTATTGTAGGTCGAGTTGTAATTTTCACATGTACACATGATCAGACAAACTCCGACCAAGCGTTGTACACATGATCAGACAACCGTCTAAATTTCAGGTGATTCTCAGCTACTTAATCGGTTCGAATCTCTAGTTACTCTTTATCGTATTCGTATTGTTCGGGTTCATACTTATTGTGTCTTTTATTTTCGGAACCAAAAGTCGGAATCAAACTATAAATCCTAACACCAAATAAACAATACAAGAACTTGACTAAGTTCATAACGGAAACTAAAAAGATTCTAGTCCTTAACTAATTATAACGGAAAACTTAAAACGTCAAAAAGCTGGATTTTTCAATTAAGCCGGCGGCTGAATCCCGCTGTCCAGCTGGACGATGACTCATTTTTGCATGCTTATTGATTGGGCAACGAATTTAATCCGGGATTGGACCATGGTTACTGCAATTTGGCTTCCCAAGAGCAGTAACATCACCTCTAACTCCACTATCATTTTCATTTCAAACCTATTTTCCAATTAACACACAAAACACACACACATAACTCTCTCTCTAGAAATTATCTCAAGAACATAAACACAAATCCAGAAACTTTGCACCATAAAACAGTCCTAAAAACACAAATCCATCCACAAAAATCATACACAGATCGTCCTAGAAGAAAAGGGTATCAAAGGAAAAGGTTTAAATCGGGTTTTCAAGAAGTTTTTGGAGCTAAAACTCATCCAAACCATCACCTTGCTTTTTCCTCCGGTAGAACTTCTTTATTTTACTCTTTTTACATAAATAATCGGTTGCATGTAAGATCCATAAACTGAAAATATGTTTCTACAAAGATTTAAAACGTTTTCTTGTTTAAAAACGAGTTTTTATGATAGATCTACATTTTTAACATATAAATCTAAAAGAAACAGTGTTTTGACTCTAAAAATACATATATTTGAGTTATATCAGTTTGCATGTCGAATCTAACGGTTAAACAAGCTTAAAATCGAAAAATAAAGCAACCTTGAAACTGGCCGAAGGCTTTTGGCCGGCGGCTGAAGGATTCCAGCCGACGGCTAAAGTCCAGCCGGCGGCTGAATACCTCCAGTCGCCGCTTGAATATTGTTGTTGTCACTTTTATCGTTTTAAAGTCCGTAAACGTGAAAATAAGCTAAAAGAAGTACCACAGATTAATTACTTTTGAAAAGCTTACTGTTTTGGGGCAAAGTAATTGTTTGAGAATGATTTAGAATTTGAAACTTGTGTATTATTGTTTAAATCGTTATATTGTGTATTTAAAGCGGGAAAGTGTTTTGAAAATGGACATAATATTTATAGCGCGGAAGCGCTGCCCAAATTTCACCGTAAAATTCATTTCAAATTCAGTAACATAATAACTTCGAGACTTATACACTTTGACTTCGAACTTTGACACTTTTTGGACATAATTGGACTTATCGGACTATAAAACGTACACGAACACTTTAATCTTATAAACCTTCCGTAATAATCTTTTTGGGACAGAATCTAAGTAAAAGAAATTGGGAAATTAAAATGTTAAATTGAAACTTAACATAACTCAATTATACTAATAAAACTTGTACAACTTTCCGGTGTTTTTAGGTCGTTTGTGATTCCCGACGCGTTCCGCTTCTTTTGAGCTAGTTCATACCTTTTTACCTTTGCAAACCGTGAGTTACAACCCCACTTTGTTTTACTTTTGTACTTTTAAACATTATTTGGGGGAAACATAAGATACTATGCTTGTAACTTTAAACTATTTGCGAATTATTTGAAACTATTGGAAACTTGGTACTTTCGATACTTTATTGAAACTTTTGGAAACTTGAAACATTTTAAACTTGTGAAACTCGTAAACTTTGGAAACTTGTACGAAACCTTATTGAAACTCTTATGAAACTTTGAACTTTTGGATACTTGGAAACTTGTGAACTATTATGCGTATATGTGTTGATGCCTTAGCCGGTTAACTAAATTTAGGATACTTGTTAGCGACCAATCCTTGAGGAAAATATAAACCCGTAAGAACTTACTGCTATTTTTGGAAACTTTGTTCATCAGGAACTTTATACACTATTAGCATTAGCCGTTAGTCATATGGGTATCGATACTTAGGAGCGGTCACTCCTTACTCAGGGTTAGCGACCCAAGTACATATTACTAAGTTCAGATGTACACTCAATTAAACATTTTGGGCTAGATCAGGACCACACAATCGGTTTAGTGTATACTTACTATTTATATTATGCCAAGTGATTGATACGAGTTACTATTTAGTTAAACACATACTCCCTACGCATATACCTTTTAGCGCTTGGATTCCGCTGCAACTTTATTTATACGAGTTTTATTTATTTATTTCATCTTCGTGTGTTCAAATCTTTTACTGTTCACCTATATGTTCTAACGTCGCTCCGTTCCTTTTACTTATGACGTCACTATTTCTATGTACTTTCTATTTTTGGAAACCTTTCTCGAAACTCTAAACTGTAACTCACTCACTACTTTATGTAGTTGACACTTTATCTTATGTTTCAGGAAATTAATGTAAGTGTACGGAATGCATGGCAAGGAAGGGTCAATATGGTTACGTGAGGCGCAAAGTGGGAAAAGACCTTTCTATTTTTGGGAATTTTATTTTGAAACATTGTACTTGTAGTTTATTTAAAATTGTGAACTGCTTGGTTGTTTGAAACTTGAACTATTTTACTTCTATTGAAATGACTTGAATCGTTTATATTTGCTTATGACCGTGTAATGATATTCCAGCTCTCACATTCCGTGTTTCCGCTATAGCGGGGTGTGACAGACTTGGTATCAGAGCACAGGTTGTAGTGAAAACGGTTTTAGAAATTTTCAAAAAGTTTTTGAAACCAAACTATAACCAAGGCTTTTCGGAAAATCATTATGGGTTCAAAACTTTAGAAAAATTTATTTTGCGATTGCATGATTGTTTTTAACTACCCATGGCCTGATCACCCCTGCCTAGTTCAAAATGACTTATGCAAGGACGAAACGTAATTTCTAAAGATAAACGGTTTTGAGTCGAAAAATTCCTGGTCTTACTATTCCCAACCTCACGTGATCGACCCTTACCTGCATTTCCTTACTTACTTTCCTTTAACATTATCATGCTCATGTACATACGAAACTTTTTACGTCGCAGATCCGTCATGTCTCAATCGTCACGCTCGCGATCCCCCTCACGATCACAGTCCCGATCCCAGCACCGAGCCGCGTCGTCACACGAGCCATCCGAGGGCCATACCGCCTCGGAAAGTATCCGTCACCAGACCACGGACCCCACGTAGGATACCTCCATGGCTGTGTCTAGCAGCATCGGGTCAAGCCCGAGGTCGGTTTTACCACCTCCACCGGCTCCCGTTGCCGCGCCCCCACAGCGTCGTGGACCGCGTGCCGTTATGACGACACGTAAGCAGGTAGTTCTCCCGGGTCGGCTACCCGATAGGATGGCGGCGCAACAGGACGGCCCGTCCAGGCTTGCGCCACCCCATCTCCCATTCGGACACCCACCTCCCGAGGCTCCGCGCACCTCGATGTTGGACCACTACTCGTGAGAGCGACAGCTCGAGCGAGAGGAGATGCAGCGGGCTCGAGACGCTGAAGCCGCTAGGCAGAGGATGCCGCCTACCCCACAGCTACCCCCTCCTGCCGCTTTCCTGCACCTTCACCGAGAGGTAAGGGGACTTTCGGAGGAAGCCCAGCAACAAGGGCTGCTCCTCTGTGAGGTCTCCGATGCCGCTCATCGGTTGTCGGAGCAGGCACTGCGACACCTTGCTGCCGTCCAGGCCACAGCCCGGACAGTGCAACGCTTGGTCGGAGTTTGTCTGATCATGGGGACCTTGTTGGCGGTTGTCGTCGCCAAGATGTTCTTCGAGAGGCGCCGTTAGTTCTTTTCTTTTATTATGTATTGTAGGTCGAGTTGTAATTTTCACATGTACACATGATCAGACAAACTCCGACCAAGCGTTGTACACATGATCAGACAACCGTCTAAATTTCAGGTGATTCTCAGCTACTTAATCGGTTCGAATCTCTAGTTACTCTTTATCGTATTCGTATTGTTCGGGTTCATACTTATTGTGTCTTTTATTGTCGGAACCAAAAGTCGGAATCAAACTATAAATCCTAACACCAAATAAACAATACAAGAACTTGACTAAGTTCATAACGGACACTAAAAAGATTCTAGTCCTTAACTAATTATAACGGAAAACTTAAAACGTCAAAAAGCTGGATTTTTCAATTAAGCCGGCGGCTGAATCCCGCTGTCCAGCTGGACGATGACTCATTTTTGCATGCTTATTGATTGGGCAACGAATTTAATCCGGGATTGGACCATGGTTACTGCAATTTGGCTTCCCAAGAGCAGTAACATCACCTCTAACTCCACTATCATTTTCATTTCAAACCTATTTTCCAATTAACACACAAAACACACACACATAACTCTCTCTCTAGAAATTATCTCAAGAACATAAACACAAATCCAGAAACTTTGCACCATAAAACAGTCCTAAAAACACAAATCCATCCACAAAAATCATACACAAATCGTCCTAGAAGAAAAGGGTATCAAAGGAAAAGGTTTAAATCGGGTTTTCAAGAAGTTTTTGGAGCTAAAACTCATCCAAACCATCACCTTGCTTTTTCCTCCGGTAGAACTTCTTTATTTTACTCTTTTTACATAAATAATCGGTTGCATGTAAGATCCATAAACTGAAAATATGTTTCTACAAAGATTTAAAACGTTTTCTTGTTTAAAAACGAGTTTTTATGATAGATCTACATTTTTAACATATAAATCTAAAAGAAACGGTGTTTTGACTCTAAAAATACATATATTTGAGTTATATCAGTTTGCATGTCGAATCTAACGGTTAAACAAGCTTAAAATCGAAAAATAAAGCAACCTTGAAACTGGCCGAAGGCTTTTGGCCGGCGGCTGAAGGATTCCAGCCGACGGCTAAAGTCCAGCCGGCGGCTGAATACCTCCAGTCGCCGCTTGAATATTGTTGTTGTCACTTTTATCGTTTTAAAGGCCGTAAACGTGAAAATAAGCTAAAAGAAGTACCACGGATTAATTACTTTTGAAAAGCTTACTGTTTTGGGGCAAAGTAATTGTTTGAGAATGATTTAGAATTTGAAACTTGTGTATTATTGTTTAAATCGTTATATTGCGTATTTAAAGCGGGAAAGTGTTTTGAAAATGGACATAATATTTATAGCGCGGAAGCGCTGCCCAAATTTCACCGTAAAATTCATTTCAAATTCAGTAACATAATAACTTCGAGACTTATACACTTTGACTTCGAACTTTGACACTTTTTGGACATAATTGGACTTATCGGACTATAAAACGTACACGAACACTTTAATCTTATAAACCTTCCGTAATAATCTTTTTGGGACAGAATCTAAGTAAAAGAAATTGGGAAATTAAAATGTTAAATTGAAACTTAACATAACTCAATTATACTAATAAAACTTGTACAACTTTCCGGTGTTTTTAGGTCGTTTGTGATTCCCGACGCGTTCCGCTTCTTTTGAGCTAGTTCATACCTTTTTACCTTTGCAAACCGTGAGTTACAACCCCACTTTGTTTTACTTTTGTACTTTTAAACATTATTTGGGGGAAACATAAGATACTATGCTTGTAACTTTAAACTATTTGCGAATTATTTGAAACTATTGGAAACTTGGTACTTTCGATACTTTATTGAAACTTTTGGAAACTTGAAACATTTTAAACTTGTGAAACTCGTAAACTTTGGAAACTTGTACGAAACCTTATTGAAACTCTTATGAAACTTTGAACTTTTGGATACTTGGAAACTTGTGAACTATTATGCGTATATGTGTTGATGCCTTAGCCGGTTAACTAAATTTAGGATACTTGTTAGCGACCAATCCTTGAGGAAAATATAAACCCGTAAGAACTTACTGCTATTTTTGGAAACTTTGTTCATCAGGAACTTTATACACTATTAGCATTAGCCGTTAGTCATATGGGTATCGATACTTAGGAGCGGTCACTCCTTACTCAGGGTTAGCGACCCAAGTACATATTACTAAGTTCAGATGTACACTCAATTAAACATTTTGGGCTAGATCAGGACCACACAATCGGTTTAGTGTATACTTACTATTTATATTATGCCAAGTGATTGATACGAGTTACTATTTAGTTAAACACATACTCCCTACGCATATACCTTTTTGCGCTTGGATTCCGCTGCAACTTTATTTATACGAGTTTTATTTATTTATTTCATCTTCGTGTGTTCAAATCTTTTACTGTTCACCTATATGTTCTAACGTCGCTCCGTTCCTTTTACTTATGACGTCACTATTTCTATGTACTTTCTATTTTTGGAAACCTTTCTCGAAACTCTAAACTGTAACTCACTCACTACTTTATGTAGTTGACACTTTATCTTATGTTTCAGGAAATTAATGTAAGTGTACGGAATGCATGGCAAGGAAGGGTCAATATGGTTACGTGAGGCGCAAAGTGGGAAAAGACCTTTCTATTTTTGGGAATTTTATTTTGAAACATTGTATTGTACTTTATTTAAAATTGTGAACTGCTTGTGTGACAACCGTCTTAGTTCAGGTGAAAACCGCACTCTCTACCTTTAAACTTAACTTTGTATTAACCTTGTCGTTACTTGTCTCGTAAACTCGTGTACGTCGGAATCGAATCAGACTCACAAAATGAATCCTAATACCAAGAAAATACTTAGTGAACTTGTCTAAGTTCCTATCTAAAATAACCGGAAACTTTCAACTAACGAAACACTTAACAAAGAAAAATAAAAAAAAACGAAAAAGTCAGAAAATCGGCCTCTTGCGGAGCAACAGAATCAGTTGCGGCGCAACTCAGCACAGGAATTCAAAAATTTTGTTGTTGCTAGTGCTTGGTGACTCATACCAAACCGACCCTTATGGCCAACACCTGTAAAAACAGGTGTCAAACACCCCTCTATTCCAGAAAACTACCTTGGTATTACCTCCCTTTGTCACTCTCATTTGTGCAAGACTCAAAAACACACTTACACTCTTTTCCTCTCAACAAACACACACATACACTTATGCTCTCAAATCTCACATACAAACACCTATAACTCTTTCAAAAACAATCCTTCTAAGGCATAATCTAAGTAATTCAAGGACATTTTCATACATTCATCACCATCATTTCAAAGGTAAAAATCTTGTTCTTGAACTTATTTTTCATATTTACTCAAGTTTTTACATAAATCATCAAATCTATATATGTTTTATAACTAAAATGATGAAAGCATATCAAAAAGTCCATTGCATGCAATTTTTATTGGTAAAAATGGAAGTTTATAAAATGGAAAACCTGGAAATTTCATTAAAATAAACTAAAGCTATGTTTTTCAACTTAAGATTTCGATTTATGACTCTAACCGAAGAAATCGACAGAATCTGTTGCATGCATGTAAAAATTACGAAATTTTGACCAAAGATGTAAACTGTAAAATGTAGCTTTCTGTCAAAAATTGGGAATCTAACTCCTATTTTTCGATTTATTATGAATTTTACAGTATTTAATCTGATTTAATCTTGAATTTCGAGAAAACATACCAAACGAATTTATCAGATCACAAAAATTTGACATAGTCTAAAATCTATCAAAATATGATTTTACAGATTTTACTGGAATTTTTGGAATTAATCTACTATTATTTACTGTTTTTACGGTTAAAACGCGTTAAATACGTAAGCGACTCTAACTTCTTCAAAAACTGTCGGATTGAGACGAATCCAGTTCCTATGACTTCGTATCACAGAATGTGATTTTTATGTTATTTTTATAAGATATTACAACAACAGAATCTGACAGTTTCATATTCGGTATAATTTAGGTTCACGCGATTCCGATTCCTATTCCGGTCACTCCACGCACACTCCTAGTACAACTCTCTCGCTTTAGCGTAAGTCTTTGTGATTCATTAGATTAATTTCACATATTTGAGCTCAGTTGGTAAAGCGGGAAAGTGATTTGTTATTTTGGACATTCTTTATTTAGCGCGGAAGCTCTGCCGGATTTTCGTTAGAACCGACTCACCTCCGTCCGAGCTATCTTTTCACCGCCTCTTTTTCACGTGAGTTACAAACCCCTACTTTTAAATGCTTTTAAACATATTTTTGGGGTGAAATGCGAGTCTTAGGCTTAAACATTACTTTTAAGCCGAATCAAACTTGAACGCTTAACGAAACGAATTGATACTTGAATACTATTTCGAAACTATATTTTGACGGCATTGTTGATGGTTTTGCCAACAATGTCGAGGATACAAACACTAAATTGCCAATGACTAAACGTCGATCGTCATGTTGCGGACGTTGTACAACATGGACGTGAGACACCATTAAAATCCCATACACTCGTACATAACTAGTTGCTATTAATCTCTGGGAGAGGACCGATAGAATTTATGGATAGCGCTATTAGGGTAGTATGACCCTCACCACAACGACAACAACAGATGGTGCATAAACTTCTAGTGGGTAATTAATAGGTTTAGCAACGCAACGATACGATCATTGGGCAATATTTAGGATTGTCACATAGTCGCTCTATGTGGTCAATGCCTACGAAAACGAATACTATACTTTACGCATGGTTATGCGACAATTACTGGAATGCTATATCTTTTACGCATTGCTATGCGTCGAAACTTGATTACTTATACTTTACGCATTGCTATGCGTCAACGCTTTGAATACTTAAACTTTGTAGCTCACTAACTACGTCTCCCGTAGTTAACACTTGACTCGTATTTTCAGGTTACGAGTAAGCTTGCGATGATGACTTTATGCTTTGGGCTGATGACTTCAAGAATGGGAAGGGTTCGGTTGGTTGGGCTATGAACACATTTTTGTATTCGAATATGTAAACGATGTTTTAAACACTTGTAACTTTTGAAGTTACGTTTTATTTAATATAACTTGGTGGTTGATTATAAACTTGTGTATCGAATGCTATTGCTCTTCACATCCCGTGTTTCCGCTTTAGCGGGGTGTGACAGACTTGGTATCAGAGCGCAAGGTTATAGTGAATACCGATTTTTCAAAAATCAAACTATAACCAATTTCTAAAAACGAAAGATTTTATTTAACCAAAACGTGAAGGCATTGTTTAACTTGAATTATTCATAGCCTGATCACCTATGAATAATTTGGACTAAGTTATGTCGGAACGGGATTGGTAAAACGTTAAATGAACCTCCCCGGGAATTCTTGAAGTCA
Source organism: Senecio squalidus (assembly GCA_910822075.1). NCBI lineage: Eukaryota > Viridiplantae > Streptophyta > Magnoliopsida > Asterales > Asteraceae > Senecio > Senecio squalidus. The sequence continues at coordinate 25,692,612 of CAJVGC010000592.1, forward strand.
GACCCACACAGACCTAGATGCTACTTGTGATACTCTATGTGCTCAGCTTATTACTAACACTAACATGAGCCGTATCTTCGAACTAACTAGTCCCCGATTTAGGCTAGGCCGAGGGGGAAAGAGTTAGCTTCGCCCGACAACGAAACGCTGTACGCTTTAGAATGATGCTAAGATGACATTAAGACTTAGTGGGAATTTGGTCCCAATCACCTTTCTACGATGCGACGAAAGGACGAATGCAACCGTGTCAGACGATGAGGTAGATACCCGACGAATACTCTTGAGGACTCACACCTTCCCTACGAACTCGATATACATTGCGATACCTTGTTGAGGTACATGAGCGTTGAGCTAACACCATCGTAAACTATTACATTACCGTATAACGACTTAGATCTGGACTAGTTTATATTGTCCCTTACCGACTATATCACCCTCTCTCTCGACAGAGACGACACATTCTCGACTATCAACACCGTATACAACCTATCTCACTAATATTTACGCGACACCTTTTATGGAAACTAAAAAGTATTCCCGCGTAAGACATGAGTGCAGTTGCAACTCGACATACTAAGTGATGCGCCCAAGATATCAGATAACTACGGATTAACACTGGAAGACATGATGGGTTCATGCGACAAGTTTATGGATCTCCAGAGATGGTCCAGAAGCCAATGTATCACAACACTCGTATTCACGAACTATCACTCGACATACTTCATACCAAATAAAGGATACATAGGGCAGACTAGACAACTCGATGCTAGTGGTGGAATTGCTACACGTAAGAGTTTTGAAAATCACTATTATCGCTCGCTCGCCTTAGTACACCCAGTATAGTAATCTTCGGTCGACACGAATTCTTAATCTAAATCGCATGATATGCCCCTAGCATAAACATGTACGCCGCATACCTTACTTTCACTTATCGACCTTATAATCATGCGAAATGATGGACAAAAATTGATGGTACTCGATTAAAGGACTAGCATTTATGAAATCGCAAGGAAATCTCAAACTTATTTAGGGAATCGTTGGTCAGTGTGGATTCCTAAACTCGAATACAAATCTAAGGTAACTTCAAAACAAGGTAGGTTTTGAAAGCACATCCTAAAACGAAGGATCATCACGAAGATATGATCACACTCTTATATTACGGTAAAACCATGGAATAGTTACTTGTCAAACATGTTGAAGTCATGTCTCTACAAGGAAATCATCTAAACATCTGCTCTACAATAAGACCTTATTCACACAAGGCGACATGGGGAGGACAAGGCGAAACCTTATATCCGAAAACACTTACGACCGAGGTTATGGCTCATTGCTATTTAACCAAGAAGGTGCCTAGGGAAACCGATTAGCAGTAAGGGAGTACCAGAAGTATTTCCTGGTGACTTGCCCGAACTATTACTAGTTCATTAAGTAAACTTAAACATTAACTCAATACTCAGCACAACCCTTGCGTCCCGAACATCTTACAAGTTAGAACCTTCGTGATACGAACTGAGGAAGCGAGATACGACCCCCGGGTGATTGCAGGTACGTTTCTCCTTAACAACTATTATGCTTCAGTACTGTTTGACTCAGGCGCGGATAAAAGTTTTGTATCCCTAGAATTTAGGCCTTTGATTGCATTAGGAACCGAACCCCTAAGTGAAAAATTCACGGTAGAATACGCTAATGGGCAAGAATACCAGGCTAGCGACGTAATTAGGAATTGCACAATAACCCTAGCTAACCACCCTTTCGCGATTGATCTAATCCCCATCGAACTTAAGAGCTTTGACGTAGTAATAGGAATGGACTGGTTAACCATCAGAGACGCGAAAATATTTTGTTCAGATAAGACGATACGAATGCCGTTAGGAGATGGAAAGGAATTAATAGTACAAGGAGATAGGCCGGGCCAGACTTCGAAGCTTATATCGGTGATGAAGATGCGCAAGTACTTGAATAAGGGCTGCTTTGCGTTATTAGTGAACATAAAGGACAAACAGGCAAAAGCAGCAGACCTTAAGGATGTACCGATAGTTAGAGACTATCCGGAAGTATTTCCCGAAGAACTACCTGGACTACCACCTCAGAGGCAAGTTGAGTTTAGAATCGAGGTAGTTCCTGGAGCGGCACCGGTGGCAAGGACGCCATATCGGCTAGCTCCGACTGAGATGCAGGAATTGTCCAACCAAGTTCAGGAATTATTGGATAAAGGATTTATCCGACCAAGCTCATCACCATGGGGCGCGCCGATTCTATTCGTAAAGAAGAAGGATGGATCGTTTCGCATGTGTATCGACTACCGAGAATTGAATAAACTAACCGTCAAGAACCGATACCCTCTTCCGCGAATCGATGACCTTTTCGATCAACTACAAGGCGCAACCTACTTTTCAAAGATTGACTTAAGGTCCGGATATCATCAAGTGTTGGTTTCAGAAGATGACATACCGAAGACCGCATTCCGCACTAGATACGGACACTACGAATTCTTGGTAATGCCATTTGGACTCACGAACGCACCGGCAGTATTCATGGATTTGATGAATAGGGTATGCCGACCGTATCTAGACAAGTTCGTTATTGTATTCATCGATGACATCCTAATCTATTCGCGCAACAAGGAAGATCACGCAGAGCACCTAAAACTATTATTGGAATTACTCAAAGAACAACAGCTCTACGCAAAGTTTTCTAAGTGCGAATTCTGGTTGCGTGAAGTCAAATTTCTCGGTCACGTAGTCAATGGATCTGGAATCCACGTTGACCCATCAAAAATCGAGGCTATAGAGAACTGGAAAACTCTAAAGAGTCCGACAGAAATCCGCCAATTTTTAGGATTGGCTGGGTATTATCGGCGATTCATTCAGGATTTCTCTAAGATAGCTAAACCCCTAACAAAGTTAACACAAAAGAACGAGAAGTTCAACTGGGGAGATGCTCAAGAGCAAGCCTTCAATATCCTGAAAACGAAACTGTGCAACGCTCCGATCTTAACTCTTCCCGAGGGAAATGAAGACTTCGTGGTTTATTGTGACGCATCTAACCTAGGATTAGGTTGTGTATTGATGCAGCGAAATAAGGTCATAGCTTATGCATCGCGACAACTTAAGAAACACGAGGTCAACTACGCTACGCACGACTTAGAACTAGGAGCGATAGTTTTTGCACTAAAAATCTGGAGACATTACCTCTACGGAACCAAATGCACCGTATTTACGGACCATAGGAGCCTACAACACATACTAGATCAGAAGCTACTCAACATGAGGCAAAGGAGATGGTTAGAACTCCTTAGCGACTACGACTGCGATATTAAGTATCACCCTGGCAAAGCAAATGTCGTAGCAGATGCCCTGAGTAGGAAGGAGAGGCAACAGACGACTCGAGTACGTGCATTAGGGATTTACCTAAAACCCGATTTGAGAACACGCATAGCAAGTGCCCAGCATGAGGCTTTGAAGGCGGATAACATAAAGGTTGAAACCTTGCACAATCACGACAAGGATTTCGTAAGAAAGAGCGACGATGTCTACTATTTTAAGGATCGAGCCTGGATTCCTACGACCAACGAATTGAGGAAGACCATCATGGATGAAGCACACCGGACGCGATATTCCATTCATCCAGGGTCAAGCAAAATGTATAAGGACCTCAAGGAACACTACTGGTGGCCTGGAATGAAGAAAGACGTTGCTTTATACGTAGAGAAATGCCTCACTTGTGCGAAAGTGAAGGCCGAATATCAGAAGCCATCCGGATTACTACAACAACCCGAGATTCCCGAGTGGAAATGGGAACAAATCACAATGGACTTCGTCACAAAGTTACCTCGAACATCAAAGGGTAACGACATGATCTGGGTTATAGTAGATCGACTAACGAAGTCAGCACACTTCATTCCCATCAAGGAAAGTTTTAACGTGGAAAAACTTGTCCAAATATACATCAACGAGGTAGTGACTCTTCACGGAATACCCACGTCGATTATCTCGGACAGAGATACTCGCTTCACTTCCAGATTCTGGAAAGCATTCCAAGAGTCGTTTGGCACGCGATTGGACTTGAGCACGGCTTACCATCCGCAGACCGATGGTCAAAGCGAGCGCACTATTCAAACCTTAGAGGACATGCTGAGAGCATGCGTTATCGACTTCGGAGGAAGTTGGGATAGCCACTTACCACTAATAGAGTTCTCTTACAATAACAGCTACCATGCTAGCATAAAATGTGCGCCTTTTGAAGCTCTCTACGGAAGGAAGTGCCGATCTCCACTGTGTTGGTTGGAACCGGGAGATCGACAACTAATTAGCATGGATGTAGTGCAAGAAACGATTGATAAGATCACAACGATTAACGAAAGACTTAAGACTGCCAGAAGTCGTCAAAAGAGCTACGCTGATTTGCGCAGAAAGGATCTAGAATTTCAAGTCGGAGACAAAGTACTTCTAAAGGTGTCACCTTGGAAAGGTGCAATACGCCGCGGAAAGCGAGGAAAGCTTAGCCCGAGATATGTGGGACCATTTGAGATACTCGAAAGAGTAGGTCCAGTTGCGTATCGCTTAGAACTACCGCAAGAGCTCGGTAACATGCATAACACTTTTCACGTTTCGAGACTGAAAAAGTGCCTATCGGACGAAACGCTTATCACCCCTTTAGAAGAGATACAACTAGACGAAAAACTCCAATTTGTCGAGGAACCGATTGAAATCATAGATCGCGAAACTAAGAAATTAAGGCATAGTAAAATTCCCATAGTGAGGGTGCGATGGAACGCAAAACGAGGCCCCGAATATACCTGGGAACGAGAGGATCAAATGTTGCTTAAGTATCCTCATCTCTTCACTTCTCCCACAACGAGTACTACAAGTTGAAATTTCGGGACGAAATTCTTTTCAACCCGGGGAGAATGTGACAACCGTCTTAGTTCAGGTGAAAACCGCACTCTCTACCTTTAAACTTAACTTTGTATTAACCTTGTCGTTACTTGTCTCGTAAACTCGTGTACGTCGGAATCGAATCGGAATCACAAAATGAATCCTAATACCAAGAAAATACTTAGTGAACTTGTCTAAGTTCCTATCTAAAATAACCGGAAACTTTCAACTAACGAAACACTTAACAAAGAAAACTAAACAAAAACGAAAAAGTCAGAAAATCGGCCTCTTGCGGAGCAACAGAATCAGTTGCGGCGCAACTCAGCACAGGAATTCAAAAATTTTGTTGTTGCTAGTGCTTGGTGACTCATACCAAACCGACCCTTATGGCCAACACCTGTAAAAACAGGTGTCAAACACCCCTCTATTCCAGAAAACTACCTTGGTATTACCTCCCTTTGTCACTCTCATTTGTGCAAGACTCAAAAACACACTTACACTCTTTTCCTCTCAACAAACACACACATACACTTATGCTCTCAAATCTCACATACAAACACCTATAACTCTTTCAAAAACAATCCTTCTAAGGCATAATCTAAGTAATTCAAGGACATTTTCATACATTCATCACCATCATTTCATCATTTCAAAGGTAAAAATCTTGTTCTTGAACTTATTTTTCATATTTACTCAAGTTTTTACATAAATCATCAAATCTATATATGTTTTATAACTAAAATGATGAAAGCATATCAAAAAGTCCATTGCATGCAATTTTTATTGGTAAAAATGGAAGTTTATAAAATGGAAAACCTGGAAATTTCATTAAAATAAACTAAAGCTATGTTTTTCAACTTAAGATTTCGATTTATGACTCTAACCGAAGAAATCGACAGAATCTGTTGCATGCATGTAAAAATTACGAAATTTTGACCAAAGATGTAAACTGTAAAATGTAGCTTACTGTCAAAAATTGGGAACCTAACTCCTATTTTTCGATTTATTATGAATTTTACAGTATTTAATCTGATTTAATCTTGAATTTCGAGAAAACATACCAAACGAATTTATCAGCTTACAAAAATTTGACATAGTCTAAAATCTATCAAAATATGATTTTACAGATTTTACTGGAATTTTTGGAATTAATCTACTATTATTTACTGTTTTTACGGTTAAAACGCGTTAAATACGTAAACGACTCTAACTTCTTCAAAAACTGTCGGATTGAGACGAATCCAGTTCCTATGACTTCGTATCACAGAATGTGATTTTTATGTTATTTTTATAAGATATTACAACAACAGAATCTGACAGTTTCATATTCGGTATAATTTAGGTTCACGCGATTCCGATTCCTATTCCGGTCACTCCACGCACACTCCTAGTACAACTCTCTCGCTTTAGCGTAAGTCTTTGTGATTCATTAGATTCATTTCACATATTTGAGCTCAGTTTGTAAAGCGGGAAAGTGATTTGTTATTTTGGACATTCTTTATTTAGCGCGGAAGCTCTGCCGGATTTTCGTTAGAACCGACTCACCTCCGTCCGAGCTATCTTTTCACCGCCTCATTTTCACGTGAGTTACAAACCCCTACTTTTAAATGCTTTTAAACATATTTTTGGGGTGAAATGCGAGTCTTAGGCTTAAACATTACTTTTAAGCCGAATCAAACTTGAACGCTTAACGAAACGAATTGATACTTGAATACTATTTCGAAACTATATTTTGACGGCATTGTTGATGATTTTGCCAACAATGCCGAGGATACAAACACTAAATTGCCAATGACTAAACGTCGATCGTCATGTTGCGGACGTTGTACAACATGGACGTGAGACACCATTAAAATCCCATACACTCCTACATAACTAGTTGCTATTAATCTCTGAGAGAGGACCGATAGAATTTATGGATAGCGCTATTAGGGTAGTATGACCCTCACCACAACGACAACAACAGATGGTGCATAAACTTCTAGTGGGTAATTAATAGGTTTAGCAACGCAACGATACGATCATTGGGCAATATTTAGGATTGTCACATAGTCGCTCTATGTGGTCAATGCCTACGAAAACGAATACTATACTTTACGCATGGTTATGCGACAATTACTGGAATGCTATATCTTTTACGCATTGCTATGCGTCGAAATTTGATTACTTATACTTTACGCATTGCTATGCGTCAACGCTTTGAATACTTAAACTTTGTAGCTCACTAACTACGTCTCCCGTAGTTAACACTTGACTCGTATTTTCAGGTTACGAGTAAGCTTGCGATGATGACTTTATGCTTTGGGCTGATGACTTCAAGAATGGGAAGGGTTCGGTTGGTTGGGCTATGAACACATTTTTGTATTCGAATATGTAAACGATGTTTTAAACACTTGTAACTTTTGAAGTTACGTTTTATTTAATATAACTTGGTGGTTGATTATAAACTTGTGTATCGAATGCTATTGCTCTTCACATCCCGTGTTTCCGCTTTAGCGGGGTGTGACAGACTTGGTATCAGAGCCCAAGGTTATAGTGAATACCGATTTTTCAAAAATCAAACTATAACCAATTTCTAAAAAACGAAAGATTTTATTTAACCAAAACGTGAAGGCATTGTTTAACTTGAATTATTCGTAGCCTGATCACCTATGAATAATTTGGACTAAGTTATGCCGGAACGGGATTGGTAAAACGTTAAATGAACCTCCCCGGGAATTCTTGAAGTCAGACCCACACAGACCTAGATGCTACTTGTGATACTCTATGTGCTCAGCTTATTACTAACACTAACATGAGCCGTATCTTCGAACTAACTAGTCCCCGATTTAGGCTAGGCCGAGGGGGAAAGAGTTAGCTTCGCCCGACAACGAAACGCTGTACGCTTTAGAATGATGCTAAGATGACATTAAGACTTAGTGGGAATTTGGTCCCAATCACCTTTCTACGATGCGACGAAAGGACGAATGCAACCGTGTCAGACGATGAGGTAGATACCCGACGAATACTCTTGAGGACTCACACCTTCCCTACGAACTCGATATACATTGCGATACCTTGTTGAGGTACATGAGCGTTGAGCTAACACCATCGTAAACTATTACATTACCGTATAACGACTTAGATCTGGACTAGTTTATATTGTCCCTTACCGACTATATCACCCTCTCTCTCGACAGAGACGACACATTCTCGACTATCAACACCGTATACAACCTATCTCACTAATATTTACGCGACACCTTTTATGGAAACTAAAAAGTATTCCCGCGTAAGACATGAGTGCAGTTGCAACTCGACATACTAAGTGATGCGCCCAAGATATCAGATAACTACGGATTAACACTGGAAGACATGATGGGTTCATGCGACAAGTTTATGGATCTCCAGAGATGGTCCAGAAGCCAATGTATCACAACACTCGTATTCACGAACTATCACTCGACATACTTCATACCAAATAAAGGATACATAGGGCAGACTAGACAACTCGATGCTAGTGGTGGAATTGCTACACGTAAGAGTTTTGAAAATCACTATTATCGCTCGCTCGCCTTAGTACACCCAGTATAGTAATCTTCGGTCGACACGAATTCTTAATCTAAATCGCATGATATGCCCCTAGCATAAACATGTACGCCGCATACCTTACTTTCACTTATCGACCTTATAATCATGCGAAATGATGGACAAAAATTGATGGTACTCGATTAAAGGACTAGCATTTATGAAATCGCAAGGAAATCTCAAACTTATTTAGGGAATCGTTGGTCAGTGTGGATTCCTAAACTCGAATACAAATCTAAGGTATGACAAAAGTCCTCTCGAATATGACACTTCACTTATTTTCCATTTAAGTTTACGAAATTGATTGATTATAAAACTTCTAAGATATGACAAAAGTCCTCTCGAATCTTTTATTAACTTTAACTACCTCTAATTATACCGTTCCTCTCGAATACAGTTGTAATTATTAATAGTTAAGCGTTAAGTAACAAGCCGGTATTTAGATATTTAACCTTATAGAGTTTCCTCTCGAATAACTCCTCTAAATATTAATTCCTCTCGAATATTAACAGTTAGACTCACTCATCTAAGTTTAATTATTTAAGTTGATATTATTAGGTCCTCTCGAATCCTAACAATTTTAAACCGATTATAGACCGACCGATTATTTCATATAAGTTATTTAACCTATCTAGATTCCTCTCGAATACCTAGAATGTTGATTAATTAACCTATGTATAAACAACTTTATAATAATATTTTAAAACTTAGACAATCAAGGATTTTCGGTTAAAAAACAAATACCTAAACAATCAATATCGCAAACTCAAACTTCAAATAAGATCCGTTAATCAAACAAGCATAAAAAGAGTTTAGCTACGCATTATTGAGTCAAAAACATCAAATAAAGTAGTAGAAAACATCCTGAAAAATAAGTATTAAAAAGGAGAAAAACAAACTAAGAAATCTTCAAACGTATCGTGACCGAATAATACGAATAACGAACTTCCTAGCCTTAATTCCTGCCTCCAAACGTGAATTCCAGCTCCAGAACTTGAAAATAATAATTGATGATTAATCTGGCCGAATTGAGCTGGTATTATAGGCAGAAATCAAGAGGAAAACGTGTTCGACTCAAACTCGAAAACTTGCTGAAAATCACCCAGTGCGCAGCACCACCCCACTAGTGTGCCGCACCGCGTTAAGAATCCGTGTCCAAAACCAATGCAAATGCTCGGTGCGTCGCACAACCATCATCCCGCGTCGCACTGATCCATTTTGTACTAGTATTTCGTCATTTAAGTCCATTTCTTCCCTCTTTTCCACTTCCCGATCATGTAAACCTGTAAAATGGACAAAACACTTTTCCACACGATTAAATGTAAAAAAAACCTATCCTATCCATCATGTTTACTATGAAATGTGACCAACTATCGCATATAAATATCTATATAAATATGCGATATCAAATCCCCCCAAACTTGCCTTTATGCTTGCCCTCAAGCATAAACTGTTTTAAAAGTAATTATCAAAGCCAAAAATTAACATAACCAAACACCTCACGATTTTTATGGGAAGTAAAATCACACAAACTCTCAAACTAGTCTAAAAGGTGTGTAACGTATTCTGTAGAATCGCTCAATTGCTCGGTCATGGTGAATATTCTATCATAGGCTTGATAACGTATCAAATCTCCACCACTAGAGTCTAGGTACAACTAAAGGGGACTTTTATTTGGGTTATAATTTACAGGTAAAGGCATGTGAAAATATATAATGGAGTGTAAATGGGTTAAATAAAAATAATACAAAACTTAGATTAAATCCGAACTAAATAAACTCTCTAACGAACTGGATTGCTCAATTTTCTTCAACTTTTACTTTTTCCTTCGAATATACAAATTCCGTATATAATACAAGACTCAGTATACACTATTTCTCTTAAACTCTACAACTAATTTTTTTTCGCTTTTCTGTTTTTCGATTTTTATTTTTTTTTTCTTCAGCCTAGTACATGCCTTACAATATAATATTTCTCGTGGTAAGTGCACATGCTCAAAAGGCTAACTTTATTTTTTCAGCAATTTCTCCAAATACAAAATAATACAAGGCAATAATAGTATAACTTTTCTTTTATGCCTTAATATACTCTAAACTTCACTTCATATACAATAGCAATCAAAAAACTAAGTTCGGATCTAATCTAAAAAGAAACGAAAATAAGGCGAGTGTACAAAATATATAGTAGTGTTTAGAAACGAAAAAGTTTAGGCGCAAATTGGTTTACTAGAGTTTCTAACACTAAAAGTAAGTGTTACAAGGGTTAGACGGAAAATATACAAAAAGAAACGAAAAGGCTAATCAAATGGTTAATCCTAAATGCCCCTATCATTGTACCAAATCACACTAAGTTACCCTAATGTAATTGCTCGTATGTGGTCTCGAAATGTATAACAGTGTCAAGTTCTAAAGTCATCACCATCGGCACACTCAAAGAAATGAAAAAGTAGCATTAAAAATAAATGCTTTCAAAGGCTCAAATTCTCACTATTTTTCTGAGTAGGGGTAAAATGCGTCTGGTTATGCTTAAAGTTTAAGGTATTACCGACTAGACACGTTATATTTTTTTTTATTTTTTTCAATTTTTTTGATTTTTTTGTATTTTCTGTTTTTTTCTGACTCAAAAATATACAAATTAACACCAACCTAACACGATGGAAACTAAGCTAAGGGTCGAAAAATAAAATTTGAAATTTCCCGATGACCCCCCCAAACTTAAGTAACACATTGTCCCTAATGTGTTAACGACTAAAAAAAACTAAGGGAAATTATACAAAAAATAAAACCTAAAAAGAAAAATAAATACAAAAAAATAGAAAGGTAGAAAGTATAACCCGTCGTGGAAATATGGCGTTGAAGTGCTGTTTGCTGAACTGAATGTCAGGCTTATGATCGGGTGCTGAACTTACTGCCAGTCTTAAAAACTAAAAGAAAAATAACCATACATGTTAGAATAATCAAAAGAGAAATAAAAATAATAATACAAAATACAAATTACGACGATTAAATAAATAGTCCTACTATTTTGTCTAATAAGGAATAGTACTTGAAAAAGAAAACAATAACATAAGAAATTACAACACCAAAGATACATAAAAATACAGATTACTCCTCCTCATCTTCATCATCTCCCTGTGGGTGATAGGCTGGGTGATAACCAGGGTACGGCTCGGGGTAGTAATATGATGGGACTGCATAGGGGGGGGGGGGGGGGGGGGGGGGTATGGAGCACTCGACGGATGCTGCTGCTGATACATATACTCCCATGTCGGCTGGTACCGATCATGAATGTACTCGTCTCTGTGCTGGGCCTGCGACCTCTGTCGCTCTGCTTGAACGTTGTCGAACTGTAGGCGGTGCATACCCGCAAGCATCTGATCCATAAAGTCCCTGTGTGTCAGAACCGGCGGCCTCTGGGGTGGAACTGGAGCATCCTCAGCTGGTCCGGGATCAGCCAAACGGTTACCTGCTGGGTGAATAACATCTGCTCGTGCCAGGTCGGACTGAGTGATGATCTTGCACTTGACCGGAGGGGAACACTGCTGGATGTTAATACTAGTGCATAGTCCCAGAGATCATGCAATGCGGGTGATGAAGTGCCCACATACCATCTTACTCGTCTTCGTCTGCCCCTCCCCCTTTGCTGCCATGTACCTAGCCAATGTCCACGGGACATTAACAAAACGGGTCGGATCGCGGGAACTGAAGGTCTGAAGCAGCCACAAGTCCTCCGTATAGCACTTATCGTGCTGAGTGGCTCTGTGGAGGAAAGAATATGAAATAAGCTTGTGCAGTATCCGAAGAACCGGGTCCTGAATATCCTTTGCTCGGCTAGAATTAGAATGATGTTCTATCAGCCCTGAAAGTGCATACCAAGCCTCGTTGGCCCCAAAACCCCCAGAATCAGTCTCCGGATCCGATAGATAAGCAGCTATGAAAGCTTCATTTCCTGCTTCAGCATTAGTAAACAAACCGGTTAGTCTCCCAAACTCAACAACACTAACCTCGTGGTCCGCTCCACCTAAACGAAAAGATATCACGGGTGCGGTGGCAAAGGTTTCGTTGGTAAATGCCATTGAAACCTCTAGTGAACAGTAAAATTCCAGCACCCATTCCCGGAACACGGGTTCATCAGTTTTCCAGGCTCTCTCCCAGATAGGTATATCACGGTGCGCAGAAAGGCTGCGGGTGATCATGAAGCCACTCAAATCAACATGTATCCGGGTTAAGAATTCCAGTCCATGGTACGGGGTGCTGCGACGTCGCGACCCCGTAACTCAGCTAGCTTGTTGTTCAGCTTGAGCTTACGGTCGGGGGAACAACCGGGCCATTGCAACCACGGATGGCGTTCAGGAGCCATAATCGCAGCATTCAAGGTGGCTCGAGGTTGTGCCCGAGGTCTCCTGCTGCCTTCGGATCCTTCTATAGCAGCTCTCTTTCCCTACACAACACAAAATCAACAAAAATCAGCGAGTTACACATTAAACACACGAAAAGAAAACGTCCAGCAGCTGAAAATGGGTCGGTGTCGCGCACAGGGCAGCAGTGCTGCGCACCGACCTGTTCGACCCGCCAAAACTCACGGTAATTTAGCCGAAATCCAGAAAACAACACCTCAATTCAGTTTAATTCAACACTACTAGCCTAATCATACAATCAATTTGGTGTTTTAAGGTCGAATTAAAGAAACCCTAGGATTTCCCCCAATTTAATTTATCCTATGAAAACGAAAATTGAAAGAATTAAAGTAGTTAGGGTGAAGAATCATACCTTTCTTTGCATGTTTAGTGGATTAAACGAACAAAATAGACAAGAAATCAAGATTTGTGCGTGTGTGTTTAGTTCTAGCGCCGCTGCTGTTGATGTTGTATGTGTGTGTGTGTGTGTGTGTGTAAATTAAAGGAAAGAATAGATATAACCTGGACAGTGGGTCGGTGCGTCGCACAGGAGGGGGCTGACATTTTTTTGGTTTTTTCGTTTTTTCGATTTTTTTGTAGTTTTCGGTGGTTTTCTTGGTACCTAACTAAATAAAACTGCAAAATAAAACGTTAAAAATTCCTAAAACAAAAATAAAAAATAATGAAACAAGAAAAACAAACCCGGGTTGCCTCCCGAGAAGCGCTAATATTTCGAACGAGTCGTTAGCTTGACTCGATTTGCTGCGTAATCAGTTGTTGATGGCATAAAAACCATCCTCGATCAGCATTCCATTTTCATTATCTTCGTCGTGGTATAACTTGACCCATTGTCCCGAGACGATGAAGGAATCTCCCTTTTCCTTCCATAACTCAACATAACCCGAGGCACATGCTCGTTTCACGGTGTACGGCCCTGTCCACTTTGATCGTAATTTTGGAGCTTTGAATTTGTACTTCGACTGAAAAAGAAGTACTTTATCGCCCTCCTTGAATTCTTTCCTACGAATTTTCCGATCGTGGAATTCCTTTGTGCGTTCCTTGAAAAGTCATGAACTTTCGTAGGCCTGCAACCGTAACTCGTCCATTTCGTGGAGTTGTAAGAACCGCGTATCTCCCTCTAAATCCATGTCAATGTTGCAGTTCTTCAAAGCCCAGTATGCCTTATGCTCGATTTCAACCGGAAGGTGACATGTTTTCCCGTAGAGTAGTCGATACGGGGTGGTTCCAATTGGCGTTTTATACGCCGTCCTGAATGCCCACAATGCGTCTTCCAGCTTCCTTGACCATATATTTGGATTGTTGTTGACCGTCTTTTCCAAAATCCTCTTAATTGCTCGGTTTGTATTTTCCACTTGGCCGCTCGTTTGAGGATGATACGAAGTCGCAAACCGGTGATTTACTCCATATCGTTTCAAAACTTTTGCAAGCTGAGCATTGGCGAAGTGGCTTCCTCGATCGCTGATTAATGCCTTTGGCACTCCAAACCTGCAAATCAAATTTTTAAGAAACTCAACAACCACGTTAGCATTGTTAGTAGGTAATGCTTTAGCCTCGACCCATTTAGAAACATAATCCACAGCAACTAAAATGTAAACATTTCTATTTGAAGGTTTAAATGGTCCCATGAAGTCGATTCCCCAAATATCAAAAACCTCACAGACTTGGATCCCTTGCTGTAGCATTTCGTCGCGCTTTGTGATGTTTCCCTGGCGTTGGCACGCGTCACAGGTGCTCACGAGTGTATAGGCCTCCTTGAAAATTGTTGGCCAGTAGAATACTGCATCAAAAACCTTTTTCCCAGTTACCGTTGGTCCGTAATGTCCTCCGGTTGGTCCATGATGGCATTCGTCCAAAATCCTCCGAGTTTCTCCTCCGTATACACATCTTCGCACCATTCCATCAGCACATCTACGAAATAAATATGGTGCGTCCCAGTAGTAATATTTAGCATCCGAGATCAATTTCTTTTTCTGTTGATAGGTTAGGCTTTTGTTGACAATTTTTCCGGATAGATAGTTCGCCATATCGGCAAACCATGGAGCATCGCTTTCCGTTTTGCTAATACAGGCTAGCATTTCTCCCGGGAAAGCGTCATCTATCTCCCCTTCCTTCAACTCCCCCAAACTTGGGTTCTCCAGTCGGCTCAAATGATCTACTGCTACATTTTCAGCTCCTTTCTTGTCCTTGATCTCGATGTCAAATTCCTGCAACAATAAAATACAACGAATTAATCTAGGTTTAGCATCTAATTTAGAAAATAAGAATTTTAAAGCAGAATGATCCATGAAAACAATTGTTTTGCTCAACACTAAGTATGAACGGAATTTGTCAAAAGCAAATACTACAGCCAAAAGTTCCTTTTCCGTAGTGGTATAATTCTGTTGGGCTTCGTTCAGTGTTTTGCTGGCGAAGTAGATAGGTCGAAAATGCTTGTCGATCCGTTGCCCCAAAACAGCTCCCACTGCGAAATTACTGGCGTCACACATTAGTTCGAAAGGTTGAGACCAATCCGGTGCTACCAAAATGGGTGTATTGGTGATCCTCTAATTGAGTAACTCGAAAGCCTGTAAGCACTCCTCCGAGAAATTGAAAGCTTCCTCCTTCTCTAATAGTTTCGTCATAGGACGAGTAATCTTCGAGAAATCCTTGATAAACCTTCTGTAGAATCCCGCATGTCCCAAAAAACTCCGAATTGCTTTCTCGTTCGTTGGTGGTGGTAGTTTGGCAATGACTTCGATCTTTCCTTTGTCTACCTCTATCCCAGCTTTTGAAATTTTGTGTCCCAGTACAATTCCCTCTCGAACCATGAAGTGGCATTTCTCCCAGTTTAGGACCAAGTTAGCTTCCTCGCACCTTCCCAACATCTGATCCAAATTCTTCAAGCATGCATCGAATGAATCTCCAAATACTGAAAAATCATCCATGAAAACCTCCATTGTCTTTTCCACCATGTCCTAAAAAATGGCTAGCATACACCGTTGAAAAGTAGTCGGTGCGTTGCATAGACCAAAAGGCATTCTCCGATATGCGTATGTTCCGAACGGGCATGTGAAGGTGGTCTTTTCCTGATCTTCGGGAGCGATAGGTATCTGGAAATACCCCGAGAATCCATCCAAGAAGCAGTAGAACTCATTTCCTACTAGTCTTTCAATCATTTGGTCCATGAATGGTAGTGGGAAATGGTCCTTCCTGGTGGCTTCGTTTAGCTTGCGGTAGTCGATGCAAACTCTCCATCCTGTGACTGTCCTTGTTGGTACCAGTTCATTGTTGTCATTCATCACCACAGTCATACCTCCTTTCTTTGGAACACAGTGAATTGGGCTCACCCATGGGCTGTCTGAGATTGGGTAAATAATTCTTGCATCCAACAACTTAACAACTTCCTTTTTAACGACATCTGTCATATTCGGATTTAGCCTCCGTTGTCTTTGAACAACGGGTTTTATGTTATCAAGAAAATTAATTTTATGTTTGCAAAATTCGGGGCTAATTCCGGGTATGTCAGATATACGCCAAGCAAAAGCCTTTTTATGACCTTTAAGGACTGTCAATAATCGAGCTTTTTCGTCACCCGAAAGTGATGACGAAGTAACAACTGGTAATAAATTTGTACCTTCAAGAAAAGCATACTCTAAATGTACCGGTAGTTGTTTTAGCTCCAAGTCGGTAGGTGGTTCTTCAATTGAAGACTTGATCCTCATGCTCTGGTCCAACTTCAATTCCTCTTTGACTTCAGTCTCCACTTCTTCGATCTTCTAGTCCTTCGGTTCTTCCTCCAAGCTCGCTTCTATCTCGAGAATTTCCTGCCAATCTAAATCATCAAACACATCAATCCGAAAACAAGTTTCATCAGTAGAATAAGAATGGGTCATCGCTCTATCTAATGTAAAGACAATTCTTTCTTCCCCAACCCCCAATGAAATTTGCCCATTTTTCACACGAATGATTGCGTCAGCTGTGTTTAGGAATGGTCGTCCAAGAATAAGTGGAACCGTGACATCTTCATCCATCTCTAAAATCACGAAATCAACCGGGAAGGTAAATTTTCCTACGTTTACTAGCATGTTTTCAACAATTCCGAACGGGTATTGGAATGATCGGTCGGCTAGGCGGATACTCATCCTAGTGGGTTTTAACACTCCTAGGGCAAGTTTAGCATATAGTGAATACGGCATCAGATTTATGCTAGCTCCTAAGTCCGCCAATGCACTGCAACTGTAAGTATTGTTGTAGTTACACTGGATCAGAAAACTCCCTGGGTCATCCAACTTTGGTGGTATCGTGTTTTTCAATAAGGCTGAACATTCGGCTTTTAAGAACGCGGCTTGCTCCTCCGATGGCTTTCCCTTGTTCGTGACCAGCTCCTTGATGAATTTAGCGTAGTTTGGCATCCCTGCAATTAAATCAACAAGAGGAACATTAATATTAACGGATTTAATAAATGTCACAAAATTTACCTTACTGCTCCCGCATTCTCGCTTTTCGTAATCGTTGAGGATATGGGATATGTGGCTTATAAGCTTTTATGGGAACTTCCTCCACTGGTTCAGGTGTTTTAGCCGTAGGTTGAGCAGGTGATACCTCGTCCTCATCGTCCTCGATCTCGAAATCATCTAGAATTGGTTCAGCAGCTTGGTGCTGCGCACCAGTGCCTTGGTGCTGCGCACCGGGGTATTTTCCTGCTTCTGTGCGTCGCACAGAAGGTTGGTGTTGCGCACCATCTGACTGTTTTTCTCCATTTTTGTCTCGATCTCCTCCGTAAGCATGTCCCGAGCGTGTAGTGATTGCATTCACATGTTCGTCTCTGTGTTTTGGACAGGGTGGCATTCCGTCGTTTCTTCCAGGAGGTTGATATTTTGGTGCTTGATTGTTGGAAGTGTTTGCCTTTGGTCGTAGGATTTTGTTGCGTATTACTCGGTAATTGGCCCGAGGGTCGATTTGAGTTCCGCTCGTTCATCCTATCGAACCGTCTTTCTAAGTCTCGTAGTGTTGCCTGCTGATTTCTCTGTCCTTGCTCGATGTGGTCATTCAAAACCTTTAATTGGTTACTAAATGTGTCATTCTTCGAGGTTTGGGTGTGGATGAACGATTTCATAAGATCTTTTAGGCTTTGATCTTCGTCTTCGTTCTTCGGTGGATCGTATCTTTGTCGTGGTGGGGATCGTGTATTATTTCCTTTGCCATCCGTGTCTCGATTGTCACTGCGGTTGTAGTTACCTCCGCGGTTTTGCCAATTCGTTCCCCGATTAGGATAGCCATACTGTGCGTAGTT
>CAJVGC010000592.1:25710844-25934103 GCA_910822075.1 Senecio squalidus
CCAACAACTTAACTTTAACGACATCTGTCATATTCGGATTTAGCCTCCGTTGTCTTTGAACAACGGGTTTTATGTTATCAAGAAAATTAATTTTATGTTTGCAAAATCGGGGCTAATTCCGGGTATGTCAGATATACACCAAGCAAAAGCCTTTTTATGACCTTTAAGGACTGTCAATAATCGAGCTTTTTCGTCACCCGAAAGTGATGACGAAGTAACAACTGGTAATAAATTTGTACCTTCAAGAAAAGCATACTCTAAATGTACCGGTAGTTGTTTTAGCTCCAAGTCGGTAGGTGGTTCTTCAATTGAAGACTTGATCCTCATGCTCTGGTCCAACTTCAATTCCTCTTTGACTTCAGTCTCCACTTCTTCGATCTTCTAGTCCTTCGGTTCTTCCTCCAAGCTCGCTTCTATCTCGAAAATTTCCTGCCAATCTAAATCATCAAACACATCAATCCGAAAACAAGTTTCATCAGTAGAATAAGAATGGGTCATCGCTCTATCTAATGTAGAGACAATTCTTTCTTCCCCAACCCCCAATGAAATTTGCCCATTTTTCACACGAATGATTGCGTCAGCTGTGTTTAGAAATGGTCGTCCAAGAATAAGTGGAACCGTGACATCTTCATCCATCTCTAAAATCACGAAATCAACCGGGAAGGTAAATTTTCCTACGTTTACTAGCATGTTTTCAACAATTCCTAACGGGTATTGGAATGATCGGTCGGCTAGGCGGATACTCATCCTAGTGGGTTTTAACACTCCTAGGGCAAGTTTAGCATATAGTGAATACGGCATCAGATTTATGCTAGCTCCTAAGTCCGCCAATGCACTGCAACTGTAAGTATTGTTGTAGTTACACTGGATCAGAAAACTCCCTGGGTCATCCAACTTTGGTGGTATCGTGTTTTTCTCGCTTTTCGTAATCGTTGAGGATATGGGATATGTCGCTTATAAGCTTTTATGGGAACTTCCTCCACTGGTTCAGGTGTTTTAGCCGTAGGTTGAACAGGTGATACCTCGTCCTCATCGTCCTCGATCTCGAAATCATCTAGAATTGGTTCAGCAGCTTGGTGCTGCGCACCAGTGCCTTGGTGCTGCGCACCGGGGTATTTTCCTGCTTCTGTGCGTCGCACAGAAGGTTGGGGTTGCGCACCATCTGACTGTTTTTCTCCATTTTCGTCTCGATCTCCTCCGTAAGCATGTCCCGAGCGTGTAGTGATTGCATTCACATATTCGTCTCTGTGTTTTGGACAGGGTGGCATTCCGTCGTTTCTTCCAGGAGGTTGATATTTTGGTGCTTGATTGTTGGAAGTGTTGCTTTGGTTCTGTGGTCGTAGATTTTGTTGCGTATTACTCGGTAATTGGCCCGAGGGTCGATTTGAGTTCCGCTCGTTCATCCTATCGAACCGTCTTTCTAAGTCTCGTAGTGTTGCCTGCTGATTTCTCTGTCCTTGCTCGATGTGGTCATTCAAAACCTTTAATTGGTTACTAAATGTGTCATTCTTCGAGGTTTGGGTGTGGATGAACGATTTCATAAGATCTTTTAGGCTTTGATCTTCGTCTTCGTTCTTCGGTGGATCGTATCTTTGTCGTGGTGGGGATCGTGTATTATTCCTTTGCCATCCGTTGTCTCGATTGTCACTGCGGTTGTAGTTACCTCCGCGGTTTTGCCAATTCGTCCTCCGATTAGGATAGCCATACTGTGCGTAGTTAGCATCCTCCGCTTGTCGATCACACTCACTAGCGTAGTGAGGTCCTCCGCATCCTTCACATCCATTCTTCATTAAGTGCATGTCTCTTTCTATTCTACCGATGCGTTTATCAATCCTGTCCGCCATAGATTAGACTTCTTTAACGACCGAAGATGTTTCATTACTACTTTCAACTTGAGCTACTTGAGTTCGGTGTTTTCGGCCTCTACCATCGTCTCGATATTCCCGGGATAGGCTTATGACTAGCTTGTCCTCCATTAAGTTGTATGCTTCATTAGTGGTCTTGTACATGAAATCCCCTCCTCCGGCTAGATCCAGTTCATTTTGTGACTCCTTGGTTAATCCGTAGAAGAATCTATGATGTTTTCCTTGCCCAGACCATGACCATAACAACTTCTCAGCATCTCCTTCAGTCTAGCCCATGCTTCAGTAGATGTTTCTCCATCTTCTTGTCGAAATCCCCTAATATCTCGTAGTAATTTCCTACCCAAGGCGGGCGGGAAAAATCTTTTGATGAAGGTTTCGCGCATTTGTGTTCATGTTGTGATTGAATTTTCATTAAGCTCCTCGAACCAAACCTTCGCATCTCCGGTGAGAGACGAAGGGAACAACCTTAGCTTGACACTGTCGCTTTTACCTTGACCGTATTTGAACATCTCACAAAGCTCGTTGAATTTGGCTATGTGTTTATGCGGATCTGAATTGTATCGCCTATCGAAAGTATTGTCTTGAATCATCTTGAGATGGTGACCCTTGACAACAAAATCATCACCCAAGTCCGGGGTGGTGATTGTCGACCCTCGAGTGGGTGGCACTGCTACAGTTGCGGCCCGTCGGTGCATTGGCATGTCCAAAGGATCCATAGCTGGTTGCGGTTCCGTTTTGTCTTCACAAATTAGTTCTTCGACCTCTGATTCTGAATCGCTTCCTCCTCCTTCTGAAGATGTGATATCTTCAAATTTGACTGGTGAGACTTGATCAAAACCTGGTGGTGTCTGAACTAACAAGTTTCCTTTCCTCTTGCCTCGCTTCTTCGATACTCCTGGATTTGACTTTGGACTCGCGAGTGGTAATCCCGATGCCCTTGTGTTCATCAACTACCTGAAAATACCTGAAAAGGATAGAAAGCAAGAAAAGCGTAAAACGTACCGGTGTAATGACAATTAAAAGTAACTTCTAAGTAAATACATACTCAAAAGGATCGTATCACAAACTCGAAACAAAAACGAAAAATCAGTCCCCGGCAGCGGCGCCAAAAACTTGATGTGTAAAATCTAGTCTTAATTTAAATCTACTATTTCACGCAATTACACACTTATAGGCAGTGGACCTACTCGTATGTAATATAGTTAAAAGCTAGTAAAGGTTCGTTCGCAGAGACTAATTTGTTTTTAAATTTCGAATTAATAATACTATTTGTTTTTGGGGGTTTTTGTTGAAACAAAAGATTGATTATAATTGCAAGTAATTAGTGAAAAGTGATTTATAAAAATCGAATAAGAAAAAGTAATTAAAATTTATCAAATATCGGAGAAAATACACTTGTTTGACACTTCACTTATTTTCCATTTAAGTTTACGAAATTGATTGATTATAAAACTTCTAAGATATGACAAAAGTCCTCTCGAATCTTTTATTAACTTTAACTACCTCTAATTATACCGTTCCTCTCGAATACAGTTGTAATTATTAATAGTTAAGCGTTAAGTAACAAGCCGGTATTTAGATATTTAACCTTATAGAGTTTCCTCTCGAATAACTCCTCTAAATATTAATTCCTCTCGAATATTAACAGTTAGACTCACTCATCGAAGTTTAATTATTTAAGTTGATATTATTAGGTCCTCTCGAATCCTAACAATTTTAAACCGATTATAGACCGACCGATTATTTCACATAAGTTATTTAACCTATCTAGATTCCTCTCGAATACCTAGAATGTTGATTAATTAACCTATGTATAAACAACTTTATAATAATATTTTAAAACTTAGGCAATCAAGGATTTTCGGTTAAAAAACAAATACCTAAACAATCAATATCGCAAACTCAAACTTCAAATAAGATCCGTTAATCAAACAAGCATAAAAAGAGTTTAGCTACGCATTATTGAGTCAAAAACAGCAAATAAAGTAGTAGAAAACATCCTGAAAAATAAGTATTAAAAAGGAGAAAAACAAACTAAGAAATCTTCAAACGTATCGTGACCGAATATTACGAATAACGAACTTCCTAGCCTTAATTCCTGCCTCCAAACGTGAATTCCAGCTCCAGAACTTGAAAATAATAATTGATGATTAATCTGGCCGAATTGAGCTGGTATTTATAGGCAGAAATCAAGAGGAAAACGTGTTCGACTCAAACTCGAAAACTTGCTAAAAATCACCGCGTTAAGAATCCGTGTCCAAAACCAATGCAAATGCTCGGTGCGTCGCACACACATCATCCTGCGTCGCACTGATCCATTTTATACTAGTATTTCGTCATTTAAGTCCATTTCTTCCCTCTTTTCCACTTCCCGATCATGTAAACCTGTAAAATGGACAAAAACACTTTTCCACACGATTAAATGTAAAAAACCTATCCTATCCATCATGTTTACTATGAAATGTGACCAAATATCGCATATAAATATCTATATAAATATGCGATATCACACATCTAAAATGAATTATCTAAATTAAACAAACACCTGACATCAAAGCTTCCTCTAAATTTCGACTCTCAAATCTCTTCGGAAACACGTACTTGGCAGTCTCTGTTGCCAAATCAGCCAAAACTAGAATAAATCCAATAAAGAAAGTTTAAATCAGACATAAAATTGCATAAATTAACAAGAGAATAGGGTGAAGCTGGAGACATTTACGTCGCTGAGAGACGGAAGTGGTTTGTGGGGCGAGATCGAAAATAAGAGATACTCTAGCTTCAACAGCAGATAAATTGTTGGTAATTGTGGTGGGTCTTCTTTTGGTAACGACGGATGACGGTGTTCGTTGAGTGGCCATTGATTTGATAGCTACGGTTACAGTAGAAGAGTAGATTGATTGAGACATTATGTGTTGTGGCAATGGAATGGGGAAAACTGTCACACCCCGCTAAAGCGGAAACACGAGATGTGAAGAGCTGGAAGATCATTACACAGGTAATAATAAACATAACAGTTTTCAAGTCATAGATTAAAAATAAAGTGTTTACAAATTCAAAAGTAATAACCAAGCCATAGAAATTTAGTACAAATACATAAGCAAAGTTCCATTTAAAAGTTCCCAAAATAAGTGAACAAGTCTTTTCCCAATATGGTTCTCACGCGACCGCCTTGACCCGTACATGCCATGCACCTCATACTTACACTAATTTCCTGAAACATAAGATAAAGTGTCAACTACGAAAGTAGTGAGTGAGTTACAGTTTAAGTTGCTCGGCAAAAATTTGGTTAAGTGTATAAAAGTAAAAGTTTCCAAAAGGAGGTTAGCGGAGAAAAGTCGCTTAAATTTCATATACTTTTAAAGTTATAAATAATGGGCGTGTCAGTGCCCTAAAGTTCGCATAGACCAAGTAAAGTCAGAATTTGTAAAATTCATAGTTGCGGAAACAATCGCTAAAAGTGTTGCGGAATAAATCGCTAAAAGTTCGTAAATTTATGCTTATAAGTTACTAATTAGATTCTTGTATCAACCTCTTGGCATTCTATAACTTAAGTGTTCACACTAAACCGATTGTTCAACCGTGAGGCCCCTTACCCCGCCTATCCTACGGGGAGTTGTCAAGTTCTTAGTAATATGTACTTAGACTGCCATCTAAGCAAGGAACGGTTCTTTCCTAAATATCGATACCCATTATTACTAAACGGCTCTGAAGTTAATAGTGTGTAAAGTCTAAAAAACAGTTGGGCACTAAGTAGTTTTGTTTCAAAAAAAAAAGATAGTCGTCACTTAAGAGTCATGTTATAGTTCCATCAAGGGTCGGTCTCGCATACAAGCATCAATAATTAATTTAGCCGAAAAGGGGGCAAGCCGGTAAGTTCAAGTAAGCCAGTAGAGCAAAAGTGTTTACGCATAAAAGTTTCAAAGAGTTTGTCCAAAATAGTTCAAAGGTTCCAAAGTTCATAATAGTTTCATAAATGTTTCCAAAGTTCACAAAGTTGCAATTGTTCATAAATGTTTTAAAAATGCAAATAATCTTATGTTTCCCCCAAAATCATGCAAAATATACATTAAGTAAAAGGGGTTGTAACTCACGGATTGCGAAGAGTAAGAATGCGAAAGTCGGTCGGAATGGAAGTCGGGAATCACGGATTACCTATTTACCAAGATCGTTTAATTAGTTATTGTTGTATTATGTTCTTTATATAATATAATAGATAAAATTTTATTAAACTTTAAGTGTCAAGGTTAAGTATTGTCCAAAATAGTCCGAATGGTAATTGTTACGTTTTGTCCAAAAGTCCGGTTTTACGTTTATTATTATTATGTCACAAGTGCTTTTGCTCGCTGAAGTGGTTTACATTTATCTAAGGAAATTTGGGCAGCGAGTTTTCGGGAAAAGTTGCAGCTCTGTGCGCCGTTGTGAGCACTGGGACGGCGCACAGAACACATTTTTGTGCCCGCTGCGTCGTCGTGGTCTCTTGGACGGCGCACAGAACATAAAATTTCGAGTTTTTGTTGTAAAACGTTTATTTTAGCCATAGATCTCGACATGCATTCGGTTTAAACTTATTAAAACACCTTTTTAACAGTTTCTAAAGTATTTTAATTCACAAATTCGTGGATCCAAAGGTTATTTCGGTTAAAAACGTTTTTGACCATAGAAAGTCATAGATCTTTATAAAATCTTGTTTTTAACCTTTAGATCATACATGCAAGTAATAAAATCAGTATAAAATGACAAGGGAATGATTTCTACCGAAGGAATTAGCTTGGATGATGATTTGGCCGGATTTTTAGCTTAAAAAACTTTACGGAGGTGGTCCTTTTCCGAAATAGTTTGGCTTCCCTTGCTTCTCTTGATGTTTCAAACGATTTGTATGGCTTAAAAATGGTGTTTGATGGCTGAGTTTCACTGGAACTTGGGGTTTTTTAGAGAAAGTTTGAGAGAAAATGTTGTATGTGTGTGTTTTTGTTTTATAAAATGATAAATGAAAAATGAATAAAGGGAAAGGATAGTAATGGGAGTTGGGACTGTCATCTTGGCAGTAAATGAGTGCCTAAAACGAGATTGATTGGTGGTAGGTTTGTGTAAAATGAGACATGCAAAGTTTTCAAATTTATTACAAATTTCGTCCTGCAGGACGGCGCACAAGGCATGTGTGCGCCGTCCAGGACCATTTTTGTAACAGATTTTGTATTTTTGCTGTTTTTGTATAATTGTTTCGTTGGACCTTTTCGTTAACTAAAGTTTTAAAGTATGTTACATTATGAACTTAGGAAAGTTCATTAGGAGTTTTCTTGGTATTAGGACTTATATAATTTGATTCCGGTTGTGATTCCGACAATGTCGCGGTTCCGGTTATTGAATAGTTAAAGACTAGATAGACCAAAAGAGACATAGAGTATAAAAATGCACCTAAAATTTGACGGTTGTCACAAAAACTGTCTTCCTATTTAAAAACAAACCTAACTATTGCGATTGACTATGAAGACGAGATCACTGCAGCGAGAGGAGGAGGAGGTTGCGACGGAGAGATCGGAAGCTAGAGGCTGTTCGGCGCGTGGAAATGACATTGATATCACCGCCATGCCTAAACAAACCAGCTTTTTTTGAAGTGTGTGCGTGTGTTTTTGATTATGGTGATTTTCGATGGGGTTTTGACTTTGATTTTGTATAATCATGTGTTTGTTTATGAAAGGGGATAAAATGTGTGTTTATGAAAGGGGATAAAGATGGTGATTTCATTTAGGAGAGTTATGAAAGGGGATGAAGATGGTGGGTTTCACTTTGTCCATGTGGATTTAACAGAAAAAAAAAAAGAAAAAAAAAATGACATGGATATAATGTGTACTCACAAACCGGATGTAGTTGGTGTTTGTGTGAAGGTGACCTCCTCCTAACCGGTTGAAATGGAACCACGTGATGAACTTAATCCGTTTTTAAATAGAAAGTGGTGGTTTTAAAGTTTTTTGATAGTAGAATGAAAGTGTTATATTTTATTTTAGTTCAATGACCCAACCGAATTATTTGGAATAGTAGAGTGACCCTTGAGTGCATTAACCATTTTTTTTACTGTATTACCTGTAATAATTTGCTTATATAGTTATTCAATCGCTTTTAACTTTCTATTAATAGCTCATATTAATATTTTATTATAAATTTTATTGAGGTAAAATTGAAATACAAAACTAAATAGTGTTTAGCGTAAACATAAAATAGATACAATTAATATGGCATTTTGTCACTATAGTACCTATAATTTGCTTACTTTTAATTCATTGCTTTTATTTTTTGTTTATTAATAGGTCATATTAACGTTTATTATAAATTTTATTGACTGGATCATCTAGAAAAAAGAGTCCTCTTATGACTGCATCTTCCGTTGTCCTTTCCTTTTCTTCGGTTGTCTTTCTTCCGCTGGAAAGACACCTTTCAGGGCATAATTCTACGGACAAATATCAACTTGGCCCATTTAGCAAAAAAAAATGTAAATATCAGATGCCTAGAGCGGGCAATTTTATAGAATAATCTTTCCTAAGCCCGAAGAATAGTAGCTAAAGTGAAGCAGGTCAGGAACAACGAATCTCTTTATGATAAATAGATCCGTTTTGCAAGTTCTTTATTACGGTTAGTTCCTACAAAGGATCAGACTAATGATGTATACAATACTTGAATTCTCAGTGTAAATGCTACATAGTTGGTTCTCTTCCTTCAGAGACTGCGAGTGTAATAGGAGCATCGTCGACAAAAGGATCACCCTAAGATGATCATCTCATGGCTATTGAGAAAGAATCAGATCAGATGGTTCTACTTTCTGACTTGCTCCTACGGAACCAAGATCGAAAAGATTGAAAAAAATCATTCATTCACAACCACCGATGACGGATTCCTCGAAAAGTTAAGGATTAGTAATCTTTTTTAGAAATCAAATGGATTCGGTCTTATACATACGCTAGGAAAGTAATCATAATAGAAAGAAGAGGAGTTTTTCTTTCTTTTATCACTTAGGATCCGTGTGAGATGAAAGTCTCATGCACAGTTTTAAATGAGAGAAAGAAGTATCCTCTTTTCGACTCTAACCTCCCACTTCAGTCGTTGTTTTTATTTCTGTTACTTCGAAAGTAGCTGCTTCAGCTTCAGCCACTCGAATTTTCGATATTTCTTTTTATTTCTCATCAAACGTAAAATGAAAATTATAAATTATAAATTTTTATATTGCGTATGTTTTGATAAATCGAAAATGAATAACATTATCAAATAGTTATCCTATTTTTCTTCATGGATGGAAATTTAATTCAAATTTAAAATTAAATAAACATTGATATTTTGCTAGCTACCTTATGATGCATATAGCTTCAAGCTAGACAATCAAAGATTACATAAGTAACAAGTTCTATTTAGAGTTGATTACATAAATCGTCCCTATGGATTATTTAAAATTATGAATTTTGTCCCTAAGTTTAAAAAGTTGCATAAATCGTCCAAGTTTAGAAATTAATTACGCTTTTCGTCCCTAATTTCTAATTTGCACTCGTAATTGGGGCAAACCTTAGGGACCAAATCTGTAAATAGGACAAACTTTAGGGACAAATCCGTAATTAGAGCAAATTTTAGGGATGAAAAAGATAATTAGTTTCTAAAAGTTGATGTTTATACAACTTTTTAAACTTAGGGACAAAATCTATAATTTGAGATAAACCTTAGTGACAATTTTTATAATTAACTCTTATATTTAATATAGCTTAATTTATACTTCTTTTGTACCAAATAAAATTTTATTTTTCCATATTACAACCAATTAAAATATTTATGTAAAATAAAGATGATATTTTATTAGTTAACATTTTAATCACTTTTTAAACATTATGTATTTTGAAAGTTAAAAATAAAATTAGAATGGCCAAGGTAAATATTTATAGGGCAATATTTCATTACTTTAAATCTTGTTTATAATAAATGCATTATTTAGATAAGTATTCATACTTTGTTAAGGAGTGTTTAACAAGATGACTAAGCATTTGAAGCTTAAGCTTTCCAAAAGCTCGAGACTTAGCAAAAAAGGAAACTCTCCTTGTAAGCTCTTAGCTCTCTAACTAAGTCGTGACGTTGTTGGACTGCACTCCTTCTGCTATAAACCGAAGAAATACACATTTTAGTGGAATGACTTTTGAACGAATTTGTTACTTGGTTGGGTAATATCACATCGAGCTAATCAAAAGCCCCAAATTAAACGACCTTTTCATGAGCCGATAAAGTTAGCCTCGCGATTTTATATTCTCCAAATATGGGTGATGGCTTTAATAACCCACTTGAGACTTGACAAATATTCTAGTATATGTTACACTATGTCGTTTGTAACATATCGAATCTTTATGTACCTTTAATAATAAAAACAACGTTTACAAAATATACTATATGTAATATGAGAAATAAAAAAATGTTATGGATAATATAAAATATGTTATAAATATATAAATTGTAAATAAAAAAAGTCGCTAACTAGAGACTACAAATAATGCAAGGGCAGCCTAAATATTTTGTATTGGCATAACTAAGAACATTATAAAAAAATTTGAACTTGGAATAAACGACAATGTTGATGAATATATTTATTAACGAGTAATAAAATATAGCAATCATCTAAAAGAATTGTTATTATTTATAAAACGTTCGTAAAATTATGTGTAATAATATATATAACACCGAGGAAAATTATTCACCAAAAATTCAAACAATTTATTATCACCGCAGCATCGCACAGGTTAGAGATTAAAATTGGCTTGAAAACCGGAATTATGTTGAATTAAGAATGAAATGACCACTTATTCTAACATCAACTTAAGATCAATGAGATTTTTTTAAATCAAATGATAACAAAAGAAGAGCTCATCGTCTTAGATAATAGTATTTGGTTTATTCTTTTAACAATGTGAGACTAGTGGCGGATCCATTACCGAAACTTAAGGGTATTTTAAACAAATGTTTTTTATGGGCCCTCCTAAATTATCATATTTAAAAAATCTTCTATATTTTTTCACTATAAAAACATGTCATTCAACAAGTTGAGGGTTTGCACCAACAATCGTCTCCTCAAACCAAAGTTCTACCTCTTGGGCCTCCCCTCCAACGACCGTCAACCTGGCCTTCATGGATACTTTCGATACAAGGCTTCGGGATCAACTTCGCTCCAACCAAGTGGGACCACGAGATTTCATTGGACGCATTTGTATCGTTAGGGATCAGGCCACTTGAGCCAACCACATCCTTCGCTACAATCGTAGCTTTGTTATCAATTGAAATGATCAATTAACCCAACAAC
Source organism: Senecio squalidus (assembly GCA_910822075.1). NCBI lineage: Eukaryota > Viridiplantae > Streptophyta > Magnoliopsida > Asterales > Asteraceae > Senecio > Senecio squalidus. The sequence goes on from CAJVGC010000592.1 coordinate 25,722,029, forward strand.
ATGCTCAATATATAAGACCAATGAGATTTTTTTTATAAAACCAATTGACAATAAATGTAATAGCTCATTGTCTTATATAGCATTAGTTTACCACTTTTTATGTCTTTTTTATGTCTAAAGTAAGCATATTTCTAAATTTCTTGTAGCGAATCCTTAATTGCAAACCTATTTTTGGCGTGAAATGTTTGATCAAATGTAGAAGATATAGTTCGCAAGTCGGTTAAGAAAAATGCATACATGAAAACATGTATTCGATGTTAGTCTTTAGTAGGTGTTGTCAAGTGTTACTTCCTAGTTTAGATCGGTTCTAAAATGAATCAAGATTTCTAGGTTATCCCAAAAAGGTAAAACAAGCTTAACTTATTCATGGCATATTCCTTTATCTCAATCTAGTTCATGTCTAGCCATATTTGTAGTTTATCATCCTCAAAACCAACAGCCATATCTATATCTTCATTTGTCGATGCAGACGGACTATTAAATATGTTAAATGCAACATTAACCTTGAAACCAAAGGATCTATGGTGTGTAAACTGTCTAAAGAATTTGTCTCATTCGATGGAGTTTAGTAAGACCAAATCAAACGCATATGGCTTTTAGTGAAAGAAACAGAAAATGAAGATGTGTCTCGTACAATGAATACAACTTAAAAGGCGGATAACTTCAAAGACAGGTTCTCAAGTTGTCCTAGATTAATGTTTTATCCCGAGTTCAACCATAGTTTATTGGATCATGGAAATTGGCCATTTCAACAAAGCCAGATTTCTTGGTTTATGTTTTGATTTGTCTTCAACAAACACTACATATCCCATTTTTGGATTTTGGGTTTTATGTAACTTAATGTCTTGTTGACTACTCCGAATAATTGTACAAAAATAGAAACAAAATTATACGTTCGGCATCCATTTGTTTACTACTTTTTAACTGTTCTCATCCATGACGAGTATGTAGTGTGTGCAACGCTGAAAAGCAAGTCTAAAATTTATAATCTTTTTGGACTACATACTTGCTTAAATGAAATTAGAACAGGACTAGGTATACTGGGTATGTGTCGGTCCTAGTTCAGTTTACAGTCCTGACCAAGGTTTTGTACATTCTTACTATGTAGCGTTCAACCCTCTTTAAGTATTGCTTCTTTTGACAACTTTGTGTCCAGCGGTTTTATAATTTTGTTCTCGTCTATCTCATCTGATCCGTTGTTATGTTGGAAGCAAAATGACCAAAACACACAAAGCAGATGCAAAACGAACAAGCATAACTAAATAGGGAGAAAGTTATATAGATGTAAGCTGGTTTTAGTATAAAAGCATAAAACAGTAAAGTCAAACAGAAATTTCTAGATTACGAGTCGGCAGAGCTTCAGTACATGACAACAAAATTCATTACATTCTTTGTTTTGCAGAATAGTTCAAACTTACGTCTACAACCACAACTTACACTGCAATGCACACAACTGCACTTACCGGCATGCATAATTTCATTTTGGACCAATCAAGAACGAGATCTCTCCCTTGCCGCTGGTGACCTACTGCATAACCGCAACAGACATGATAAGTTGAATAAGCATAAGCAAAAATAATTACAATTTCTGACCATATATCGGTTCCACTTCATCAGATACAGCAGATGGAATAACTTAAAAAGGTTCAGGTAATAACTTCATGGTCTAATTTTATGCATTAAACTTCCTATATCCTTTCAAAAAGTAATTTTATAGATATCATATTTGACACAACTGATATCTAACAAAAAGTGTTTTTAAGTACACATAACAAAAATACTTGTTTTAAACAAAACCCAAACCCGTTCCCTACATGCCAAATTTTGCCACCTCTTATAGAATATATACCTGCGGTACCGGTCAGGAGGGCTTTCAGCTCCACTATAGCCAGGACTATCACGCTTCACATCAGGGCTTGCTTCACGAGGAGAGTCGTCAGGGGTAATCCGACCTTCACTCCTAGGACTCACAATGGCACCCTGTTCATATTCAGGGCTAATTCTCTCCCTCTCCTTTGAAATGGACCCACGCCCATGACGAGGAAGAGGGCTCCTTTCCCTTTCTCTACGAGGACTTGGGCTTGCATCACGCCGATAATCAGTGTTCCGGACCTTCCCATTTGGACTCGCGTTTCTCTCCTTCCCATTGCGAACAGGGCTAGCAAGGCCATAATCAGGGCTGCCACGTCCACCCCTCCGCTGTGGACTTGGGCTGCGACCTCTTCCGCGACCATAATCAGGGCTACCACGGTCACGTCCACGCCCATAATCAGGGCTACCACGGTCACGTCCACGCCCATAATCAGGGCTTCCCCTTTCTCTCCTATATGGACTTGGTGACTTTCCCCTATCATCACTTCTCCTACGAGGTGACCTGTCACGTCCTCCATTAGGGCTACTTGCAGGCCTTCTATCGTCATCATCTTTAATTGCATATTCAACTGAGATAACCCGATCCATCAGCTTGCTGTACATGAAAAGAATCCACAAATTAGCTAAGTGCAGGTTAGCACTTAAGGTGCAATGTTTTACCCATTTACTTGCAAATAGATCGGACCAAAATTGTGTTTTATCCCAAACATGTCAAAACATATAAATCGTAAAACTAATGTTTTTGTAAATATAATTAACACATTATTATAGATAAATAATATAAAAACAAAACAATAAAATAAGTGTTGGGTTCAAACCAACTCCTTTTCGACCCGTACAAAAAATCGCCCGTTTTAATCCATAGCCGAACCTACCCGGTGTATGACCTCTATCATACACCAAAAGCATAAGAAAGGTAAATACCTGTTATTTGTGGCTTCAAGAGCTTTGGTGGCATCCTCCTGTAACTCAAACTGTATAAAGGCAAAATTCCTTCTGATCCTTATGTTCAAAATCTTTCCATATAGATCAAAGTGCTTCTCCAAATCCCTTGTCCTAGTATTATACGAGTCGAAATTAATAACAAACAGGGTTTTTGATGGCCGCGCATTTGATGATCTTTTAGAAGAAGTCACAGGCTGTCTGACATTGCGTTCTTGCTGCAAGAATTAAACACGAAAATAAGATAAGAAAAACCTCGAGATGCAGATAGAAACAATTGAAATAAATGGTAGCAGCTCCAATTCATTTAGCTAAAAATGGGCCGATTGGAGTTATGTTACATCTCTAAAGGGATAGATTTGTTAAACTTAATGATTTATTTAAAAGAAAACGGATCATATGGACTGAGCCGGTCAAATGTGTCGAAGTCATGTGAAATTCATTCAAAAGCACAATACCTCATGGCTCGTTTTATCAAGTAGAATTTCAAATTATAATAAAATAACAGGTGTTAAAATTTCATTTTTTAGTTCTATAATGAAAAACTGAGGAAAGTTTTTGACAGTTCGGTATATACTGGTCTAAATAAATATTAACCCATTACCCAATCTGCTTGAGCTACTTTACTCTGACACCCCAAAACTAAAAAAAAAAAAAACTATACAGCATCAAGACAGAAATTTCAATGTATGTTACCTTTGTCCATTCAACACGAAGTTGGCGTCCCTTCCTGCCATATTCATAGCGGTCAAGTGCACGAATTGCATCTTCAGCATCCCTTTCATCTTCCATATAGACAAAAGCAAACCCTGTAAATAGTAAAAACAAAAAAGTCAAATACAAATGCAACTTTGAGTAAACATTTTAAATATTCTATCCTCTGAGCTGGCTAATTTCCCACCAGACATTCGAATACGTCTATATTTTAACCCTATATAAAATACCAATCTGTTAAAGCTTAGTAAATCAGTAACAGACCTTGTGCAATGAACTAAGAGATGTCATGGAACTAGAATCCATGGATGGAATGCATGGATGGATGTCTGATGGCAGAATAAGTAATAAAAGGTGCCTTCACCATCTATTCTGTTGACGTGTCTGAAAATGAGGAGTGGACTAGGCAAAAGCCACGTGGAATGAAAGGCAACAATGTCTGTGGTAAATGTGTGACGGTGATGATGCCAAAGTGGATCGGAATCGAAATGGCTCTTCTTAGAAAAAAGAAGAGGAATGCCCGTCATGGCCTGGTAATCCTGCGCCAAATAATTATTTGAGTATGGGGGTTTAACACTACAAAAATCATACTCTTCTTTTTCTTAAACATATCCAAACACCCCATACAAAAAGGCACTTCCAGCTGACTGGTTCGCGTCATTCGGAAGACGTTGAGGTCAACAACTTTATAGCGTAGAATATTCCGACATTTGGCATTGAAGATGTTGTGGTCTGCTTGTGGCATGGTATGGGATCACGTTTTCCATTCATACTTACCAACAAATTGTATATGAATACGTACATGTACAACTGACGGAAAGATTTTTAAAATAAATAATATCATAAAAAACTGACATGTTCTCCTAAACTGAGGCAAGCTATTACCGGTCTAATAGGATTACACATACACTGGAAAACAAGATATGTATAAAGCGTGCATTTTCGAAAGAAAAAAAGTATCCTGTTCTTTACTCTAGTCTCTTATGAACTTCTAATGTATTTGATGTAAGATTTAATTAAACGTCAATACTCTTTTCAAAAATCCTCACAACGCTTATAGATAGCTACTATAAATATCTCGAACGAAATATACAACAAGATAAGAGTAAAAAGAAAAATAACCAGCCAAATTACCAGACTTCATATCGACTCTATTAACTTTTCCATATTTTCTAAAAAGCCTCTCCAGATCACTCTGTCGTGATTCAAACTCAAAGTTTCCACAGAAAATAGGCCTCATTTTATCTGCAAGAAAGAGAAAGAAATGCCCTTAAGCATGTATGCAACTGATATTAAAATAAAACATACATTGTAATTCCATATTCAAAGAAATCATGCAAAAACATATTACAGCAAACAACAAAGTTGAACTGATTACACCTCCTAACGATAAGAAGTAACCTCTAATTCGGTCATTGATTAAAAAAAGGGTTGATAAAAAATAATTGCCACTGAATCATTCTAAAATTTTCACCACTGGTCCTCATTTAATTGTTTACAATAAAAGTCTTTTCTTCGTTATACTCAATAAACCTTCTTCTCATTTTAATTTGACTTTTTTGTATATTTGTATTACTAGTGTTTGGCTATCGCAACAATTATGCTAAAATTATTTTGTTTATTCCATAAATTAAATTAGTTCATCATACTTACCAAACACTTAAATTTCAATCAACACGATATCATACAAGAAACATGAACTGGCAATTTCCAATCTTAAATCTGTCCATTCGAAACACTTATCAAAAACAACAACTCCATACGGAACCTTTGTTATCATTTTAATTGTTCGAATCGAACGGCCCGAAATATAAGTTTATTAAAAATGCTCTGTCCTAAACAATATAAACCAAATAACATACTCAAGATCAACACATTTCTAGGTCAACGGAAATGTAAAAGAAATATATAAGCCAAAATATTCGTAGATCTGGCATTTAATTGAGATTATAAGTTATATTGGAACAAATTAAAAAAAAAAAAAAAAAAAAAAAGTAATAATCAAAGGCACAAAATTAAGGATGAACAGTATAAGATCCTACAAATTATAAGCATTAAGATATAAATAAATATAATTAACGAATACATTAAGTAAAGAATTATGATTCGAAATTGAGATAAATTAATGGCTAATTATGTTTACCTTTAGAAGGAGAAATAGAAAAACCCTAATTTGGCAGACAAGAAATGAGAAACCGGTGGGATAAAAAAAATATCCAGATATTGACGGCAAGCTTAGCTCGACTTTCTATTTATAGTATGATTTTTACATTACCAATCCTTTAACTTTCTTTATTTATACATTTACTTCCTTTCAAAAGTAACTTTATATTGTCAACTCAACATCACATGTACACCAAGTCTGACTGAAACCAGATATTGACGTCTTGCAAGGTTAGCTCGATTTTCTATATATGTAAAACATAAGAACCTCAACATATGTGCAAAGTGACTAGTTTGTGTCATTGGTGTCACTTAAGTGACGAAACCATTAGTAACCCCATAAAAAGTTGTTTTTGATAAAATAAACATTTCGGTCGACTTTAACGGTGTATAAGTTATTTTATTATCTTTATATATCTCATAAACTGTTAATGGATTAGCAATGATATCAATTGACAATGATATTTTAAAGAATATTTGAGTGTAAATACTTAATTGAAAATATTGCATCATGAAGTACTAAATGAATAGTCGTGTTCATGTCACAAACATTTATCTTTAGGGTCTTAATTTTGTATTTTGACATGTTTTACTTCTAAAATCTCATATATGTCTCTTATAAACGTAAGTTGTTGGTTAAATAAGCAAACTCAAATTGACAAATTTAGATTGAATGATTTAGTTTTACATATTGCGAATAATAGAAGCAGATGATTAATGATAAGTCTTTTAGTAACTATAGGTATACAACATGAGTCATATTGTCAAACACTATATGGCAGCGGAAAACAGGATCACATAGGAATAATTAAATCGGATTAAGTTATACCTTTAAGTCTTGAATTATTTATATGAAAGCACTAGATCTAAGGGTAAGATCTATCTTTGGTTACGTACACGACACCGTCTTTATCGATATGCTTGTATGCTAGTACTTGCCCCCGACCTAGTCAACGATCTTGACTTCCTTTCCTTTGCTTGAATCAACGAAAACCGAAACCCCTTTCTTTGGGTTGTTCGGCCAAAACCAAGAGGAAGAGGGAGAGAGATTTTTGATGTAGGATAGTTTTAATCTAATCTATAAAGGTTAATTTATAGATAGGCAAAATTTAATCTCCAAGTTAACCATTAACTTAAGTAATTTAATTATTAACTTTTAACACTTAACTAATAATTAATAACTTAAAGGAAAATAAGCAATATCTCAATGTCGATGTGTGCGCTCCCAAAGACTCACACATTTACGGACACATATTTACTAAAACCATATGATAACAACTCTAAGTAATCTGCATAAAGTATCTATCTAGAAAAGCTCGGATACTTCTTTACAACTTTCAGAAAGAAATCCATACGACTAGCATATATTTCTTGTTGGAGACTTAACAAGCGTTTTAAAAGTATTGAAGTCTCGGTATAATAAGGTTTTAAGTTCAAAATCTCACATTCATATAGCTAGTTCGCTACACTTTTTGTTACATTTACTTTATCGTCAATGATAAAAGTCATTTTGAACTTTGAAGTGTCGGAAAATATATTATTCTCATTGTCAAATGTTCAGAAAACCTCGAAACTACTTTTAAGTTTTTATCGTAACCATATGCAAAGAAGTCATTAACCATGTCGAGAAGACATTGTTGTTCGTCTCTTTCTTTACTCTCCTAAAAACTAATGGGAATGTTTGTAATGTAAGCTTCTAAGACTACCCGCAGCCATGGCGTTTTCACGCGTTTTAGCCCCCCATAACGCCGTTATCGGCTGGGGGGCGGCGTTTTAGCCTCGTTTTTCCGGCGGCGTCACCCCAGTAACGCGGTGTTTTGGTTTTTTTTTTTTTTTTTTTTTCTTTTCTTTCTTCCAATTTGACATTTATAGGTTTTTTTTTTTTCTTTTCTTTCTTCCAAAAAAGAAATTTTCGATGGAAGAAGAAAGAGGTCTTGTAGGTTTGTGGAAGAAAGAGGAAAGGGAGAGGGAGAGAAAGAGACAAAAAAGAAAAGTTGTGAAAAGTTGCATTATATTGTAAAACATCTTTGACTTTTCAACTTATGAAGATGGACCAATTAGAAACAAAAAAATTAATGTGAAAAGTTGCATTATATTGTGAAAAGTTAATATTTTTATATAAAAATTATGTCATTTTTTCTTATTAATGTATTTCTTATTTATATTAATGTATTATTTATTTTAAATATTGTATTTTTGTTTTGTATTAATTTTAATAATGTATTAAAAATAATATGAGAAAAGCAAAGAAAATGAAAAAAAAAAAAAAAAAGGTGGTGGGTCCCACATTTTGGTGTTATGAATGGGGGGTTTAGTGGTGTTATGTTATGTTGGTGTTATGGTGACGTGACACTCATAACACCACTTTTTGGTGTTATGAATGGGAGTGGTCTAACAATATGTTTTGTAAGTTTTGACATGCATTTCCATTTACAGGTTTAACTCGCACATGTTCAAAATATTTAAGAATTTCCTAAACTATTTTACTCAAAAAAGTCGTAGAAATTATCATTATAATTCAAAGCCAAAACCAACCCTCCGCATAATCCACTTTGTCACCGTAAAAGCGAAATATATTTTCAAACATTTATTCCTTCATGAAATGAGACTTAATGCCAACGGTGAATAATTCCATATCTAAATACTTGTAAAGTTTGAATCCACAACTCTGGATTATTGTGTCACGACGATACATATAGGTCATATGAATATTGGGTCACGACGATACATATAGGTCATATGAATAAATTAGGTTGATAGACATTAATTCATATATTAAGACCATGTTGGTAGGAGTGAATGGAAGGCTATGAAACGGAACAATCCGAGTATTGTTCGAAAATTATTTTAACAATTATTATCATACTAAACCAAGTTCTAAATCGTTGATGTTGATTCTTTGGGAACATTTGTATACATCAATTCATTATCTGTTCGTATAGAGCCCATATCACAATACCAATAACTGTGTCCCTCACCAAGTTTTTGACAATGGTATCGACCCAAGAACCGTCCGTTGAAGACCTCTCACCTACAAGATCACGAAACCGCAAGTCTCCAAGATCCGAGATCAATGCGTAAATAACACCGTTCAAATGTCCTCGTCCAATAACACCTACCACTCTCTTACTGTTTCTTACGGCTTTGCTTCTCTTCAAAGACCAAGCAATGTACTGAACAAATACATCATACATCACGAAACTTGTTAAAGACTTCGAGAATGGCAAAATGATTGGGTCGGGTAGCATGTTATTTGAATAGGTAGATTAGGGTCGTACTGACCAAAACATGTTTTGTCCATACTTTTAAAAATAAAACTTCTTAACTAATTAGTGTATCAAAGATGATTAGAAAATACATTTTAGTTTAATAATAGCCTAATAATTGTCTTTAAATGTTAGGAGATTCTATGTCTTAGGATAAACTTTGGAAATTTTTGACATTTGACCCATTCAAGCTGTATCTTTGTTAGGTAATCTTTTCTCCTTCCCGCTAGAGATAAAACACAACCCGAAATGACCATTCATGAAACCTAATACTGACGAAATACACCATAGTTCACGAAACTTGGTGAAGACTTCAAAATTTTCAATATGGGTGGGTAGTTTAACATGTCCGAATGAGTCATTTTTACAGGCCATGGCTTACTGACACAAAATACTTCTTGACCAATAATTTAGAAAATAATCCAACTTTTTCTTGGTTTCGACCCATCCAACCCGTTTCTTTTTAAGCTAATCTTTTCATATTTTACCCGTTAAGCCTGCTAGATATAAATAATAACCCAAATAAACCCATTCATATGTATAAATGGGTAAAAATTGCCACCCTACTAATCATGACCTCAAAATGATGAAGAAACTTACAGTGTCACGTTCGTGGATCAAAGGTTGGAGCAATGACGGATACGAGAAACTCAATTGCTCGTAAAGTTGAAAATCGGTGTCCTCTGTGGTTGATTCCTGGAACATGGCATTAAACGATTAGCATAACATGCTGCTACCTTTGCTAAAAATGGAACCCAATTTATGGATCACAAAATTACCTGATCCATAGACAACTGCGATCATCATTGATATTCATACTTTCTATACTATTCTTAATCCAAATCTGTCTGACCATGTACTTCATTTTTTTTTTTTTCATACAGCTTACTATTACATGTGTAATTGCGTATGTTAAAGGTGGCAAAACGAAATGGGGGGCGGCCAAGTTGAGTAATGGGTCAAAACAGGTTTGGGTGATTTTACTTGCGGGCTGGTTGACTAAACACACTTAATGATTTAAGTACAACTAAACTAATAATCTCATTTTTTTTTATAACATAATTTAGGAGGTCACATACTCACATGCATTAAATATACGGTTTGGACCACTTTCAGCCCGTTCAACAGATTTTAAATGTTTCCTTTCAAGCTTTATTTTTTATTGTACAATTTGACCAATTAGAGTGATAAAACATAACCCAAATCAACCCATTTATAAGTAAATGGGTTAAAACACACTGCCATCTCTAATAAAACTGGTAGATGGGTAGATACAGCACCTTAAAGTCTATCTTGGACTGATCCGATGATAATGTTATTCCACGGAGAACCAACCTAACAAGGCTTAGTTTTTCACTCCATTTTAGCGAGTCCCAGGCCCTTTGAAGCTAAAAGAAGGAACAAATAGTATGACTAACAGCCAAATAGAATTATTACTATATAATACAATCAAACGAATAGAGTAGCACACCGTTATTTCTATAGGCCGATCTCCTAGCACCACCTGTGCACTAATTTCCTCTGAAGCTCTTCGTGCAGCACGAAACTAGCAAAGAAAATTGACAACTAAGACGGCATAAATTTTTAAGATGCCCATCTACTAATGCTTAAAGTTAGCCAAATGACGGGTTAAGCAGTTAGGATAATGGTTCAAAACAGATTGGGTTGGGTACTCGAAACATTTCTGTCCAAAACTTCATATTATTAATTAGTACGTCAAATATGATTTATGAAAATTATATAGTTTCGATAATAACCTAACTTTTTACTAAAAGGATTTAAGAAGTTTTTATGCATTAAAATAACACTTTGGGCGATTTTTGACCCGTTTCACCGGTTTTATTTAAGCTATTTTTTTGTTTATTTTCATGTTTGACCTGTTAGATATTAAAACAACCTGAATAAACCCATTCATAAGTAAATGATTCAAAACATTCAACTATGTAAATAGCGTACCTCATCTCCAAAAGGACGATTGATATTTGAAGAAATCTTGGACGAGAATGTTGCCAATAATAGGCGTAATGCTAGAGCTGTTTGACCACCTGTTAAGTCAAGAGAGCTTGTTAATATCGTTTGTAGCCTACAAACATAGCCTGCAAATCAAATGAGAAATGTGTGCATCAATACATGTTTACCTAGATTGATACTGCGACCAACAGCTCCAAAGAACCCTGAACCAGATAAGGAAAACGGATTGGATTTTAGCTGTGGTTCGACCTCATTATCAGTTGATGTGTACATGATTCCTGCTCTGAAAACAATCTATGACAAAAGTCTAGTTAAGCCATGGATGGAACAAAATCCTGTAAGCAGCTAATGCAATAGCGATGACTGTATCTAAAATATTGACCCGAATAGTTCGATCGATTTCTTATGCTTTATTTCGTAGAACACTAGAACAACACTAAATTTGGGACCTTAAACTACCCAAGACATACAGAAAATTCCATAACAATCTGCCTTGCGGGTGTTTTCTAGCAGATATATTGGCTCGTTTTTGTTTTGCTAACCGCAGAATATCATTACATCTAAAAACACATTGTCTCCGTATACCCTATAAAACTAGAAACTATGTTCAACGCAAAACTAAGTTGGAAAAGAAGTGTGTGATATGGGTTTATCGCACCAAAATCTAACATATTTCGCATTTTCGTCATTGTATACAGTATATGTTGGAGTATATATGCATATACTCCAAAAAGCCACCTTCATCCCGTTGGGGGATGAAGCATCTAAAACACCTCCATCCCATTATTGAAGAATTGATGGAGCTTCAGCTCCATCCCATTATTGAAGAATTGATGGAGCTTCGGCTCCATCCCATTATTGAAGAATTGATGGAGCTTCGACTCCATCCCATTATTGAAGAATTGATGGAGCTTCGGCTCCATCCCATTATTGAAGAAGTGATGGAGCTTCGGCTCCATCCCATTATTGAAGAAGTGATGGAGCTTCGGCTCCATCCCATTATTGAAGAATTGATGGAGCTTACTGAAGAAGTGATGGAGCTTCAGCTCCATCCCATTACTGAAGAAGTGATGGAGCTACTGCTCCATCCCATTTGTGGTCATGGTCAAACCGGCCCCACCAACTATTGTGACAAGTAACATGTGAGCTCTATAAATAGAGCTCACCCCTCATGGTAAAAAGGGCCTCCCCTCTCCTTACTTTCTCTCTCTATACTCTCTCTCTAGATTCTCTCTCTCTAAACTCTTTCTCTAAACCATTGATTCTCGGACATCGTGGCGTACAACACCCTTTCCACGGAAAAGGTGTTACCTCCGGGGAATCGCCACCCGACAGGGTTAAAACCCTCGGGTCCTTGGATTATGGAACGCGATACCAATTTTGGTGTCGGGTCTCTTTCTAACTAATTCTTTACTGTTTGTCGTATAATCTAAGCTCGGGGTGACGAGGAACGGCACCTCTTGGTCGTCAACACCAACCCGGCGGATTTTTACTTCAACAGTATACAACATGCGTTATTGTTTCGTTGTATGCTATATGTAAGGGTTAAAGCCACCTCGACTAATGCAGTTTCTGCTTGTGGTCACTTCTAGTTACATACTTGTTTTTGGTCATTTGGATCGGTAAACTTACACTTTTAAATTAAGTATGTAACTACACTTAAATGTTTGGGTAAAACTGCGTTTTAGGAAATACGGGTGGGTAAAATTGCCTTTTGGCTTATTTTAAGTGTTTGGGTAACATTGATTATTTTATAAGGAAATACGCACACCAACCTTGATTCATATTTAAAACGTACTTATTTAAAAACACACTTTTAAAATATACAATGCCATGAAAACGGAATCTAACAACATCTAATTTACCTGCTTCTACAAAGCTCAACAACAACATTATCAGGTTTAACAACCTGCACAACTCGCTCAACATCAACAGCTGATTTCTCAGACACATGATTGGTACCAACTAACCAAATAACCTCAGGCTCCACAAACTCGGCTCGCCAATCCGGTACAGGACCAAACTGACTCTTTCTGATCACAACTAAGCTTCCTTCATCGGCTAAATCGAGTAGTTCCGGATGCATTTCTGCGATAATGGCGCGAGACCCGGACAAGATTTCGGACTTGAAGTTGAATTCAGGTGGTGGGGGTTTGATTGAAACTCGTGTAGGGGTGCCATGTTTGGTGGGTTTATTGAGTATGGTAAAATGATTAACAGGGAACTGGAATTTCAAGAGCTCCATTTTGATAGATGATGGCTTGATTTGAAGAAGATAATGGTGCTCATTTATGTGGTTATCGTGTGTATAAACTATAAGTCTATAACCACCGCAAATTTGCGCCAAAATTGTAATTCCCACTTGATGAAAGGGATTGGGTTTTTCGAAAATGTGTTCTCCAGTTAAAATATTTGAAGAGAATAGCAAAAAGAAAGAAAATTTATTTCAAAGTTAAATCTATATTTACAAAAAGTGTTATATAAAGAGTTTACAAAAGGTTTTCTACAAATTGAGAAAATAATTAATTAATCAATCATATCTAACTATTTTTTGAGATTTTTGTTTTTATTTATTGTACCGGATATTAGAAACATATATTAAAAAATTATTAAAAATGAAAATACAGTAAAAGTTCAAATTATTATATAATTAACAACATTTTCACTATTAAAAATTAACAACATTGATGGTATAATAAAATCGAGGTAAAAGAAGAGGTTAATAGTTGAGATTAATAAAACATATTGGTATCTAACTCAAAAAAAATTAAAATTGTTATAAACAAGTTCAAAAAATCTTGTAACCCTCCCCTCCTCAAAAAAAAAAGTAATAAATCAAATAATTGAAACGAAGAAAAAGTAAATGACCAATATTAACAACTAATCGAAACGAAGACGTTGTTACTTTATTTTTTAATAACCTAAAATTATAAAGAAAATGAAACATAACCCGAAAGAAAAAGATTAAACTAAAAATCAGTAAATATTCGAAAAGAAGACATACATACCATATTTAACGACGTAACTTAAAAAGGAAAAATATGAAATTTGGGAAAAATTAAGTAGCTATTAAATTAAATAAAGAAAAGATTAAAAAGATTTAAGCAAACGAACTGACAACTAGGTGTAGAATAAAGTGTTACAATTAGAGACTATTTTTTTTATTATATTATGAGTAGTGTTATGATAATTTGATTATGACACTCGATCTTTTAATTATAAGATTGTGAGTGCTCTAATCTCACAAGGACATGAGACTTGGATATTTATAGCTAATGGAATAATTTTTCAACTTTTAATATGGCTTTGCCCATTAAAGATTACTTAGTATTTATGTTAATTTATCTTAAATAGATAAGTTTTTTGTGTTAATTTTGTCTTTCATTCACTAGAAGTATCAGTTGTTGTTACTATTAAAGGGTGTATCAGTTGTTGTTACTATTAAAGGGTGTTGAGAAAACCTATAAACTCTAAAAGTACACTTCTACCACATCTTTTCACATGTGCGTTAAAACGTTTAAGTGGTTTGAACAATTAGTCTAAAATTTGTTTCCATAAGAATCTTGTGTGTGCAAAATAATGGATTTACTCCCTTGATATCCGTAATACTCCATGCTATGAATTGTTTATCATCCTTAAATACATCAACTAATTTATCTATCTCCCACACAAGTTAAAGTATAAGGATAACTAGTAAATAACACATACCTTACAAAATGGCGTACGCCAAATGAGTTGGCAATTCCTTTAGATTCAACTTTAGTGGCTCTTCTATTGATGTCCAATATCCCAAACTTTAATATGAGACACAAAATCCAAAAGCTAGAAATTATGCTTAGATGAGCTGACCGAAGACTAGAAAATTTCTCTTCAATTTCATTTTTATATGGAAATTTTGCAACGTCTTCCAAATAACTCCCCAGATCAGCAAGAAAAAAGACTTTCACAGAATTGTCTTGATTGTCGGATATCATTGATAAATAAATAGGAAGAAGTGTTATCGCCTGCAATTCTTCCCAGAGTCATAGGGCTTCCTCTCAGATCAGTTTTTTTGGTTTTTGAGAATGGTCGCAGCCCTCCCAGGACCGAAATGATTATCCCTTCCCGATGGGTCTACTAGACAAAGGTCACCAATTCCAATCTTGTGCTGAATCAATATCTCCAAACCAACAATCCACTAACAACGAATCAATTTGATAATCTTTAAGCAAATTATGCAAAAAATCATCATCAGAAAATAAGATTATTAAGATAATACATTTATCGTAAGTTGATTATAGATTTAGCATAAATTCATTTACATAAGAAAAATACCTCTCACTAGTTAAATTCTTATTATCTTGTTAAATACATATATTAAAGCATGTGTCGTAGCTAATAATGAACATCCTAAGATGATGTGTATTCTCTCGTCCTCTCTTATGTCTAGAATAGCAAAATCGTAGGAAAACACAAACTTGTCCACCGTGACACGCACTTTTTCAACTATCCTCTCGAGTATTGTACGGAACGGTTAACTACTTGAACACACATACGAATAGGTTTCAGCTCAAAAAATTTTAGCCTAGCATACAGGAATATGACATTAAAGATATACTAGCTCATAGTCAGCTAATGCTTTACTAACAGTCAAAATTAAAATCAAATAAGGGATATTTATACTCTTCGGGTCTTTCATTTCCGGTGACAACTTATATTGCATAAGTGTCGAACATCGTGCATTCATTGTAACAATAGTTGTGTCCTCCAATTTGTTCTTATTCGTAGCGTGGTCCTTCAATATTTGACATACTTGTACATCTGCATGATAGCTTAAACAAAATAAATATTAATATGCAATCTGATGCTACCGTGGTGTGCTGGTTGAAAGCGGAACGAGACTTTTCTTCGTGATCCAACCTATAACCTGAGATCACTCGAAACAAGAAAGAAAACTATCGTTAGCACCACCCCGAGGTTGGACCTCGGGAGCGGGCTCCGATGCTTAAGTCAACCATGTTTGTTGTAATATGTAAGTTATTTTGTATGTGAGAAGAAGATGTCCTTACCTGCTAAAAACCATTGGCATTTATAGAGTATGATAGTCTGAATTTATAACAGGAGAAGATGAACCTGATGTGTGTTTGGCTCTCTCCCTTGTATAGCTCGTTTGTTATGGCTATATCATTTCATGGAGAGATTGTCATGGGCTCTCCTTTGATTAATTAATGAACATGCATACTTGGTTTGTGAGAGAGTTAAAATAAGTCTCTGTTGGCACACATCCCTTTTACATTGTACTTGGAGTATATGTTATTTGATACTTTGAATATTGACCATATGACTTTTACCATAGTATCCCTATTAAGCCCCTTAAGACCAAGCATGATAAAAGGGCATGTTTGGGATTTATCATAAATTGTAATATCTGTATTTGTATCACGGTATGGAGGCCCAATCATAAAATAGCCACAAGTTTTTAGGTTATTATTGCCTACACCCAACTTGCAGTAAAACAACCCATTTTATATATAATATTTCTTTTCACCGCCTTTGCATAAATTTGGTTACTACGAAAAATATAAGTCTGACCCATATCCTTTAATCTCTCGCATATTCTCCTCTTATGTTTAAATATGAGAACATTCGGTGTCGAGGCATTCCCCTCTACTTTAACACCAAAGAAGGTTGCAAATTTGTGCAAAACATTCAATCTTGGTGACGACGTTGGTGCTCGTGCTCCTGATTTAGACCATAATATTAACAACAACCAGGAGCATATGGTTGGGTTATATAAAAACTTCTTACAAGCCGGGTTACGTTTTCCTATCTCCGATTTTTTAGCAAAAATGCTAGCGCATTATCGAATAAGCATATCACAGCTTTCTCCTAATGGCTATAGGAAATTATTATGCTTCGAGTTATTGTGTCGTGCTCTTGGTTTACATCCCTCTAAGAAGTTGTTTCGTTATTTTTTTTTTCATATAGCTGCTAGTGATGAGTGGTTTACGTTTTCGATTCGCTCGAAACGTGAACATATTATTAGTGGCTTAAAACCTTATAATAAGAAATGGATGAACAAGTTTTTATGGATCAAGAGGAGTTACTTTCCTGTTATTACTGAGAGGGGGGGGGGATAACTTGGCATTTGAAACGGGATACTTGTCCTAAGTTGACGACTAAGCTTCAGGGGTTGGTGGATATTGTGAAGGAGTATACCATATATGACCAAAATTTTCCCGAGGCTGTTTTAGTCGTGGTCGGGATGAGTAGAAACTGGTCGTATGATGGTTTCCGACCTTGCTTTATGGAAGGAGAAAATGGTAATGTCTAAAATAGCTTAAATTTCAATTTTTGCTATTTGTGTTTATTTTTCGTGATAATCATTATTGATTTGTTTTCTTTTCCAGATGTTGGGTTGATTGGATACCTGACTCAACCTAGTTCTCACAGGATGATACGAATTGGGGTAGAAAAGATTCCCGTTATAACTGGAGTAATCGATACGTCGTTAGGTGTGGGTGAAAAGGGCGAGAATGTCATAATTCCGAGTAGCCGTATTTTGAGGGAAACGGACCCTTGGATCCCGTCCTCTTCAGCAGTAATGAATAAGAGGCCTCGTCTTGCTACTAGCGAAGGTTCTTCAGGAAGAGGAGTTCAAGTGACTCATGGTGGAGTTGAAGCGAGCACAGTACATGAGGATCTTCTTGACGTAATGGGTCGGGACAAGTCACCCGTTCCTCCCGATGCACTAACACTTTATGTTAATGACCCTTCTATATTTCCAGCATCCCCTGTTATTGCAACAATTCCTGGTCATAATAATGTAACCTCTGATATTATGTCTCCACGAGGTACCGTTCAAGCTATCCAACATGTCTCCGAGATCCCTGTTACTAGTGTTCTTGGAGATGGCGATAACTTTTGCTTGAATGGTTCCATTGTAAATGCAAATCCTTCTACGCAACCTATGTTGGTCAATGACTTTTCAAACAATGGCGTAACTGACAAAGAAAATGAAGTACGTTCGTTAGATTCATTAATGCGCTCTTCGTTTCGAAATAGCTTACAAGAGACATTGAAATATGTTTTGGAGATGCCAAAAAGGCTTGAGGAATTGGTATCATAGAATCAAACTCTTAGAGGGAACGTGTGTCATTTGGAGCAAATCATCAGCGTGCATCGCGATAATGCACATCAACTAGCGATGTGGTTATCAGGGGAAGTATTGATAACACCCATTCTCTTTTTCCTAGTAATGAGGAGTTTGTAACGGGTGCTCAGTTAATGGTTCAAAATTTAAATACTGATATTGCACGTCTTAAAGCTGAAAATCGAGACCTTAAGGAAAAATATGATATTTCTCTTCAGTTGGGTAATGTTGTTGAATCATTACGTCAAGAAAGTGCGGTTGTGCTTCACGATCTTATGTGGGTGATGCGCACCGCAATTCCCTTAATGATCAACAAAGTTATTTGGAGCGAAGAGTTCACCGAGGGGATGTTAAAAGTGTTGGAACATGTTATGAAGTATGGACGTCAGTTGGGTCAATGTGATTTTCGTGATGGGTTTTTGGCTGGCACCTCTAACCTCGAGTCTCCATGTTCCGATCTTAGTCTACCACAAAACGTGACATATGCTTATACGGCGTTTAGATCAACAAGCTGGAAATGTGTTGATGAGATACTTGGGTCTCCGTACTTGTCCCCATCTTATCTTTGCTTGGCTCTAGGCCTTAACGGGACAGATTCGAGCCAATGTTCTACTAATCGTCCGTTTGGTGCTGCTGATGAGTAACTTTTGTTGGAAAAGAACGGTGTGTACCTTAATTTCGTTAGTACCGCTTTTAAATCTACATATGTATGCATGACTTGTCATGTTGTTTAAAACTTTTATCAACCTCAGCTTTTGTCGAAATCTGTCCCTAGACAGAGACTTGTCACAATGATGCTTTTACTAAGCATTATATGTACCATTTTTTGCAACACTTGGTGTATAAATAAAAGCAAGAGTTGGTTTAATGGTTTGTTTTTATTTAGTATTTATTTTCGAATTGTTTGTTTAGTGTTTGTATGTTAATATTTACAGTGGTTGCTGTAATTTTCGCTCGTCGATATATCACATTTCTTGTTTTCATGTATTTGGCTTAAAGTTAATGTAATCTTTGGAATTGTTAATGTTTTATTGTGATTATATATGTTACTTGATGTATGCATAGTTACTATAATATAATATAGAATCAATTTAGCTAGCTAGTGGAAACCATATCTAGTGAGAGATATGAGTTTAATATGACTTTCATAGTCAATATGATGTATCTTTTGAAGCACAACCAGTAAAGTGGCTTCATTGTTTTTTGTTTCTTGGCCAATATCGTGGTTTTTTGGCACGGTGCACATGTGTTTATTTATACTCGCGAGTTAGAATTTTTATATCCCTCTAATGACGGGATATTATTTTTATATCTTTGGACATTTTGAGCCTCAGTGCTCTTGGTCCCTTAATGTCGGGATGACATGAAACCTTCGCTCATGCATAATATGAAACACATCGTATTTTTCATTGTGAATAAGCCATTATTTACAATATCTTTATTTTCGCCGTGCGTCCGTAAGCACGTGACATCGAAATATATATATTTTTTTTATTGGTACTTGATAAGTACTTATATTTTTAGAAATGAAACTTACGTAAGTTACTGATGTGCCAATTCCTTGGTACTCTTTTACCCCGTAGGTCTTCTAGTACATATGTTCCGGGAGTCCTTGCTTCAATAACTTTATATGGTCCTTCCCAATTCGCGTTGAGCTTTCTCTGGCCTCCTTGTCGACTTGCTTCATTATTGCGTAGTACAAAGTCACCAACTTTAAGGTGCGTATCCCTCACCTTTTGATTATAGTATTGCTCTATTTGTGACTTGTATTTAGCCTCACATAATGTTGCTAATTCACGACGCTCTTCTAGTAGGTTCAGGTTCAGGCGGAGCTCGTCGTTGTCAAAGGAATGGATTTGATAGGTTGGGAGACCGATCTCAGGTGGTAACACCGCTTCTGATCCATACACAAGACTAAAAGGCATGCAGTTATTTCCAGTACGAGCAGTAGTTCGGTATGCCCATAAGACATTTGGTAACTCTTCAACCCAAAGTCCTTTGGCGTTTCCTAGTCTTGTTTTTAGGCCTTGAAATAATGTGTGGTTCGTTACTTATGTCTGTCCATTTGCTTGCCGGTGCGCAACTGAGGTGAACTTTTGCTGGATGTGTAACTCTTTACACCACTCACGGAACGGGTTTTCCGCAAACTGTTTACCGTTGTCGCTAATGATTATACCAGGAATGCCAAAACGACACACGATATTTTTCCACACAAACTTGAGGATGTTCTTGCCCGTGACTGTGGCTAGCGGTTCGGCTTCCACCCATTTTGTGAAGTTGTCAACTGCAACAACGAGAAACTTTACACGACCTGGTGCTTCTGGAAATGGTCCAACTAAGTCGATGCCCCATTGGTGAAAAGGCCATGGACTAGAGATGCTTTTCACGTTGCAATCAGGTTTTCTTTGAACAGGGGCATGCTCTTGACAATTATGACATACTTCCACCAATTTTGGAGCGTCTGAATACATTATTGGCCAATAGTTGTCTAACCTTGCGGCTTTTTGAGTGAGTGTCCTTGCTCCAGAATGTGACCCACACGAACCAAAATGCGCCTCTTGTAATACATATTCTGCTTGAATTGGCCCGACGCACCTTAACCAAGGTGCCAAGTAGCCTTTTTTGTAAAGGATGCCATATTTGATCGAGTACCGAGGAGACTTTATCCTAATATTTCGGGCAAGTATGGGTCATCAGGTAGCTTTCCATCCTTAAGGTAATCCACTATGGGATCCATCCAGGTTGCGCCACTTTCTACGACCGAGAGAACTTCTTTTGAATCGATGCTTCTATATGGTTTGACTTCGACCAACACATTTTTGGTGAGGTGTGCAAATGATGAGGATGCCAACTTGCTAAGAGCATCTGCGCGCTTATTCCTCGAACGAGGGATTTGTGTTATCGAGAAGCTTTTAAAACTTTCCACAAGCCTTTGTATCTTGGTTAAGTAGCGTTTCATTGAGTCCTCTTTTGCCTCGTATGTGCCTTTAACATGGTTTGTGATTGAAAGTGAATCACTAAAAACTTTTAAATGAATCACTTCTAGATGGGTAGCAAGTTCCAAGCCAGCTATGAGTGCTTCATACTCGGCCTCATTGTTAGAGGTAGGAAAATCGAATCTAAGAGCATATGTGACCTCGTTTCCATGTGGATCGGTGAGGATCAAACCTGCTCCTGACCCGTCGTTGCTTGAAGCGCCGTCTGTATACAAAGTCCATGTACGTGATGTAATATCCGTCGACCCTTTTGGTTTTGAAGTTGTTACGTCTTGGATACCATTTGTTGTTGACTCAGCCACGAAATCTGCCAAAATATGTCCCTTAACCGCTGTTCGAGGCTTATATGTGATGTCGTGTTCACCTAGTTCGATAGCCCATTTAGCTATTCTCCCTGAATTTTCTGGTTTCAGCAGTACATGTCTGATAGGTTGATCAGTGAGAACACATATAGTGTGGGCTTGGAAGTAGCGACGCAGTCATCGTGCTGTGTGAACGAGAGCTAGCGCCAACTTTTCGAGAGTTGGGTAGTTGACTTCAGGTCCTTGTAGTGCCTTACTTAGAAAGTAAATTGGCTTCTGGATATGGTCCCTTTCTGTCATAAGCACAGAACTTATTGCTTCGCGTGTTGCTGCGAGGTACAATATTAGTTCCTCTCTAGGCGTTGGCACGGTTAATGATGGAAGAGATTTAAGGTGCACTTTTAATTCTTGAAAATCCTCTTCTGCTTCATTGCTCCATCAAAAGTCTTTTTTATTCATGCAACCTTTAAGCGTTTTGAAGAAAGGTAAAAACCTTTCAGCTGACCGTGCTAGGAACCGACCAAGGGCAGCCAACTTGCCATTTAGACTTTGCACTTCAGTGATTGTTCGCGGTGATACAATGTCTATTATGGCTTTAAATTTCTAGGGGTTTGCTTCAATTCCTTCACTTCTGATCATGTGGCCTAGAAATTGACCTGTTTCGACACCAAAAACACACTTTTTTGGGTTAAGCTTCATGTTAATGCGTCGGAGTGTGCAAAATGTTTCTTCAATATCTAGCATTAAGCTTCCTTCATTTTTTCTTTTTATCACCATGTCATCAACATATATTTCAATGTTACGGCCCAACTGTTTCGAAAATGACTTGTCAACCAAACGTTGATAAGTAGCGCCTGCATTTTTTAATCCGAACGACATTTTTTCATAGCAGAATGTTACATGTTTAGTATGAAAAGATGTATTCTCTTCGTCTTCTTTTGCCATTCGTATTTGATGATATCCTTTGTATGCATCAAGAAAACATTTGTATCTAAAACACTCTAGAGATTCGATTTTTTGATCTATTTCTGGGAGAGGGTTACTATCTTTTGGGCATGCTTTATTGAGATTTGTAAAATTAATGCACATACGCCATGAGCCATCAGATTTTCGAACCATTACCGGATTAATATCCAACGTGGAAAGAATGCTTCCTTCAATATTCGAGAGTCCACGAGCTTTTTTACTTCTTCGATAACGGCTGTGTTTCGATCTTTAGCAAGTACACGCTTCTTTTGCTTCACTGGGAAGGTGCGAGGATGTATTTTTAGTTTGTGTTCAGCAAGATGACGCGGTATTCCCGTCATAACAGCTGGTGACCATGCAAATATGTCTTTATAAGCACGAAGCATGTGTCACAACTGATCTTTTAGTCGTGTTGGGAGTTCGACACCTATCATCACTTGTTGGTCTGGATGGTCATCGTTAACTATTATTCCCTCTTCTTTTTTGTTTCCTGCTTGTGTGAGCGATGAACTTCTTTCTTGATCGTGCTCTCTCTTTTTAGAGATTTGGAAACATTTTGGGTACCTGGAATCTCTCCTCTGACTGTGGCGATGCCTGATTCAATTGGGAACTTGATTAGAGCATGCAGGGTTGAAGCAATTGCACCCAACTTCTTCATTCCTGGGCGTCCCAATATCACATTGTAGGGTGATGGTGCTTGAACGACCATAAAGTTGACAACAATTGTTTTGCTAGCTCTTCCATGGTAGGCGTTCATGGTGAAGGGTAAGGTGATTACCCCTAACGGCCATAGTGACTGACCTGCAAATCCAATCAAAGGGGTTGTGGGAGGCTGGAGAGTTGGTTTAAGTGTGGCACTTAGTTGCTGAAAACAATGATCGTATAAGATTTCTGCTGAGCTACCACTATCTACGTAAATGCGGTGAATCATTGTACCTCCGACATCCACTTTTATAACTAATGGATCATCTCCATTACAGTGAGCTGGGATTGGATCATGTGAAGAGAATGTAATCTCCTGGGTTTGCTGCTCGTGATTGTTTCCGGTTATAAGTGAACTGCGAAGCT
Source organism: Senecio squalidus (assembly GCA_910822075.1). Lineage (NCBI taxonomy): Eukaryota > Viridiplantae > Streptophyta > Magnoliopsida > Asterales > Asteraceae > Senecio > Senecio squalidus. The sequence goes on from CAJVGC010000592.1 coordinate 25,745,421, forward strand.
CCAAGCTCGTCATTAAAATTTCATGTCCTGCCTTAGCTTCGACATTCAATTTTCTTGGCCATTCTTCCACATGGTTTTTCCCACGATCGGTTCCACCTGATGGGCCAGAGGGTGGGATGTTGCTTTGTGCCTTTGCTCCTTTCGCGAGATGACTTAGACGTCCATTTCGGATGCATGCTTCAATTTCTTTTCGTAAGTCTATGCAGCTGTTTGTATCATGCCCGTGATCGCCATGGAATTAACAATACCTTGTTTTATCTCGTCGATGCGGAGGAGTGTACATCTTGGCTGGGGGACGAAGGATGGCTCTTCCTTCGGAGGTGGCATATATTTCAGCCGGTGTTTTTATCAACGGTGTAAAAATGCCTATTTGATGGTTGCTTCGTTCAGCATGTCGCGTGTTACTCCGCGGTATATACTTCTCCCTTGATTTTTTGTGAAAATCCTTGTAGGTTGAAGTGGATCTGCTATCCGGTGCTCCACATTTTGCCTTAGGAGCCGATTCTCGTTGTTTGCTTCTTCTGCTCGGATGAAATTATTAGCTTGGTTATACAAGTCTTCCAACGACAGAGGAGGCCAAGCAATTAGGTCTTTAAAAAGTCTTCCCGGACGAAGGCCACTTATGAAAGCTCCGATCATCATACCATCCGAACGATCGGTCATGTGTAATGTTTCTTTACCAAATCGTGCCAAGTAGTCTTTAAAGGACTCCTCTAGTCTCTGGCGAATCCCAAGTATTTCTGCTTGCGTTTTTAGGAAGCGTCTTTGCTGCAGAAAGTTAGCTCTAAATTTGCTACACAACTCGTGGAAACCATCGATACTTCCAGGCACGAGATTATCATACCAAAATCTTGCAGCCCCACATAATGTTATATGGAAAAAACGACACCAAGCTGGCTCCGGTAGTTTATGTACGTCCATAGTCCCCATGAACACCGTGAGGTGATCATCAGGGTCTGAAAGGCCATCGTATGTTCTCAGATTCGTTGGTACTTTAAGTCTGTCGGGCATCTTGTAGTCACGAATTTGTTTGGAAAATGGAGACGCGACCAGGTCACGTACACTTTTTTCCTTTTCTTTGAACGTAAAAGGCTCATTATAGAAAGTAGTGTCACTTCCATGTTTTGATTTCATGGCCCTACGAGGTCGCCGATCATTTGATACGTTTTCTTCCATCTCCTTCTGTCCTTGTGGGGCCGTGATTCCGTGATTTCTTTTTTTTGTGGTGGGTTGTTGGGGTTTTTGCCTTCATCTCCCCCCTTGTCGCTCTCTGTAGCTTCTTCCTCTGAATCAGAATGTCATGGTTCAATGACGGGTGGGTCGTCGTTGGGTTCTTCTAACACTTGTTGAGAGGTTATTTCTTTTCTTTTCGTGGAAAAGGCGACATACATGGCATTTATTTGGTTGAAGTTTTGGACTACAAAATGCATCACCGGGTCATTAAGATCGGGCTCGGGCTGGGATTGGTTTTGTATCGGTATGATAGGATCGTCTGATCCGGAAAGGTCTACATCAGGTTGAGGACCATTAGGTCCGTCATCGGAAATTGAGTTATCTTCGGCCATTGACGTTGTGGTTTTAGCGGGTTTTTTTATTTTATTTTATTTTATTTTATATATACGTGGGTTCGGGTCCCACATAATGATACTACTGTGGTGTGCAGGTTGAAAGCGGAACGAGACTTTTCTTCGTGATCCAACCTATAACCTGAGATCACTCGAAACAAGAAAGAAAACTATCGTTAGCACCACCCAGAGGTTGGACCTCGGGAGCGGGCTCCGATGCTTAAGTCAGCCATGTTTGTTGTAATATGTAAGTTATTTTGTATGTGAGAAGATGTCCTTACCTGCTAAAAACCATTTGGTATTTATAGAGTATGATAGTCTGAATTTGTAAAAGGAGAAGATGAACATGATGTGTGTTTGGCTCTCTCCCTTGTATAGCTCGTTTGTTATGGCTGTATCATTTCATGAAGAGATTGTCATTGGCTCTTCGTGATTAATTAATGAACATGCATACTTGGTTTGTGAGAGAGTTAAAATAAGTCTCTGTTGGCACACATCCCTTTTACATTGTAGTTGGAGTATATGTTATTTGATACTTTGAATATTGACCATATGACTTTTACCATACTATCCCTATTACTATCGTTTAAGGGTTTCAAGAATTTGTGTTTAGTGTGCTTCATTCTTTCTTTTTCTCAATGTGGCTAGAAAAGGATTTGTAGATTTTTATTTAGGGTTTTTCTTATTTGTGTCCTACGGCACATGTCAACAATCATTTATTAATATTAAAAGTACCATTTTTTTTTCTTAGTTTCTTAACTTTGATACTTTTAATAGTAGTTTTAATATTCATAAATGATTGTTAACATGTGCCCTAGGGCACAAGTTAATTTTCAGTTTTATCATCGATTTCTTTTTTCATGTATCTTGTTAGGTTTTTGGTTTACTAATATTTAGTAATTTTTAAAATACTTTATCAAATCTTTCACTAACCTTACTTTCAACTACTTATACCAAAAGATGTCCAAATAAGATTCAAAAACTCTTTTTTGTTTTGTAAACAAAAACATGATTAAATTGAACCAAAAAGAATATGCCATCATAGATTTACCACACGTGATACAATATATCCCCACCTTTGAGTAATCAACCGTACATCTTACGCTAACTTTGCTTGTAATCAACGGCTAAAACAAATCCATCATATATACACTCACCACACCCTATAATTCCCCTATTCCGATCACCAAAAATTAGGGTTCTTAATCTTCATCTTATAAACCCTAAATCCCAAAATTCATCACTTTCCAATCCCCAATTTTTAGGGCTTTTGTAAACGATCTCTCCAATTCATCATCCTTTATCCAAAATCCATTCCAATTTTGAGATTTCGTTACGTGTAATGATCACACGGTTTAATCTCTGATTAAATGGATTACGATGGAGGAAAACGCGTTTTCAATAGATTAGGTCCACCTCAAAATAATAATCAACAGCAGCATAACGATAATCGGAATCAAAAAGTATGTTATCATTGGCGAGCAGGAAACTGTAGTCGGTTTCAATGCCCGTTTTTGCACCGGGAGTTAACGGGGCCGGGGAACGGTACGGCGAAGCGGCCGTATGGTTTTCAAAGCGAGGATCAACGGAATTCGACTGTACGGAGAGGCGGTGGATCGAATTTTAGTAGCGCATCGACGTGGGGACGGGGCGGGGGACGAGGGAATTTGAGTAGTAGTAGACCGGTTGTTGTTAGGAAAGATAAAATTTGTAACTTTTGGGTGCAAGGGAATTGTACTTATGGGGATAAATGTAGGTACTTGCATTCGTGGTGTACGGGTAGTTGTTTTGCTATGTTGACCCAACTTGAAGGTCATCAAAAGGTAGACTTTTTACGCCTGGTTTGGATTCTAGTGTTCGTTTGAATGATCTTTGCATTGTGTTAAATTTATGTTTTTGTGATGTTTAACAGATTGTGAGTGGTATTGCATTACCGGCTGGGTCTGATAAGCTGTACACTGGAAGTAAAGACGAGTCTGTTAGGGTTTGGGATTGCCAATCTGGACAGGTTGTTATATGTTCAGTACTGTTTCTATTTGTCCCGTTGAAGGATTGTGTTAAATCTTATATTGTTGTTGTTTTGGTTTTGTTGTAGTGTGCAGGGGTTATTAACGTTGGCGGTGAAGTGGGCTGTATGCTCAGTGAAGGTCCTTGGATGTTTGTGGGATTACCTAATCTTGTTAAGGTAATTCTGGAACTGAGTTCAAACAATCTCATCTCTTTATGTTTTTTTTTTGCGTCAACATTGTGTTCTGATTAGATTACTGACTTTGTCATCGTTACCACAATAATATAGGCTTGGAATGTGCAAACATCTGCAGAGCTGAGTCTTAACGGACCCGTTGGGCATGTCTATTCGCTGGTTGTAGGCAATGATTTACTGTTTGCTGGTACTCAGGTATTATCATATGGAATTTAATGATTTTCTGTTTGCTAGTCTATATTTTCTGCGTTGCTTATTTTACACTGCCCTATCTCTTCCCCATAATGCCGAAGTCGTGTTTTTAGGGTAATTAGTAAATAAGTACGATGGCAAGTCCATAATGAATTAGGCAATGACTGTATTTTCATGGTGAAAAATTGTAACAGTTTTTATATCCATAGTTAATTAACTTTATAAATAGGGACAGTAATATATGGTTTCGTATGCTTAATTTTGATCATTGAGTTACTGATTATTAGATTAGGAATCATAGGAGAAATCATACCTCTAGAAAATAGGTATATTTGGTATAAATTTCTGAAGTATACGTCAATAATGTTGGTGACTTGGATCCTTTTGACTTGTAGTCATTGCTGTTTGCATCAGTTGTGAGCTCTTATCTCTTTTCAGTTTTAGAATACACTTTATATTTGTTGAAATGTAAGCCTTTATGCAGGACGGGAGTATATTGGCATGGAGGTATAATACTGTCACCAACTGCTTTGAACCAGCTGCATCGCTTCAAGGACACACCTCAGCTGTTGTGACACTAGTTGTTGGAGCTAATAGATTGTACTCTGGTTCCATGGATAATTCTATACGAGTGAGTTCACTTTGACATGGTATTATGGCAAAAAAAAATCTTGTATTTTTGTCCATCAGTAGGACAATTTCATTAAAAGTTGCATAATTTGCTTTCAGGTTTGGAATCTTGAGAATTTGCAGTGTCTACAAACGATGACAGACCATACTTCTGTTGTGATGTCGGTACTTTGCTGGGATCAGTTTCTCTTATCATGTTCACTGGACAAAACAATAAAGGTTTTGGTTCCATCACTTTATAACTTTGTTAATGTGGACCATGTGGTTAATAGTTTTCTCCTTAGATTGCTTATTCTGCTTATTCATGCAGGTGTGGGCTGCTACCGACAGTGGGAACTTAGAAGTAACTTACACGCATGCTGAGGAACATGTACGTGAATAAAATTATATTTATAGTTGCAAATAGATTGCTTATATCGTATTGGTTGTTTTTGTTATAATTACATGCATTGAATAGTCTGTTAGATACTTAGATCGTGCGTATCCCAGAGATTGGTAACTTAGAATCATTATCTGCTATATAGGATTTTGTTTATGCAACAATTTTATTTAATTCCTTGATTGAATTAAGGAGGGACTTAGGATGGTTTATCTGGTAGAAAATAAACTTGAAATTAATCTCAGCTCGCTTTCTCTCCATATTACATAGGATGCATTGATAAGCTTTAGGATTTGATTTCAGCATGGACCTTGTTTAGAGGCGTATACTAGAAACTTACTAAGGTGCTTTTATAAATGTATCGTTTTATGCAAAGTACTTTTCTTGGTGCCTTTTAAGTTGTTGAACTTGTACTTTGTGTCCCACCCAAGTGTTACATATACCTTTTGAAAGTTGATAAAAATACCGTTTTTCACGGTTGGGTCTTATCATAGACTGATCTTTTAGATTCAGCATCAACTATGGCAGAGTTTATAGAATTTGGGACAACTTGCATTATAAAAAGTAACCTTTTGAGGACAATTAAGATGTTTTCATAATGGGACAAGAATTGTTTTTGACAACTCAATTGTTTGTTTTATTCCTAGTAATTATCTAGGTAATTGTGTAATACACAAGTTTAGAATTTGAACCTATGAGCCTAAGATTTATTTGGATAGTTATTGCCTGTTGTATTTATCAGTATTGTTATAATGTTTGGCTAAGCACATTCTGGTTCTGAATACTATATAATTTAGGAGTCAAATGATCCGTTTCTTACCCGTTGTAACAAAAGTGATTACAGAATGGTAAAACAAAATCACGCCAGTGTTCGTCATTATTGATATAAGTAGTCTAATGTTTATACAATTTCTGTCTTATTATACTTTATGTATTTGAGGAGCTCATTTAGTTTAATGTCCGTCTTTATTTTCGTTATAGGGCCTTCTCACTTTATATGGGATGCATGATCTGGAGTCCAAACCGGTTTTGCTGTGCTCTTGCAACGACAACACTGTTCGTGCATATGATTTGCCTTCGTAAGTTTTCCAACATTTTTTTTAGAGATGACATTTTGACCCATTTACTTTTGAAGGCCTCAAGCAGGTCATATCGATGAAATAAAAAAAGTTTAGCTATGAGAGACTCCTAGGTAAAATTTGTCAACATGTTGAAAGTTTCCCAAACCCCAACGCCCTTTTTCCTTCTTTTCTAATTATGAAAATTGAAATATCATTGTTTTTGTAATCATGATAAGCCATCAATTTATTTATAAATAAAATTGACAAAAAAGTGTTAGCCGGCCAATTCAACCCAGCCTGGTCTGACCATTACATGACCTGTTTAACTGTTTCGCGATTGCCAACTCGCTCATCTTTCTACAAACCATTTTTTTTTGAACTATACATTTGATGTCATTTAATCAACCTAAATATATGTCTGTCTTTCTTTATACTAGATTTACTGAACGAGGGAGAATATTTGCAAAAGAAGAGATACGATCTATACACGGTGGTCCAAATATTTTCTTCACGGGTGATGGAACAGGACAAGTGAAAGTTTGGCAGTGGTTGGCTGACCAATCAGCCACACCTGCTTGATGTCTCTCAACCTTTTGGGCTTTTCCCTGTAATATTTAACTGAAGACTTTGCCCTACCATATTGAGTTTTTTTTTTCCATCGGTTTCCTTTGTGTAACATAATTATGGAGTTAGGGGCGTTTTTTTTTCGTCCTTGTATTAGGTGGAAGTGTGCCCCGAGGAGGTGGATTTACGTTGTAGGTACTTTTGTTACTGAAGATGCATATTGTAACATTTTGAACCATTCTTGTATCAGTAGAGGTTGCATAATGGAATTTTTTCCAATTTTATTCCCATAAGTCATCAAGCTGTTTATGTGAAAATGTTTGTATGCTTTTATTTTAGCTTAAAAAGTTGGATTTAAATAAATGTTATACATGTTATATTAAGTTCTAAGTAAGAGATTGTGTATGAAGATCAAGGCGAAATTATTACTTTGTTGGCCATGAGATGGAGATGTGGTCACGACAATGGCTTTAAGAGGAGGGAGCCATGGCCGTGACCATGCTGTAACTCACGACTCACGTTGATTAGTGTAGTGGGTATATCACACCGTCACACCGAGAGACAAGTGTCACAAAAATACTAAAATACCAAATACCATTATAAAACGAGTTTATTCAAGACCTAAGAAAAACCATACAAATAAACCATTATCCGTCACTTCGGAAATCACATGAAAAACATTGTCCAACACATCAACAGTCACATTTAGACAACGAAAGACATACACAAACATGCTTAAAAGACACCACCACGAAGACGGAGGACCAAGTGTATAATTATTCACCCCGTGAACTCTTTTGGCTTCGTTCCCATATATATTTTATTGGATCCTTACCGCTAACATATACACTATATATAATCTCTTACTAGAATGTGTTTATAAAAGTTTTTTTTTTGGGTGCAAATGTGCAATAGTCGATGTGTCGAATCTATTTAAAAATACTTTTGACTTGATAGTAATTAAAATTGCAGACTTCTTGACTAAGTATCAGCCGTTTGGAATGTAGCAAATGGACCAAAAACTAATAATATTTCTAATGTTTAGTGATCCTTAGCCTTTACCATATTTATTTTTAAATTTTTTTGTTGTTAAATCAACAACTATTTAACTGAAATATATCCCAATGGGTGTTTGCCTCATTGGTAGGAGATGGTTCGCTCCTAGTGAATATTATAAGATTATATGTCACTGTGACCCCGAATCACTAAAATAGCCGTTCAAAAAAAAATTAACTGAAATATATGGTACAACATACTTTATATCATTAAAACTTGTAAGATACTATTATAAAACCAATAAAGGAAGTAACCCATCGACTTATATGCTAACATTTAGTTCTTACTTTTCTTTTCTGATCCTGGACACTAGTTTGCATCCCTAAACCGCGTCTTGGGTATCTCCTCCAATGACAGTCCCATCGAAATTATTTTTCCCGTATATTGGAATAATGGAATTAGACACGATCTCCTAGCATTTGGTTCTTTCTTTCAATATGTGATATTGATCTGCACACAACAGTTTATAAACTAGAATTTGAAAATATTCTGCTTGGATTACATTATTGTTAGCTATTCGACTTATGGTAAATTTTGTTGTAAATTTTACATATATTTGAAAGAAGTTTGTTTCTTATTTAATTTGCTATTGAAAAAGAATTCTCTTGTCATGAAGACTTTTCGAACTATAGAGTCGAGCTCGAACTTTAGTTTACTCATCTGCGGAGAATAACATGAATGATAACTTGTTAAAATCGGTAATGTTAGTTTGGGTCATGTTAGTTATGCAAATACTTTTTGAACATTTTTATAAATATAAAACTAATGAGTTAAACATGAATATTAATGTGTATATATATTTGTGTAATAATAATGTAAAGTGTTTCTTCTTCTTTTATAATTGATGGCAAAACAAACTTCAGCAGGCGCATGAATCATTCTAACTTCATAAAATAATTTTTTAAATATATTTAAGAGTAAATTACATAGATCGTCCCTAAGGTTTATATGCAATTACGGATTTCGTCCCTAACTTTGAAAAGTTGCATGGATCGTCCCATTGTTTAAACTAATTACTCATTTCGTCCCTAATTTCAACGTCCGTTAATTTCCACCGTTAGTCTGTCCCACGTGTTAAACACGTGAGGGGTATTTTGGTCTTTTCGCAGTCTTCTTCTCACTTCATCTTCTTCACAAACCTTTTATAACACAAAATTAGGGTTCCTCATTCTCCCAAATTCAACTCAAATATTAACTCAACTCAAAACAACCCAAAAGTCCAAAACTCACACCACTAACCCTTCAATTTCACTTTTACCATCTCCACATCTCAAATAAATTCAAAAAACTTAAAATTAAACCAAAATTTCAATAAACTCAAACACAAACACCCTAGATAGTCTACCTGCGTACAGTCAAAGCAATTTTAACTACCTCTAAACTCTCTATTCGATTAAACCTGCGTACAGTTAAAGCAAATATTCTAATTCCACCATATATATAAACACAAAAAATTCATCAAAATTCACACACATCAATCCATGGCCGACACCAATTCCAACACCACCGACTCCGCCGCAGCTTCATCTTCTCCGATGACGAAGTCCGTGATCGGAAGATGGGCCGACGAACCAGACGACATGCCAAAAGAGCCTCAACCACCACCGTCTACCTCCGATAACCTAGACCTAAACTCACTCGCAATCGAGCTTTAATATATTTTTTCAGAAGCAGCACCCAACGTATTTTTTCAATTTTTTAATGATTTGGAACGGTTTGATTACAGATTAGTGATTGTTTGAATGATGTGAAATGAAGAATTGGAGATTAATTTGACAAATGATTGAAGAGGATGAAATGAAAGAAATTAGGTTAAAAGATTAGGGATATTGATTAGAAAAGGGGGTAAGGTAGGTGAAGATTGAGAAAAGACCAAAATACCCCTCACGTGTTTAACACGTGGGACAGACTAACGGTGGAAATTAACGGACGTTGAAATTAGGGACGAAATGAGTAATTAGTTTAAACAATGGGACGATCCATGCAACTTTTCAAAGTTAGGGACGAAATCCGTAATTGCATATAAACCTTAGGGACGAACGGTGTAATTTACTCTTTATTTAAATTGGTTAGTTGTATATTAGTTGTAATAGATAAATTATCTCATACGTAATACTTTTTATTAAAAGATTCAGAAAAATAAAATTTGAAGATAATGGTCATCTAAACAGTTGTTTATTTAATCATTTGAAAATTCATTTTTATAATTTGTAATGTGATTTAATTTTTTATTAATTTTTTAATATAATTAAAGTAACATATAACGTTTTTTTAACTTTTCATAGAAAGAGTATATGAAAATAAAAAACATAAGTTTGAAACATATGCTTGTCATGTCACTTATTTCTCGTTTCGTTTCAAGAAATTCATTTAAAAAAGACGTCGAAAGTGAGTTTTCCTGTCTTGTAGTTAATGTCAATTTCCTAGGCTTTGTTTGGTCGAAACAAAGGCGGTTTTTCCTTTAGTTAAAAACTAGAGAAACATAACTCAACTAGCATAGAAAATTAGGGTCATGATAAGTCCTAGATGTTTGAAATAGTAAGATAAAAAGTTAACCCGAGATTTTCTAATAATTTTATTCTATTTTACGAGTATTCATGTCAAGCCCCCTTCATCATCTTTTGAAACTCCATTGCTCGTTTAAGCATTATCTAAAAGACAAATAACGAAACATTTGTGTTGTTTTTTCTTCTTTTATACTTGGCTTAACAAGGTAGCAGACATTCAAGACGATAATCGTCAACACGAAAAGACGTGGTTAGACCTACACCTCACTTGACTCCTGATTTCACCAAATAATTAAATAAGTTGTATCTAACTTTACATACCATTTTTACCAAACAAACAATAGCTTCAAACATATCTAAAAATCACTTATGTATATAAAAATAATACAAAAATACTTTCCGTCTTCAATTAACCAATAAATGTTATATAAACGGAGTTAAAAAAAAAATGGTCATGTAATACATATTAATATCACTTTTAACAAGAAACACTTAATTCATCTTATGCCTCTTTCAAATGTAAGCGTCAAACTAAACGCCGAATGCTATCGCCTCATCTAAAGCCTAGTATAAGTGTTGGTTCTATCCCCATGATAAGATTGAAACCCTACATGGCACCACCCAAATATCAAAAGGCGATAAGATCATCGCCCAAACACGTCTATTCATTTTCTCATTAAACCAAGCTTCACATTGATGAACAAAGTTCTTTTGTCAACACTATTTCTTTGATCACTCCAACAAAAGAAGTTTTCTTGTACATTCCGACTTCTAACCTTACAAGATTTTATTGAAGCGAAAGTCCACAATCTACAAAGACAAACCTAAGCGATTTTTATATGTACATTTTATCGACTCATAAAACGATTCATTAGACTAAACACAAGGATGTTGAAAATTTAATCAAGTACAATTTGTTTAAAGAAACGCGCATTCATATATTATCAAAGTATGAAAAGTGAATAAAGCAAATAAAAAGTGATTGAATTTGGGGTTGTCCTATTCTCATTAATAATAACCAATTCCTTAGCAATTAAGTTGTCCATTCCATTTTCATTAAAGCAACCTCATCATTTTTTTCTTTTACTTTTCATGTTTTATTTTCACTTTTTCAAAACAATGATTTAAGAGAAACCATAAATTGATTTTTCTTATAACTTTAACTTTTTAAAAAAGGTAATTGTGGTTATACAAGCATTTTAGATAAAGAAAAATCGATTTGAGCAACTTAAACATTTAAAATCACTATATTTGGAAGTTTAATTCTGATAAATCGTTAAATATTCATTTTTCTTTGCAATTTTCGATTTAGCATGTTATTTTTTTATTTTATTTTTGTACGATTTAATGATTTCACTTTTGATATTTTGAAAACGTTTAGGATTTTAGCCGGTTTCTAGGTTAATCATAAAGGAAAATGAGGCACAACGAGATCCAACTTAAAACGAACTTTGATCCATCACGACGAGACTGAAAATGCCACAAAGTGGTATGGCCTAACATATTTTCCCAATATTTCGCTTTTTTTGACTTTCAGTTTCAACTTTCCGCTAAATTCTATCAATTTCGTATCTATTTTGAATTACCTTTACCTATAAAATGTGTGACTTTAGGGTGCCATCAATTAATACATTGTATTAGCTGTTTAATATTATAATGTAGTTGTGAACAATGTTCTTAGGATCACGACCATGATCATATGATTGTATTATCTTACGATTCCGCCTATGTAAGACGCTCTACATTGTAGTGTGATAGCAAACTGAGCAGGATCGAAGTGGGATCTATATCGTTTATGAAATCGTAGGATTGTAAAATCTTTTATAGGATAGAAGAAAGAGCTTTATTCTACTTTCCCTTATGTCATAAATATATATAGTTTTGTATATTTCTTACAATTATAGTCATTTATACTTTTTACACTGTGGGTTTAATAGTTTTAGCCCATGATACTGCTATATTGTAGTGCATGGAAGAACATTTTAGGAAAGAAGCAAATTTCGGAGATCCTTCAATTTTACTCTAATGTTGAAGTATTTTTGTTCAAAAAAATCGTTTCTTTAACGGTTGAAACTTGACCTAAATGAATGTATTGCATTATCGTTAATACAATAAAGTAACCAAAGGTTTAATATTCAACGATATATGAGTGACCCATGAGTTCAAGCCCCACTTAGAACACAAGTGAGAATAATTACAATTATTCAGTATAAGTCTTTCTAAAGTTAAAAGAAAAACTGACATAAGTAATGTTGATTTTATATACTCTAAAAATATATAGTACGATAACCTGTATTTTAAAAAGACATTTTAGTAGGATATTACGATTCCGATCCTTCTTACAAAGAAGATAACAATTTAAAGATTTCGATCTAAAAGTCATAGTTTTCACACTTGTATTTCCTTCTATTTCGTTCTGTGTAAATAATTTCTTCTCATTATGAAATCAAAGTTTACACATACATACACACTAGAGTCATATAAACCAAAACATGATTTGGTCCAGTCAACGGACCGGCTTTAATTACATAACCAAATGAAATGATAGCTTTCAATCCACTCAACATAAAGAAAAAGTCTAACCATGAAGATATCATATTTCATATGTACATGACCAATTCAAACAATCATTACAATGTCCCATTCCTCACTTTATTCAAACTCTTATATTAAACACATACTCCTCCATCTTCTATTCATCAAAACATCGTCTGAAGTCGGTGAGAATCGAACCTGAAACAATTCATTTGAATATGCACTCACCTTGTTTAAAAGAAGTAACACAAGTTTGCTCTCATGGATGTTGCTCAAACCCTCTTTTCACTTTCCCTCATTCCACCACCACTACTACTACCACAAAGCCCACCAGCACCGCCTCGGTTTGCCGGCGAAACTTCAACACAACAACCACCACTTCTTTCTTTCCAAACACTCATTTCACTGATCATGAATCCCTTCCTTCTTTTAAAGAATCACTAGCATCTTTCACTCAAGCATATCCAAAATACGCAGATACTACTCGAGTTGATCGAATAAGAGGACAAGAATACTACCATCTTTCGCTTTCGAATCGTATATGCCTTGATTATATTGGTATTGGACTTTTCTCACATCTGCAACTTCAGTCACAGCCTTCCGAATTCCCTTTCTTTAGTACTATTTACAAGTCTGTGAATCTTAAGACACAGTTGCTTCATGGTGGTGAAGGGTCAGAATTCGAGTCGTCCATAAGGAAAAGGATTATGGAGTTTTTGAACATTTCGAGTAATGATTATTGTATGGTTTTTACTTCGAATAAATCGTCTGCTTTCAAGATTGTTTCTGAAGTGTATCCTTTTCAAACGAGTCGTAAGTTGTTAACTGTTTATGATTACAAGAGCGAAGCTGTGGACGCGATGGTTAGTGGTTCGGAGAAACGTCGAGCTAAGGTCATGTCCGCGGAATTTAAGTGGCCGAGAATGAGGATTCATTCGGTAAGATTACGTAAGATTATGGAGAGAAAGAGGAAGAAGAAGAAAATGAGAGGTTTGTTTGTTTTCCCTCTTCAATCCAGAACAACGGGAGCTAGTTACTCGTATCAATGGATGAGTATTGCGCAAGAAAACGGGTGGCATGTGTTGCTTGATGCTTGTGCATTAGGTCCGAAAGATATGGATAGCTTCGGGTTGTCACTAATTAAACCCGAGTTCCTTATTTGTTCTTTTTACAAAGTTTTTGGAGAAAACCCTACTGGATTTGGATGTTTGTTTGTCAAGAAATCGATGGTATCGATTATAGAAGATTCAACATCTGTTGGTATCGCCACTCTTGTTCCAGCGAAAAATTTCTCATCTCAATTTGAAGATGAAAATTCGTCCGGGACAGATCAAGAAAAAGGACAAAGTCCTGAATCGTCGAATCAAGTTGTGGTCCATGACGAAAAGAACATTGAGTATAGGGGACTGGATCATGTTGATTCATTAGGGTTGATGCAAATCAGTACTCGCACAAGGTGTTTGATAAATTGGCTAATAAACGCGCTAACAAAACTAGAACATCCCAACACCGAGACCAAGTCACCATTGGTCCAAATCTACGGTCCAAGAATTAGATTTGATCGTGGACCAGCTTTAGCTTTCAATGTTTATGATTGGAAAGGGGAAAAGGTCGAGCCTGCACTTGTGCAAAAGCTTTCTGATCGTAATAACATCTCTCTGAGCCAAGGGGTTTTGCACCAAATTTGGTTTGCGGACAAGTATGCCGAAGACAAGGAGAAGGCAATGATAACCGGTGGTGGTGCAAAGAAGACTAAAGGTGCGCAGGAAATTACGGTGGTGACTGCAGCCATTACTTATTTGGCAAACTTTGAAGACGTTTATAGATTATGGGCATTTGTGGCTCGGTTCTTAGATGCTGATTATGTCGAAAAGGAAAGATGGAGATATACAGCTCTCAACCAGAAAACAATTGAAGTGTGATAAGTAATCGAGGGAAATATCATTTGTATACTAAAAACACTAAGAACAAATACAATTTGAAGTGCAATATCGACGAGTACCATTACAGTATTTCGTTTGTATAGTACGTAATGTGATATATATATATATATATATATATATATATATATATATATATATATATATATATATATATATATATATCTCGTTATGAAAATCATTGTAATTAACATTGGACATAATTTAATCTGAAACAAACTGCTAAGTAAATGTAATTAAAATGTATTTTATTTTCACTAGTGTGTTTTCTAAAACATTTTATACTTTCTATTCCCAGACTTGTACAGATTCGAGTTCCCTTCATGGCTTCGTATTAAAATTTTAGGAGACAAATTCACAAATTTTGGTTCGTTAGTTATGAATCAAATGCACATGATAAAGTTCTAAAATAATATCCTTACACACCTCCGCGGCTGTCTTTTT
This sequence comes from Senecio squalidus, assembly GCA_910822075.1. Taxonomy (NCBI): domain Eukaryota; kingdom Viridiplantae; phylum Streptophyta; class Magnoliopsida; order Asterales; family Asteraceae; genus Senecio; species Senecio squalidus. The sequence continues at coordinate 25,760,497 of CAJVGC010000592.1, forward strand.
TTTTTCCAATCGAATCAAGAGCGTAAATTGCTTGCATTATGTTACAATCTCTCGACCGACTATGAGCTGTTTTTTTTGCTTTTTACTTATTATTTCCTGTTTATTTTTCTATTATCTTAACTAAGATACGAATGATAAAATAAAAAATTAGTAATAAACAAATTAATATTGAACTCACAAATATATAGCTTTAATTCAATACCTTATGCAGCACACAAACTTTGATTGCTAATATCCAACATGCAAATGAAATGAGGCCCCTGTCGTTAATGGGCGCCGGTTGCACACCGGCCCTGCTATTCGTCACCGCGACAACCCCTGCACAAGTGCCTACAATTTCGTGTCACCATATGCAAATCAAATCATTCACGATCGGCATAATGTGTTTCCTCTTTTTGGGTTTAAACCTACCATTGATTGGTCACGTTATAAGTTATGGCTTCACACTTTTAGTATTACATATAAAGGAGAACGTTTACAGTCACATCACAGTGATATCCCAACTACAAAATGCCTGAGTGAGTTTGAATCTTGGTTATACAACACATGTGATGCAAACTTATTGCAAATTATAACCTGTGAAATGTATACGGCTAAAAATTTGTAATGTGTGCACATAGTGTGTTGTTGACCAAATTAGGCCCGGCTATTTAAGCGGTGTCTAGTTAATCCGTCGTATTTGTGTCGACCCAAATAATTATGTGTCAATTTCGTGTTGACCAATTTGTGACCCAATTTAAATACGTATCGGGTTCGGTTTGTGGCGCTTTATTGCGGGTAGTGTTTTGGGTTGACCCCTTATTCTATGTCACATTCGTGTTGACTCAAATTTGACCGGGTTTAAATTCATGTCGGGTTCGATTCAAGTTACTTTATTTGTATTAGATTCAGATTATATTCTAGATTGACCCAAATACTTAACAAGTTTTTTTTCCAAACAAAAAATTAGATCACAAATCATCAAACAAAATAGATTTCCCGAATTTCCTTTAGTTAACAAGTTTCATGGACCTAACAATACTAAAAGTTTGCATTTAAAGCTACATAAGAAAAAAAAATAATACTATCTCACAAACTTGTTTTGCTAACTTTATAATTCAACAATAAATAAATCATTCATATACAAAAATGAGAAAAGAAATATAGAAAATAAACTAAATACGATATCTAAATATCAAAAAATAAACAATCAAATACAAAGTTGGGCATGTTTCGGTATCTTTCAGTTTTGCATAAACTAAAACAAAAAGATGTTGTTCCTAACCCTTTTTTTTCTTCCTTTTCTCCGATAAATAAGACAACAGTCCTAACTTGAATCTTTTGGTTTGTCTAACTTGGTTTGTTTATATGTCGATTTGTGTTTTTAATATTGAGGGACTTTTGGTGTCAATAGGGGATAGTTTGGTGCTCAAGTGTTAGCTGAAAAGGAGAAAAGACAACTTGAAGGGTTTGGAGTATTTTCTGTTAGTGTGAGGGCTTTAATGTCAATTGTGTGTATATATACTCGTTTTATCTCATAGTTAGGGTTAATGTGAGTGTGTGAAACGGCTCTCCCTAGTCTCTCTCTAAAACGTCTGTATCGGTTAGGGTTTCCAATGGAAACCCAACCAAGTCTGAGTATTGTGATTTAGTACTGAGAGTATTTGATTTAGTATTTGAATGTATTGATTCTAGTTATTGTGATATTAGAAATTGGTGGTTATTTGTTGGTGAATCTTTTGGATTTGTGATTTCGTACATGGTATCAGAGCACATCGGTGCTCTGGATACGAGTTGATTGGTTTCACGGATCGATTTGATTAGATATAGATCGAGGATTTAGGGTTTCAAAATTAGGGTTTCTGGACATTGATCTCTTAGATCTGGGTTTGGATCTTGGTGTGATATTGATTTCGTGAGCTCAGTTTGATCTCTGTTCAAGCTAGATCTGGGACGTGTGGTTGTTGGTGGATCTAGGGTTTGGTGCTCAAACCCTAATTTTTTGGGGATTTTTCTTGAATCCTCTGGTTGATGTTCTTGGTTGTTCCAGAACAAGTTGGTGATCTTGATTCTTCCGCTGCTGTTATTTTTTCCTTTTTTTTATGTATTTTATTCATTATTGGTCTGTATAATTTTCTTTTCTTTTTTATTTTGTTTGTTTGTTTGTTGCTGGTGATGTTGCTGGGCTCCCACTATAAGTCTTCTTTTCTCCTATTTCTTTTTGTTTGTTGTGGCAGAGGTTTGTGCCTGGTGATTGTTGTTGGTTGTGTTGTTCTTGTTGGTACTAGAGGTCTTTTCCTGGTTTGGTTGATTGTGCTTGTTTGTTTTGCATTATGTACTAACTGTTTGTTGGTAGAAGAGAGGTCATTGTGTTGAGTCCCTGCTTAGTAGGCCTCTGAACCGAACAATGTAAGGTGCAATACACACTTTGGTATTTAGGGTGCATTGCATGTGTATTTGTGGTTGTTTTTCTGTCTTGTATTTTATTCTGTTATTCTTGATTGTATGAGTGGTTCTGATAAACTGAACTTGTTGAGTTTAGTAAACCTGAAACTAGTGGTCGTGGAAACGACTCAGGTTAATAATCTTGACTTTAGTGATCCTCTGTTTTTGCATTCTAGTGATACTAACACCACTTCTCTCATTAAATTTAAGCTAAAAGGAACTGAAAATTATAATGTGTAGAGTTGTGCTATGTTACTTGCTTTGTAGACTAAAAATAAAATTAGTTTTATTGATGGTAGTCTTGAAAAGAATACCTCTGATGATGTTTTTAGTAGACAATATGATAGGTGTAACTCTGTTGTGCTTAATTGGATTTTGAGTTCTATTTCTGATGAGCTATACCTTGGTCAAGTGTTCTCTACTTCTGCTTTTGTTGTGTGAAATGAGCTAAAAGAAACTTATGATAAAGTAGATGGTTCCATTACATTTAACTTGCATCATAAGATCAATAGCTTAACTCAAAGTGGTAGTTTTGTGTCTGACTATTATCATAAACTGAATTCTCTGTGGAAACAATTTGATTCCTTGTTAAACTGTCTGTGTGTTCTTGTGCTGGTGCTAAACAGTTACGTGATCATAATAACTTGATTAAGTTGATGCAATTTTTGATGGGCCTGGTGACACCTACTCTACTATTAGGAGTAACATTTTGACTACTGACCCTTCTTCGATCAGTTAAGAATGCCTTTGCAATTGTGTCTAGGGAAGATCTCACAGAGGTTCTTCTCAGTCTTCTTCTTCAAACAAGGGTCATAATATTACTTTTATTGCTAAAACTTTTGAACCTAATAAAAGTTTTAATAATAATAACTATAATAAAAAGTTTGAGAAGAGAGGTCCTAATCCAAACTTAACATGTACAAAATATGGGATGATTTGGCATACAATTGAGAGGTGTTATGATATAGTAGGTTATCCTCCAGGCTAGAAAAAGGGTTGTAAAAGCAAGTTTAATAATAATAATGCTTTGGTTGATAATGTTGTTTCTAGTGGTTCTATGTCCTTTATTAGTGATCAGATGGATAGAATTTTGAAATTGATTGGTGATAAATCAGTCACAAGGGGTGTTCATGCCAATATGGCAGGTATTAAATTTCAAAACAACAATGTGTTTTTCAATATCAATTTTCATAAATTTATTTGTTCCAATTCTTCTTTCAATTCTGTCAAGTTCCACAATGGATGGTTTCTAGATTCAGGGGAAAATCATCATATGACATTATAAGATGAGAATCTTGATCATGTAGTAGATATTGCTGGTCTAAACCTGAAGGTAGGACATCCAAATGGAACCGAAGCTAGAATTGTATAGATTGGAAACTTAAATTTTAATAAAAATATTGTCTTATATGATGTTCTTGTTGTTCCCGAGTATAATGTGAGTTTACTGTCTGTGTTTAAACTTGCAAGAGACAGAAAACTTTCCACTGTTTTTAATGAACATAATTGTCTTATTCAGGACTTAACTCTAAAGGATACCGTGGGGACTGGTAGTGTTTCTGATGGTCTTTATTATTTTAATGTGATTGATCAAGGTAATTGCGTTGCTAATAATGTGCTTTCTTGTTATTGTCTCATAATATCTGGCATAATAGACTTGGTCACCCTTCTGATCAAGTTCTTCAAATTCTAAAAACCTCTTTAAAATGTGAGATTAATACTGATTATGATCCTTGTGATATTTTTCATAAGGCTAAGCAAACTAGAGAACCATTTCCCTTAAGTGATCATACAACTAGTCACTTGATGAACTGGTTCATCTAGTTTTGTGGGGGCCTTATAAGGTAAATCAAGGAAGGGTTCAAGTATTTTCTTACCATTGTTGATGATTTCTCTCGCGTTGTGTGGGTGTATATGATTAAGTCTAAAGACGAATTGTTTAATTATATTGCAGACTTCTATATCTTAATTCATAACCAGTTTTGTAAATCTATAAAAGTTTTCAGAAATGACAATGGTATTGAGTTTGTTAATGCTAAAATGGATTGTTTCTTTAAAAAACATGGAATAATTCATCAAACTAGTTGTGCATATACACCTCAGCAAAATGGAATAGCTGAGAGGAAGCATAGGCATATTTTAAATGTGTCTAGATCCCTTATGTTTCATCAGGGGGGGGGGGATTCCCCTTAATATGTGGACTGAATGTGTGCTAACTGCTACTTATCTTATTAATAGGACTCCCTATTCTGTGTTAAATGGTAAATCCCCTTTTGAATGTGTATATGGTTACAAACCTAGTATGTCCCATCTTAGGAGTTTTGGTTGTCTTGCTTATGCTACTATTTTAAACAATTCTGATAAATTTGGTAGTAGGTCTCTTAAATGTGTCTTCATTGGTTATTCAAATGTTAAAAAGGTTATAAGCTTTATAATCTTGAACAGAAGTGTGTTATTTTTTTCCCCAGAGATGTAAAGTTTAATGAAAATGTATTTCCTTTTAAACACACTGATGAAGTTCACACTATTGTTTATGAAAATGAGACTACTATTAATTCTCTAAACTTTTTTGATAGCATGTATAATCAAACTCCTAAAAGTCCCAATGATGAAGGGATGAAATCTGAAAGTGAAGGCAGTGGCTCAGACTCAGTCTTTTGGCAGTTCAAGTGATACAACTCCTAAAAGGAGTAAAGGTGATGAATCTACCAGAGATTTGAGTACCACTACAACACAATCTGCTGATGCAGAACATCCCGAGGGCACCTCTGTGTTCGATAGTGATGAGCCTAGTATAAATAAGACTATTAATCTTAGAAGGTCAACTAGAAAAACTAGAGTGCCTAAAAAATGGGATGATTATATTCAGGGGGAAAACATAAATATCGGTTACATAAAGTCATTATTTACTCAAATTTAAATAAAGATGTTATGTGCTTCATTTCTAGTTTAAGTAAAAGTGTAGAACCAAAAACTTTTTATGAAGCATGTCTTGATTCTAATTGGGTTAATGCTATGAACTTAGAAATGGAAGCCCTTCTTAGGAATGGTACTTGGGAAATAGTTGAGTGTCCTGTAGATAAAAACATTGTTGGATGTAAGTGGTTGTTTAAAGTTAAGTATAAGTCTACTGGTGAAATTGAGAGATATAAGGCTAGGCTTGTTGTTAAGTGTATAGTCAAAAGGAAGGAATTGACTTTGAGGAAACCTTTTCTCCTGTTGTTAAGATGGTTACAATAAGATGCTTAATTACTACTGTTGTTAGTAATAATTGGTCTTTATATTAGTTAGACATCAATAATGCTTTTTTGTATAGCGAACTTGATGAAGATGTGTATATGTCTTTGCCTGAAGGGTTTTTTTGATAAAAATGATAACAAAGTTTGTAAGTTAAAAAATCTCTGTGTGGTCTTAAACAACCACCTAGAAAGTGGAATGAAAAACTCCTTTCTAGTTTACTTGAGTATGGATTTATTCAAAGAAAATCTGACTATTCTTTGTATACTTTGAAGAAAGATATTGTGTTTGTTATGTTACTTGTTTATGTTGATGATATCATATTAACTAGTAATTCTAACACTGAGATTGATGCTATTAAACAGTTTTTAAATACCAAATTTATGATCAAAGATTTATGAAATTAGAAATATTTCCTTGGTATTGAATTGTTTGAAACTGACAACGGTGTGTGTTTGTCCCAAAGAAAGTATTGTTTGGAGTTAATTGAAGAGTTTGGGTTACTTGGTAGCAAACCTGTAAGTACTCCTCTTGAAGCTAATATCTCTATATTATTTGATAAAGTGGAAAACAAAATGGGTGAGTTGTTAACTAATGTTTCAGTCTATCAAAAGTTAATTGGTAAATTAATCTACCAAACTTTAACTAGGCCTGGCATTAGCTTTGCAGTTCAATCTTTGTCTCAATTCATGCATGCTCCAACTGAATTACATTTTAAACTTGCTCTAAAAGTTTTAAGATATTTGAAATTAGCTCCTGGTCAAGGTATTAAAATATGCAAAACTGATAGTCTTAGTTTAACTGCATATGTTGATTCTGATTGGGGAAATGTCAAGTATCTAGGAGGTCAATCACTAGTTTATGTGTTTATCTTGGTGATTCTATTATTTCTTGGAAAAATAAAAAACAACCTACAATTTCTCGGTCATCTGCTGAAGCAGAATATAGGGCCATGGCTTCTGCCACTTGTGAAATTCTTTGGTTGCCTAATCTTTTGCATGATATGAAAGTTAATGAGCTTACTCCTGTCAACTTTCATTGTGATAACAAGGCTGCTATGTTGATTGCCAATAATCATGTTTTTCATGAAATAACAAAGCATTTTGACATTGATTTACATGTGGTGAGGGAAATGGTATAGTCTGGTGATCTCTATCTGGTGAAAGTAGAATCTGCAGAACAACTTGCAGATAACTTTACTAAAAGTTTGCCTCCAAATCAGCATAAGTGTTTCTGTTCCAAATTAGGTTTATTCAATGCTTTTTTATGTTAGGACTGAGGGGGAATGTTCGATAAATAAGGCAAGAGTCCTAACTTGAATATTTCGGTTTGTCTAACTTGGTTTGTTTATATGCAGACTTGCGTTTTTAATATTGAGGGACTGTTGGTGTCAATAGTGGATAGTTTGGTGCTCAAGTGTTAGCTGAAAAAGGAGAAAATACTACTTGAAGGGTCTGGATGTATTTTCTGTTAGTGTGAGGGTTTTACTGTAAATTGTATGTATATATACTCGTTTTATCTCATAGTTAGGGCTAACGTGAGTGTGTGAAACGGCTCTCCCTAGTCTCTCTCTAAAACGTCTGTATCGGTTAGGGTTTCCAATTGAAACCCAACCAATTCTGAGTATTGTGATTTAGTATTGAGAGTATTTGATTTAGTATTTGAATGTATTGATTCTGGTTATTTGTTGGTGAATCTGTTGGATTTGTGATTTCGTACACTTTTCCCCTCTCTTCTAAATTAGGAACCGATCTGTCCGATTTTACCATTTAAGGTCAAGGTTTGATTCGGTTTTACTGTTTTATATATCATAAAATCCGATAAAAGAATTTGTTTTTAGATCTAAAAAATATTTAGAATTTTTTCGGCGACTATTTTGGTGTTTAACTGCGTGTTTTAATATGCCTTACAAGTGATTTACAACAAGTTTAGTAACATGTTAGTTCGGAATTTCCCAGTGAGATTAACAAATTCAACGATTAAGTTAGATGTTTATAGTGACTTAGTTATTCAATACCAGAGGATAATACAAGGTTGTTTGAGCATCGATCGACGAGCTCAAGGGTTTGGGTGTGATGACTAATCAATACGGTCTACTGCTAGAGCAGTGCAAACCTAACAAGCTCTAGACGAGTCTATGGTGACATATGATTAAAGCTGATGACATAAGAGAGTGTGAGAATCACTCTACTACGTGTGTGTGTGTGTAATGAGCAATGTTTGTAATCAAATGCCTTTTGAATATGATCATAGGGGTATTTATAGGCTCGGAAACTAGGATTTCCTATTTTGGGCCGTCGACCATAATTAATCATTTATGGTCCGTCTTTAAATAAACCAAAAAAAAGTCTGTGAGGTAAGCATATTCATTTGTGACGAATGGTCATGCAAGACATGTGCTACGTAGTCAAACAAATGTATCCAGATAGAAAGCACTCCGGATAGAGATCACGGACACGAGTTGTGTCGTCGGGCATGCAAGACATGTGCACCGGACAAGGGATAGACTTAAGTCCTGACACCGACTAGGAGTGTGGAAAGTGATGTCACCGGGAAAATGAGTGTGTCACATCGGATAGAAAGCACTAAGTGTGGTCGTGTAAACAAGTGGCGCCAGGTAGGCTTCAGTCCGGACACGGGGTGTCCGGATAGGCCAAGTATGTTGTCCGACTATGATTCTTTGGTCACCATATACGTGTACGAGTAAGTAAGTGTCTGTGTAATACTCTTGTGGCATCGGATAGATGATGTCCATGGTGTGTCTCCGCTACTTGTCCGGATAGGGAACCATGTGGTCCGGCTAGGACTTTCAGTCCTATCAAGGCCAGTCCGAGTGCATGAGTCCGAGCAGGGCCAGTCCCAAGAAGGCTAGTCCCAGCAAGGCCAGTCCAAGCAAGGCCAGTCTTAGCCAGAAAGGCCAGTCATAGCCAGCAAGGCCAGTCATAGCCAGCAAGGCCAGTCCCAACAAGACCAGTCCAAGTGCATGAGTCGAGCCACTAGCATCTTATTTAACCTTTTTGGGTTAGGTTGGGACCACATCTCAATACTAACCTAATTAGTCTCTAGTTTAATTTTTGTAAGAGTTTTCTCAAAAGTCTTATATATTAAACTTAATCACTTTTTTCCTAGGGCAAACAATTTGACCCGAACCCAACCCAATTATTTTCGTATAAGTTATGTTTCGACTTTCAGCCACCTTTGAACCAACTATTTCGTGTCGTGTTCGTGATGACTCGTTACGTATTCGATTCCGTGTGAGGTCAAGAATCGTAACCTTACTTAAAATGCTAAATCAATAAATGGGCTTAAGATAATGGGCCTAAGCATACTACAAAAGACGACTAATATAGCCATCTAGGAGATGATTTTCAATTTTTTTGCTTAAGAATTTATCCCAATAAAATAATATAGCAACAAAACAGGAGAAAAGTTTTCTTTATAATGGAAAAGAATTATAATAACATCACGTAAATAAAAGGTTTAAAGTTACAAAACAAACCTCAAGAAGGAGAAGAAACAAACAACTCCTAAAAAAAGATTTCAAACAAACACCCAACTAAAACATACATATTCTAAAAGCATCAATAGCACCCTCAAACATACCATTAAGGTAAAGAAATATTGCTTGGGTTTTGCATCTATACTGACCAATTAAGATTTACATGAGAACATCGATACTTCATCCAAAGAAGTGACGACTTTGCAAAGAAGAGAAAATGTCTTCGTTTCTTAGCTTGTCTGAATCCTCGGCAAAAAAAAATTAAAATGATTATGTTTCTGCATCTCCAAATCAAGCAAAGAAAGATCGAACATACTCCGTGAAAAGCTTTGGACACCCAAATATCACCGCTCGTAAACATGTCACATGAGATGATATCTTAATATTATATGATGATAAGGGACATATCTTCCACCAACTCCAAACCTTTAACCAATATCGGCCTATAGGGGTATGGGAGGGGCGATCACACAATGGCCAAGTTCGAAAGGGGCTCAAAATTTTGAATTAAATATTTATCCGTTATAATATATGCTAAATAGTGGGGTTTTATGCAATAACATGTAATCAGCTTAGTTGTTTGGCATGTTATGAAAATATTTTGCCCTAAATAGGGTTGAAGTTTGATCCTTGTTACCTTTTTTTTTAGCGTTTTGTTAGTCTCTTTTGTAGGCGGGCCTTTTCACATTTCATACGAGTCACCCGAATTCTTCGGACCGACCATGCCTTTAACCATATAGGTTTAATCTTGGTATAATTTAAGAGAGCATGGTCTAGATGTTCAATATCATAATCACATAATACACAAGCACTCAAATGAATTGACATGCCTCGTTTTTCTAAATATGCTCTACAAGGGAGACGATTTAGAAAATTCTCCAAGTACAAATATTTATTCTAGTTGGGATTCACGAGTTCCATATATGGTCAGACACACACGAAATTTCACCCAACAACTTTGATTGATTAAGGCGAGATAAAACCTTAACCGAAAAATTACCTGATCAGTTAATAGAACCGACTTCTTTCATTGTGATGATCAGTTTGGCAAGCTCGTCTGAAGCACGCCCCCTAGGATTAGAACGCCGATTCCAATTTCCTCTCCAATTATCACTATAACATACTCATCTGTCTTGGATGGAACAATTTTGTACTTGTTCCAAGTTAAACAATCGAGGAAATTTGATAAACGGAAAATTCGATATTCACCAACGTCGTCATTGTTGTTGAGGTCATTTATCGGGTCACAATTAATAAGTCGTTTATCAAAAAGGAAAAAGTATATCAATAATAAGAAAACTTATAAAACTCTATTTAAAAGTAGTATATTTTCTATTGTTGGTAAATGTATAATCTGTTACGTACTTATGGTTTACTACGTTTCCTTCAAAATTCCTTGATTGATTTGTTCGCCGCCATGGCATAGTAATCGCTCATATTCATATTATTTTATTGGTACCGAATGAATTGAAGGCATGTCATCACACATATATCCAAAACTTGATGGTTGGTAGGCCTTACATGTTTTGGATTATGTAGTTTGCAGAAAATGATGAACTCGGTTGTCTCCACCATCAAAACAAAACCATTTTAAGTGCTATTGTTCAACATGCGGATGTATGCCTTTTATAGTTTTATTTGTTAATAACTGTCGCATGTCGGTATAGTTTCAGCTTGCTTTGTGCTCATTTTTGGTTCGAATCTACTGTTTTCTTGATCAACTTTTCGATCTGTTGATAAAACTTTTGTTTGTCAAAAAAAGTTATTGAAATAGTAATTTAATTTATGTTAAACATGTTGTAGGATTATTAATTTAAAATTATCGATAGGAAGAATGTTACATCAAAAAGAGGACAAACATTAGGACAAGTTAAGAATACTATTTTAAAAGAAACTAAATATATTATGAAAATGATTCCAAATTAGCTTGTTGCATAAGAATCCACTTATAAGAGCTCTGTCATGCCTCCATGGATTCTCCTTTCTACTTGTCTATATGATTTAATTTTGTGGGACCGCTATTTTGTTTTTCCTTCAGATATACGAGTAGTATATATTTGTTGGTTCTTGGAGCATAACCGGTATTATTTGTAGTTTGTATTTAGTTTAGAACGTGTCGTGAAGTATATCATGTATATAGATCGAGTTGTAAATCATTTCGAGCGAGGCAACACCAGTGGCGCAACAGTGTGTTGCGCTGCGTAACACCTGTTTCGGGTGTTGCGGTTGCGTAACAAATTTGGGGTTATGTGAGAACTATAAATACTCCAACAACCTGCCATAAATGCATCCGTTTTTAGAGAGTTGCGTTAGAGGGAAAAAGTACTTGCATAAGACACTCGTAAACGGTTCAAAGTCTTTGTAATCGTTTGTATTTGATATTATTCGTATGGGTTAATGTTGTCAGAACATAACATACTTTCGCCAAATGTTTATTTTGTATAACATACTTTTTTTTTGTTTATTTAGGTACCTCAACTCCCTAAACCGGTTATTTAAATACCTAGTGACTTATTACCGGTTAAATACATGACGCAACGATGACATCATCCTCCACCTAACTTATTTATTTGTCTTCACTTCTGTTTCTCATTCCATTGAATCAACCCGAAAAAAAAAACCCAAATTCAAACAAGATGAACCCTAATTGGCAATGATGAAGAAGAGATTTTTCAAGTTTTGTTTTTTATAATCGCGTAATTAGGTAAGTTTCCCCAAATTTCAAAACCTAAATTCTTTTTTTTTTTGCCCTAAATTCTTTTTTTCAGACCTAAATTAATTCTTTTTTTTTGTTATTGAAATTTTGTTGGGGAGAATATGAATTGATTTGCTGAAATTTTGTGTGAAGAAGATGAATCCGTTTGCAGTTATATTGATCTCGGATTAAGTACCGTATTATTTTTTCGAAATGGCGTTTCCGGAGTTGTTGTACAGGTATTTGTTCTTCCAAAACAGAGTCGTTTAGATCTGTTACGTATTTGTAAGCTTAGCATTTTGTTGAAATTTTGTTGTGGAGAGGATGAATTAGTTTTTGTTGTATTTAATACCTATCAGGTAACAATAGCGTTTAAAGATCTCTGTTTCGTTAGTTTTTGAGATTAGTTTTTTGCTGGATTTGAATATTTAATTGATTTTGAGGAATATTGGTTGGCGAAAAGATGAATCCATTATGTTGTGTTGCTCCGGTGTCGATAGAGAAGGATTGGACAGATTCCCCAACGTCTGCAGTGGTAAAACCTCAGTCTGAGTATGATCTACCATTTGGGAATTATGTGAGAAACGGAAGACCAACAAGTTTTTCAGCTCAGGTTTCATATGGGGGAAGAACTCGAAAGAGCACAGCGAGAGAGTTCAAGTGCTAATCAGATAGTTGGTCCTTTTTTATTTGTAATTGTGCGTACGAATTTTCATAAGTTGATTTATAGCACAAGTATCCATTCATTATTTTGTTGTTAAATTCATATCTATGTTTTATAATTGAAGCTGCTTTAAGTAATATGGATTTGGGTTTTATAATGAAAACGGGTTAAAAATTGTAAACGGGTCAAGTTATTTGGGTAACCTGAAACCAACAGGTAGCCGGTCAAATTTGATCTCAAAATCATTATTAGAATAAGTACGTTATTCATTTTAAAAGTTTCAAGGAGTTGAGGTACCTAAATAAACAAAAAAAAAGTATGTTATACAAAACAAACATTTGACGAAAGTATGTTATGTTCTGACAACATTAACCCAGTGGCGCAACAGTGTGTCGTGAAGTATATCATGTATATAGATCGAGTTGTAAATCATTTCGAGCGAGGCAACACCAGTGGCGCAACAGTGTGTTGCGCTGCGTAACACCTGTTTCGGGTGTTGCGGTTGCGTAACAAATTTGGGGTTATGTGAGAACTATAAATACTCCAACAACCTGCCATAAATGCATCCGTTTTTAGAGAGAGAAAGTTGTGTTGCGTTAGAGGGAAAAAGTACTTGCATAAGACACTCGTAAACGGTTCAAAGTCTTTGTAATCGTTTGTATTTGATATTATTCGTATTGTACACTGATACGTTAGTTTAATAATATCAATCATTCGTTTACTTTATGTGTTTGACCATAAAATAGTCACTTAAAAGAGATTTCGTATTTTTCTAGTGTTTGGGTCCAAATCAAGGTAAAAGAAAGACGACCAACATTAGTAACTATTATATTATAGTTTAGAAGAGATAAGAACACCCTTTAAAATATTAAGAGTAAATTTCATGTTTAGTTTTCAAGTATTGTAAATACTTTATATGTATCATGTTTATTAACTTTTAAAGTTACATCATACGTACAAAGTTATAGCTGGTTATTTATAAAAGTTTTATCTTTAGTAATTAGGAAATAACTGCCTTTGATGTAAAGGAACCAAAGGAGAAATGAAAGTAGTAGTTAAAAAAATTGTTAAAAAAAATCAACTATATGTTTTATTTAATTAAAGTTAAATGATTAGATCCATAAATTTTTATCAAATTCAAGTGCATCCAATTTACTCAAATATTTATATTTATAAGATACAATTTTTCTCTTTCAAAATCCATGTTTTGAAAATGTATATAGTTTGAAAAATATGTAATTATTACATTGTTTTCTAATAAGATACTATCTAATCCATCTAAATGTTTTTATGGTTGGTTACAATATAAATATAGATATTTATTTGGAGACAATATTAAATAGAAACATGGTCAAGCAAATTGAGAGATAGGGAGTATAACCTTTTGTACATACTAACTGAATACTCTTTGTACTTGTATATTTGTACTTTCTTTCCTTGTCAAAATTGACTTATATATGGGTACGTTTTTTAAGTCAAAAACATATATTTTAAGGAAAAAAGTATTTGAGGGAGAGGCACTTTTCAAGTATGTTATATATATATATATATATATATATATATATATATATATATATATATATATATATATATATATATATATATATATATATATATATAAATAATATATATATATATATATTGTAAAAATATGATAGATAAAAATTTAGAAATAACAAAATGGATTGGTAAAAACATAGGATCCTACATTCTAGCATGATTTTTTTTTTTTTTTAATTTGTTTTTTGTTTTTTTCTTCGGTTTTTTAGCAACTTTGTAGGGCTCGAAGTAAGTGAAAATTATTTCCTACATATTAACCCAAGAAGAAGGTTACATACGCATTCCCTAGTTTAATCTCGATGGAAATTAAATATTTACCAGCTCAATATTATTACTTTCTTCATGCAACTATTGACAAAGAATCTGGTTTGAATCATGCACCATGTGCTTGTAGCTTCATAATTCATGTGATGATAACCAAGTCTAAAATTCGAACTCAAAGTCGAAATACAAAAAGATCGGAATGAATTAATTATATATATTAATTCAGCTGTTTTTTGTTTTGAATCCAGTTGGTGAAAGCTTGGAGGGTATTCATGTCGGATCTGTAATGTTTCTGAGTAAATTCAAGAAAGGTAGACCATGTAAAATCTGGATACATTCTAGGGTTCTTTTCGTCCACGAGTTCATCTGGTGGGCTTACCACCTTATCCTTCTTTGGACATAAAAAGAAAGCAAGTGATTTCCTGTGAATTCTGCTGTTAACGACGGCTCTATGTAAGCAACTTCTGTATCTTCCATTCGAAAGCGCCTGAATGAGACAAAATCCTTTATATCAGAAAGATAAAAAAAGACAAGTAATTTGAAGGTTTAATTTGGGAAAAGCTTACATACCATGAACGTATCACCGATGTTAACTACGAAAGCATTTGGATTAGGAGCAATGGACCACCACTCGTTGTCTATGAACACTTCTAGGCCACCAACTGAATCTTGGTGAAGAATTGTCAAGGATGTTGGATCACAATGAGGCCCGGTTCCTAAGGTGAGGTCTGGTTTTTGACATGGTGGGTAGTAGTTTAGCCTCATTATGGAATCGTTTTCTTCAAAGAATTCCTTGAAATGAGCTCGGTCTACACCGAGGCTCATCCCTAGTAACTCCATGATCCCAAGTGAAAGTCTACTCATAGCATTGCAATATTCTTGGTAAACTTTCCTATAAAGATCACAAAAATGAAAAGTCAATTTAGTATAAAACACGTTTGAAACAATTTCAAAAAAATAAATAAAATACATATAATTGTACATACCCGAGTCGAGTAAATTCTTTTCCCATTGTGTTCTCAAAGTACTCTTTCACTATGTCGGATGACATGTTTTCACCTGAGAATTGAAAAGAGAGTGTTTCTTTCCATGGTAGTTTAGAGGAGAACCGTCCCGTGAAGCTACTAGCATATCCACAACTTTCTTCCGAGAAAGGGAGCTCAAAGAACAAGTCCATGTACCTATGAGCATCCTCTATGAGGCTTGCATCGACTCCATGGTTGGTTACCAGGAAAAAACCATGTTTGTTGCAAGCCTCACCGACAACTTGGGATGCTTCTTTAGCCGAACTAGGTCGTCCAGAAAGGAAGCCTTGTAGGTCCACTAACGGAACGACTAGTTCCTTAGTTTTTTGTGAGTTGGGTTTCTCATGATCAGGCCATATAAATTGTTGTGGTATGTTGGTTTCATGTTGCAAGATCAAAGAATCAAAAACCAATGGTTTCTTTTGGTTAAAAGAAGGCATGGTTATTGATTGGTCTTTGATCATGCAATATCTATTAATCCTGCAATAAGTTTGCAATGTATGATAAAAGAAAAGCCAAGGCCGTTTATAGGGGCACTAGATGAGCCCCACAGTTTTGGAATGTTGTAGGCACACAGCACAAAATAGATATAAAAAAAAGAAGAAATTGTATGTTTGCAAACAAGGGATTGAAAGTGAAGAGTTAATGTAATGACAAAATAAGCATATGTTCAAGGTCTATTTGTCTTTTGGAATGTTGCCAGTAAAGCTGTTCCCAATGGTGTTTTGGCTTTTCCTTTGGGAGAGCAATCAGTAATCACACACTTTTTAAATTTTAATTCTCATTTCTCTCTCTTTACTTAAGATTCCATCTTTAACTCTTCTATAACAAAAGTTGAAAGTTAGAACTGGAAGGGTGTATTTTAGCAACTCGGTAAAGTTGAGGGACCTTCCAAAATTATCCTTTTCTCGGATCATTTCATTTAGGATTTGTAGTGACCACAAAATACTTCCTTTAAGCATTATGTGAGACTACTCATAAAGTGCTTCTTCTGAGCTTTGGCTAAAGAATTTATGTGGAAGTTGTATATTTCTTCTAACTTTGTTTGTATAGTTCAAAACTATGACTTCTTATTTTATGAGGGTTTTTTCATCCGAGCTCCGGTGACAAGTAGACCGTTAATATTTTTTTTATCTCCTTAACTTGGTGCTTAAATTGCATATTCTATTAAAGAAGCATAAGTATTTAATTAAGAGATGATTAGATTGGATGAACAAAGCCATGTGAGTCGTATAGAAAGCAAATAATCATTACTTTAATCCAACGAAAAATGAGAGATCAAACCCACCAATCTGGAGGTTGTGGGTCATGTTAGGGATAATTGTATAAATTCATGGTATAACGTTTGCGTGAGTATATCTGCCTTTGTAAATGTCATTTACCAGGTTAAATAAAATACCAATGTTCAATTATAGCTAGTTTCATATTCCCTAGGACCCTAGCTAACTAAATCCAGTGCCTAGCAACCACAGGCACCCCCCTTGTATAGTTCAAAACTATGACTTCTTATTTTATGAGGGTTTTTTCATCCGAGCTCCGGTGACAAGTAGACCGTTAATATTTTTTTTATCTCCTTAACTTGGTGCTTAAATTGCATATTCTATTAAAGAAGCATAAGTATTTAATTAAGAGATGATTAGATTGGATGAACAAAGCCATGTGAGTCGTATAGAAAGCAAATAATCATTACTTTAATCCAACGAAAAATGAGAGATCAAACCCACCAATCTGGAGGTTGTGGGTCATGTTAGGGATAATTGTATAAATTCATGATATAACGTTTGCGTGAGTATATCTGCCTTTGTAAATGTCATTTACCAGGTTAAATAAAATACCAATGTTCAATTATAGCTAGTTTCATATTCCCTAGGACCCTAGCTAACTAAATCCAGTGCCTAGCAACCACAGGCCCCCCCCCCCCCCCCCCCCCCCCCCCCCCCCCCCCACATCATCCAATATCTTAAGTTCAATGACACATTTGACGTTCTAGCCTAACTTGGAGACATGAATAATTTGGAAATATAATGTCAACAACTCTTAAACGTAAAATTAAACTCTAATTGATCAGTGACGAAAGAATGAAGAAACCTCACCACGATATGGAATTTTGAGATATCTTAAATCTACCACAAAGACGAAAAGAATAAAACTGAAATGTGGTCGAGAAAAGGAGAAATTGCAATGAATAACATATTTGGTTCTTTTGGCCTCTCCGATTGACTTTACCTCATAATCTTGAGATCAATATGTTTTTGGGTCAAATTATCATTTTGTTTTCATGATCAATAGAATGAAGTACAAAGATTTATCGTAACTTCTACTATACAAAAGTGACCATTATATCATTCCATTCCAAAGTTAATTAGCATAAACTATATATTAGTGTTTATGTAACACCATGGGTGCCATCATGTCACTCAATGTCCTTCCTGCCAAATTAAGTACTTGCCAATATCATTTTAAAAATTATTCTCCAACAACGGTGAGTCTCATTAAAAAGAACATACAGACAACCATTACTCAAATACATTGAAAATGAATGCAAATTATGTGGGAACAAGATTGACAACTTAATGGATATGGGCATATATTGTCTTTTAATTCTCTAATATAAAAGTAGTTCGATGTGATCGAGCCCAGGGTCCATCACATTTATCAACCTTTGCCCAACAATTGCTTCAAAACCGAGAGTGTGATTCTGGGGATGGCGAAGCTAGACAAATTAATAATTATGTCTCCTGCCTCAATTATAAAATCTGTACTTTACAAAGAATTCCAAAACATTAACCAAATGAATTTCGTAACCATAATCACATTGTTTATAAATGGCTAATTCAAGTCCGGTTTGTCTTGCGCTACACATTCACTTTTTTTTGTAATATTTCGTTATCTTCCATTGGCTTTATTGATATACTTCAATCCGTCAGTTTCCCAGTCACCCTATTTTAATAATTGTAATGAAAACATATCCATTCAATACGTTTATTTGTCCTTCTTTCTGTCCTCATCTACTGTGAAAGAAAGAAATTGATATCTTTATACATAATTATAAGTTGACGTGTCTATAGATAGGGAGATGGGTGGGGTTGCTTCATTTTAATAAGTCAGCTAGGAACTGGATAGGATATGTGATATTTTTGTAGAAAATATTTGTAACTACAATATGCAATATATGTATCATGTAAGGACAAACACAATTGAATGAGTTTTGTAAACACCTAAAGCGATCCCACATCACCAACGGAGAGGAGAGCTGTTGGGTATATAATGAGTAACCCTCCGACTAAGTAAATGTTTATGGAAAATCACGATTCCGGCCAGAGTTATAGCTTGCATGAAGAGCGGACAATATCTTTATGTTTTCCTGGATATTCTAAGTTTAATAACATCATAGCAAAAAGATAGAGAACTTCGTGTTGCTATGGGGAAGAATTTTTATGTATTAATATTTCTTAATCAACAAAAACATAGGAAATCTGAAAGGTTGTTAAGAACGCTCACTCGAAAGTTAGTATATCGTTTTTGCAATTGAGGAATCGAAGATTTTATGAATCATTGAGACTACGAGGAATTAGTTGGTTAGGATGCTTCTTTTGTATAGTTCAATTCATTGCACCCATATACGTATAATTTAGGGAGTAATTTTAGTTACAAATAATACATCATATCTTTCCAAGATCACTTCATTACGACCAAATGGAGCATTCAACTTTAAGTAAAATGTAATTCAAAATTTCCTCAGCCAAATCCACTTTTTAAAGCTTTCTTGGAGGGCAAAGATGATGGTTTCAAAGGTTAGATAATAATCTCTTGAGATTCATATGTATCATATGTGCCAGATCCTCATTATTAATAAGATTTTGTTGGGGGAGTAAATCACAAGATACAAGGAAAAATTTTGTTTGTTACTTGTAATGAGCGTCATCAATGACATGTTCAATCTTGGAATTGAAGAGCAAACCCCACCATTTTGAAGCTAGGTAATCACAAAAATTACAAAATTACTGTCAATATGTTGATCACGTAACGACAACATTGTCATTTGGTTTGGATTAGTGACCTGATTCGAAAATATAAATCTCGTATGCTAGTAAAAGTCTGTTTTCGACTGAGCCGTGACTTCTAAGCTTATGACCTCGAGCACTATGTATCCTTAGTATATGGTATGAGAACCAGGAATCCCATAGATCTCTCGCTTCTGTTAAAATGTCGCTAAATGGTCTACAAAGGCTGATTATTGCATAAAAAAACCGTCGCCATGAAAACCACACAAAAGTGTCGGTCGATACTCTTATCCCTCTTCCTTCTACCCCTCGTACCGATACCAAACCATGTCATCATGTCCACACGTAATATGCTCGCTGATGTGACACTTCTCTTTTCATCTTAGCAAGTTTCCTTGCTGTCATGGCACTTTTCGTTTAAATTCGCTTACTCATAAGTTTCAAGCCTACAAATTGTCTTAGGCCCGTCTGGTTCTCAAAATATGATGGAATTGGGAGAAATTGGAATTATGAATTCCATTTGCATCATGTTTTGGTTGGACATCATATGAAATTAGAATATATTAAAATTTCATCGGATTTTTTCATTCGTGGAATTCATAATTCCTTCATGTTTCTGAAATAATTCAAGATACCTGACTTTTTGAAATTCAAATCGGTTTATTAAATTTTATCAAAAAAAACCCTACCACTATAATATAATTGCTTTGTGTTTTTCTTCCTCCCATCCTAATCCATGTTAGATTTATCACCCCCAGAACAATTTTTAATGTATTACAAAGTTTCGATGTAACACAAGTTTTTCATAAATATATACCATTTTAATGTGACTCTACAATTTGTTAGTTTTCAACCTCATCTACTATAAATAACATGTGTTCTCTTTTCATTTACTTTTCGTGAATTGTTTTTTACATTATTTTATAAATTCTAATACATAAGAATTGAAAAGGCGTAATTATAAACTTTTCGTAATTTCGTTATGATGTAAAATCTTGATTGGATTAATTCAAAGATTGCAAATTCAACTCAAGTCGACAAAAGTTTAGCCAAAACAACAAAAATAATTGTTGATAATCATATTTCAAACGAGACAGGAATTGCTTGAAAATAACAAAGCTGACATTTATGTCATTTAAAAGCATTTGAATCGAAAGGGTGAGAACGAATATGTATAAATCTTAGTTTTTAGTAGGAATTTTTTTAATATAGAAGTCAGGTTTTTGGCAGGGAAATCATGCAAGCGAGTTGAAAATACAATAATATGTGAAATATTCATCTTAGTACATTACATGCTTCGATTACCAGAGAATCGTAGTGACTAAGGATTAAAACTTTTGGGTAAAAGTAAAAAAAAAAACCACACACACTCTTGAATTTTTAGCATTGTAATAAATGAAATTCGAAAATACTACTAAAATATATGCACATCGAAATTCCGTGGCAAGATGATAAATGTGTAATGTGTTACCTGTAATGGTTCCAACATGGGATCCACGTCATATATTTTTATCCTACTTGGCATCCACGTCAACTTAACAATCAGAAACATTATAACCCTTCCTCCGCTATTTTGAACCCTAATTTCACAACGTTTTCTTCCCCAATTCCATCGATTGTTAACAATTCCATCCATTGTTAACAATTCCATCCATTGATTGTAATCTATGACTTCTTCTTCAAATACATCACGTTTCAAGCGAAAAATCCCAAGTCAATGTGACTGTGAGAAACCATGGAAAATGCGTACTTCATGGACGTTATCCAATCCAGGTAAAAGATTTATGGTTTTCCCCAAATCAATGTTTAGCATCGTTTATTGAGGTACTTTAATTTGCGATTCTCAGTTTTTTATAACACTTTTTTCATGTTTGACAGAAAAAGGGGAAGAAGTGTGATGCATTTTATTTGTTTGATCCCGAGTTATGTAATCAAAGATATAGAGAGACAATGCATGAAATTTACAATATGATTAACCAAGAAAACATGCAAGAAATAACAAGACATGATGAAACGAAAGAATTCTTGCACACTCGGGAAGCTGAATTTAACTTATACAAGTCAAAGACCACCAATGACATGTTGTGTTTGCAATTAGAATTGAAGAAATCAGAAACAATAGTTAGGTTGTTTAAGCAAGTGTTTGTAGTTAGTGTCTTATAAACAACCTTCTTCTTCATGTTGTACTTGTAATGTACTTGTTGTTTTAAATGAAAAATGGTTATTTATGCTCTAATTTGTTGCAATGTTCATAGTAAATTGGTTGTTAGTATAATTTGTTGCGATGTTTATAAGAAAAGCCACTTTATTGACCACAACAAACATTTTTACAAGAAACAAGGACAACATAGTTGTACAACACAAAGACATTGAAACAGAGAGATGAAGCTAAGAAACAACACTAGTGGCTTACAGAGTGACTCAAACTTAGTTGAGTTCTGCAACATTTTTGAACTTCGGATCCATTTTGTTCAAAACTGAGCTGGAACAACAACACACAACTATAACGAAGGTGATTGAATCTTCTGAACTCCTTACATTCCCTTTTGATTACAACATGGCTTGGTGGTAAAGTTGGATATCATCATGAGTCACTAGCTAGAAGTCCTTAATGTAATCACGCTTAGGGAAGATGATAGTACAATCTTCATAGTTGGCCAAGTTGTTTTCCCTAACAAAAGGAGTTGGGACTGTCTGCAACATATATAAGATAAGTATATGAAATGAGATGATATTTGGAATAATGCAAGAACTTACCACTATATCCCTTTTGACCTCGTAACTATCCAAGGTCATAAGATAGGTTGGACCATTTTCACTATCATTGTCACTACCACTGTCAGTATCTGATGTAACATTAACCCCATCTCTGTTTGAGTTGCTTGACACATGAATCACATTGTCTTCACTTTCACTTGACATGTTTACTTCGGAAGCAATTAGAATTCAGTTTTGTCGTGAACCTGTCATAGTGTTGATCTTGTTCAATTTATAACAAAAATTTTGGTAGTAAACACAACCTTTGTGTCAGGATAAAATTATTGGGATTGTTATTCTGGAGTTGCGTTGCATACAACAGTTAGTACTGCACAATTCAAGAGAACACCGTTAGTACTGCACATTTAGTACTTCACAGTTAGTACTGCACAGTTAGTACTGCAATGTTACTACTGCAAGAGCCAGTTACTACTGCACGATGAAGTTACTACTGTGTGACGTCCCGTCATTTTTGGATATATTTACTTTAGTATTATTTTACTTTTATTCGCAATTGTTTTGACCGTTGCATTCCGCTTTGTTTTACTCACGGTTTATTTACTGAGATTCGGGTTTTAAGTGTTTAATTTGATTCGTCCCTTGAGACGTAAGATTGTGTTTGTCTAAGTGCAAAATAGTTAGTATGCTCATGGTAATAAGTTAGAGTGTTTATGCCAAATTTGTCGGTTATCGTATCCTATATCTTCGAGATATCAGGCTTTTGCTCTTATCTATCCTTTACCGAAATTGTGAGTATCTCGGAAATTGAAAGTGAAAATATAACATTTAATGAACCTAATACAAAGAAAATCATAGTATGAACTTTTCTAAGTTCATCGCAAAAAGAATCGGGAACTTTCGGAGAACGAAACTGATTAACGATCGCTCAAACGAAAAGCTGGAAAAGCTGGATTTTTGATCCAGGGCGCAACACAAGGCACCCAGTGCGACGCACACCGTCGCTGATAAGTTTTTTTGTTTTGTTGTGTGACTCATTTTTGCATGAATTTTGGTTGGGCACTTGTTCCAAACGAGTAAGACATGATTGTGGGTGCAAGGATGTCATATTTGGGGTCATTCCAAGACCATCAAACACATCCTAACATCACATACACCTACAAACACTTCTCTCTCTCTAACCTTCCCATCACATTTCCTTTGCAAACTTCTCTCATTTCTCTCTCAAACATAACTCATTTCCAGAAACTTTGAAGGAGAAAACACCCATTTAAAGAAGGATTCAAGTCCAAGATCATCTAAGTAATAAGTTCATTTTGATCTCCATAACTTTTGGTAAGATTCTTCTTAAGTTTTCTTCACTTTTCTTCCATTTTTCTCTACTTTCTTCTTCATTTGTTAGAGAATCTAACACCAACTATTATTCTTTTGAATTTCAAGCATTTGTCTTCCATTCTTACATATCATTTTGGAAGAATCCATCTAGCTTTCTCATGGAAAAATTACTAGATCTTGGTAAGTAAACTTTTACCGAAAAATCTCTCCGAAAACGTTATTTATCATCTTGCATGCAAAGATCTAAACTAATGGTGGTTATATTTATGTTTTTGGAGCTGAATATTTCTTGTCACTTCAACACCAAAGCTTGTTCCGGGTTTTTATATTCTCAAGCTTGGAGATCTTTGCGGTTGTTATCGGTAAAATCGATATTTCCTCCAAATTCATCTTTTTATATATTTTCCTTATTATTTTCTATATATGTTTCGGTTATAGCCTTGAAAAAATGGTTAGGATTATATTAGACCAACACCTTGAACGTTTTTGGATTCGGGACTAAATTTGGACTAAAATACGTAAAAATGTGATTATTACCGAAATTAACATATTGTAGGTATTAGTATGTAAAATGATATATTTACATATATGTAACACTTGGTAAAGGTATTTGGAACAGAATATAAGTTATTAACAGTTTGCGTTTTTACCAAAAAGTCTTTAAACGAACGGATTTCGGCAAAACAACAAAACGATGTTTGCTGGAAAATGGACCAGTGCGCCGTCCTGGATTGCCCAGGACGACGCAGCGGGGCCAATTCCAGCAAAATCTTCGTTTTGCTTGTTTGGTCGTCTTGACGTTTTGGTTCCGTAAATGGTCGCTGCGAAGCTCCGATTTAATGTTATATTTCTAAACAACACTAAACACTGGTATAAACATACTAAAATACATAAAATTAACATATTATGATAAAATATCATCTTTGGACTCAAAGACGCCAACGCAATCAAAATGTCTTAACACTTAATTAAAACGGACGTATTACCTACATTTAGATAAATAAACATTTGTTACAAAATGCGATCGTAATCTAAAGCCGTCAACTAATATTTTTTTGCTATAAACTTTGTTGAAAACATTATATAAAGTCACTTTACACTATATTTTTGAAAAATAAAGACTTATAAACTCTCAAAACGTCAAAGTGAGATTTTTACGTCAACTTCGATTATCTTTCAAATTAACTATGATTCAACCTCAATTATTGACTTTAACTTTTACAAAATCAACATCTTTGACATTGACTTTTGAAAAGTCAACATCCTTGACTTTGAATTTTGTGAGGTCAAACATCTTTGACTTTGACCAAGTCAACATCGTTGTCGTTGATCGTAGTCGATCTCGATAAAACTTATAAACAATATTCCTTTCAACCAATATTCCTAGTAGTCGTTTCGACTCGGAATATTATTCTTTTCGAATTGTCGCTATGACGTGAAATGTCGATATCTTTTCGGTCGGCCCTTTTGGCACTGAACATCGTCATCCTAAATACGTCATCTTGATTAAACTGAGTTATCGTTGGAATATTCTAATAAACTTAATCTTAACCGACAAGGCTAAACCGACTATACTTATAGAGATAATGAGACTATATTATTTGCTGTTTAAGGCACTTAGAAGGTGGAGTTGTAGCTCTGTGATTATTTACCCGAGATTTGCTGAAGTTGTACTGTGAGTTATTCGTAGCCCTTGTCATAAATATTTTTAGGGCTGGAAAGCGTGTTTTTAAATCGTCTGCATGTATGCGGGACATTGTTGATTATCTTGTTTACCTAGTTGAATAGGTCTGCCTTAGATTGGGTGACTTATACACTCGTTAAGCTTTATGCCCAACGGTTACATATATATAGCCATATGGGTTATTCTACATAACCCTCATCCCTCGGTAGTTTACTTCTATGAGTGGATGTTATGGCCGTACTTCATTTTGGTTGCCTTTGGTTTGTCACTACCTTAGGAATTGGGTCTTTAGGACTGGTAAGGTTCGATGTATAACTAATCTAAGCATGGTATCCTCACTAGGGTTGAAAAACAAGATATGAGATATGATATTTGAAATTGTAATATTTATTGAAACTTGTCGATGGGTCACTTTTTATTTAAAATTGTGAATAATTCACCAACATGTTGTTGATGTTGTTTTAACGCTTTTTAGGAAACTGAGGATTCCTGTTGATCATGCCATGTATTTTTGGATCGCTTGTTTTTGGGGAAATTTGTATTTGAATTGGTTGATGTAATTTCCATGTTGATCCACTTATTGACATTTGTGTTGTATTGTATTTGGCGTTGTAACGCTTTTGGATTTGTAATGTATTTTGGGTAACATTTGGCATGATATTATAACTGGAACACCTCGTGTTTCCGCTCTTAGCAGGGTGTGACATACTGCAAGGTTATCTGGTTAATACTGCAAGAGCCAGTTACTACTGCATGATGTTGTTACTACTGCAAATCAGTTACCACTACGGCTAGGGTTATGGAAGAATTGATTTTCAAGATAAAGATATAAAAGAATAAGTCTCCTAATATAACTAGGTTTTCTTATGTAAGTCGTAGGTGACTCTATATATAAAGAGATCCCTAGACATTGTAAAGGTGTGGTTTTCATCATGTTTATTCTTTAGGAAAACACCAAACGATCTCACCATTTGAGATCGTTTCCCTTTGTTCAGCCTCAAGGTCAAGATTGATCCTTGTAAAGAGAAGAAACACGTCTATTCTGATCAAATAGATTGAGGTTGGTGTTGTTAGATGTTTCCTAGAAAAGCTAGGTTTAGCCTCAAGATCTTTTATAGATCATTGTATGTAAAAAACACGTCTGTTAATTTATTAATAGATTGAGGCTTGATGGTAATCGTTATTGTGTTATTTTTCTTATTGTTTTTATATATACAGTATTCGATTATCATAAACTTGTGAATATCAAAGTGTTTAATCCGCTGCTAAACTTCTTTGATAAATCTTGATCTACATAAGTGTGGTTGTGTTTACATAAACCCTAATCGATCCTGAAAAGTGGTATCAGAGCACATGAGGTTCTCTAGATCAAAGATCCACAAGTTTACAAGAAGAATAAGAAGAAGAAGAAAGAATGAGATCTACAAATTTGCAAATTAGAGTTTACGTTCGTCATAATCTGGGCAGCCATAGTAAAAAGGGCATAACTCGTTCGTTAGGCGTCAGATTTGGACGAAATTTATGCTGTATATTCTTCACACATAAAAGCAACATCGTCGTACACATGAATTTTCGATCTGAGTCTCTGATCAAAAGATATGAAGTTTTCAAATCTGTTGCTGTAAGGTTAGAGTTATTGTGTTTATGTATACTGAAACGGTCGTTGTTTATTCGTTACACCCTTGATCTTCGTGATTTTTGGATATGTGCTTCAAGGAATAGGGTTCTATGTTGTGTTAAAATTTGATTGTTATCAGAGGTATTCCCAAGGAGATGTAAAATTTCAAAGTTGGATGTTGAATGTTTATTGTTTACAGAGCGCAACTGTGGTAAAAAGGTCACTGTGTATTCGTTAACCGTTGGATCGTATTGATTTTTGGATATGTGGTTCGAGAGATACAGACCTACTATGCCTATAAATTTGAGCATGATCAGATTTTTCAAGGAGAAATTATTTAATATTTAATCTGCTGCAAATATTTACCTAGTGTTGCTCTTATATTGTTAATGCTACTGCTACGTTGTTAGTATTACAATACACATTTTTTATACGATGATGAAGTTAGTTAACCAGCCGGGAATATTGGTTTAAGGGGAAGAATATGTTCCAAAAGTGGATATGAGAATTGGATCATTTGGATGTGATCTATACATGCATCACTTGAGGGAGAAGTTTTCACTTATGTAGAGTGATTTAGCCTCATATAAGAAGAAAAATTCTTGCTTCAAAGAAGAAGTTATACTACTTTAACGTTATTAAAACTTCTAGTTTGAGTTTCTACTGTTCGAATTCATTATTAGTATTGTGCGTCATGAAGGGTAATTTGAGATGTTGGAAAGCTTGGATTGGGAGATTAATATGGTTCGTAGTTCGTAAATAGATGTTCAAAGTTGCATATTTTCAAAGTTCCCCTAATGTAGGATAACAAAAACGGGAAGATATTTCATAGATGATATGTTTTGCAACTTATATAAAGTGTGGTGGCATGGAAAAAGAATTGAAGGCTTCAAAGTATCGAAAGTCTACTTAAGAAAAAAAGTGGCGTGTTTTGATAGCAATATCAACGGTAGAAGAAGTATCAAGTTGTTCACAAGATATCTCACTTGAAGGGGAAGTTTTTCAAGTTCTCATTTTATTGTTTGTTTTGTCATCATCAAATAGGGGAAGATTGTTGGGATAATTTATTAATAAATTATTGATTTGATGAGACAAAATTTAAACTAATAATTTACATCAAGAAAACATGGGGAAGACAAGAAAAAATATTAGTTTTGATAATGTGACAACCGTCTAAAATTTAGGTGATTCTCATTTACTATATCGGTTCAAATCTTTAGTTGCATCTTATCGTGATCGTATTGTTCTAGTTCGTACTTATTGTGTCGGAACCAAAGTCGGAATCAACTTATAAATCCTAACACCAAGAAACTATACAAAGAACTTGACTAAGTTCATAACGGAAACTAATAAAATTCTAGTCCACAACTAACAATAACGGAAAACTTAAAACGTCACAAAGCTGGAAAATGCCATCCAGCCGACGGTTGAAAGCTGTCAGCCGGCGGCTGGATATGGCCTGCCGGTGGCTGAAAGGCCTCTCACTGTGATTTGGTGACTCACTTTTGCATGAAAGGTGATTGGACCAACACCATTAAAAGGGATTGGACTAGATATTACTGCCATTTGGGTTCCCTAGGGCGGTAACACCCTTTCCCACACTTCTCCATTCACTTCATTTCATATTTTCAAAATCAAAAACTCAAACACCTAGTTCATCTCTCTCTCTACATTTTCCTCTCAAGAACACCAAAGAAAACAGAGATTTTACCATCAAAAACAGCCTCTAAACCCACCAAAATCGTCCATCAAACATATACAAATCGTCCATAAAGAAACGGGTAACAAAAATGAAGCTTAAAACGGGTTTTTGAAGAAGTTTCTCTACCACTTTGGAGCCTTTCTCATCCAAACCGATCCATAACTTTTTCCCTCGGTAAAACTCTTTAAACTTACTGTTATTACATAAATCTTTACTTGCATGGATGATCCAAAGGTTGAAAAATGGTTTTTATAAAAGTTTAAAACGTTTTCTTGCTTAAAAACGAGTTTTTCACATAGATCCACATTTTGATGAAATAAATCTAAAAGAAACTGAAACTTTTACTCTAAAATGATTATATTTGACTAAAAACAGTTTGCATGTAAGAATCTAACACTAAATCGGCTCCAAAATCGAAAAATAACGAAAACATGAAACTGGCCGAAGGCCTCCAGCCGGCGGCTGAAGATATCCAGCCGGCGGCTAAGGTCCAGCCGGCGGCTGAATAGCTCCAGCCGCTGTCTGGATCTCGCTGTTCACAAAAATCGTCGTTTTGCAACTTTAAACGTTAAAATAGTGTCCAAATAATTTTACCACATATTATACATTTTGAAAACTTACTGTTTTTATAAATAAAATTTTTTGGATGAGTTTGAGGATTAAAAACACTTGTATTATCGTGTTATATGGTTTAAAATGTTTGTTAAAGCGGGAAAGTGTGTACGAAAATGGATTAAATTTTTATAGCGCGGAAGCGCTTCCCAAATTTCACCGTAAATTATGACCAAAACTCAGTGACTTATCATTTATGTAACTTATACACTTTGACCTTGGACATCGACCCTTTTTGGACATAATTGGACTAATCGGACCTTAAAACGTACGCGAACACGTAGTAACTTGTAACTTTTCCGTATTGAAACTTTTGGACAGAGTTTAAAGTATAAAGATTTAATATTAAAAATGTTAAAATGGAACTTTAACATAACATAAATCATACAATTTATACTTACACAATATTTCGGTGTTTTAGGTCACCTTTGATTCCCGACGCGTTCCGCTCCTTTCTCTCTTACTCGAGACTATTCTCCGCAACCCGTGAGTTACAACCCCATTTTAATTTACTGTTTTAAACACTTATTTTGGGGGAAACATAAGATGCATTGTTTGTCTATGAAACTTTTATAAACTCTTTTTGCAACTCGTATGAAACTTGTGAAACTTTGGAAACTTGTGAAACTTTGGAAACTTGTGAAACTTGGGAAACTTGAGAAACTTGTGAAACTTTGGAAACTTGTGAAACTTGGGAAACTTGTAAAACTTTGTGAAACTTATATGCGTAAACTAAACTAAATTAGGGTTACTTGTATGCGCAACCAATCCTTGATGAGAATATAAACTCCGTAAGTGCTTACTACTAGTTTTAGAAAAAGAGTTCAAAGTGCCCCGTTTTTAGTTCGGAAACATTATACACTATTAGCATTAGCCGTTAGTATTATGGGTATCGATACTTAGGAGAGGTCACTCCTTACTTGTGGTTCGCGACCTAAGTACATATTACTAAGAATCAGATGAAACTCCATTATTGTGAAACTTTGGGGCGTGTTCTGACCAGGCAATCGGTTTAGTGTAGACTTACGTTATATTAAGCCAAGAGATTGATACAAGATACTAATTTAGTTACTCACATATTATTTACGCATATACAATAATTTAGCGATTGCTTCCGCTATAACTTTTATGATACGAGTTCTACTCTACTTACGTGTGTTCGAAACTTTTATAATAAATATATATGTTCTAGCGCCGCTCCGCTTTCTTTTCATTTATGAAACTCTCTACATATATCTTTTAAACTTTTGGAAACTTTTGTCGAGAAACTCAAACTGTAACTCACTCACTACTTTACGTAGTTGACACTTTATTTTATGTTTCAGGAAATTAGGGTAAGAGTCGAAGTGCATGGCATGGAAGGGTCGGTATGGTCGCGTGAGGCGAAATTTGGGAAAGACCTTTTATTTTGGGAATTATGAATTTGAAACTTGTGATATGTATTTGTATTAAACACTTAAACTACTTGGTTGTTTTCGGATTGTGAAAATTTTTATTTCTATCAATGACTTGAACCATTTATTTTGATTATAACCCGTGTAATGATATTCCAGCTCTCACATCTTGTGTTTCCGCTATAGCGTAGTGTGACAGATAACATTCTCATCAATAATTTACATTGAAGAAACTTACTGCTTTGCATGTAGAAAGCATAAGTTTAGAGGAAGAAGGATAAAATTGTTGGGATTGTTATTCTGGAGTTGCGTTGCATACAACAGTTAGTATTGCACAGTTCAAGAGAACACCGTTAGTATTGCACAGTTAGTACTGCAAAGTTAGTACTGCACAATTACTACTACAAGACCCAGTTATTACTGCACGATGAAGTTACTACTGCAAGGTTAGCTGGTTAATACTGCAAGAGCCAGTTACTACTGCACGATGGTGTTACTACTTCAAATCAGTTACTACTGTGGCTAGGGTTATGGAAGACTTGCTTTTCAAGATAAAGATCTAAAAGAATTAGTCTCCTAATATAACTAGGTTTACTTATGTAAGTCGTAGGAGACTCTATATATAAAGAGATCCCTAGACATTGTAAAGGTGTGGTTTTCATCATGTTTATTCTTTAGAAAAACACCAAACGATCTCACCGCTTGAGATTGTTCCCCTTTGTTCAGCGTCAAGGTCAAGATTGATCCTTGTAAAGAGAAGAGACACGTCTATTCTGATCAAATAGATTAAGGCTGGTGTTGTTAGATGTTTCCTATAAAAGCTAGGTTTAGCCTCAAGGTCTTTTATAGATCATTGTATGTAAAAAAAACCCGTCTGTTAATTTATTAATAGATTGGTAATCGTTATTGTATTATTTTTCTTATTCTATTTATATATACAATATTATATTATCATAAACTTCTGAATATCAAAGTGTTTAATCCGCTGCTAAACTTCTGTGATAAATCTTGATCTACATAAGTGTGGTT
Source organism: Senecio squalidus (assembly GCA_910822075.1). Taxonomy (NCBI): domain Eukaryota; kingdom Viridiplantae; phylum Streptophyta; class Magnoliopsida; order Asterales; family Asteraceae; genus Senecio; species Senecio squalidus. The sequence goes on from CAJVGC010000592.1 coordinate 25,791,958, forward strand.
GTGTTTACATAAACCCTAATCTATCCTGACACATTGATTCAACTATATATGATTGAAATGATTGGAGCATTGAAATGAAATGAACTGAGCATTGAATTGTGTACTGGTTTTGATAGGCTGCAAGCATTGAAATGAGTTGAGTATTTGTCTATTTCTTGTAAAAAAAAAACATCATCTTTTACAAGACAACACACTGATTTTCCTCCCAATAACCAAGAGAATCAATACCAAAGACCATTTGTCTATATTGAATACACCAAACCTCTAAACTTATTTCCAACTAACACCCCACTTGCACAACATAGATAAGAACACAAGCAATAGCAAGAGAATCAATACTTAAAATATTCGTACTATAGAAAAAAACAAAAGAAAACAACCCACATAGGTCAAAAGTTGTTTGCCACTACACAAAATATGCCAAGCCACATGGGTGAAAAGTTATTCTCCTACCAATTCTAATAAGAGTAGTTTCATCACAAAATACTTCAGCTTTAACCAACCCACAAGCCTACCATTACACAACTTGATTACAGATCAATGGCTTTGTTGCAGAACAACCAACACCATCTTCAGGAATTACCTTCGATGCCAACTTCTTCTTTAAATTCCTTTCACACTTGGGCCTCATCTTCACTTGTTTCCTCTTCAAAGTACCGTCATCCTGAGTTTCATATGTTGGTTCAACAACTGGATCTTGAGAAACATCAATATGGGGAGTATCCTCCATGTCAAAATCCCGGATTTCATGAATTTGTTGAGTTGCTGGTGGTGTGACAACTTCATCGTCACGTTGTACATCTATTTCTCATTCAGCAAGCATAACAACTTCTTCATCTTCTGAATCCCATGGTTGATTATAGTCTAAATCTGCACAGTTGTTATGACCTTTCTCTGCACAGTTGCTGCAAGTCATGACCCTTCCAGTTCTACTAACCCCATTAATGTTTTCTGTAGGGTGTTTAACCCTCTTGTTTTTTATTCTAATAGGCATCTTTCTAAGTGGTGGTGGAAATGAAGGTGTGTCGGTAGTTTTCCTCCACATTGTTTGTCCAAATACAAGTCTAATTGAACTTGAACATGCCTCTGCCCACATAGGTCTTTTATACCAATGCTCCACACCAGTAACCGGATCAAGTTGCATGTTTGTGTAGGCTGCAACAACATGAACACAAGGTATTCCACTAAACTACCGCATTCTGCAACCACAAGTCCTAGACCTTAAGTTTACGCCATATGCTTCATCCCCTTTCCTTACTTCCACTTCTTGGTAACCACTTTTGAGAAATCTCGAATGCATGCATAGTAAATATTTAGTGTATATGGAATAATACATACCATTAACATATAATACAAATTTAGTTAATATAGAAGAAATCATACCTTTGTTCTACCTTCAATAACTCCACCTAGTTAAAAATTTAAGGACATTTGAAATCCAAATACTCATCTGCAATGTTGTTCGTTGTCCAAATCCTCTGCATCATGTAGATCCTAATGTCCTCTAGCCTTTTTATCAATGGTTTACCTCTAGCAGTAAGCAATGCAACATTGAAAATTTCATAAATCCCATTCATATAAGTTGCATAGTACCTATCAATTCCTAAAAGGCTACACCATGTTCTTTTGTCCATCTGATTTAGATAGTTAAAAGCTTCAACATCTAACTTCTTGATTTCATCCATTTTTCTTTCAAAGACTTCCTCAATACAAGTAGATGCAGCACTCCAAAACAATCTTCCATATTGCAGACCATACCATTTGTTTTTGAAATTTGCATAAATGTGTCTAATACATTGTATGAGCTCAGATTCAGGGAGCCATGTTCTAACAACTTCAATTAGACCCTACAATCATATTCATCATACATTAGATGAATAAAATAAGTTTTTATATTAAAACTTTTGAAATTCCAAATATACCTTGTGACCATCTGATATGGTCACGATGTCCTAGACTACGATCGTATCTCAATAGTTCAACAAACCAACACCAATTGTCCTAATTTTTAATATTCATTACAAGTTTACAACCCAAGCAATTGGAAACATTTGATTATTTGCATCTCTTTCCATGACTGTTAACAACTCACCTCTACACCCATTAAAAAAACAACCGTCTAATCCTATGGTTCTCCTACAACCACTAAGCCACCGAACCTTAATTCCCTTAAAACACATATAGATCCTAGTAAAATACAGTTGACCATCCTCAAGCTCTTCAACATTCAAATGACATGTTGAACCATGATTAGATTCCAAAACTGCTTGTCTATATTTCCATAACCTTGCATAATGTTCAACCAATCCTCATTCTTGATCAAACAGTGCCCTCTTCTTTTTTCCATTGCAGTGTCCTAGACTAACATCAATCATGTAATTCTCCTTTATATCCAAGGTTCTAAATAACGAGCCATGGCTGCGCCAAGGCATCGATGCGTGGCGAGAAAGTTACGAAAACATGCAAGGCATCTTTGTTAGGCGTGGCGGCAAAAAAACGTAGCCCTGGCGCTCCTTAACGCGAGTTTTTGTAACGCGTTACGGAAATTTAAAAGAAAAAGTTTAAAAAAGTTAAAAATGGCTATAAAGATCATTTGATTGTAAATTGGTGACTATATCTTAAAATATATATATATACTTAAATGTTAACACGGACTTTTTGATAATTTATTGATATTTATGTAACTTAATAATAGTAAAAATATATATACAAGTATATATAAAATTATAAAATATATTAAATTTTTTGCCGCCTTGTCACGCTTTGAAAAACACCATATCTCGCCATTTGCAAAGCTTGAGGCTTACCCATGCCGCCACGCCACGCCTTACGTTATCTATAAACTTGCTTATTTCATTAACCATAAACCGTATTGTCATGAAAGGGTTATCCATAATTGTTTTAGCATATCTCGTTACTATCCACTTTTTATGTTATTAGAGAACCATAATTGTAGTTTCTACCACAATTATGCCCATGTATGAGTGATTTGATTTGGAAGGATTTTTCAGTAAACACCCAAGAAGCACATAACCTAAAGGGACAAGTACATGCCTTTTCACCAACCTTCTTACTGCCACTATCACCAACCTTCTTGTTGCCACTATCACCAGTCCTTTTGTTGCCACTGTCACCAACCTTCTTGTTGCCACTATCACCACCCTTCTTCCTGCCACTATCACCACCTTTTTTTAAACTAGACTTCCCTTTATCACCAACATCTACACTTTCACTTTTTTGACTTAACAACTTTGCATCTTTCACCCTCTTTCTTAGCTTTGAATTGGCACATCTCCCTTCTTCAATACTTCCTACACAACAAACAAGCACACATTTGTGAGTACTTAATCTATACCAAAACTGATAACCATTTTCCACCCAATAATTAGCCAAAGCTAGCAATGTGGGTGTTCAAACCTCATACCCGATATTGGTTTCATTGAATCCCATAGAATTTTTGGATCATGAGTGTGAAGACCGTCATTTTTCCGTCTCAGTTTAGTCTAGTATGCATGTAGCTCTTACCTGGTTTTACAAAAAAATTTAAATTTAAGTTCCGTATACTTTAATTATGTTGTTTATTGCTTTACACATGTGTGTATATATATGTATGTGTTTATTATCGTGTTAGATTAAGTGCACAAGTAGATAGTCCCCGATATATGAGCTTCTAAATGACTAAACGATTAATCCCGTATTTTATATTACCGTCTCACTTTATTACGTAAACGATGTTAAATTAATTGAGTTTCCGTGTTCAATGCTTGTACGTGATATAAATAAATCATAGTTCCGGGTTTCATTTATTTGAGTTTTCCACATTCGAGTGTCGTCCGTTGCTTGTCCGCGATATAATCAAGAATGTATGGAAATTTTCCTACTGCGCCGCAGTTTATGTGGACTGCGACGCAGCGTGCGCCTGGTCCAGTCTTTTTGGGTTAACCGTTGTGTGTTGGGACGAGCCACGAGCCACCTAGGTTAGTTCTAGTGGTCAGTAAATGGTCCTTGAACCATCTAAACCGAGCCCAACCCTCCATGCTCAAGCCTAACCCTAAATCCATACATATATATTCATCATTTCCAAAACCCTAACCCTATTTTCTCAAAATCGTCGTCCCCTCACCTTGCAGCCGATCCTTCATCCTTGCATCATTATTTTCGTTTTTTGGGAGTCTTTGGCTCGTGTATCATCATCAATTATGATCTAGTTCTCTATCATATTTGTTTAGATAAGTTGTTGATTTCGTTGGTGTTAAATATGTTGGCCGAACCTTCATCATCATAATATGTTGGTTTGTTTTTGTAGCATTCGGTTGTTGTAGTGTTGTGGAGCATCCATAGGTTTTTATCATCCCCTCATCGATCCATAATCATCTTTGGATCGTCATCTATTCACCCAATGAAAGTGTTTTGGTGTATCTCCTTCCCAACCGATTCTCTTGCATTCAAATATGGCGTTCTAATCTTGGGATTTTGTTTGATTTCATTTTGATTGATCCATGGAAGATTTCCATAAGCCTTGGTTCTTTATATTCGTGGTCTTACTCGTCCTTGTGTTCGTGGCTAGGAGCAAGATTCAATCCATTCAAAAACCGTGTCAAAATCAAAGGGTATAAACCCTAATTTCTACTTACCTTTCAATATTCAATTGGTTTTCTTGAGATTATATCATGGTGGTGTATGAAACTGATTTGGGACTATTATAAACCGAGTTTATCATCACATTAAGCTTCATAAAAGTTCTTATACAAAACGTTGTAAAACCCTAATCTAAAAGTCTATATACGTGTGAAACTTGCTGAATTGGATTTTGACCTGTCTTGTTCGAACAATAACATTGAAATGACCTCGGAATATACTTTCTGGAAATGTATGGCTCATCGTCGAATTATTTGTACAACTCTCAGAAACTTCATTTTAGTAAACGTTGGTAAAATCTGAATTTCTGAAAATGATATGTTAGGTGTTGATAACTTGAGATGGTGTAACGACTTAGCAAACGTTAATTATATTTTGAAATGGTTTTTATTGCTTTTTAACAGATCCTAAACATGTTAAAAATGGGTAAACTTGTTTAAACAAACAATTTAGGACTTAAAAACATTTTACAATGCGACTAATAAAAGTTAACGGTTTTGGAAAGATTGTATGGCTCCTTTTGTATTGATCACAACCTACTCATAAATAAGTTAAATTGAACAAATCCATAGTCTATAATGTAGCGCTCCGAGTCTAGGCTTCGTACATAAAATATTCTTCATTTAACTCTTCCTAGAACTCTAAATATAACGGTATTAATGGACATAGGTACTCGCTGAATTTCTATCGTCATACCTAAACTTACCGTTAATCTCAATTGTATGACCTAATCAAATTTCTAAATAGACATCTTAAACATGTTATTTAATCAAGTTGAAACGCGAGAAACTTATTTACTTACGATTCATTACTTATAATCGTTTAGGGGAGCTCAATATATAGTCGGGACTTAGCCTTGAGACCTACTACCTCATATACACACACTCACACTACTAGAGTAGTGTCGCATACTTACTAAATCGAAGTGAGTTTATTGCCCCATCTTTATTGTTTTACATGTTTTAAACAATCGGGGGAAAGTAAAGCTCAATCAAACGTGTTTACATAAACGTTTTAAACTTACTATAAAAAGATATTCTATTTATAGAAACTTTCCACTTTCGGAGACTTGCCATTTTTGGAAACTTACTATTTATGGAAACCTTCCACTTTCGGAAACTTATTACTTTTGGAAACTTACTATAAATAGATAATTCTATTTATAGAAACTTACTATTTTTAGAAACTTTCCACTTACGGAAACTTTCCACTTTCGGAAACTTACTACATTTGGAAATCATAAAATGTGTAACATAAACCTAATGCATTTTTCAAAACTTACATGAGATATTGGTTGTGAGAATTGCTTACCATTATAGATTTCCTACTGGTAAACCTTAGTCAGTATACCTTTTAACGACGTATCAGTATAAATTTCCTACTGATACTACATGCTCATTAGTATACCTTTCCTGCTAATGAGGTGCGCTTACGGTAGCGTGGCTACTTCGGATGTTGCTAGTTAGTATACCTTTCCTACTGACATTACTTGATTACTAGTATAATTTTCCTACTAGTGATATTTGTATACGGTGGATGGTTGAGGATGATTATTTCTTACTACTTACATGCATTAGTTACACATTATTTTGCTAAAATGGTGTTGAGATATGGTTTCTTGCTATAACATTTTACTACTTACTCAATGAACTCGCTCAACTTTATGTTGACTTTTCGAGCTTTATTTTCAGGTAACGAGCAGGCATAGAGTGTAGCTTTGAGAATGACTTTAGAACACTTTTAGATTATGCAATGCATTGGCGTACTCTCCTTATTAATACATTGGGTTATTTCGGGCTTGCATACCTATGTATTTCCATTTGAAATACTTCGTTATCGTTTACGTTTCTTTTGAATATTTCTTTTGTAGTGTATGACGTGTACATGGGACAAGGATGTTTATCTTATTAAATGGAAATGTCACAACACTTTTGTTTAATTCTTGCATTTAGTATTTCTCTATTATATTGATGTGTTGTGATGATTTCCAATTGGCCACACCCTGCGTTTCCGCCGCAGGCGGGGTGTGACAGACTTGTATCAGAGCTCACAGTTATAGAGAACTAGGTTGTTTGGCCTAGACTATAACTAGGAGTCCTCATATAGATCTTTTAGGATCTTTCCCTGTTTCCTTACGTCTCACTACTTTCACGCAACGATTATATCGCCTAAGGAGATGACGACCTACGACAACTTTACGACGCTAAAGGAGTTTCCATCGTATTCACTTTTCATTTCTTTATATTGTCATCTCTTGCTTATAATCGAATTCGGGTTAAACTCTTATACTTCTACTTTAATAATCAGTGAGTGTTATCAATGTGATAATGAATACGGGAAGCAAATGTGTATTAGAGATGATGTTCTATCTTTGGGTGCCTTATCTAGTTTCCATACTGGAATCACTTCTTATTCATTTATGAATCCACCACTCACTGGAAATTCCTGTTTTATTTCATTTTGATTTCTTGATCTTCTTACTTTCGGATTTCTATTCTACCGTACGTGACGCTCTCGTGGAAGAACTTTCGTGCAGATTTGAAGGTGTGATGTGAAAACTCGCTTACCTTATCTTCGAAGACGGTGCTATTTTTTTCCTGTTTATCTTGATCATAACATTCTTGAACTATTCTCATTCATTCTTATATTATTACAAACTCGATGCTCGATTCTATATCATGAGATTGTCTAGTCCGAATTCTAAAGTTTCGTACCTATTATATCGGGGCCTCATTGTTTTAAAACTCGAGGAGAAATAATTTCTCTCTATATTCTTTTGTAAAGATTCTCGTATTCACAGTTGGAGATAAACATTACGGTAGCATATTTCCGTCTCAAAAGAAAACGTCAATTTTCTCAAATCTCTGTTCGTTTTCATGTTTTGGTTTCTTCTGAAAGTTGTTCAGAATGTCGAAATTTAGTTGTTACGCGGGAATCAGACCTAAAAACCTCCTTCACGATTTTATAATAAATTTATACTAATTTGCTCAAATCAAATCTTTACCAAAACGTTTTTCTCGAGCACCACTCAAACTCTGTTGTTTAACCTCGAGTTGCTCGGAACTAACTCACCTGAAATCGTGTTCTCTCAAATCTATGGGTGGAATTGATATATGAAGCCTTACGATATGGTCTCTCTAATCAAGGTTCTTCTGTTCGTTATCATAATTACTTTTATTCGTGAGACTCACGCAAACCGAAACTAGTTCACGATGATACGAACGTATCGATTTCGCCCCAGAGGTTCACTCGTGATGCATCCATCTCCCCAACGTGATAAAATTGAACTCATAACATACTTGGTACGGCTATACGACTCTTATTCCTTGTCTTGGTATCTACTGTCGTATGCAGTCTTCTACTTATCGACGAGGCCTCTCGGCACTCGTTTTCGCATTCGATAATTCATCGTACTTGTTCAAGATTTATTCTGGTCATTGATTATGTCAAACTCAGTATCTCGTTCCGTGTGAACCCAAACTTGATAATCGCCCTATTCGACTTCAATACGTGACGTATAGAAGAGCTTATGATGTAAACTGTGGTCATAACTTGCGTATTGTGCATGGGTTGTTTCTAATGAAAAACTCGATGCACTCATGGTTACTATCATGACTGATGTTGCTTACGATACTTTCTTCCAGTTTTGGAACGTACCGATATGGAGACATGGATTTCCTTTTCGCGTAAACAGTACTCTTTGGAGTCTTGTGCACCCCCTCCCAAAATGATGAACTATTCGGTCCTAAATTATTACCTATTATTTTATAAGTAATACTCTCGAAACCATGTGAGGTTTCCGCATACTACTACTGCTGACGATAGTTGAGTACCTTCATAGTTAGTGCTATAAAACCCGTCTGGATTGTAAACTAGTTGATTTCCTTATCAGTCGATTTATACAAACCGGAGAAACTCTTTTCTCTATTTTCTCAATCAAATCAGATGTTCTCTAAGACGATTTCTTTGTTAACTCTAACTTATACTCAATTACTTTGAGAAATTGCTATCTTATTCACCATCGGTTGTAGAAGTAGACTTTACTTTGATTTATACTTATTCGGTCTCAATTTGCTTGTGATTTTCGACACTTTCTTACGGTGTGGCAAATAGTCCAACACGAGAAGAATTTGATTTCCCAAACTTCATTATATCTGATTCCGTATGCTTTAAGCAGATCTCTCAATGGTTGTATCATAAACTTCTATGAGCTTTGTACTGCAGATAATTTCCGAGTTAAACTCTATCTTTAAATTCTTTATCGTCGTCGTTCTTCTCGAAACCCCGAAGTGACTTTAGATGCGGCTCAAGACAGAAGGTTGTAACATCTGATGTCTATTACTTCCTCGCATATGATTTGTGAAGCTTGCTGGGATTATATTATTATACATAACCACAAGGAGAGTACTCTTTATGAGATAAAATACAATAACTCGTACCACATTGATACCCATGTGACCTTCTTCCTGTTATTTAAAGCTTCAACCATTGTAGTTCAGTTGTTAGACTTTTGACATCCCGGAATTTATTTTAAGCGTATTGTACATTAAATTACTTATTCATTTCATCATCCTAAGTTGGCTATTTTAGCAATTTTCATGTCCATCTCGATGCAATTTGGATATTTCTGGATGTAATAATACTTGAGACGATATTTATTCTTGATGTTAGTCACTTGAATCCTTTTGATCTATGATACTGTGTAGACGCCTCTATCATGTAAACTATTATGTTAGTACCTCCAGTTAGGTTACTGAACTCATACGATGACACCAAACGCTGATACGAAACTTGTAGAATTGATTCGATTTTCGCGCTACACACAATCACAATCATTTGGTACCAGATTCTCAACGAATTTACTCTTATTACTTTCTGTTCGTGATGCAGACTTGAGATATTTCCTGGCGCAAGTTTTCTTCACCATTTATTGGTATTCAGTTTAACTATTTATCAACTCCTTGGTGGTCCATAATTAGTTCTAATGACGTCGCCATTCTTTAATCTCCACTTTGTTGATTATGTTTGTAATTCGATTTTTCACATTTAGTGGTGATCGCTCGCAGGTAAAAATAAGAATTCTCTTGTGCGCGATCAACATAAGAGGAAACTTATTGTTATAGGCGATTTGATAAAATCTTTCAACTTCTGTATTAATTTGCAAGTTTTCGCGTAGCATATGGCTTCCAACTCTCGTTCGTGTTAGTTATGATTTTACTTCACTCTTATATCGATTATCTGGTGATTCTTTAATGACCAACAACTTTTGATTCGTTAACCGTGACCCGTGACTTCTATTGTTGAATGTGTTTTTGTCACACCCCGCAAAATGGCGGAACCGAGGTGTACAGAGAATATGGTATCAGAGATTCAAAGGTTACATCAACATAAGTAAACCATACATAATCAACATAGATAAATAAGTTTAAAATAGCATACTTATTACAATCATCCGAATAAATCAAAATACGGCTACAGCGTTAGGGATACTAAGGAATTAAATAAAGCAAAATAAATTCCATGCAAAAGATCCACGTAGCCAAGCAAGCATAGCATCCAATAGAGTAACCTCAAATCCCTGAAAAGCGTTAAAATACGACGTCAACACAAAGTTGGTGAATTATTCGCAATAGTAAATAAAAACATATTAGTATAAAAGTTTCAATAGGTTTTGACCCAAAAATGATAAGATTTGAAGATAAGTCATTTGAAAATGAGGTTTCAAAATATACGTGAAGTATACAAAATCTTTTGATAAAATACTCATACATATACCATAAAAATACCATAATCATATCATATAATACATACTGGATAGATAACAGCTTTAGGAACATACGATACACCTGAACCTTAACAATACTGGCAACTAACCCCACCTAGTGTCTTAAGCTAGGTTGTCCTCGAAAAACATCGGTCATAACATTACTAACACGGACAGGGCGCATCCATCATCCATCGTGTTAGAAATGAGGGTTTGTTAGACCCATATAGCGCTATATATATAAACCGGCGGCTAAAAGCTAACAGGTGTGTATACGGGGCCTCGTACTACCACAAAGGCGGTACAAGTTAGGGTAAGACTAACCTAAAGCATTCATATCCATAATACAATTTCATACCATATATATCAAAAATACAATCATACAACGCTAATCATGCCCAAAATGTAAAAGCGGTAAAAAGGGCAACGAATAACTCACAGGATAGCAAAGCAATCCAAATCACTATATGTCGGGAAATACTATAATACCGTCAAGCTCCCACGTCTAAGTGCCCTAAACATCACGTAAATAAACATGTCTAAGTATCTCTAAGTCTAGTGGATTATGCCTTAACGATTAACGTTTTATACGGGTTTTGAAATGACCAAAAAGGAATATCGATTTAACGGGATTACAAGTGTTTCGGAAAGTCAGCAGACTAGATACGTGATCCTCATACTTACGTGCACTACAAGTCACGTAAGTATCAAGTTACGTGTTATACAAGAGTTACGGGACAAAGCAAGGAGTTACTTGACTAATTACGTGATTAACAAGGCTTGTTACGTGAATATGAGGCTTGTTACGTGGCCAAGGCTACTATTACGTGTTCATGAAGGACAATTACGTGATCCATGGGAGTTACGGACCATAGCAAGACTATTACGTGCTCAACAAGCTTACTTACGCGACAAGGAAATAGTTACGAACCATAGGGAGACTTACGTGATCAAGGCATCACTTACGTGACATGCAAGTCACGTAAGTAGTTAGTTACGTGAATAGGGGGTCTGTTACGTGAAGGAGAAGTCAGTTACTTGCTCAGTTACGTGCACGTAACACAGTTACGTGACGTAACTGGGTTTTTACGAAAAATTACATTCGGGATTCGATTTCTGAGTGTTTTAGGTGTCTAAATGATCCATAAATGAAACCCTATGTCCAGAATGTGTTTAGGTATAATAATCTTAAATAAAATTCGAGTTTTGACGGTTAAAGATGGTATTTCCGAGTTTGAATCAAAATAACAAAGTTTAAAACTAAAACCGAGAAATACTTACCCGATCGTAACGAAGATTGGAGGATAGATGAAGATGATAACGGTGAACAATAATCTAGTCTCGGATTTGGATTTCAACGGACGGATCGTCGGAAAATGTAGAGAGAAGATAGGGTTTTGTGTGTGTGTTTTTAGAGAGAGAGAGTGAGGTGGTGAATGGTGTGAGTGTGTGTGTGTGTAGGAGGATAAGGACAAAATTTCTGGTGGCTTAATAAGACAAAAGTTGGTGGAGGACTAAAATTGTAATAGAAATCTCCCATAGGACTAATTTCGTAATAAATTTTCTGAAAGGACTAAAGATGAAATACTTTTTAAACGTTAATCTTAATCGTATAATTAAGGCATAATTCCCCTAAACTTATCATAAGAGCATACTAGACTTATACTAAAGGCACTTAAGACTACACGTTCCCGACATAAAGATTCGAATCACATAAAATACAAATACGATACTCAATAAATACGAGAAATACGAATACAATACACATAAAATACGAATACGATAAAACATAAAAGGAATACAATAGGGTCAAAACATAAACATAAATAAATAAAACGAATACGTGACGATAGAAATATACCTAGAAATTCGCGAATGTCACAGTCTCCCCAAGTAAAAAGAAATTTCGTCCTCGAAATTATCACTTGGTACTACTTCCGGGGGAAAGGTGAGGATACTTCCGCAGAATTTCATCTTCGCGTTCCCACGTGAACTCAACTCCAAAGCGGGAATTCCAACGAACCTTGACAATCGGGATCTTACTCCGTCGTAGACGCTTAACATCACTAGCAACGATCTCGATCGGTTCCTCAACGAAATGAAGCTTATCATCAATCTGGAGTTTCTCAAGCGGAACTAATAACGTTTCGTCAGCCAGGCATTTCTTCAACTGAGATACATGAAATACATTATGTACGCTGCTCAGTTCTGCCGGCAAATCTAGTCGATACGCAGCTGGGCCGACGCGGGCTAAGATCTTGAACGGACCCGTGTATCTCGGACTCAGCTTGCTGCGCTTCACGAATCGGACAACCCCTTTCCATGGAGATACCTTCAATAATACCATATCTCCAACACTGAACTCAAGAGGCTTCCTGCGCTTATCAGCATACTTCTTCTGTCGATCTCTTGCAGTAATCAATCGTTCCTTGATCTTGAAGATCTTGTCAGTGGTCTCTTGTATAATCTCCGGACCAGAAATCTGACTATCTCCAATTTCTGCCCAACATACAGGCGATCGACACTTGCGGCCATACAAAGCTTCAAAAGGTGCACACTTGATACTCGTGTGATAGCTGTTGTTGTACGAGAACTCAATCAGCGGCAAATGAACATCCCAACTACCACCAAAATCAATTGCGCAGGCACGTAGCATATCTTCCAAGGTCTGAATAGTTCTCTCACTCTGACCATCGGTCTGCGGATGATAGGTGGTACTCATATCTAACCTTGTACCCATAGCAGTCTGGAATGACTTCCAAAATCGTGAGGTTAAACGAGCATCACGATCGGAAATAATCGATACAGGAACTCCGTGTTTCGATACAATCTCTGCAATATACAAACGCACGAATCTCTCCATCGGATAATTCTCACGAATCGGTAGGAAATGAGCAGACTTCGTCAATCGATCAACAATAACCCATATACTGTCATAACCACTCGAAGATCTCGGAAGCTTCGTAACAAAATCCATAGTAATACGCTCCCATTTCCACTCGGGAATCTTCGGTTGTTGGAGTAGCCCAGACGGTTTCTGATACTCAATCTTCACTTTGGAACAGGTCAAGCATCGACTAACATACTCGGCGATCTCACGCTTCATACCCGGCCACCAATAGAAATCTTTCAAGTCATGATACATTTAGTCGGAACCCGGATGAATGGAATAGTTAGACTTATGGGCTTCGTCCAGAATCAACTGACGGATACTAATCGGAACCCAAATACGCTCGAGGAAATACAAAACTCCATCCTCCTTCGGTTCTAGCTCCAACGCCAACTTATACAATCTTTCTTCTTTAACACGGTCCTCTGTCATAATACCCTCTTGTGCCTGAATAATCCGAGCCTTCAAGCTCGTCTGAATAGATATCACCATAGAACGAATACGGACTGGTTTGACTGTTTCCTTACGACTTAGCGCATCAGCAACAACGTTCGCCTTACCAGGGTGGTAGCGAATGTCGCAATCATAGTCGTTCAGTAACTCAACCCAGCGTCGTTGTCTCATGTTCAGCATCTTCTGATCGAATATGTGCTGAAGACTCTTGTGGTCGGTAAATACAGTACACTTGGTCCCATACAGATAATGTCTCCAAATCTTCAATGCGAATACGACAGCTCCCAATTCTAGATCATGTGTCGTGTAATTCTTCTCATGGACTTTCAACTGACGCGAAGCGTAAGCTATAACTTTACCATTCTGCATAAGCACAAAACCCAGACCCTTGTGCGAAGCGTCGCAATAAACAACAAAATTCTCGGAACCAACTGGCAGACTAAGAATAGGAGCGTCACACAACCGCTGCTTCAATACCTGAAAGGCTCTCTCCTGATCGGAACCCCAAACGAATGGTTCACTCTTCTGTGTCAACTTTGTCATAGGTGAAGCGATTTTGGAGAAGTTCTCGATGAATCGGCGATAATACCCAGCAAGACCCAAAAATGAACGGATTTCGGTCGGTGACTTTGGTGCAACCCAACTTTTAACAGCTTCAATCTTAGCAGGATCAACGTGAATACCCTTCGCGCTAACCACGTGGCCAAGGAATTGAACTTCGGATAACCAGAACTCGCATTTAGAGAATTTCGCATACAACTTTTCTTTTCGAAGCACTTCTAGAACAAGACGCAAATGCTCTTCATGTTCCTTGCGACTTCGGGAATAGATCAGAATGTCGTCGATGAATACGATAACGAATTTGTCCAGATACGGACGACAAATACGGTTCATTAGATCCATGAATGCTGCTGGGGCGTTTGTCAGACCAAACGGCATCACCATGAACTCATAATGACCATACCGAGTACGAAAAGCGGTCTTAGGTATATCATCTTCCTGAACTCTCAACTGATGATAACCAGAGCGAAGATCGATCTTAGAGAAATAGCAAGAACCCTGAAGTTGATCGAATAAGTCGTCAATACGAGGAAGGGGATAACGGTTCTTCACAGTCAGCTTGTTTAACTCCCGATAATCAATACATAAACGCATGGAGCCATCCTTCTTCTTAACAAAGAGGACAGGAGCACCCCACGGGGAGAAACTAGGACGGATAAAACCCTTATCGACCAGTTCCTGAATTTGCTTTGACAACTCGAGCATCTCGGAAGGAGCCAAACGATACGGAGCTTTAGCAATAGGCGCTGCTCCAGGAACAAGATCAATACGAAAGTCGATTTGTCTCTGAGGAGGGACTCCAGGTAAATCTTCGGGAAAAACGTCAGAATACTCGCAAACAATCGGTACACCATCAATCTTTATCGCAGAATCCTTCTTCACCAAATGAGCGAGATATAAGAAACAACCTTGTCGGGCATACTCGCGAACTTTCAAACTTGAGATGACTTTAAGGCGTTTCTCAGCCTTGTCTCCGTGTAGAATCAACTGATCTCCATCCGGCTTCTGAATACGAATAAGTTTCTCATAACAGACTATCTCGCCTTTATGCTTAGCTAACCAATCCATACCGACTACGACATCGAAACTACCGAGTTTCATAGGAATAAGGTCGATGGAAAAAGGAATATCGACTAATACGAGGGGAATATCCCAAATAACTTCTCTAACACAAGCACATCTACCATCAGCTATTTCTACCTCATACGCAGGCTCTAAAGGACTAGAAGCACGGTTTACTAAGGGGCGGAAATCACTAGATATAAAGCTTCTATCGGCACCCGAATCAAACAAGATAAAAGCAGGATAATCATCGACAAGAAATGTACCAGTGACTACGGTAGGATCCTGATGAGCTTCAGAAGATTCCATGGCGAAAGCTCGGCTCTTGGCAGGATTTCCTCTTGCACTAGTACCAGCACCGTGAGTAGGAAGGGGAGTAGGTGCTATAAGTTTGGGACATTGATGACGGCGATGACCCACTTCTCCACGTTCAAAACATGCTCCATTAGATCTTCCACAGAACTGCTCGGTGTGGCCTAACTTCTTGCAGCGTTTACAAACCCAACACGCCACATTCGCCGCATGCGCACTGCCGCATGTACCACACTTAGGGCGCACGCCCTGATAACCCGCTCTAGAACCAGTCAAAGCATACACTTGAGGAAGTTGGGGTCTCTGGTCGTGACCACGACTTCTCTTCCTCGAATTACTCATGTCTCTCCTCTCATATCTACCAGAATCTCTGCGGCTCACAACAGGCTGTAGAGTACCACCACGGATCGCACTTGCGGTCAGCCGACCAGCAATATCGACCGCACTCTGAAGAGTACCCGGAAGGTGAGAAATAATGTGATCTCGCATAGTCTGGGGCAACCCTTGAGTGAAGCGTTCAACTCTCTCATTCTCCGTGCGAACCAAGCGAGGAGCCAAAACACATAGATCGTAGAATCTATTCACATACCCGCGAAAATCAGCACCTTGCATAGTTAAGTTCCACAACTCGTCCTCCAACCTCTGCGTCTCAGATGACGGCACATACTCTTTCCTCATCATAACCTTCAAATTCTCCCAAGTCATCAAGGTACCAGCAGCCCGACCCTGAACTCGTTTCACTGAGTTCCACCAAGTTAGGGCTTTACCCTGGAACAAAAACGTAGCATACTTAACCTTGCTGTCTTCAGCACATCCCGAAACGTCAAACACAGACTCAATCTTCTCAAACCACTGCAGGGTAGCAACCACATCCTCAGTACCCCTAAACTCAGTAGGTTTGCAATCCAGAAAAGTCTTATACGAACAGCCTCGGGGTGGGTCTTCAATAAAAATACTCGGTCCACCGACTCCCACGTGCACTGCCCTTCCCACATCAGAACCATCGCGCCCAGACGCCGTACCTTCTGATCCAACACTCGGCATCACAGGTTCTTCAAACCCGATGTCGGCATCCTGCACCGGTGTCTCCTTGAGCTGTGCCACAATCACTGGTATCGCCGCTGCAATCTGCTCCGCAATCAACTGACTGATATTCGGAGCGGTGGAAGTAGCATTGGGGACAACAGTGGTATTCTGAGGCGTAGCACCCGCTCTCACACTGGCGCGACCTCGCCTTGCCGACCTTCTCGTAGCAGTGACGGCAGGAGTAGACCTAGTAGAAGTTCTCTTAGGCGGCATCGTTTCGCGGAACCGAGGTGTACAGAGAATACGGTATCAGAGATTCAAAGGTTACATCAACATAAGTAAACCATACATAATCAACATAGATAAATAAGTTTAAAATAGCATACTTATTACAATCATCCGAATAAATCAAAATACGGCTACAGCGTTAGGGATACTAAGGAATTAAATAAAGCAAAATAAATTCCATGCAAAAGATCCACGTAGCCAAGCAAGCATAGCATCCAATAGAGTAACCTCAAATCCCTGAAAAGCGTTAAAATACGACGTCAACACAAAGTTGGTGAATTATTCGCAATAGTAAATAAAAACATATTAGTATAAAAGTTTCAATAGGTTTTGACCCAAAAATGATAAGATTTGAAGATAAGTCATTTGAAAATGAGGTTTCAAAATATACGTGAAGTATACAAAATCTTTTGATAAAATACTCATACATATACCATAAAAATACCATAATCATATCATATAATACATACTGGATAGATAACAGCTTTAGGAACATACGATACACCTGAACCTTAACAATACTGGCAACTAACCCCACCTAGTGTCTTAAGCTAGGTTGTCCTCGAAAAACATCGGTCATAACATTACTAACACGGACAGGGCGCATCCATCATCCATCGTGTTAGAAATGAGGGTTTGTTAGACCCATATAGCGCTATATATATAAACCGGCGGCTAAAAGCTAACAGGTGTGTATACGGGGCCTCGTACTACCACAAAGGCGGTACAAGTTAGGGTAAGACTAACCTAAAGCATTCATATCCATAATACAATTTCATACCATATATATCAAAAATACAATCATACAACGCTAATCATGCCCAAAATGTAAAAGCGGTAAAAAGGGCAACGAATAACTCACAGGATAGCAAAGCAATCCAAATCACTATATGTCGGGAAATACTATAATACCGTCAAGCTCCCACGTCTAAGTGCCCTAAACATCACGTAAATAAACATGTCTAAGTATCTCTAAGTCTAGTGGATTATGCCTTAACGATTAACGTTTTATACGGGTTTTGAAATGACCAAAAAGGAATATCGATTTAACGGGATTACAAGTGTTTCGGAAAGTCAGCAGACTAGATACGTGATCCTCATACTTACGTGCACTACAAGTCACGTAAGTATCAAGTTACGTGTTATACAAGAGTTACGGGACAAAGCAAGGAGTTACTTGACTAATTACGTGATTAACAAGGCTTGTTACGTGAATATGAGGCTTGTTACGTGGCCAAGGCTACTATTACGTGTTCATGAAGGACAATTACGTGATCCATGGGAGTTACGGACCATAGCAAGACTATTACGTGCTCAACAAGCTTACTTACGCGACAAGGAAATAGTTACGAACCATAGGGAGACTTACGTGATCAAGGCATCACTTACGTGACATGCAAGTCACGTAAGTAGTTAGTTACGTGAATAGGGGGTCTGTTACGTGAAGGAGAAGTCAGTTACTTGCTCAGTTACGTGCACGTAACACAGTTACGTGACGTAACTGGGTTTTTACGAAAAATTACATTCGGGATTCGATTTCTGAGTGTTTTAGGTGTCTAAATGATCCATAAATGAAACCCTATGTCCAGAATGTGTTTAGGTATAATAATCTTAAATAAAATTCGAGTTTTGACGGTTAAAGATGGTATTTCCGAGTTTGAATCAAAATAACAAAGTTTAAAACTAAAACCGAGAAATACTTACCCGATCGTAACGAAGATTGGAGGATAGATGAAGATGATAACGGTGAACAATAATCTAGTCTCGGATTTGGATTTCAACGGACGGATCGTCGGAAAATGTAGAGAGAAGATAGGGTTTTGTGTGTGTGTTTTTAGAGAGAGAGAGTGAGGTGGTGAATGGTGTGAGTGTGTGTGTGTGTAGGAGGATAAGGACAAAATTTCTGGTGGCTTAATAAGACAAAAGTTGGTGGAGGACTAAAATTGTAATAGAAATCTCCCATAGGACTAATTTCGTAATAAATTTTCTGAAAGGACTAAAGATGAAATACTTTTTAAACGTTAATCTTAATCGTATAATTAAGGCATAATTCCCCTAAACTTATCATAAGAGCATACTAGACTTATACTAAAGGCACTTAAGACTACACGTTCCCGACATAAAGATTCGAATCACATAAAATACAAATACGATACTCAATAAATACGAGAAATACGAATACAATACACATAAAATACGAATACGATAAAACATAAAAGGAATACAATAGGGTCAAAACATAAACATAAATAAATAAAACGAATACGTGACGATAGAAATATACCTAGAAATTCGCGAATGTCACAGTTTTAACAATTAAGTTTTACCTATCGAAAACTATAAATAATACTTAATGATGAGTTTTAAGGTATGTCTGGCCAACATAATGGAGAACTTATCGTTTATCAAGTATCTACAAGATTCCATACTCTCTGTTGAACTGAACTTTGTGCATTGTTATACGATTGATCTAAAGCGCCACGACATGTTATGGTAATAGGAACATACATGTAAAATGTGTTTATAATTAGACGTAATTATAAATTTATTGCAACGCGTATCGGTTCCAGTATCGGGCGGAAACTCAAACTATTCTAATAAGTGTCTGAGTTCATGACACATTTCATAAATGAATCGTGAGGAATGGATGTTCGAACCCCCCTTATTTACCTATTTCAATGATACTTCTATCAACAGATATACCACTTGAATTTCGGGACGAAATTCTCTTAAGTGGGGGATACTGTGACAACCGTCACTTTTTCCGTCTCAGTTTAGTCTAGTATGCCTGTAGCTCTTACTTGGTTTTACAAAAACTTTTAAATTTAAGCTCCTTATACTTTACTTATGTTGTTTATTGCTTTAGACATGTGTGTATATCTCTGTATGTGTTTATTATCTTGTTAGATTAGGTGCACAAGTAGATAGTCCCCGATAGATGAGCTTCTAAATGACTAAACGATTAATCTCGTAATTTATATTACCGTCTCACTTTGTTACGTAAACGATTTAAAATTAATTGAGTGTCCGTGTTCAATGCTTGTACGTGATATACATAAATCATAATTCCAGTTTTCGTTTATTTGAGTTTTCCGCATTCGAGTGTCGTCCGTTTCTTGTCCGCGATGTAATCAAGAATGTATGGAAATTGGCCTACGGCTTCGCAATGTATGTGGACTGCGACGCAGCGTGGGCCTGGTCTAGTCTTTTTGGGTTAACCGTTATCTGCTGGGACGATCCAGGAGCCACGTGGGTTAGTTCTGGTGGTTAGTAAATGGTCTCTGAACCAGCTAAACCGAGCCCAACCCTCCATTCTCAAGCCTAACCCTAAATCCATACATATATATTCATCATTTCCAAAACCCTAACTCTATTTTCACAAAACCGTTGCCCCCTCTCCTTGCAGCCGATCCTTCATCCTTACATCATTCTTTTCGTTTTTGGGGAGTCTTTGGCTTGTGTATCATCATCAATTATCATCTAGTTCTCCATCATCTTCGTTTAGATAAGTTGTTGATTTCGTTGGTGTTAAATCTGTTGGTCGAACCTTCATCTTCATAATATGTTAGTTTGTGTTTGTAGCATTCGGTTGTTGTGGTGTTGTGGAGCATCCATAATTTTTTTCCAGCCCCTCATCGATCCATAATGATCTTTGGATCGTGATCTATTCACCCAATGTGAGTGTTTTGGTGTATCTCCTTCCCAACCGTTTCTCTCGCATTCAAATATGCCGTTCTAATCTTGGGTTTTTGTTTGATTTCATTTTGATTGATCCGTGGACGATTTCCATCATCCTTGGTTCTTTATATTCGTGGTCTTACTCGTCCTTATGTCCGTGGCTAGGAGAAAGATTCAATCCATTCAAAACCCGTGTCAAAATATAAAGGTATAAACCCTAATTTCTACTTACCTTTCAATATTCAATTGGTTGTCTTGAGATTATATCATGGTGGTGTATGAAACTGATTTGGGACTATTATAAACAGAGTTTATCATCACATTAAGCTTCATACAATTTCTTATGCAAAACGTTGTAAAACCCTAATCTAAAAGTCTATATACGTGTGAAACTTGTTGAATTGGATTTTGACCTGTCTTGTTCGAACAATAACTCTGAAATGATATTGAATTTGAAACTGGGGTGTAAACAGTGTTGTATCCCTCAGAATCTACTTTCTGGAAATGTATAGAACTCTCAGAAACTGCATTTTAGTAAACGTTGGTAAAATCTGAATTTCTGAAAATGATATGTTAGGTGTTGATAACTTGAAATGGTGTAACAACTTAACAAACCTTAATTATATTTTGAAATGGTTTTTATTGCCTTATAACAGATCCTAAACATGTTAAAAATGGGTAACCTTGTTTAAACATACAATATAGGACTTAAAAATATTTTACAACGCGACTAATAAAAGTTAACGGTTTTGGACAGATTGTATGACCCGTTTTGTATTGATCACAACCTGCTCATAAATAACTCAAATTGAACAAATACATAATCTATAATGTAGCCCTCTGAGTCTAGTTTTCGTACATATAAGATTCTTCGTTTAACTCTTCCTAGAACTCTAAATATAACAGTTTTAATGGACTAAGGTACTCGCTGAATTTCTATCGTCATACCTAAACTTACCGGTTAATCTCAATTGTATGACGGAATCAAATTTCTAAAACGAACATCTTAAACATGTTATTTAATCGAGTTGAAACGCGAGAAACTTATTTACTTACGATTCATTACTTATAATTATTTAGGGGAGCTCAATATATAGTCCGGACTTAGCCTTGTGACCTACTACCTCATATACACACACTCACACTACTAGAGTAGTGTCGCTTACTTACTATACCGAGGTGAGTTCATTGTCCCATCTTTACTGTTTATATGTTTTAAACAATCGGGGGAAAGTAAAGCTCAACCAAACGTGTTTACATAAACGTTTTAAACTTACTATAAATAGACATTCTATTTATAGAAACTTTCCACTTTCATAAACTTGTCGTTTTTGGAAACTTACTATTTATGGAAACCTTCCACTTTCGGAAACTTACTATAAATAGATAATTCTATTTATAGAAACTTACTATTTTTTGAAACTTTCCACTTTCGTAAACTTACTACATTTGGAAATCATAAAATGTGTAACATAAACCTAATACATTTTTCAAAACGTACATGAGATATTGGTTGTGAGAATTGCTTACCGCTATATCTTTCCTACTGGTAAGCCCCAGTCATCATACCTTTCCTGCTGACGTATTAGTATACCTTTCCTACTGTTACTACATGCTCATTAGTATACCTTTCCTACTAATGAGGTGTGCTTACGGTAGCGTGGCTACTACGGATGTTGCTAGTCAATATCCCTTTCGTACTGACATTACTTGATTACTAGTATACTTTTCCTACTAGTGATATTTGCTTACGTGGGATGGTTGAGGATGATTATTTCTTACTACTTACATGCATTATTTACACATTATTTTACTAAAATGGTGTTGGGATATGTTTTCTTGCTATTATATTTTCCTACTTACTCAATGAACTCGCTCAACTTTATTTTGACTTTTCGAGCTTTATTTTCAGGTAACGAGCAGGAATAGGACGTAGCTTTGAGACTTGACTTTAGAAGAATTTTAGATTTTGCATTGCATTGGCGTACTCTCCTTATTAATACATTGGGTTATTTCGGGCTTGCATGCCTATGTCTTTCCATTTGAAATACTTCGTTATCATTTATGTTTCTGTTCAGTATTTCTGTTGTAGTGTATGACGTGTACATGAGACAAGGATATATATATCTTGTTAAATGGCAATGTCACAACACTTCTGTTTAATTCTTGCATTTTGTAATTCTCTATTTTATTGTTGTGTTGTGATGATTGCCAATCGGCCACACCCTGCGTTTCCGCCGCAGGCGGGTTGTGACAATGAGTAGGATATTGAACACCAACTTTAACCTTAAATCTATTATCTAAATCATGATCATCATGATCAACGTCTGGGACATTATCATTGTTTGGAATAAGCTCTGAATCATAGTTAATATACCAAAAATTGCCACATAACTTGGTTAGAAAAGAATTATCAATCACACTTTTTTCAGTCACCCTATTGACTTCACCCTCAAATTCATTCTTAACAAACTCTTGAACATTTACATCGTTTTCTAACTTAGCACTTTCACTCTCACTTTCATAATGAAGATCATCCATATCAACTTGAATAAATTTAAATACATCATACCCGTCATGTTCAACATACTATTCGATTTCATAGCCATTGTCAAACCCTAAATTAACAGAATCTTGAACATCTCGTTCATTTTCTATAAGATTAATACCCTGTGTAAGTGGAATATCATGAACACATACTAGTAAGGAAGGAATTTCAATTATAACAAACCTTCTAACAAATTCTTTACAACTGTTAAAAGTAATACCTTCGAAATCTATGTCGTTGATAATTAATATATTGTTTTCCTCGTACATACCTAACCGATTTGGTAAGAAAATATCATGATGATGCAAAGAAACAACCAGATTCTCTTTTGTTTTCTGCATGGTTCATGCGATTTGAAGTTAGGGTTTGAATTTAGGGTTTCAATTTGGACGCAAAGAAAATATCATGATGATGCAAAGAAACAGCCGAATTTAGGGGGAGAACGGATGAAAAAGTAGGTGTTATTTGCAACGGGGAGTTTTATTAAATGAGGACTAGTTGACGACGTGAAAATATATGTCACCATTACGTGGAAATTAATGAGACAAAAAAGTTAAAAATATTGGTTAATAAATAAGATTCGGTAACAAGTAAAAAGTCAATAAAATTTTAAAATTGTTTATAAGATAGTGACGGAATATTGGTCAGCATATATTTTAGTAGGATTTTCCGAAATTCATTTATTATAATGTGATAAATTAAAGAGTACATGTGATTTTTTTGACTTTTATTCAAACCCTTTCAACTCAACTGTTGGAATACATTGATATACACATAAGTTTAATATTCGAATATTCATACTCGATACTATTAGAACGCATGTATCTGTCCTTTAATGAGCATATAAAAATACAAATCAAAACTTCTTGAAACGGCAAAAGATTAATTCATACGGGTGGTTTTTTTATCTATATACATGCATTCGCAATATTTCGAAAGAACCATTAGTATATATACTTCAACCTAATATATTTACAGCTATGAACAAATATATACCATAACATGTGTTATGATCTCCAATTGCAAGAATTCCTCATTAAATTAAGCTTTTAGCGTTTGTATTAAAAGACAATTGGACATCTCACAATTACTAAGACTAAATGGACTTTAAAATAGTAATTTTTATAAGTTTTCAACTAATATAGTGTATAGCATATATAAGATTTAATATAATAATATTTTATATGTATATATAGTTCTTGGAAACAGTTTTGTAATGATATATTATATGGTCAAAATAAAACAAAGATAAATGAGATGTCAATAAGTAAAATAAGGTGTTCAAGACAAAACCAACTTGTGGTTCTAGGACTTGTTCGTCACCCCATAACCACAAGACACGAATAACGCCTCGGGCGCAAGCAAGCTAGCGACTCTCCTAGTAGCAAAGGAAAGGGGCATTCGGGAAGCGACTAGTCGCTTTATAATCGAATGCGAAAGACAGTAGCTTAGAATCTACCCAGAACTTTGATGTTGTTTACAAGCAACAAGACTTGATATAAGTTCATTTAGTGGGCAAATATATACGAAAATGTCTACTCATAAGGGTGCAATACATGTCTGTTGAAATATGCAATCTCAGTTTGGATCATTATCATACTCTAATCATGCTTATTACTTGTTAATCTTATTTCAGACGAAGTTTGATGGAGTTCGTTTGAACCAACGACTTTAACAACTAAGTAAAAGGATGGACTTATTCAGTGAAGTTTATGCTACTCAAGGGGGTTTTCTGTCTTTTGCTCAAAGTTATTTATGGAAGGATCTTTATTGTCATAAAGATTGACAGAAGGACTGGAGTTGTCATTAGTGTATAAATGAAACACAAAAAAACACACCTTGGTATATGATCGATCAACACTGTCTTGTTTATCTATTTGTCTGCTACACCCATTTAGGGTTCTTGTCTTTGATTCAATCTCTATTATTTCATCACAATCATTTGATTGTGATAATCTTGTAACCACGAATACCAATTTGGTTAATCTTATCAATAAAGTCGTTTGTTTGATTCTGTGTATCAAATCCTATGAATTTCTACATGGTATCAGAGCTACGGCTCTAGATACAAATCGCTAATTGTATTAATTCGATCTATATGGTCAACTGAATCAATTTTTCAAAATTGTCCGATTTAGGGTTTTTTTAAATCCTAAATCTTGTGACGGTTTCTTTCCCGTTTATGATCGATTAAATTCGAGTGTGTCTGTTTGGGCGATCTTGGAATTAGTAATTGAAAGGATTTGGGGGATTTCTATTACCCTCATTGGTGCTCACTGTCTCCGCTGCTTAAAATCTGGTATCACTAATTTTTTGGTATTTCTGGACTGCAAGTGATCTGTAAGTCTTCGTAACCTACCTTGTGTTGTGGCAAGTACCTTCTCAGGGCGTTTCTGTGTGTAAACAGGGATCAACTGCCCCCTGTAGAACACTTGGACCATAGCCAAGGACCCGTCTTGTACTGTCTGTTTATTGCTTGCTGATTCACTACTTGTTGTTCTCTGGTTTGTTTGTTGTTCGCTGTTGTGTAACTGTCAGAATTCTATTTCTTCAACGAAACTGTTAGTTTCGTCAACGAAACTTTTAGTTACGTCAATGAAACTGTTAGTTACGTTTAGGTGGTCCACGAAACTGTTAGATACCCAACGAAACTGTTAGTTACGCCACGAATCTATTAGTTACGTTACTGGAACTGGTTATTGCTCTGTTTTTTTTTATTGCTTACTATTGTTTGAAATGTTGTGCACTACGGTATTGGGAGTAAGTCCTGGCTCAATATCTGTAGGGGCTTTGTCATTTTTGGGGAAACCTGCCCTAGATAAGTCCCTGGTTAAGGCTTGTATTGGACGACTAGTTTTTTAACTTGACTTGTTCCAAAATCCTGTCCCAGGCCAGGTTCACCTTTTAAGAGCATTTGCATACTTATTTGTGCATATTTATCTGTCTCTTGGTTCATCATAATTGTCTTTGTTCCCTGTTTAGTTCTTTACCAAATTTTTCAAAAAATCTTCATAATATGCCTCCTGAAATTGAGACCTCTGCTTTAATCAATAGGATAAAACATATTAGTGATCTGGATTTTGGAGACCCTTTATATCTCCATGCCAATGACACTAATACTATATCCTTAGTTGGTTTTAAGTTAAAAGGGACTGAAAAATATAATGTTTGGAGTTGTGCCATGATACTTGCTCTTGAAACAAAAAATAAAATAGGCTTTATTGATGGAACATGTAAAAAGGATGAAACTAATCAAGTTCTGATCAGACAATGGGACAGATGCAACTCTGTAGTCCTTTCTTGGATTCTTAGTTCTATTTCTGAAGAACTTTATCTTGGTCAAATATTTTCTAAATCTGCTGAAATTGTATGGCAAGAACTAAAGGAGACCTATGACAAAGTTGATGGTTCTATTACTTTTAATTTGCATCACAAAATCAATAATATGTCTCAAAATGGTACCTCTATCTCTGATTATTATCACAAATTAAACTCTCTGTGGAAACAGTTTGATTCTCTTGTTAAACTACATGTCTGTACTTGTCAAGGTGCTAAACAGTTTCATGAACACAATGACCTTATCAAACTTATGCAATTCCTTATGGGCTTAGATGACACATATCAATCTTTAAGAAGTAATATCCTTACTAGGGACCCTCTTCCTAGTGTCAAAACTGCTTTTTCTATAATCTTTAGAGAAGAATCCCATAGAGGATCTTCTCAGTCCAATCTTGGGTCTAACAAAGGTCAAAATTCAGCCTTCATTGCTAAATCTTTTGATCCCTCTAAAAGAATTGACAACAAAAAGTTTGATAACAATAAAATGGGGCCAAATCCTAATCTCAAATGTCAAAAATGTGGTTTGATAGGGCACACAATTGAAAGATGCTATGAAATTGTTGGGTATCCCCCAGGGTGGAAAAATAAAAATACAAATTACAATAATAATGCCATGGCTGATTCTAGTACAGGACACATGAACTTTACGAGCTCCTGTGTCGGATAGGAGTAAACTGCCAGTTGATTGATTACTTAGTTGATTGATTACTTGGACTACAACCAGGGATCAAACACCAAGTATTTGTTTGAAAAAAAAAAAAAAAAAAAAAGAGGTTGCGACTTACATCGATTATTGGCAACTATTTTTTTCGTATGATTAATATCCCCCAAAGAAGAAAAGTATTGCATCACGGTTTTAGTAATAACATGTTTATATTAAACATGTCTATTTGGTGTATTTTTTTTCTCTTTGAGTGATGGGGGAAATGATGTTCTTTTTGGCAACATGATTGTTTCTAAGTACGCTCTTGTTTAACATGCATAGTAAGAAAAATAATAGTTCTTTTTCATATCCATGATTACTTTCACGTTATTAAACTAAATGTTGATTTCTCATGCTTCAAAAGTTTTCAATGCATCCAATATTGATCCTTATTTCAGAAAAATTGTTGATCCATCTTGCTTTAGCACATAAAACTTGTCATAAAACTACAACTATTTGCATGTCTAAAGTTCATACTTTATTTGCACACATGAATCAATAGTTGGATAAGCCTTAATACTTTGATCTTAATGAGAGGTGAGAACCACTTTCACGATCTTTTCTTAAAGTTTTTCAGAAAATGGGGGGTTAAATAAAGTTAAAAAAATAAAATAAAAAAAAAGGTTCAATCTTTCTTGAAAGAAGTCCTCTTCTTTATTGGTTGTCAATGTTTTTCTTAGACAACGCATGTTTATATTTCAAATCTAAATCATTTTTTATTAAATTGTTCAAATTGCCGCGAACATGAGTGTATTGTGTTTAAAGGACTTGTTTCTATTTGGTCCGTTGTTTCTGTTGCTATAGAAAAATTGGTCGCAAACTTTATCTTCTATTTTAATCTGAAATACCACTCTTTTTTAAGAAATATATGGTTGTTTTTAAATAATAACCTAGTTCGGAATTCAGATCCAAAAGTTTTACATCGTTCAAGAATTTCGGAACATTGTGACAACCTATTGTTTTTTTTGTTCTCTCTTTTGATGAGATGTCTTTCTGATTAGTGTGTGATTCATTGTTCAATCAGAAGTTGTTTTTGGCAGAAATTGAAATTGGTTTGCTGATTGTAGAATCGTGTGATTCTTGGTTTTTTTTTCTTTTCAGAATATGTCTTCTGATATGGTTTATAGAATCTTGGGATTCTTGGTTTAGTCGAAACTTTTTGGTCTTAAAGAATCATAAGATTCTTGTTTTAATCAGGTAAATTTTCTGACATGTCTTGGAGAATCGTGTGATTCTCATATTACTTATTGAATCGTATGATTCATGTCTTAATCAGAATGTGTTCTCTGATATCTCTTGTCGGAATATGTTTTCCGACATGTCTTAAAGAATCGAGTGATTCTTCTTTCAGAATGTTTCTGATTTGTCTTGGACCAAATATGTCTTCGGGCATGTTTTAAAGAACCATGTGATTCTTTGCTTTAATCTGGATATGTTTTCTGTTGTGATTACAGAAACTTGTTACAAATCTCAAATGATTGTGATCTTTTTTCTTCTTGTATGTGGAATTAAAAGTCCATTATTTAATTTGAAAGTGTCTTTTAATTCTGTTATATTACAGAATTTTTTATAAAATAAAAATGAATAAATAACTTCAATATTGGAGCTAAACTCTGTTTTCTAAAAGTGTTGGTTTTATATAAATCCAAGATTGAGGGGGCTGGTTTTGGTGGTCTTACTGAAGCATATGGAACCCAAGTGGGCGAATTCTGGTTATGGTAACAAGGGTTATGGTCCAAATGTGGGCTACGGAGCTAATGTTCCTTAGAACGCTGCTAAAGGTGCTTATGTGGCTATGAGTCCAGCTGCAAGTGGACAATATGGTGGTTAGGCTCATGATTATGGAAATTATGGTAGTACGATGTATACAATGCTGGTGAGCGGTTTAACCCAGGAGGTGCACCAAGTGTAGGTCAACAACGGGACTAGTAGCTAACTTGGAATGTCGAATGTTTGATGGAACTTCAAGGGCCAATGTGACAGAAAAATTAAGACTCGTGTTCAGGGAAGTCTTTATATCTCAACAACTTATAAAGTTTTGCTCGTCCTCTCTTCTTGTTTTCCCTTAAATCTTACAAAAATCTAGAAAAACACATAAAAAAGGTGTTGGTTTAAAGTGTTACTTTTCATAAGCAGCCATCAGTTTTTTGTTATTCTGTTTGCTGTTGGGATTGTAACACTTTGGAACATTCTACAAAAAAAGTTTGAAAAGTTTTGGTACATGTTTTTCCTAAAACACAATATTCTGGTTTTCTTCTTTTGAAACATGTTCCAAATTCCTCTAATCATGTTATTAACAAAACATATTTGGCCTTTTTTAAAGGAAGATCAAGCTTTGGTATACTCTTCATCTATACAAACAAAACGGTTTTTTCTACAACTCAAGGGGATTGAGTTTGAGGGTGGATGTTGGAATATTCAACCTTATGTTTTCTCGGTTTACCCAAACTTAGCTTGAGGGTGGATGTTGAAATATGCAATCTCATTTTGGATCATTATCATACTCTAATCATGCTTATTACTTGTGAATCTTGTTTCAGACGAAGTTTGATGGAGTTCGTTTGAACCAACGACTTTAACAACTAAGTAAAAGGATGGACTTATTCAGTGAAGTTTATGCTACTCAAGGGGGTTTTCTTTCTTTTGCTCAAAGTTATTTATGGAAGGATCTTTATTGTCATAAAGATTGACAGAAGGACTGGAGCTGTCATTAGTGTATAAATGAAACACAAACACCCACACCTTGGTATATGATCGATCAACACTGTCTTGTTTATCTATTTGTCTGCTACACCCATTTAGGGTTCTTGTCTTTGATTCAGTCTCTATTATTTCATCACAATCATTTGATTGTGATAATCTTGTAACCACGATTACAAATTTGGTTAATCTTATCAATAAAGTCGTTTGTTTGATTCTATGTGTCAAATCCTATCAATTTCTTCAATGTCCGATGGTTTACTTATGTCAAACATATTCAAGCCAACGTGCCCTTTGGACCTGAATGTTGTTCCGAAAACTGGGGCTTGTAACAAATTAAAGTATTGAACTGCTATAACAACTTAGACGTATGGAATACAATAGTGTCTACATAGATAAACTTATGTATCACTCATATGCAACTTTATTCAAACGCAAATCACATAAACTTCTATCGTAATTCCGATCACATAACCGAGTCACATCCGACAATGCTTTGCTTCACCGTTTAACCTGTGAAACAGCCATGTAATAGTAAACAAAAACTGTTTTAAAAGTAATACTCCGTAGTGTTTAATCACGAGATTTGACTTATAATGTTTATCCTTTTGGTCTACGATATAATTATTTACATTGATTTTAGTGTATTTGTTCATAATTTATATTCAATCAAAACTTTTAATTTTATCCGGTGAGTAGATTTTAGGGGCAGCTTGTGCAAAACATGCTTGTTAAAACAATGTGTGTATTGTCCGAGGAAGGTTCGTGAACTATGCTTCGTCCTTCGTCCTTGATGTTCTTTAGCTTCCGGAACTGTCACAGAAAGGTAAACCTTAAAGCTTATCGAGGGAGGACCCCCGATAAGCTTTGGGTGTGAGAATCAGTACTCATATTATAATTCAGGGTCATATATGTTTTAGAGAGAGAGAGTTTAAGAGAGAAAGAATATTTCTGGTAGTTAAGTTCAGTTAATGTTTCATTCATTATGGAGAGGGTATTTATTAAGGTTGTCAAGATCGGGATCTTACTATGGATCGTTTTTGTCTTTACAAGATCGTGATTGCAGGATCGTTAAAAGATCGGGAAAAAATCGTATCAAATATTATAGTCAATATCATGTGTTGTAATTAATATAAAAGTGTAAATATATGACATATTTATAATAAATATTAATTTAAACATAATATAAAAAAAACTTTAATGTAATTTACATCTATTCATATCTTATCTTAATATATAATAATAGAGAGGCCTAAAATGCCACTTGGCAAAATAATAGCCATTAGATGGGAATCCAACTGTAATTTGAACCATTAGATCATTTTGATGATGTCATCGTTAATAATTTCATTTCAACCCCTTTACTTTAAATAATTTAACCCTTATTTTAAATAGTAATAATTAAATAAAACTAATTAACGTTTCTACTTTAAATAATATAACACTTGTATTTTAAATTAATTCTAAAAATACAAAACATATTTTTTCTTCACACACATTCACATTTTTAGTATAAAAAGAAACTAAAATTATTTTATTGTTTTACGAATGTTTTGCATATAAACGGAAAACATATTATATAAAAAAATCTTCTGTTTTTTTTTTTTGTCATTTTTATCCAATATTTTTAGTTTTTTTATATATTATAAAAAGAAAATAAAATTATTTTCTTGTTTTACGAGTGTTTTGCATATAAACGGAAAACATATCATATAGAAAAATCTTCTGTTTTTTTAGCAATAATGTTAGTTTTTTTTATATATTATAATTATTTTATTTTTAATAAAGTTTTTTCCGAATTACATAGTAAATTTTTTTGAACTATACAATTGCTAACATAATCATTTTGTCTACATGACTAATAGCTTTCTATTAATCTTTTTATATAAGTTATATGTTCTTTGTTAACATTATATAGTCTTTGATATAATTCTTCGCATATTAGGCGGGTCAATAAGCTAGTTACTAAATATACTACTTAGCCTTAATGTTTTAAAGTATTGAACTATTAAAGTGAATATGTGATGAAATATATACTTTTAGAGGTTATTCATTCACTAATTTTATAAAAAACCTTGCATATTTACGTTTTTTTTAACTCGGTAAGTCAAGCTAAGTAGGATCGACTCGGATCGAGATCTTAAGATCTTATGAGCAAGATCGAGATCCTATGTAAATCCTATGGTATAGAGATCCTACGTAAGATCTTGCACGTTTTCAATTACTAGAATCGTAAAATCGTATGATTTTAAGATCTTGATCGTAAGATCGATAACCTTTACTCCTCTCCATCGGTCCTTATCTAATGGTTATAGGGATACCAGACCGGTCATCTGTCCTTTAGACCATACATGTCACGTGAACGGCAACTTAACTGTCGGGTGTTTGGTGGCCTTGTTAACTGGCACATTAACGGCGCACGAGATAGACCATGCCTTTCAATTTAATGCGGCGTGTTCTTTTGAAGCGCGCGTGTCTGTAGCTATTTAATGTCCGACACATCTTGGACCTTTCTTCCGTTACTCGCCTTTTTGACAGTCCTAGGATGGTCACCGACTAAGTGTATTGTGCCCTTGGTCTTCCTTCCGCTCCGGTCCGTTGTTTCTCCGACTCTCTAAGTATTGTAGATCCTACTCCAATAATGCTCAAACTCAAGACCTTGTTGGCTGTCGGACGCGCACATGGAGCACTTGATGAGCTAGCAATTTTTCATTCTAATTCAAGATGTTCTTAGATTGAATATATGTATAGAATGAATTAGTTTTCAATATTTCGCTACCCCTAAACAAATCGGGTCATGCGTGACCGGGCCTCTTGCAGAACCCTCAAATCCAAGTCATTCACTATTTTTATTTTCTTCTCATAAAACTTGTCAACATCAAAGAGTTTTAGTTTAAAAGAATCTCAACCTTTTGAAAACTAAATACACTATTCGTCTTACATTACTGGTTTTAAACCAAACATTTTTTCAAAATCAGTAAACTAAATCTACATATTAATTCAGAATAATCTTTTTATTTTAGGAATAATCCAAGGACAGACAAAATATCACTTTCTTGGCTATTATGACTATATATTTGACATGTCCTTTTCGTCATCATTAATAGAAGATATTTACATATTCTATTAAATCCTAAATATTGTAGGTCTCATCAAAACGATATGCCCTCAAACATATATGCAATTAAAAGAAAAGAGTGACCTAAAATTTTCTTTAAGACTCAAACTATGTTTTCCTTAGAATTTATAAGTATATTAATAAATGACAAAATGTTAATTTGGATGGATTAACCCCATTGTTTTTTAACCTCTACCTAACCCTCCGACTAATTCTCGAATAATGTACGGACTGAAATGAGCGTCTGAAATCAAATCTTTGAGCTCCATAGATTGAAGATAGAGTCCGAAATCAAACCACTAACCAATTTATTCACCAAAGTCTTTTTTGACCATCGACATATATGAAATGTGGATACGTCCTAAATAATACAAAAAAAATATATGATTATAACTCCTCATATTTCAAAATCACCATCGAGATCAACTACCAAGGAGTAATGAATGACATTTTAACTTGAGCTACAATTTTCATT
The DNA here is from genome assembly GCA_910822075.1 of Senecio squalidus. NCBI lineage: Eukaryota > Viridiplantae > Streptophyta > Magnoliopsida > Asterales > Asteraceae > Senecio > Senecio squalidus. Next base: position 25,825,513 of record CAJVGC010000592.1, read on the forward strand.
TTTATTTTTGTTTTTTAGGAAAAACTTTTTGAATGTTCAATCCTTGATAAATTGACCTTGGGTGGTTGAGACCAAGGTTCTAAATAACGCGTCATTGCGTGAGCCAAGGCACATCATGGCGTGAGGCGTGACCTCGACGTTACGAAAACATGCAAAGCGTCGTTGTTATGCGTGGCGTCCGAAAAACGTGAAAAGGCGCGTCATGACGAGCTTTAACGCGTTATTTTCTAAACTTTTTGTAACGCGTTATGAAAAAAAAAATTAAAAAAAAAAAAACTTAAACTGTTATAAAAAATTAGAAATGGCTATAAAGATTCTATGATTATAAATTGGTGACTATATCTTATATTATATGTATATTGAAATTTGAAAATATTGATTTTTATTTAATTGGTTACGATATGTAATAGATATATATTGAAATGTAAAAACATTGACTTTTTGTTAATTTATTGTTTATTGATACAACTTAATAAGAGTAAATATATATAAACTATATATAAAAATTCTAAAATCAATTAAAATTTTGCCGTCTTGTCACGCCTTGAAAAACGTCATGCCTGGTCATATCTTACAAAGCTTGAGGATTGGCCCCGCTGTCACGCCACGTCTTACATTATTTACAACCCTTGATTGAGACTGTTTCTCAAATAGTTTATAATAAAAAGTTAGATACGTGTTCTTATAAATGTATTTCTTTTATCGGATAACTTTATTTATTAAATGTTAGCGAAAACAAAAGAAATTTGCATGAAAAATTACAAGTCCAATTAAGCAAAATGTGTGGTTTCGGATCTAAAAAAATGTGGGGCGGCGTGTGATGACAATTATTAAAGAAAGTATCTTTCCATATTCACGTGGTACCTTTTTATCTTGTTTGAGTGTGTTTTCTGTTTCAAAACACAAAACGACATCATTTGAGATTTTGTTAAGGATTTCCCACCTGGTCTACCCCTATATCCATGTGGCAGCCACGTGTGGTACCCTACCATATTAGCTAGCATCCACCTCACCATTTAATATACACTTAGGTTACATCACACGGCACACAACATATATATATATATATATATATATATATATATATATATATATATATATATATATATATATATATATATATATATATATATATATATATATATATATATAGGGGTGGGTTAATGTAAAAAGGTTTTAAAATAAAAAGGATAGGAAAGATTCTTGTCCACTCATTTAGTCAACAAAAAGGAAATGAAAAAAAGTCAACGCGGTGTCAGTTTAGTAATTATTTCGAACTTTCATGCCCTTTTGGTAATAAAGCAGAAATCTGTTTTTTTTTTTTTTTTTTTTTTCATTTTACCAGATTACTCATTTTTTGAATCTCTGTGCATAACTTTTATCAAGAACATGTGCATCGATTTTATGTGCATAAAAAATTTCTATATAAAAAATACGAACATTGTGTATCGGTTTTTATAAAAATAACTTGTGCATTAATTTTATGTAAGTTTTTTATACAAAAAATTACAAAACATTGTGCGTAAATATTAAATATATATGTGTATAATTACAAAAAAGATTGTGCATAACTTTACAAACCATTGTGCATAACTTTACAAAACCATTGTGCATAAAAAAAAACAGTCGCCTTCCTGGTTCTCAGCCACCCATCGCCACCGTCAAACACCGTCACCGTCACCAAAACACCTTCACCGCCACCAAAAACCGTCGCAGATAATCATTTCGTAACTTTTTTTTAGTTAATTTACTACAAATCACCTCTAGATGCACAGATAGGTATAGAATTTGAATTCAAAAACGAAATCTGACAAATCACCGCCGGAACATGATCCATATTTGTCTAACAAATCACCGCCACCAAAAACACCTTCGCCGGAATCGCCGTACTGCAGCTGCTGACAGCAATCTCTACCATTGATGACCTCAACTATCCGGAGAAAACAATCACTTATTATATAGTCAATGTTCCATATATATTCTCGGCTTGTTGGAAGGTGAATTTTATTACACAATACTTTGAAAATATTCAATTAGAGCACCATGTAACATACGTAAAATAAATTTCAGGTTGTAAAGCACCTTCGCCGGAATCGTCGTCACCAAAAACACTTTCGCCGGAATCGCCTTCACCAAAACGAAATCTGACAAAACACTTTCGCCGGAATCGCCGTCACCAAAACACCTTTACAGGTCGGTTGAGAGGAAAAAATGGTCCGCCCGACGAAATGGAAAAGGAGCTCGCCGGTGAAGAAGGTGAGGAAGAAGGCGCCGGATTTCCACCGGAATCTCGCCGGTGAAGAAGAGAGAGAGATGGTGGCTGCGTTAAAAGAAAGAGAAAGAGATGATAGGGTTAGGGTTGATTTTTAGATTTAAAAGTAAAAGGATGGTGTTAAATGACTATTATACCCTTATTGATATAATAATGGGTTTTTTTTTTTTCTCTGCCACGTGTCACCACCTTATTACTCCCTATCCTTTTTATTTCTACCCCCTTTTTATAATATCCTTGTTCTATATATATATATATATATATATATATATATATATATATATATATATATATATATATATATATATATATATATATATATATATATATATATATATATATATACATACATATATATATATATAGAGGTTGAGTTTCAAATGATATTCTCAATTCTCTAGAGATCCAGTGATCCACTTCCCAGCTATATATTTTTCCATTAATATATTTTATTTTTATTTTTTTCAAAATCACATGTGATTTTTTTATAAAAAATTTAAATCACATGTGATTTTCAAAAACAAAAATTTATAAATTTTAAAATCACACGTGAATTTTTTTTTTTTTGTTGAAAATCACATGTGATTTTCAAAAACTAAAATTTATAAATTTTAAAGTCACACTTGAAAAATTTGTTTCTCGAAAAATCACATGTGATTTTATAAGCAAAATAGTTTGTAGGTTAAAAATCACATCTGATTTTGGTAAAAAATAATCAATAATTTTTTAAAATCAAACGTGATTTTACCCATAAAAGATTTGTAAATTGAAAATCATATTTGATTTTTAAATAGTAAGGTTGAAAATCAAATTTGATTTTCGGAAGAAAAAAATATAAAAAAATAAAAAGTAAATAAAAAGGTAAAAGAAAAAAGTAAAAAATTTTTTTAGAAAAAATGAAAATAGAAAAGAACAAAGATATAAGAAAAAATTGGTGGTTAGAAAAGGATCCCTAGATCTCTAGAGAATTAGGGATCCCTTTTGAACCTCAATATATATATATATATATATATATATATATATATATATATATATATATATATATATATATATATATATATATATATATATATATATATATATATATATATATATATATATATAAAATTAGGATATTTTAAAAAGGTTTTGAAAATAGAAATGATAGGAACGAAATATGAGAGTGACATGTGATATTTTAAAAGAAAATTATTATTACTTTTTTTTAATTAAAAAAGTATTTAATACAAAAAAAGAAACAAAAAAAAAAATTTGGAGGAAAACAAAAAATTTTGAAATTTTTCCGATGATATATATCATTATTTTCGTGTATAAGTTTTAAACTTATGTACACGAAAAAATTGATGCACCAACTAAAAAAGTGATTTTTGGTGCATCATTTTATAAAAAAAAATGACACTTTTGGTACTTCAATTTACAAATAAAGTTATTTTGTGCATCAGTTTTTAATTTTTTTTTTTCCGTACATGGGTTTTAAAAAAAATGAATTATTGTGCATCAATTTTCAAAAAAAATTCGATCATATTTTCTTCGAGCCACATTTTTTTTCCACGAAAAAATAAAATTTTGATTTTTTTTATTAAAAATATTATTTTTTAATTAAAAAAACAAATTTTCAAATTGTCAAATGTCACTCATACAATCTTTCCTATCCTTTTTATTTTAAAAACTTTTTTCATTAACCCTCCCCTATATATATATATATAAAATACGGGTAAACTCGACTCGGTTTAATATTTTAAAATCGACACAAAAATTAACCGGTTATTTATTATGTATTTATGTTATATAATTTCGACCTATAAACTCATAAACATATATTCTATTATATTTAACTAAAATTTCCTATTATTTTGATTTTAACGATTGTTTATATATATATATATATTTTGTAAACTTCTATATTATTTTTTCTATGTTAATAACTAAAATAAAAAAATGAATATAAACATTATACCTTCTTATAAATGAACCTCATTCGACTTGATTGACCATAAAACCAACTTATTTAGATTGAAACCAACCCATCAATCTACTAACATATTTAATAAATGAGTTACACGATTTAGGTTTGGGTTGAGTATGACAACATGCTAACTTGAACCCGTAACCTTATTATGTTAATGGATTAGATTCGAATTCAATAATTTTAAATTCCACCGTAACACGTAGCTTGAAAGAAACTCGTATATAACAAAGACAAGTTACACTAAAAGCCATTTAATCATAAACCTTCGTTGTCCATAACAACTCATGAAAAAAGTGATGAAATGATATCGTCATTCAATCGCTTGATTTGGTAGTTATAGTTTATACTAGTATATTAAGTTAATTTCAAACATCGTTGTTAGAGTTTATTCATATTGCAAGTTCTGTTACGGGTGTTCACAGTTTCGTTTTTAACCGAATAAACCGAAGACCGAACTGAAATCAATTTAAATCGAATCGAACTTGAATTCGGTTCTTGTTTTAGAAATTTGAATTCGGTTTTAACCGAAAACCGAATATATATATATATAAAATATTTTTTGAGAATTTATAATATTTCTAATTTACTAATTCTGGTCTAATACGGAGTTGAAAAAACCACGACCCTTAGCTCTTCTCCTTTCAAATTTGTTCGGACTCTAAACTTAGTCAATTGTGACCGAAGTGACATAGGAGTTGATATCTTGATATTTCGTTTGATTAGACAAAATGATTAATTTCCTACTAGTTAACATGTTAATTATTTTATTTTTGTACCCTACGAACATTTTTGTATTTTGTTTTTGTTTAGTCGGATTTTTATAGTTCATGATTATAATTATCTCATTCATGATTGATTATATCTCATATGCATATTTCAAACTATTAGAAAAATAGTTTTTTTTGTACAATTAGGTATTTTCGGTTTGGTTCGCTTCGGTTTTCCCATATGAATTTGGTTCTCGTTCGGGTCCCGGTTTGAAAATTTTTGAAAAAAAAAAAAAAAAACGAACATAGTAACCCAAATAAACTGAGAACTGGACCAATTAACACCCCTACGTGTCGTTCCCAAGATTTTGAAAATACATTTATCGTCTATCTGGGAAACCTTCGTTGCAGATAATGTTAAGAATTTTACACATATCGTCCCTGTTATGGACGATATCCGCAACAAAGTTTGACAGACTGATGATACGCACCCATTCAAAACTCTAATGATGAAATGTCGGGACAAAATAGAAGAATGGATGAAGCCTCAAATCGTCATCAAAGTGCTTTTGTTCTAAGTATTTAACTCGAAAGAACAATTGTCAACATCCGAGTTAAACCTTAGAAAGTCATCACTGAAGAATTTAACTCCCAAGAACAAGCTTCTACTTCCGAGCTAAAGTGAAGTACTTTAGAGTTAAAGTTAAAGTGAAGACTTGGTTAGTTAGTTCATCCGAAGTGTTTTTATATAAACATAAAGATGTTCATTTTGTAATTTAAGTTGTACTTCTTAGCCTATAAATAGTGAGAGAGGGTTACAATGTTAAGTGTACTTGAATAGATCATTTCTAGAGAAAGAAGCTATTTTAACAAACTTTCCCGTCAATTTTGGCTTTGAATACAAATCAATATTTAGTAATTTTGTGTTGATTCATTATACTTCAATACTAAATCATGATTCCGCCATAATCTAGTATATCTTAGAAACTTAGAAGTAAAGATCCATGGTTATAATTCATGTTATGAAATATGCATTCTGAGAAAAACGTTAAGGACAATTTATACAATTTACTCTAATACATTTTTAATATTTTCCCTTGTGGAATATGAAAAGTTTTAATCTTCCGACTGAATTAGAAGAAAGAGAAAAAAAAAAACTAAATATGATAATATTCAACATGTTTTTTCGGCATAAGTCAGTGAAATCGAGCTCTGAGACAACTTAGGTTCAAATTATGTTATTGACACATGACAACATTGACATTTTATTTATCTAGCAAATTGTTCAATTTGCATAATAAACATGAGTTATCTCCTTCTCTTTACAGTTTGTTTGTTCTCAAGTGAATTTTATAAATTTGATTAAACGGACAAGGATCTATACAAAAGCATGTGATTGTAAATCATTATTTGTTTGGTACCTTTTCGATTTGTTAAATCTTTTTTACCTTCCGTATACTTGTATTAACTATCGACCAATCTGATTAGCCAAAACAGTCGAAATTTGAGTCATTAATGTTTTGACATAAATTATCTGTAGAATATTCCTACAATTTCATCATGAATTTGCCACTACATCTACCATCTTGAATCACCGATTCACCACCATCACCATCTAACAATTGTTCGCCATTCTTAATGTGAAAACATGAATTCGGAAAATTTCAAAGTCTAACATTTATCAAAATGTAAATAACTTTTCACCATGGAGAGTAATTTTTTTTTTAAAAAGTAAAATGAACACTTAATATTATTATTTTGCAACTACAGGTAAAATGAACAAATAAAAAAAAAAAAAAAAAAAAAAACAAAACTAAACTAAATCTGATTCAAAGTCGTCAATTTTTCTTCCCGGAGACCTTTTGTTTGAAAAAGTTGATGGCCCGATTTTTGATAATAGTTTTCGGTTTAGCTTATATCATTATATATGTTTTTTATACCAAAAACATTACATAACAATATGGCAAAATGTTTCTAACATTTTCCATTCTGAATTAATTATACTTGTTTGTCAAAAAGACGAATAAGATGTTATTTATTTAGCCGAATTGACAAAAACCTTAGAAACCGGATTATAGTCAAACGCAAATTTGCATTTGATTTCATGTCTATAAAAAAAACCGAACCACAATCAGTATAAGTAAAAGCCAACCAATTATTTTCTAAAATAATAAATGTAAAATAACTAAAAAAACCGAAAAACCTATGAGACAAACTGTGCCTTTATGGCATGTACTAAACAAAAATGGACATAAATGAATATAGCCAAAATGAAAAAAAGGGAAAAAGAAACCCAAATTCAAAAATCTCACAAGATAACATAGACATATTTTTCTATCACACAAAACCCAAAAAGATTCATACTCTTGTGGCTCCAATTTGTAGAGGCCAAAGAGTTTTGTCCATTTGTCTTTTCCTTTGTTATTTTCTATCCATTTAATTTGTTGAGATTGATGCTTTATTTCTAAGAAATATATTTGATTTCTTGAAACAACAATTTTAACAATTAAGATAATCCAATCGAAATAAATTTTCTTGATTGATTTATTTTTTCAAAAATTAAATATCTTATTTCTCTATGTTTTACATGGCATCCTTTACTCTTTTGTTATCAATTTTGTTTTAATTTTATGTAACAATGGCACTGTTACATCTTTTACATCTTGAGAAAATTTGTTATGATTTTTAGTTAAAAAGGAGAACAAAGTTTACATAATAAGTCCTTGCAATACATAGTTTGAGTACTATTTACAGTATTAACTATCTTTCTATATATAAACTAATAAATTTACAAAAAAGTGAATATATTTATTTTAGTACTATCTACACTATTAATCGTCTTAATATATATACTAGTGTATAACCCGCGCGATGCAGCAATAATGAAAAATTTAGCTAAAAAAATTTAGTTTAGAAGATTTTGTTTGGGCCATTTCATATATTTTTGCCATAAAATATAATTTAAACGTGTTGTATTAAGCCCATTAAGTTATGTTGAAGTAAATAATCTATTTTGTCCCTTTTGGTTATGGGCGAGCAGAATTCGTTTTGGCTCGGTTTTTGTATATATCGAAAGTGAATCGAAAAATTACGTTTTTTTAAAGGTTAAGAACCGTTCAGTTCGGTTTACATCGGTTCGGTTTTTCGAGTTTCGTGGTCAAGTTCTGTTCGGTTTGGTTTTGAATCGGTTTTTGTAAGTTTCAAATAGCTTGACTTAATAAACACCATCTAGTTCAGGGTTCTTTTTGCAATCAAATAAAAATTTTACATAGTGGTTTAAAATTATTAAGCTAAAACATTTTGTAATACTAACTATAATGATTTTAGCTTAAAAAATAAGTATAAACGTAATAATTACATATAGTAATATTATATTCACTCGTCGGTTATTGCTTTCCTTCGGTTTTTTTGGTTTTTTCTTTTTTGGTTTTATCGTTTTTTTGGTTTTTCTACTCACCCCTACTTTTGGTAGTCGTATTCGACTCATTAGGATCGTTCGCATCATTCAACCAATTAGACTCTTTTTGTGACAACCGCGTTTTTGAGGTACTAATTCGGTGTCCATTTTTTGTTTTATTTATCGATGTTTTTGTTTTGACCCTATTATTATTTGTTATTTCGTTTATCATGCGTATTTGTTTAGTCGGAATTTATTTCGTTTTGTCCTCCGTGACGGAAACGTTTTAATACCTAAGTGCCTAGTAGATATAAGTATGCTCGTAAGATAAGTTAGGGTGATTTATGTCTTCGATTATACGATTAAGATTAACGTTAAAAATATATTACAAAGTTAGTCATTTAACGAGGTTAACGTTAAGTTTATTGCAAATTAAGTTCTTTTAACGAAAAGTTAACGAAAGTAACGGGCAAAGGACTGCGCCGCAATCACTATGGACTGCGACGCAAAGCTTTAAGCACGTCTTCAAGTGTCAAAGTGGCTATCCCAAACAACATAGTCTATACAAACGATTTATACAATTTTGGCAATAATAACAACATAAAAAAGGATTGCTTTTCATCTTTCAACATCTCACCACATTAGTCAACCGACAAACCAACTGATTAAAAGAGTTAATATGATCATGCATATTTCCTTCTTCTTCGATTTTCAACCATTACAAATCCATCTTCAAAATTAGTCGATTCGTCAACTACTTTGAAGCATAAATACTCACGGCCTTATTCCAAATTCTCGTTGGTGTGTTCACCATCAAAACACTAATATCTAATATCGGGAGCAAGTTCCAACCTGATTGTACTTGATGCCTTATCTTCATCGTTCTTCAAACATCATATTTCATCACTTGCGGTTGTGCTTATCTTGAAAAGCTTTATCAATACCTTGTTGTATTAACATATCTTTTAACCCCATCTTCCCGTCAAATGTCGGGATCGAGAACTTTGACGCATTAATAGCCATCTTAAATCGACACCACAAACTACTCTAGAGCAATAAAAACAAACAACATTTCTCCGAAAATAACTCACAAAAAAACATATTTGAAGAAACTTCGACAATCAATAACTCTCTGAAAATCATAGATCTAAACATGTTGCTTGAAAATCATAATGATCCAATGGTTAACGAACCAACAACATTTGTTTTTTCACAACTGCGAATAAACCAACAGAAATTACGCAACCAACTTCGATAACTTATATTTTTCTCAAAAGAACCTCCAATCAAAAATCGCAACGGTCAGATCCAAGAACAATGTGTCGGGAACCTACGGAGAAAATTTAACGACTATACAACGACTAACGAACTCTAATATCAACTCTACCACCTCTACACATATTATAAAAAGATAGATTTATGTTTTTTCCTATTGGCTTCGTCGGAGTTGTGTGTTTCTTTTCCTCCAACCTCGCTCATGTGTCAACACTATGGACTCTCTCTCACAAATTTTATCTGTAAAGTTTTTTCCTTGTCTAGAATTAATAATATTCTACATAATAACATCTATTTATATAGACTAAATATTATTTCTAACAATTTGGAAGCGAAACAAATTAAAATTCTTTGTTTTCCAATAAATTTATTCTTCAAGTTAACTTACTCTTACAAACTTGTATAATTAATTTTTTATAAAATTAAGTCAAACAAACTAATATATAGCTAATAAAAAGAAACCTATTTTCAATATATAGATAGCTTTAATAAAACTTAAACAATTCGAGGTTAGAAAGAAACAAAAAATCAACATGGGTGATGTTACTTTCATTCAATACAAGATATTTGGCGTTTGAGGGTGAATACAAAAGCATTTAAATTGTGTATGCAGTTACCAAATACAATTATAATTCATCAACTTCCATTATTTGATTTTGTTTTTTAGTTAGGATGGCATAACATTGAATGTTATTGACCTTTTCATTCAATACGTGACTAATGTAATATATCAACACCATTTTATGTTGAACTAATATTTATTTTTTACCTTACACTGTTATTAAATACTAAAAGATGAAAAATTGTAAAGCTGATAAAAAAAAATGAAAAAAAAGAGTACCAGCCCGCCTAGTGAACTCCTATTGTCTGCTACCAAGCATTCTCTCTTTACTCGCCTCATTCTTTCTCACATCTTTCCGTCTCTCATTCGAAACCAGCCACTACTTTGAACCAAATTAAACCCTAATCTATAATTGGAAGATGCTGATCGACAGTCACATACACTTCCGAAAGAAGTTGATATATTCTAGCTATTGATTAATGTGTTACCTTAAAAATATAAATATATATTAAGTTGTTATATATTTATCCACTTATCTCTATTTCTTTGGTAAGATATTTCATTTTTAAACAAATTACAAAGTTTATCACTTACAACATTTTGAGTTAATGCTTTTTTTTTGGTCAAATATATCAATGTTACACATTAATTAAAAAGAATCACTTTGGCATTACCTCTAAGCGTAAATTAGTCATTCGAAACATGGACCAAGGAGTAAAATATGTAGGAGTGAAATTTATCTCGATCTGGATGGGTAAGTTTTAAAATTTTGGTTATGTGAGAACATTGCCTCCTATGTGTTGTTGGCGTCAAAATGAAAGGATCTTTGTCCAACTAAATTTAGACGTATAATTAAACATATATATTAGATTAAATTACACGGATTGTCCTAGGGCTTATTCAAAATATACAGTTTTCGTCCCTAACGTGCTAAAATTGCATAGATAGTCACTATGGTTTGCTTTTTATTATACGTTTCATCCCAAACTCAAATAACCGTTAAAACTAACCTCAAGTTTTTTGCAAATGACAATAATACTCTTTTTGGACCTATTATGTAATTTATAAACTATTCTTCATCTTCAACCATTTTCTCAAATCAATCACGTAACATTTTCTTTAACCTACTTTCTTCTTTTATCACCATTTACTAAAATACACAAAATATCAGCATACTAATTTTATATATATATATATATATATATATATATATATATATATATATATATATATATATATATATATATATATATATATATATATATATAGAACAAGGATATTATAAAAAGGGGGTAGAAATAAAAAGGATAGGGAGTAATAAGGTGGTGACACGTGGCAGAGAAAAAAAAAAAAAACCCATTATTATATCAATAAGGGTATAATAGTCATTTAACACCATCCTTTTACTTTTAAATCTAAAAATCAACCCTAACCCTATCATCTCCCTCTTAACGCAGCCACCATTTTTTTTTTCTTCTTCACCTTCTTCACCGGCGAGATTCCGGTGGAAATCCGGCGCCTTCTTCCTCACCTTCTTCACCGGCGAGCTCCGACAACTTCTTCCTCACCGGCGAGCTTCTTCTTCACCGGCGAGATTCTCCAGGTAATTGATACTTAAAACATACATCAGGACTGGAATCAGACATCGAATTAAGTTTTTGCAAAATAGAAGCGTACCGAATATTCCGATCAACGGTGAGAATCTTCGTATCACCGCCGATGTAAGTGAGCTGATTATCGTGTGGCCGTGGTAGGATCTTACCGCCGTAGCTGCACATAATCTTCTCCAGGTAATTGATACTCTAACACACTTTGTTTTTTTAATCTTTAAATTGAATCAATTCTTTTTGTTTTTTCTAATCAAGATTCCTTCAATTAACTTTTTTTTTACAGATTCTGTTTTTTTTCTTCTTCTAGGGTTTCCGCCGGTGACAGTGACGATTTTGAACAACGGATGAAGGTGATTTCCGGTGGATTTTCCCGTGACAGGAAGGTGATTTCCGGTGGATTTATGCACATGTGTGTGTTTCGGTGGATTGATACTTATGAATTTTATATATAACAGATTTATGCAAATTACCAAAAGGGCATGAAAGTTCGAAAATATTACCAAAATGCCACCGCGATGACTTTTCTTGATTCCCTTTTTGTTGACTAAATGAGTGGACAAGAATCCTTCCTACCTTTTTTATTTTAAAACCTTTTTACATTAACCTAACCCTATATATATATATATATATATATATATATATATATATATATATATATATATATATACTAGATTATTGCCCCGCGATAATGCGGAAAAAAATAAATATTAAATCGTAAATTTTATGTTTATGTAGATTTTAATTTATTATAAAAAAATAATATTATATGTACAATAATATATATAGTTTTACGTTTATACCCATGTTATTTATAGTTATAATAACATATACACTTTTACGTTTATACACATGTTTTGATATTTTGTATTAGAAGATTTTAGAATAATAATAAGTTAAATCATATTCCAAATTGAACGATTCTATAAGTAAAATATAATTATGTTTTTTATTTTATTAAAGATAGAAAGAAAGACAGAATGTAATGTAAGTAGGTGTAAAATATAAATAATCTTTGATGACATCATCAATCTGATCTAACGGTTGTCATCAAAGAAATTAACTCATCCAATGGACCTTAATTCGCCATGTGGCATTTAAGGCCCATCTTTTATTATATTATATTATATATATATATATATATATATATATATATATATATATATATATATATATATATATATATATATATATATATATATATATATATATATATATATATAGAATGGTTCTTGTAAAAAGTTTTAAATTTGTAAAAAGTTGAATAAGCATTATGGAAGTGATATGTGGCAAGTGTGAAAAAAAAAGATTTTTTTTTTATCTTTTTAGAAAAAAGTAATATTTTTAATAATAAAAAAAAAAATTTAAAAATCGAAATTTTTTTTTTTTGAGAAATTTTTTTTTTTTTTTGAGGAATTTTTTTTTTGCTTGAAAAAAATATGATGCAAATTTATGATGCACACCTATAATGAACATTTATATGTGAATCATAGTTTAATATTATAGCTTTTTTGTGTTTATCATTAATATGAATAATATTTTTTGTGCATCTTTAATGTGATTCATACTTTTTGTGTCCATCATATTTTTTGTGTCCATCATATGACGTGGCAGATGACGTTATCAAAAAAAAAAAAAAAAAATTCAAATTTCTTTTTTTTGTTCGATTTTTTTTTTTTAATTATAAAATATTAATTTTTTTATTAAAAAAAATAATTTTTTTTTTAAATTGTCATCTAAGCATTCAAATGTCACTCTCATATTGCTTCTCCAACTTTTTACAAATTTATGGCTTCTTATATGATCTTACTCCTATATATATATATATATATAAAGTTGGTTTCAAATAACAACCACTTAAATATTTAGGAACAATAGATATCACTTTTTAACCACTCATTTAATAATATCCATTTCATTTTTAAAAGTAAGTATCTTTTAAATTATAAACTTTTACGAAATAAAAAATATACCGTTAGAACGAGTATTTAATTCTCTTTAAGAAAAATATAAATTTTTTATTTTTTGACAACTTTTTATTTTTATATATACATTGGTGTATATACTACAAATTATGAATTTTACAAAAACTGCTTGTATACACTAATAAATACCACCGTATACACATGTGTATATATGTATGTATTCAGTGGTGAATATATGGTTAGAATGTACGTCACGAACTAGTTCATACACCGGTGAATAACAGTGTATTCATTTGTATATACATATGTATTCATCTCCGAATATATGGGTCGAATATGTTTTTGGCGAATCGTTATATACACCGGTGTATATATTGAAAACCACAAAAAAAAAATCGTCGAAAGCATATGAAGTGGGTGCTCGTTGAAAAGAGAATTAAATGCTTGTTCTAATGGTGTAATTAGTTTTTCTAAAACCTAATTATACTCAAAATATGTTAATTTAAAGTGGTTATTTAAATGATTGATTGAAAAATGGTACCTATGGTTCCTATTTGAACCCACATCTCTCTCTCTCTCTCTCTCTCTCTCTCTCTCTCTCTCTCTCTCTTCTCTCTCTCTCTCTCTCTCTTCTCTCTCTCTCTCTCTCTCTCTCTCTTCTATATATATATATATATATATATATATATATATTATATATATATATATATATATTATATATATATATATATATATTATATATATATATATATATATATATATATATATATATATATATATATATATTCGCTAAAGGGAAATAACCCCGGCAAAATATATTAAATATAAAATCGTAACAGAAAAAGATGAAACAAAAGAATCATCTACCAAAAAGTCTTGGGGAAAAGAACTCCAAAACAAATAAAAACAAAACCAACAAACACAACCACTAAACACCGAGACCAACTAGAGACAAGCGACCAACAACACCGCAACCTCACCCTAGCCACATCCTACACGAGCCCCACAATCATCTCTAAATTCCAGATAGTAGATATATTCCTCCTTTCTAACCGTTTATTGATCCTGAGCGACATGATCTTCAATCGAATCGTGGTAAAGATAACTGTGACTACCGTTACTTTTTCCGTCTCACGTTAGTCTAGTATGCTTGTAGTTCATAATCGTTATTTATTTAAACTTTTGTGTTATACTCTATTGAGGTGTGTTAGTTGATGATTTCATGTGTGTTTCATATTTATATATTTTCGGATTTTATAATACTCTAGGTGCACAAGTAGGTAGTACCCGCTAGATGAGCTTCTACGACCATTTTAGAAATATAAACGTTTTGCGTAGTCACACATTGTTATAGTTAAAACGGATAAAAAAAAATATAAATTCTATTTTAAGTTGATTTAATTTTCCCGAATAACGTTTTATATTTTATTTCGTATTGTTAATCTCGAGTCACTTTTATAAACGAAAAGTTTTATTAGTCCATGTCTAGCCCTTTTGTTGTGTCAGTTTAGCCCGTATCATAAGTTCGGATCCATTGGACTATGTAGCTTATACAAAATAACCCATAACCCATTTTTATAACCTAATCCCTATTTTACTAACACCTAAAAACGAAATCCCAAACCCCCTAATCCTACCTGTCGACCATTAAACCTTCCTTTTCTTTTTTTGATCAATTCCCAGGAAACACCAAGCCCTAATCGATCCCTTCCCCAATTTGGTTTCCTTGCTCGATCATAACAATAAGAACAAAAACAGTTTCGATTCTTGCTTCCTTCTTGTTTCTACATCAGCAGCCGAACATTTCCTCCCCTTCCTCTTGGTTTGTTCCAGCTACACGTTTCCACCCACTCTCGTGTCGTTGTTCGTTTTGATACTTGGTAAAAACCCTAATTTTAATCTTTATATTTGCAGCTTGTTATAATGATTATGATTCTGATTTCATATGTCGTTATTATTAAGTATTCCTTAAATAAATAGTCGTCTTCATTTTCGTTATATAAAGTTTGTTAATTAGAGTTGTGTAATATAAGGTTATGAGTAGTATGGTTTTCAAAAGGATTTTGGTGTATTAAAATTAAATGAATTTATGCCTTTCAAATTCAGAAGTTTATTGTTAGTATGGCAACTTAGTTTTCTTTTGGTAATCACGTCTTGAAATCAAAGTGTGTCTAAGCGTTTTTCGTGTTGGAAGTTGTTGCAACAAATCTTCTGTTTTGCTAACCAGAAATTTCAGTCATGTTCACAGAGCTTTAACTTGTTCACAATTTCGTATTTTAAGATGATATCTAAACCAACGTTGTAGCACTCGGAACCTAGTTTTTGGAAATATAAAGTTCTTCACCAAGTTCTTTGTCAATCTCTCTGAAATCGTGTTTTAGTAAGCGGTGGTCTGATTTGAAAGTTAAAAACATAATTGTTAGACTTTAATACTTGAATATGTGTAATCACTTAGAAAATCTTAATCATACTTTGAAATTAGTTTTATTACTTTATAGCAGGTACTAAACTTATAAAAAAAAATGTTTAATCATGTTTAAAGGTTCATTTGATAACTTAAAAACGTTTTATAATTCAATCTATAAATGTCGTCGGATTTGGCATATTATATAACCTGTTTTGTAATGGTAATAACTTGGTGATAAATCACTCAAACTGATCAAGCCCGATGTCCATATTGTATCCCTCGGAGTCTAGTTTCCTTAAATGTAATGCTCGTGGTCTAGTGCATTGTCAAACTCTCTATAACTGATTTTTAGTGAACATGGGTCTAAACTGTGTTTTGGTGTTAGTTTCTATATCCGAATTTGTGTTCACTTGTTGTGTGACTTAAAAGTGTTAAAGTGGAGATTTTAAAATCATGAAGTTCATATTTATATAAAAAATGTGTGATCTGCAGTTTTTGGTAATTTTACGCGATCGTTTGATATTTATAAACATTTATACGAGTCACGTTGTAAAGGTTGTTGTTCCTACTCAGATTTTTAGTTCTGGGTTCGTGATGTCATAAGTTGCTCTCAGTTTCGTATTGTTAGAAGATATCTAAATCAAAGTTGTAGTTCCTAGAGTTATCTTTCAAACCCCAAAAATCTCGATGTCTAATTCTTCGTATAACTTCCTAAAACTGTACTTTTGTGAATGTGGGTCAGATCGAAGATTTTTTAAACGACATTGTTAGGTGTTGGTAAATTGAATTTGGGTAACGATTAACTTAAATATATTTAAAACTGATTTACATAATTTCATAACTGGTCTAAACCATGATTATTAAGTGTCGGGATCGTTTGTGTCTTCTTTGAATGTTTTAAACTCGTTATAAACTTAAACTATCAATGTGACATTTTTGGACAGATTGTTTGAGCTGTTTTGTATCGATCCTAACTTTGTCATGATTTAGTTAAATTAAGCAATTACAGATTCCTTGACGTAGCCCTTTGAGTCAAGTTTTCATACATATAAGATTCTTCTTTTAATTCTTCCTAAAACTCAAGTTATAACGGTTTTATTGAACGTATGTACTCGTTGAGTTTTCTATCGTCGTGTCTAAATCTATTGATTTAACTCACTCGTATGGATCAAATGAAATGATTAAATGGAAATATTGAAACAAAAATTAATCTGGATTAGAAAACTTGAAAAATGTTTTACTTACGATGTCATACTTATACACTTTTAGGGGAGCTCAGTCTAGACGGGACCTAGCTTGTGACCTCTATTTGTACACACACATTTACACTACTTGTGTAGTCTCGCTTGATTTCTATTTCGAGGTGAGTCATCGCCCCCTTTACTTACTTCCGTTTTCTATGTTTTAAATCGGGGCAAAGTAAAGCAACCTAATTATGATTTGAAATAAAATGATTTACGAGTATGATGTACTACTTCCTATTTTTTGAAATATTTCTATTTTTAGAAACTTACCATAAATAGCTAATTCTATTTATGGAAATTTACGATATTTCGAAACTCTAAATTGTGTAACAAAAAGCTAATGCGATTTTCTAAAAACATCACAAACGGGTGTTCAATACTTGCTTCGATATATTACGATGTATTATCGGTATGCGTTGTTATACCGATACCGTACACTCTTATGAGGTACATTTACTATACGATGGATTATTGGTATGCGTTTGCATACCGATACCGCACGCTCTTATGAGGTGCACTTACTATTACGATGGATTATCGGTATGTGTTTCATACCGATACAGTACACTCTTATGAGGTACACTTACTATACGATGGATTATCGGTATGCGTTGCATACCGATACCGCACGCTCTTATCAGGTGCACTTACTATTACGATGGATTATCGGTATGAGTTTCATACCGATACCGCACGCTCTTTATGAGGTGCACTTGCTATGTTCTGATTATATTGAATGTTTGTGATGTACCTTTATACTGTACGATGAGATGATTGTTTTCCTACTACTTAAAATGCATTAGTTACACAATATTTTCTTTACTAATTTGTTCTATTAGATTAATTACTTTTACTACTACTCGATGTACTCGCTCAACTTTATGTTGACGTTTTTAAGCTTTACTTTCAGGTAATGAGCATGCATAGGACTTGGATGTAGGAGTCGGACTCTAGATGACCTGAGGATATCTTTGCATTGTGGACATTTTATAGTTATACATGTAAATGCATTTCGGGTTTGCACGCCCAAGTATTCTTTCATTCGTCGATGTTTACATTTGAATATTCTTATTGTAGTGTTTGACGATTTCCGTGTACTAAGGTTTACACCTTGAGTATGGGGACGTCATAACAACACATTATTTATTTATTCACATAAATTATATTCTTTATATTACTATTGTGTTATAAGGATCGCCAGTCAATTGCACGATGTGTTTCCGCCACTAGCGGGGTTTGACAATAACCTTATACAAGACATCAATACTACACGTTCCTTTCTGAACAATCCCCCAAGCATTACCTTTTTTGGCCCGATCCTTTAAATACACAATAACATCCGATCAATTAGACATATCAAGCGAGATCCTCGAAACTGCACATGCCAACCGCCAAACGTGTTTAGCATAAGAACAGATGAAATATATATATATATATATATATATATATATATATATATATATATATATATATATATATATATATATATATATATATATATATATATATATATATATATATATATATATATATACACACATATAAATACTTTGGTTCTTGTAAAAACAAACCTTAAGGTAAAATGAGTAAAAACAGAATTAAAAAATAATCTATAACATTAGAAATTTTAGATTATCGTTCATTTAAATTATATCTTAAACTTTAAAAACCGAAGTTTTGTTGTACATAAAAAAAATGGGTAGTTTTATTGTTGTACATCAAATTTGAATATTTATCCCACAAAAACAATGATTTTGATTCACAATACCTAAACGACATATATTTAGAGGCATATCAAAACTTGTTTTTTTAAAGTTTGTTATAATTGAATAAATAAACATAATACAAAATTACATATATCATAAATTATTTGTTTTTCAATTTTTTTACTTATTTTATTTTAAGTATTGTTTTATAATAACTCGTCCATATATATATATATATATATATATATATATATATAGGATTAGGATATTATAAAAAGAGATTAGAAATAAAAAGAATAAGAAGCAATATGGTGCTGACACGTGTTAGAAAAAAACAATTCCATTATTATATCATTAAGGGTATAATCGTCATTTTGACACCACACTTTTCAGATCTGCTTTTAAATCCCCAAAATCAACCCTAACCATCACCAAAATCAACTGAAATCTCTCTCTCTCTCTCTCTCTCTCTCTCTCTCTCTCTCTCTCTCTCTCTCTCTTAAAATGCTCCTCCGACTTCAATTGTCTGCTCCGTAGCACCGTCATGAACTCCGGCGGAAAATGAAACGGTGATTTGGTGCTGATGAAGGTGATGAAGGTGATTTGATGCTGATGAAGGTGATTTGGTGCTGATGAAGCTGACGACGGATGAAGGTGATTGGGGCTGATGAAGCTGGCGACGGGGGGGGGGGGGGGGGGGGGGGGGGATATAAAGCTGGCGACGGCGGTGGATATGAAGGTGACGGTGGCGTTGGATATGAAGGGTGACGGTGGCGGTGTTTTCGGGTGACGGTGGATTTTCCGGTGGCGGTGGTTTGGTGGTGGTTTTGGTAATTTTATGCACAATGTTTTCAATTTGGAGAGGAAGATTGTTTATGCACAATGTTTTTGTTTTTGTAATTTTTATGCACAGATATATCTAACATTTATACACAATGTTTTGTAATTTTTTGTATAAAAAACTTACATAAAATCAATGCACACGTTATTGATAAAATCGATACACAATATTCGTAATTTTTATAAAATCAATCAACACGTTATTGATAATATTTATGCACAGTGATTAATAAAAATGAGTAATCTAGGAAAATGAAATTAGAAAAAGAAAAAGATATTTATGCTACTACGAAAAGGGCATGAAAGTTTGAAAATATTACAAAAATGCCACCACGTTGACTTTTTTGGACCTCCTTTTTGTTGACTAAATGTGTGGCTAGGAATGCTTCTTATCCTTTTTATTTTATAGGAGATGGTTCATGTAAAAAGTGTTAAATTTGTAAAAAGTGTGAGAAGCATTGTCGGAGTGACATGTGGGAAGTTTGAATTTTTTTTTATTTATTTATTTTTTATAAAAAAAAATATTTTTAATAAAAAAAATATTTAAAAAAAAAAATCGAAATTTTTTTTTTTCGAGAATTTTTTTTTTCTTATTGCTCGAAAAAAATTATGTACGAAAAAAAATATGATACACATTTATGATGCAAATCTATGATGAACATTTTATGTGTGCATCATAGTTGAATATCATAGTTTTTTTGTGTGCATCATTTATATGAATCAAATTTTTTGTGCATCATTAATGTGTATCATATTTTGTGTGTGCATCATATGACGTGGCAGATGACGTTATCAAAAAGAATTTTAAAATTTTTTTTTTTTACGAATTTTTTTTTTTCAAAAAAATAATATTATTTTTTTAAATATCTTTTTATTTAAATTTTTTTTTTCCAAGCTTGCGACATGTCACTCACACAATGTTTCTCACACTTTTTACAAATTTAACACTTTTTATTTGATCCTACTCCTATATATATATATCTTTAATCTTTAATATATATTAAAAGAAGAGCCTTAAATGCCACATGGCGAAGTACGGTACCTTAGATGAGTTGGATACTTTGATTTCAACCGTTAGATGAGATTGATGATGTCATCAAATATTTTTTTTCATTTTACACCCTCTTACAATATATAATTGCATTATTTCTTCAATTTTCGACATTATTACAATAAATAACATATGTCTCTTATTGCAATATGATTTAACTTATTTTTATTATTATTCTAAAATCCTTTAATACAAAATATTAATATATGTGTGTAAACATAAATGTATATATATTATTATAACTATAAACAAAATATGTATAAACATAAATGTATATTTGTTATTATACGTGTAATATTATATTTTCATAATAATTTAAAAGAACTTGCTCATAAACATAAAGTTTACGATTCAATTTTATATATATTTACTCGCGCTATCGCTGGGCAATAATCTAGTATGAATACAAATTCGAAAATCCAATCAATCAATCAATGCTAATCAATGCTAGTATGAATGGAAAAGAAAGTTAAAAAAAGAAATTATCACTGTCATCGACCCAAAACAAAATTAGGAAATTAAACAATCAATCAATTAGCAAAGAACTATCATTATTAAGAACTTTAACATATGTGATGTGAATGGGTTTACAAAGCTAACCAAAAAACCCTATCCTTGAATAGATCCGGAAAAATCGTAATTTAAAATAATGTCATTGATCAAAAAGTCAAAATTAGAATCCAATTTGATGAACGTATGTTGGTAATCAAAGGATCCGAGAATCAAACAAAGTAACAGCTTTGGGACAAGTTTTCTGATGTTTTATTTCTCAAATTGAAAGTGACAATACAATTGAAAAGGAAAACAAATACTAAGGTTTTTTTCTGGATACCCAGAAACAAAAACAAACATTACTTTAAATAAGAAATAAAACTAAACGTGTGAAGAGTGGTCTATATCTCTTCTCCTTGATTTCTGCCTTTTATCAATCAACTCCTTTTGATTCGTTCAGAGCCCTTTAACAAGTCAACATTAACCAATAATTTCCCCCTTAATGTTGACACACTCTTTTACTACCTTAATTCCCAGCAATGCAATCATACCATCAAACTTGATACGGGCTAGGGGCTTCGTTAGAATGTCAGCTTTCTGTTTGGTTCCAATAACAAATTCTGCTTGAATCTGCTCCCTTTCCACGCACTCCCTAATGAAATGATATTTGGTATCGATGTGTTTGCTTCTTCCATGAAACACCGGGTTCCTCATAAGTGCCAATGCAGCTTCGTTGTCAACAAACAGAGTCACCTTTTTCGGTTCACCTCCTACCAGTTCACACAACAAGTTTCGCAACCACAAGGCCTGACACGCAGCTGTAGTGGCTGCCATGAACTCCGCTTCACAAGAGCTAAGTGCAACGGTCTTCTGTTTCTGTGAATTCCAAGTAATCAGCATGCTGGAATAATAAAAGAGCATACCAGTGGTACTCCTACGATCTTCGATATCAGTTGCATGACTACTATCGCTGTACCCGACAAGGTCCTTGTGTGCTGACTTTTGATACAACAACCCATATCCAATTGTTCCCATTACATACCTGAGTATGTGTTTAACAGCTGCAAGATGGCTTTCTTTCGGTTTCTCCATATACCTGCTCACTATACCCACTGAATAACAAATGTCCGGCCTTGTATGGACTAAATAGCGTAGGCTACCAATAATCTTTCGATAACCAGTGGGTTCTACTTCCTTCCCGTCTTCGTCTTTTGTTAGACTAAGCTTGTGTTCCATTGGTGTCTTAGCCGGGTTGCAGTTCCACATACCTGCCTCCACTAGAATCCGTTTTGCATACGCCGTTTGACTGATCGATATTCCATCTCCGTTCTGAACAACTTCCATTCCCAAATAATACGACAACAATCCCAGATCGCTCATGTCAAACAACTGTTTTAACTTTGTCTTAACTTGCTCGGTTTTCTTCTCATTTGAACCAGTAATAAATAGATCGTCGACATACACACCAATAATGATTAGTGAGTCGTTGGAGTGTATTTTGTACACTGCAGAATCTTGGGAACATTTGCTAAATCCAATATCTTTCAATGATCTGTCGAGCTTAGCATTCCACGCCCGAGGGGCCTGCTTTAAACCATAAAGTGCTTTCCTTAATCGATAAACTAGATGCTCCTTACCTGCGATTTCAAACCCTTCAGGTTGTGTCACGTACACTTCTTCCTTAAGATCCCCGTTTAGAAAAGCGGACTTCACATCTAGGTGATGGACAAACCAACTTTCGGATGCTGCAATAGCTAACAAAGTGACAGAAGGCCTGGAGGTAGGGGTGGCGAATATGGTGGACGTGGACGAGGAACATATGGAGACAGAGGGGGACGAGTTAACCGAGGAAGGGGTAATGGTAGAGGACGATGGGGAGGTGGTCAATGGGGAAACGGACATCGCCATGACCATGGAAATGCACCTCGAAAACCTACTGACAAAAGACACATCAAGTGTTTTAAGTGTGACAATTATGGACACTTTGCGTCCGAGTGCGATTCGGGAAAAAGGGAGGACCAAGAAGTGAATTTGGCCAGAACCCAAGATGAAGATGAGGCTTTATTACTTAGCGTTCATGGAGAAGAAAATGACACACTATTCTTGAATGAAAACAGTGTGTTCCCGAATAAACACGAACCCGAAAATGGAACAAATGTGGATCTTTGGTACCTTGATAATGGAGCGAGCAATCATATGACGGGAAACGAAGGAGTGTTTGCCGAGTTAAATGAGAAAGTAACGGGACAAGTCCGTTTTGGCGATGGATCTAAAGTTCGCATTGAAGGACGAGGAACTGTTGTGTTCGAATGTAAAAATGGTGATCACATTACAGTGTCAGATGTGTACTATATACCGGCGTTACGTAGCAACATTGTTAGTCTGGGTCAGCTTACTGAAATCGGATACAAGATCGAGATGATGAATGAATTTTTGAAAATGAAGGATAAGTACAATAAGCTGATTATGAATGTAAGGAGGTCCGCAAATAGATTGTACAAGATTCTTCTCAAACCTGTGAAACCCATGTGTCTTAGTGCAATGGTTGATAATGCTAGCTGGTTATGGCATGCACGTATGGGGCATGTAAATTTTCACCGACTCGCTGAGATGACGAAAATGGGGACAGTTAGAGGCGCTCCAATGACAACGGTACAACATCAAGCATGTGACGGGTGCTTAAAGGGAAAGCAAACCCGTAAAACGTTCCCAAAGGAAAGCCAATGGCGAGCTACTTGTGCTTTAGAACTGGTGTACGCTGATATATGTGGACCAATTACGCCTGAAACTAAGGGAGGTAATCGATACTTTATGCTTATTGTTGACGATTTTACTAGATATATGTGGGTATATTTGTTGTCATCGAAGGATGAGGCATTAGCTTACTTCAAGGAGTTCAAACTAAAGGTTGAAAATGAAAGTAATTCGAAGGTGAGGATGCTAAGGACCGATCGAGGAGGCGAATTCAACTCAAAAGAATTCATTGAATTCTGTAAAGTTCAAGGAATCAAGAGACAATTGACAGCCCCTTACACACCCCAACAAAACGGTGTGGTGGAGCGACGAAATCGATCGGTCATGGAGGCAACAAGAGCACAAATGAAGTCAATGATGGTACCGGACGAGTTGTGGGGGGAAGCCGTGAGGCATTCTGTTTATCTACTTAATCGTGTAACTACAAAGTCGGTAAATGGGATGACTCCTTATGAATCATGGCGAGGAAGAAAACCGAATATTCATCACTTGCGGGTGTTTGGTTGCATTGCATATGCGAAGAAACTGGGATCTCATCAAAGGAAACTAGCTGATCGAAGTACTCCCTTGGTCCATCTGGGAACCGTGGAAGGTAGCAAGGCATACAGATTATTAAATCCAACTAATATGAAAATTGTTATTGCCTGTGATGTAGTATTTAATGAGAAAGCAAAATGGGCCTGGGAGAATGACCAAGAGGTAGAGCCCGTCAAGAGGGGTAATTGGGCTAATGTTGTCATCAGTAACCCAACTACTCCTAACCTGGTAACGGCATCAGAAGATGAGGTATCCCCTCTGAATTATGATCACACCCCTCCTAGGGGAGTTCGGTCGATTCAGGATATATACGGAAGAACAGAGAGGATGGAAGATCTGTTCTTAGTCAATGATGAACCAACCAATTTCAAGGAAGCTATTGGAGACATAAATTGGGGAAAGGCCATGAAAACCGAGATAGGTTCAATTGAAACAAACCAGACTTGGGAACTCGTGTACTTGCCACAGGGAAAGAAACCAATCGGGTTACGATGGTTGTTCAAGATAAAAAGGGATGCTTCTGGTAGAATTACGAAATACAAGGCTCGGTTAGTTGCTAAAGGGTATGTACAGCAAAAAGGAATAGACTTCGAGGAGGTTTTTGCTCCGGTTGCACGTATGGAGACAATCAGGATGAACGAAAGAATAAGACAGCCCGTGCCTTTATTTTCCAAGCCATACCCGAAGATGTATTGATGCAAGTAGCAAAGAAAAAGACTGCAAAAGAAATTTGGGACTCACTAAAAACTAGGTATTGAGGCACTGTTTTACCAAATAACAACGTCTCCCCTTGGTTTGTAGTTGTAGACAGTCTAAGCTTCAAACGGTCTTCATAAGCCTTTAACCGACCGATGGCCTCATCGAACGGCATCGTATCCAAGTCTGAGTACTGTTCTATCGACGCCACCAGTTGCAGGAATTTGTCCGGCACCGTGTCTAATAGTTTTCGGACTAATACCCCATCTTCCAACGTCGATCCGAGACTGCTGAATTTTGAGAGCATTCCTGATAGCTTTCCTGCATAGTCATCTATCGACTCTCCATCTCTCATTCTCAGCGAATCGAACTCACTTTTCAAGGTATGAAGACGAGATTTCTGAACTCTATCAGCGCCTAAATACCTAGTTTTTAGTGAGTCCCAAATTTCTTTTGCAGTCTTTTTCTTTGCTACTTGCATCAATACATCTTCGGGTATGGCTTGGAAAATAAAGGCACGGGCTGTCTTATTCTTTCGTTCATCTTGATTGTCTACACTCGTGGGTTCAATCGATTCCCATAGACCTTGTGCATCCATTATGGCTTCCATTTTGATAGCCCATGTTGTATAATTTGTTGCTGTTAACGTTGGGATTTGGAGTGAAATTGAACTTTCTTTGGTGGTATTGTTCGAGGTAGTGGCTACTGTCGACATGGTTTCAAAACGAGGGTATTTTGGCATTCACCTTGAACGCTCTGATACCAATTGTTGGTAATCAAAGGATCCGAGAATCAAACAAAGTAACAGCTTTGGGACAAGTTTTCTGATGTTTTATTTCTCAAATTGAAAGTGACAATACAATTGAAAAGGAAAACAAATACTAAGGTTTTTTTCTGGATACCCAGAAACAAAAACAAACATTACTTTAAATAAGA
Source organism: Senecio squalidus (assembly GCA_910822075.1). Classification (NCBI taxonomy): domain Eukaryota; kingdom Viridiplantae; phylum Streptophyta; class Magnoliopsida; order Asterales; family Asteraceae; genus Senecio; species Senecio squalidus. The sequence goes on from CAJVGC010000592.1 coordinate 25,851,890, forward strand.
AATAAAACTAAACGTGTGAAGAGTGGTCCATATCTCTTCTCCTTGATTTCTGCCTTTTATCAATCAACTCCTTTTGATTCGTTCAGAGCCCTTTAACAAGTCAACATTAACCAATAACGTAAATCTAGATATTGTGTTCCTCACCGTTCCAGATTTTTACCCTCCCTCACGGTGATGATGGTGGTGACGAAATATTGAAACTCAAGATGCAAGTTCAAACGTACATGTAAAAAGAGATCTATGTGTTTTGCTGTGTTGATATATGTGTTTTTTTTTTTTGTGTCGGATATGTATGTATTTTGTGTATTTATGTTTTTAGCATCATTTTTTGTTTTGAAGATGAAAGAAAATAATTTGTGAAAGATGATAAATGTAGTAATGATAACGTTGAAGGTGACGAGAAAAAGTTAAAGTTTTATAAATTACATAACAGGTTCAAAAAAGGTTTACAAAGCTAACCAAAAAACCCCTAACCTTTAGTAGATTCAAAAATTAAAATAATGTCGTTGACCAAATAGTAAAAATTAGAATCTAATTCGATGAATGGAATACTAGATCTTGTGTTCCTCATCGTTCCAGATTTTCACCCTCTCTCGTTACGATGATGGTGGTGACAGAATATTGAAACTCGAAGATGCAAGTCATACGTACATGTAAAACGAGATCTATGTGTTTTTATGTGTTGTAATGATGGTGGAGATAATGATTTGTTTAGCATGATCGTTTGTTTCGAAAATGAAAGAAAATAATTTGTTCAGGATGATAGATGTGGTAATGATAATGTTGAAGGTGAGACAGAAAAAGTTAAAGTTTTATAAATTACATAACATTTCCAAAAAGGGTATTATTGATTTCAAAAAACTTAACATTAGTTTTAACGGTCGTTTGAGTTTTGGATGAAACATGTAATAAAAAGCAACTCATAGTGACTATCCTTGTAATTTTTGCATTTTAGAGACAAAAACTGTAATTTTGAATAAACCACATAGACCAACTGTAAAATTTACTCTATATATTAATGAATTATAATAATCAATTTTTCATACAAAGATAGAATTTCGTAACTGATTGTAACTTATTGTACTTACCCATTAATATTGATTATATAATTTTTGTTATCTTTTAATCATATTATGTAAGAGATATCCGAAACAATTTTAATAATTAACCTTTCTCTTTCTTTCATCCTTTTACCTCACATTTGAATGTTTGTAGGGTTTTGATCAACATGCTCTTTATATTGTAGTTAAAAAAAGAAAAAAAATATTAGTTAATATTTTAAGAAATAATCATGTTAAAGTTGTTATTTAGGGGAAAACATAAAAATAAATGTATTATAATAAGTACTTAAGATTTAAAAAAACAAACAATGATGTACGTCTTATTAGTCTTCTTTTTCTTGAAATGGCAAAACTTTATTAAAGACAAAAGAAGCTAAACACAAAAGGATTACAAGAGGTTCAAAAATGAGCCACGATAAAAAGAAAAAGAAAAAAACATAAACAAAACTTAAACGTAAACTAGGCCAATACTCTTGAAAAAGACCAAGCATCATAGATCGAATCTTTCAGGTTCAGATTCAACCGTAAGCACCTATTCAAAATCCATAAAAGCGATCATTGTTGGACACTAGAAAAAATGTCTTTATTAATGAGACGTGTTTACTCTTCTAGGGATGTTTGAATAAAAAGATTTTACCTCTTTCGGATACACCAAAGTAAAACGTAACAAACTCCCTTGAAAACTATCCTGACACATTTACAATTAAAAAAATGCTACCATCGAATTCAAAAATGGTATTTAGCGAAATGTTTTGGGGAAAATTAAGCCTCCACCAACGCCGACACTTTCTCCATGAAGTCGTAACCCCCGAACACTTAAGAAGGCAATGATCCAAGCTCTCATCATACGAATTGCATAAAGAACAAGAAACAAAGTTTAGCGCAATACCACGACTTCATAAGTTGACCCTCGGATGTAATCGATTACAAGAATGTAGTGTTAACGCTAATTTTTCTTTTTCTCTTTTTCTTATCGAAGATATAATGAAAAGTAAGAAGGTAAATTATGTATGCTTTATTTTGCACAAGTACACAATCACAAGAAAATGTCATTTCAATATTACCTATACTATCAATTATATCAAACTAATTTTGCTAATTGACAGTTTTTTCAGGTATTTTAATCTTTTTACTTTTCATGTCTGTAAGGTTTTTTATTAAGATTCTAATTTTGCTAATGAATATTGTTTTAGGGATATTTTGGTCTTTTTACCTTTCATGTCTAAAAGTTTTTTTTCTAAGAGATACTCCATATTTAAATATTGTTATCTTTTTATTACCTATACAATTATAAAACTAATTTTGCAAGTGAATACTAAATAGTGTTTTACCTTTCATGCCTAAAGGTTTTTTTCCAGAGATATTTAAATATTGTTACGTTTTAATTATTAATGTAAATATCTTTTAGAAAATATATTCGTTTTCGTATTTTGCAAAACAAATACAATCTAAATAATAATTTTCTCACCCCGTGAAGCGCAGGCTTGCATTTTTACAAATTCTTGTAATTTATTTTATTATAAACGGTATCGATTCCTACAATCCATATATATTATGTGCGTGTGTGTGTGCGCGCGCGCGCTTCTGCGAGAATTAAAGAAAAAGAGCCAACCTGGATATGCCAAATTCTTTTGGTGATATTACTAGACATCAGGTCCACCATATGATCTTGGTATCGTTTGATCCATTGATAAAGATAATTAGAAGTTTGTAACCAAAATAAAAAAGGATTATACAAGGGAATGGGTTGCATGAGGCCCAATAATTAGAAGTTTGTAATTCAATTTCGTACCAAGGCCAAGTTGGGCCGGTTTGTTCTAAACCAAGCTTAAACCGAGATTGTTTTTTGAATCATAGAACACTTCTTTGTTTGGTTGCCTGGGGTGGGTATGCACCTTCATTTATGTTTACTTCGTTCGGATCCGTTCTTAAATGGTTCGTTTTTGGTTTGGTAACTTTGGGTTCGGTTTAAATTTTCTTTTAATTTTTTAACAATAAAAAATAGGTAAAAAGGTAAAAGTTGCACATATTCTAATTTTTCAACAACTTTGTAAAACAAATATACGAAAAATGTATATTAAAAATTTATCAAACTATAACACAATTTCGGTTTGAATTTTTTATTTATTTTCTTTTCAACAAAAAAAAGGTAAAAGAAAAAGTTGCATATATTCTAATTTTGTTCAACAACTTTGTAAAACAAATATACGAAAAGGTGTATATTAAAAATGTATCAAACTTAACACAATTTAACCTTTGAAAATTTTCATATCTCAAACAACCGTCTAGCTTAAAAGTGTGTTTGAGTTCCATTTTCTGTTGCAAGTTTTGCAACTTTTGTTTTGAATAAAAATATTGAATAATAATTTGATCTAGGTGTACAATGTATCACGTCTTTGAACGAATGTTTTTGTAATTATAATAATCTTATTGTTATTGTATAGGAATAAAATATTGATTATATATATAACAAGGCAAATGGTTTGGTTCGTACATAAATCCTAAATTGAAAATTTTGGTTTCTTAAAATTTAAACTTAAATCGTCGATATTTAGTAATGGTTCGCTTTTTTCAGTTTGTTATTTTCGCTTTTTTGATTTTATGATTTTTGGTTCGGTGTCTACTCACCCGTTAGATGATTGATGTAACAATTTTGTGTATTGTATATTTGTATTTGAATTTGTATTTTAACGGTCTTAGATCAGTGGTTGTGTGGGGTGTGTATGTGTTTACATGTTCTCAGTCGGGCATGCCATTATGCGGATGGGATGGTTCGGGTTAAGGGGATTGTAGGAGATGTGGAGGAGTTTATAGTGGGGATCGCTAGACCACATGTTGGAAGGGAAGTGGTACTTTGAGAGGGGTGGTGGTGGACGAGGTTCTCCTTGACCGCATGTTCTCCTTGTCGATCACGATTATCAAGAGCATCCCTCGTAGTTGTCGTATGGCGTTTTCTCATGCTTTATATAATGCTCTGGTAAGGTGGCGGCTATGCCAACTTTTATTGAGGCGTGGATAAAACTTTTGTTATTACCACAGTGCACGTTGCGTGTTTTCAGGCCTTCTAACCGTCAGGAGCGCAAGTCTGGTAATAGGAAGTCTTTGCAATGCCATAGTATTCAACGGTCATTGGCAGCTTGGGGCGGGGATGGTTTTACATAACTTATTCTATCGCTTTTTGCCTAACCCTTGGGGTGGTTTCGGGAAAGGATGAGCTTGTCTCTAGTTCCGATAGCTCAGCGGTGTGCACCTATGTTAAACAATGTTTGAGGAAAGTTGCGGACGGGCATTTCACTGTTCTTGTTAAAGTATTATGCTCTTCAGGTGTTGCACTTGTCGATACGGATACATTACAGTGTTGTTGGCTAAGCATCCTATTATGCCCCCTCCGGTTATGCATGTTTCCTTACTCTCTGAGCCTCCTCTTGTTGTGGATGTTGATAGCATTATGCGGTGTATTCAATCTTTCCCAAAAGGGACTTCTTGTGGGCGGGACGGATTGAGGGCTCAACACAATTTAGATTCATTTTGCAGAGAGGGGTCGGCGGTCCCCGTTGGGCTACTCAAGGCTATCTCTGTGGTGGTTAATTTATGTTGTGGGGAGGGGGGGGGGGGGGGGGGGGAGGTGCCTTAAGGTTTTGGCGGAGTTTGTTACATCTGCGCCTCTTATGCCATTGTTTAAATCGGACAATGTGATTAGACCTATTGTCGTGGGGAGATTTGGAGGATGCTGGTCTCTAAGGTGGCTATGATGGGTGTCAGGAAGGAGATGTCCAAATGCTTTTGTGACTTTCAGTATAGGGTGGGAGTCCCCAGTGGGGCAGAGGTTGTGCTCCATAGCGCAAATAGATTCTTAAATGAGTTTCACTCGGATAGGTCGTTGACTATGCTAATTGTCGATTTTTCTAATGCCTTCAACTTGGTGGATCAGACTACCCTCCTACATGAGGTTCGGAGTCGATGCCCGTCTATTTCCCTATGGGTGGATTTTTTTTATATGGTCAGCCAGCGAGGTTATATGTGGGTGATGACCATATTTGGTCCACGACTGGAGTTCAACATGGGGACCCTTTAGGGCCTCTTCTTTTTGCCTTAGTTTTGCACCTACTTGTTCACCGGATCAAGGAGTGCTGCAAACTCTTTTTCCATGCGTGGTACTTGGATGATGGTACGATTATCGGAGACACTAAAGAGGTTGTTAAAGCCTTAAATATAATCAGGGATGAGGGCCCCGCCTTGGGCCTTGAACTCAACATTAAGAAAACCGAAGTTTTTTGGCCGACATGCAGTGGGGTGAAAGTGCAGTATGGATTGTTTCCTTGTGGGAGTGGGAGGCTGAGGTTGGGTATGAAACTTCTTGGAGGCACTGTTAGCCAGGATGCGCGGTTTATCAGTACTTTTTCCGTGAAAAGATCATCTCGTTCCGTGGAGCTAATGAGTTATCTCTCATGTCTACGAGACCCTCAATCTGAGCTTCTTTTGCTCCGCTCATGTATGGGTGTTGGGAAGCTGTCGTTTGGTCTCAGAACTTTCCAACCTAAGTCTATAGGGGAAGCTGTTTCTATTTTCGACAATGGCCTTAAGAGGGCGATAGAGGCAATTGTGCTCCTTGGGGGGGCCCTTTTGGGGGATTTTCAATGGAGGCTAGCATCACTTCCGACTCGATTTGGTGGGTTGGGATTATGTTCGGTGAGGAGGTATCTACTTATGCTATTGTGGCCTCGAGGGCACAATCTTGGAGTTTGCAGGAGCACACTCTTCAGGGATGTAGCATTGATGGGTTTGACTCTGATTATGGGCATGCGATAGATCACTTACGCATGTCCCTTCCTGACTTTGATCTTAGCGGTTTCTCTAATAAGGAAACCCCTCCCCCCCCCCCCCCCCCCCCCCAAAGGCCATAAAATTTTGGTGTGTTCCCTATATAGTGGAATCATTCAGAGTTTGGGAGTAAAGTTTGATTTATCCCCTCGCCAAAAAGAGGTGTTTGAATGCCTCGAGCTCCTCATGCTCAGAATTTCTTAACGGTTATCCCCATTGAAGGACTAGGCCAACATATGTCGACTTTGGAGTACCAGACTATCCTTAAGTATCGACTAATGATCCCTATGTTTCCAGCTGATGTGCCTTGTCGAGTCTGCCGCAAGGTTTGTTTGGATTCTTTTGGTGAGCATGCGGTCCATTGCGAGGAATTGCATGGCTTCAGATATAGACATGATTTGGTTAAGGATGTCTTGCATAATGATCTTAAACGAGCATGTATTTCTTCTAAAAAGAAGGCCCCCGTAAACTTTTTGACGGACCCGCTTGAAGGGAGGTCTACTTTACGACCAAGTGATATACTTGTGTTTGGGTGGGCTCGGGGGAAACATGCTTGTGTGGATCTTACAGGAGTATCCCCTCTTGTTGGCTCGTGGATAATGGGTTTGTTACGGGACAGGATGCAGTGAAAGCGGAATCGAGCAAAGTTGCTAAACACGAAAAAGCTTTCTTAGAGAACCAACAGGTGTTTATCTCTTTTGCTTTTGATACATTTGGGTTCCTAGCTCCAACGGCAGTGGATTTTTGAAATAGGTTCAACGGGTTGTGCAAAGTAATTTTTCGACCCATAAGTCACAAAACTTCATTTTTAGTAGGATTGGTTTTTCCATCCAAAAGGGAGTTTGAGACGCAACTTGTTGCTCGTTTGCCTGCCATTTTATTGTAAATATCTAATTAGGCTATTTAACTAGGTATTGAATCTTATTAATCTAATTTAATTTTGTCTAAATTTTTTTTTTTTTGAATAATCTATTCTATCATTTCCTATTAACAAACAATCAATAATCTATGTCCCTAGTTAGCCTAGTATGGCTGTAGTTCATTACCTTTATTTACTGAAAATTTTAAAATTGCTTATTACTATTGTTGTGTGTTTAAAATATGTGTTCGTGTGTGATATGGTGTTATGCTTTAGGTGTAAGTAGATAGTCACCGATAGATGAGCTTCTAAATGACTTAGCGAATAATCTCGTGTTTTATGTTATCGTCTCTCGTAAACACGTAAACTTTATTTGATTATTTAAGAGTGCCCGTGTCCAATACTATTACATAATATACTTTAATCATAGTCCCGCATTACGTCTACTTTGTGATCTCCGCATTTGAGGGTCGTCTGTTGCTTGTCCGCGAAGTAATCAAAACAAGTTTGAAAACTTTCCCACTACGCCGCAGTGTATGTGAACTGCAACGCAGCGGGCTGTTGTTTCAGTTTTTTTTTCCGGTTAACCTTCCCACTATGCCGCAGTGTATGTGAACTGCAACGCAGCGGGCTGTTGTTTCAGTTTTTTTTTCCAGTTAACCGTTTTCGAGTGTGCATCACCACTTGCTTGGATCGGCCTTTGAAGCTTAAACCTTGGTCTTGCCATCAAATTTCTAGTCTAACCCAATCTAGCTTAGCACAGGTTTGTGTGTTAAACCTAATCTAGTGTTAAACACTTCCTCTCCATCAAAAAAATTAGGCCACCTCTTTTGAGAGCTTTTCAGGTATCTCATTTTTGAGCATAACGGTTCCTAAAGGATGCGAAAACTCCTAATGAATATATATTAATAGTCGCATCCATAACCTTTTTCACATTCAAAGCGGTTTTTGCATTTCTATCAAGAAGCTTGAAAGTTCACTCTCAATATTCATCTTCGGTTTGCTACACACTTTGATGTCAAGAAATGTTTGTCCTTTTCCGTTCAACGTGTCAAGCAAAATTCGACCTAAATGTGTACCACAATTAAAGATAAAAAACCCTCTTGAATTTGTCTTCTTTCAAAATTCCACCAAGAGTATTTTCCTCAAAACCAAATTAACATCACAATTTGTGACCTCATTCCTCACAAAATGGAAGATAATGAACTTGCAAATGACATTTTTCCCATAATAGTAGGCATTCAATAGTACTTATGCCTCGATCTGCAACTAATAATTTTTCCACTTCCAAAAAAATCAACTCCTCAGCAATGTGGTCATTGTTTCACCTTTTCTAATGTCATTCGGGTGATGCTAAACCTCAATTGAACAAAGATGACGGATGAGGTTTATTTGGTCGGACTTTCTTGCCGGTTGAGAAGTTGTTCTGGCAGGTTGGTATACATAGCCAGTTTTATGACTTGGTGGCCTATGTTAGATTTTCATAATCAATTGTTTAAGCCAAGTTTTCTTTCCCATCTCTTTCTTATAATGCTCTCAATGTCAAGGACTACTTTTCAAACTTGGTGTTTCGTGTTCTAAGCTCATGTTAAGTATATTATAAGTGTAAGTTTTTTTAAGTCATGGCAAGCAATGAAAAATCTAAAAATGGTAAAAGAGGAACTCCACTAACGAAGGGATTAGTGACGAAAGACTAAAGATCTCAGTAGCTTTCGTATATTAGAGAAAGATAGAGAAAGAGAGAAAGATAGCGATGCACCGAAGGAAAAAAAAAAAACATCACTAAAACCATAAAAGCAAATGGAGCCACCCAATAAAATGAAACTTGTTACTTAAGGTTCTAACATATTAAGAAAGAAGAAAAAGGTCTATTTGTGCATTCATCCTCTGCTCTCTCTCTCTCACTCCCTTACCATTATTTACACTTTAATATCCACATCCAATATTCCTTTGTAATTTCACTTCCTCAAATCAATAACTATGACACTGATATTATCAGTACTTCTACGCCCCAAAGCAAGACGTACCAGTAAAGTTGCTGCTGAATCACTTCTAGACGAGTATAATGCTTCTCCCGTGCCCGTGGTTGTGGCCTCTTCATCTTCTTCAATCCGAGGTTTGATACTTGCATTTGCATTCTCGTTTTCTCCAAGGCATTCATGAACTATTTTGCATGCTAGTTCACTCGACAAAACATCCCACAATCCATCACTACCTAGTATCAAACACTCATCTCCAGCTTCCCGTTTTGTGATCGAGATTTCTGGTTCAGATGTTACCCATTGTTTCAACAACCTATCCCCTGCTCATACAAGAAGACGTAAGTGCTATATATACAAGAATGCTTCTAAAACAAGCTACCATTAATAACTTTTATGTTTAGTAAGAAAAGCGACACCAAAAGATTTGAACACAAACACTAATTGGCAAAAGACCATCTTATGCAACTTCAGAGTAAAAAGAGGCATATCTATGTATGGTACAAATGGTAAACCCAATAGTCCACAATCATTAAACAAACAAGCACAAGAATATGTTAGGACATTCTGGTTTTCTAAAGTGCTAGATATTATGATTGCATGAATTCCCATATCCGTTAACGCAACGCAACAATACCTATTACATAGCTGCAAAACATAAATTTCGGCCATACCCTAGTGAAAATAACTCCTGTAGATGAAACTCTTTTTATAAAGGGCAAACTATATATCAAAGGAAGGCAAAGTCAGGTTTGTATATTTCAAAATCTACTTCTAACATCAATGCTTATTAATATATAATCGAATTCGGTACAGGACGTGCAGAAGAAAACTAATATTGCCTTCACAAATGTCTAAACTGAACGTAAATATATACCTGAACACCTAAATAAAAATTAAGGAACGTACTTTCAGTTTATAGTTGAATTTGGAAGGGGCTGCGGCGCTATAAGTTTATAATGGACTTTGGAAGAATGATATGCAATACCAAATATTCATGCATTCATGAATCAAGAAGATTGTGATGTTAATTCCATTTGTTAAGTAATATACAGAATTACCCGATTAAGCCAAGTCGATTCATGATACAAACACAATATTCGAACGTCGTTGAATTCTCAGATACAGAAATTAATACCAAGTTTATATATGGAGCAAGAGTTAACCTATTGCCCGAGACATGGCGAGGATTCCTTCTACTCGCGCTCCATCCGAAAACATGATTCGCCCACCACAACCTTCAATTCTTGCACGTTCATCTTCTCTATCAGGCTGTACGCAAATAATTTATAGATAATGTTTATCAACCTTGTTCTACTTTCCTTCTATATATTTATAGAGTAAGAATAATTTCTAACCCATTATTAAACCCGTTCACTAGTTCAACCACCGTACCCAAAATCAAAATTTTGGCAACGTCATTGCATTGAAGTCTCATCTTTCATACATGAAACACACAAAAAATGTCTATATAAAGACTATATAGTCAATAAAGTTGTTGCGCGCCTAGCCGGGAACATTCAATAACCCGGAAGTGGCCACAACGTTATAATTACAAGTGTTGTTATTAAATATCATTAACACATTTTATGCGACCACCACTGCATAGAGTAGATTACTACTTCGTCATTTAGATACGTAATGGAAAAACCGAATTAAATTCACAAACCACAAAAAAAATCCTAGCGATAATTATTTGTAATTACACACACATTTGTATTTCTTATGAACTTGAGCATGTGACAAAAGCATTAGTATAATAAAAGAGCATCCCCTACACATTATACACAGGAACTTGGGGTGTGCATTTACCTTATGGTCAGCAGAAAGGGGTACGGGTCTGCCGTTACGGCAGAGAACGGCACGTGAGTCACCGCAGTTTGCGACAAATATATACTCCTTTGTCAGAAGCGACACCACCGCCGTGGATCCCATAAAAGACAGCTGCGGATTGCATCTACATATATTCATACTACCTAGTCCACCACAAAGACACAATCTAAGTGCCATCTCATCCATCCTTTGAAAACTCTGGTTAATCGCAGTCCTCCATAGGTCTCCACTTCTATCTGAATCATCTCCGACTACCTTCATACGCATGAACTCCTCCTCCATGATACCGTGCATGTTCTCTCTACATAGTCTAGACACCTGCTCAAAGAATTCAGTTATAAGTACAAAATTCAAACAAGTTACCGTCCCACTTACTTTTCCGATTTATGTTTGGAATTACTTTATAAAATAAATTGTGTGTTCTCAAGTTTTTTTAGAAAGGAAAGCAAAGAAAAGGAAATGATTTGAATGTAAAGTTTATACATTTTATTCAATAAAACAATCCGACCATATTTGGGTGATCGTAAACTAAAATAAATATTTTCCTTTATTTTACTTTTTTTTTTTTACATTACTTTCTTTTCCTTTGATTTTAGACTTCAGAACAGTATTAAGATGGGTCGTGCTTATGCATATTATTATATGGGTTGAGATCAAGAAAGACTATTAAAAAATTTGAGACCAAATGGACAAATCACAACTCTTCATTTCAAAAACCCATCATAACTTTTTTTTTGTTTAAAAATTAATTATCTCGTAAACGGTAAATGTATTAAACGAATAAACTGTATCATTAAAACGAGCATTTTCTCCTCTTTCTATAGAGCACCCACTCGATATACTTTTGACGAAATTTATTTTCGGGTTTTTTTACGAGTTCTGAAATTTTATATTACAAATCACTGTTTTATCATATGTGATATCAGTAGTTTGACATATTATTATTTTGTTTTTCTTTTTGATTTAAGTTGAATGTATGTAATATAACAAATCTATGTTTCGAAACTCGTATTTAGTGTTCAAATCATATGTGATATTGTCTTACGAATTTCAACATTTGGCCATAAACGAAAAAATAAAAGTCGTCAAAATTCGAACTTTTTTCTGGGTCTATATAGGTTATACATTGTATAACATTGTTGTGTATTAAAATTCATATTTAGAGTTAAAATCATGTGTGTTATTGTCTTTTAAGTTTTAACATTTTTACATACATAATATCATATATGATTATATTTATATCATATATGATTTACAGTAATATCATATATAAGTAATATCATATATGATATTGTATTATCATATATGATTTTAGTATATATCACATATGATTTATATTCATATCATATATGATTTACACTAATATCACATATGATATAGTATTATCATATGTGATTTTACTATATCACATTTTATGTCAAAAAACGAGAAAAAATAAATCTAGTTAAAATTCGATTTTTTTTCTAAATTTAGGTAGTTTATACATTTTATAGTAATTCTCTTTTATACAATTTTACGTAATGATGTAAATATCATATATGATATTATCGTTATAATTTCAATACCCATAAAAAAAAAAAAAAAAAAGTGGTCGAAATTATATAACACCACTGCTCTAATTAAAAGATAAAAACGAGATGATCGCAACGGTGTATTTTGTTTCGTCTAACGGTGTATTTTGTTTCGTCTAACGATCAACGGTTTGTGAGATAAATTAATTTAAAAAAATAAAATAAAAATGGGTTTTGGTTTTAATGTTAACCATTAGATTAAAATTGGATCAAGGGTCAAAATGATGTCTTTTTGTCTCAACAAAATTATATGTCTTAATTGATTTTTTCTCATTATTATTAACAAATAATAACTTCATAATTCAATATTAAACAAACAAGCCGCATTTGATAAGCAATCCCAACCACCCTTTTTATATACTACTAATAAATAAATAAATAAAGTAAGAGGCAAGAAACGAGATTTACGTGACGCCCGCCGTGACCATCAAAAACAGCAAAGAAATGAACCGGTCGGAATCCATTAATCTCCGGACGACACAAATTAAGCCGAACAGAAACTTCATCTTGCATCTCTCGTTGTCTCCCAATCACCGACATGGTCCCATAAACTGGGGGCGGCGGAGTCTCCATAATACTAATCAAACTCATAATCGCAGAAGTAGTAGCAGCAGACTTTTGATTCTCCGCAGAGGCAGAAGCCATCCTTCTCATAGCCATCCTTCTACGACGTCGTTCGCGGCATTTCACCGCCGAATCTTCATCTTCTTCACTTACCATTAAACTTTTCCGACTACCGTAAATCCGCTTCATAGCACCGCAATGAATCAAAAAAATTCATCTATCAAAACACAAAAAATAATAAAAATATAAGTGAAAACATAACACACAGGTGTCAATTGGAAAATATAGTGGGATTTAATTTGATGAAATGTAATAACGTGAATGAGCCAGCTGAACGGGCAATCTGCCCGGACTGACCGCTAACCGACTTTGGGTTTTGACACGTGGATAGAGGAGGTTTAAGTTCAGTTTCTCGGGAAGGAATGAATTTATCGTTTCGTGTTGGAAACTGGTGGGGGGTGACACGTGTCATGTGAAAACTGAGTGAGGTTAAGGTCAAGAGTCACATGTGGGCCAAAATATACACGTCAATGGTGATATCAGTTTGGATGATTAATCGTTAGATTTTTTTGGTTAAATGTATTATTATATTTTTATTTTGATTGATATTTTTAGACTATTTTTGATTTTTTTTATGTTTCCTTCTTTTAGAAATAATCGAAGTTTCGAGATAGTATCTACAAATTCCAAAACTACTGTCTTTCAAGAATCTATGGAATGAAGAGATAAGAATTGGAATAAAATATTCAAGTGATATTTTTAAATATATAATTACCATATTATTATAACTAAAAAATAAGTTATGAGATGTTTGTTTCGGTGGTTTGAGATCAAGAAAAACCATAAAAAAAAATTTAAGACCAAAAGACTCAATCATAACACTCAATTTTAAAAACCCACTTAAAATATAATTTTGTTTAAAAATTAAATATCTCAAAAACCGTAAATGTATTAAACGAATAAATTATACCATTGTAACGAGCATTAAATTACATTTGTATAGAGTACTCATTCGATATACTTTTGACGAAATTTATTTTCGGGTTTTTTTACGAGTTTTGAAATTTTATATTACAAATCACTGTTTTATCATATGTGATATCAGTAGTTTGACATATTTTTTTTTTCTTTTTGATTTAAGTTGAATGTATGTAATATAACAAATCTATGTTTCGAAACTCGTATTTAGTGTTCAAATCATATGTGATATTGTCTTACAAATTTCAACATTTGGCCATAAACGAAAAAATAAAAGTCGTCAAAATTCGAACTTTTTTCTGGGTCTATATAGGTTATATATTGTATAACATTGTTGTGTATTAAAATTCATATTTAGAGTTAAAATCATGTGTGTTATTGTCTTTTAAGTTTTAAAATTTTTACATACATAATATCATATATGATTTATATTATATCATATATGATTTACAGTAATATCATATATGATATTGTATTATCATATATGATATTGTATTATCATATATGATTTTAGTATATATCACATATGATTTATATTCATATCATATATGATTTACACTAATATCACATATGATATAGTATTATCATATGTGATTTTAGTATATATCACATATGATTTATATTCATATCATATATGATTTACAGTAATATCACATATGATATAATATTATCATATGCGATTTTAATATATATCACATATGATTTATATTCATATCATATATGATTTACAGTAATATCACATATGATATAGTAGTATCATATGTGATTTTAGTATATCACATTTTATGTCAAAAAACGAGAAAAAATAAAACTAGTTAAAATTCGATTTTTTTTCTAAATTTAGGTAGTTTATACATTTTATAGTAATTCTCTTTTATACAATTTTACGTAATGATGTACATATCATATATGATATTATCGTTATAATTTCAATACCCATTAAAAAAAAAAAAAAATCGTCGAAAGTATATAACACCACTGCTCTAATTAAAGATAAAAACGAGACGATCGCAACGGTGTATTTTGTTTCCTCTAACGATCAACGGTTTGTGAGATAAATTAATTTAAAAAAATAAAAGAAAATAGGTTTTGGTTTTAATCTTAACCATTAGATTAAAATGGGATCAAGGGTCAAAATGATGTCTTTTTGTCTCAAGAAAATTATGGGTCTTAATTGATTTTTTCTCTTGTTTCGGTATGTATAACGGGTTTATAAGTTTATTCAAATTTTGTTAAGTTTATAAATTTATTTTTTTCGGATTATGAGTTTATTAAGTTGATCTTATGAGCTTAAATAAGTTATAAGCTAACTTGATAAACTCATAAGCTGAAAAATTTAATCTTATAAGTTTATCAAAATATACATAGGCTTATAATCTCATATATAAACTGCACCCACTTAACCTATCCAAAATAAGTATACATGTTATAATTTAAACATGTTTTAAAGTAAGTATTATTTTCAAAAATATACTAATCAATTTATTCTATTCTTAATATAAATTTGGTTTTCATTATTGTCTGTATATATTATAAAAATATCCCAAATTCCGATGGATTTTTTCGATAAAAATAAACCCGTTGGAAGCTACTAATAGATTTCCGACAAAATTCGAAGGATTGTCGTTCCTTCAAAAAGCTATGGACCATAGATAGATTCCTTACACAATACCCAGGTCGGAAAATCAATTGGAACAATATCGAGAAACTTCCTGAGGGATTTTTGATTGCCGTAAATTTCAGAACATAATCGGAATTTAAGAAAAAAGTTATTTTTATTTCTTAAGAAAATCACGTTGGAAATCTATTAAATTTTTGTATAGATTTCTGACAATGTTTTAGGGTTTGTTCGTTTTAATAGTTGGATTAGTAATGATTATTGGTTCAATAGAAAATAATAAAATAGAGAGAACTAATTTTATATTATTAGAAAATAAGAAATCAATAAAGCAAGAGAAAAGGTTTATGAGAGGTAAAGAAAACACCATTTTAGGTGGGATTGAGTTTTTTCTGAATGATTCTCATTTCTTAATTCAAAATCCTTAAAACAAACAAATGTTATTTGAAATGATTGCATTTCCTTAGTCAAGAAAACCACAAAACCAATATTAAAAAGAAAATAACTTATCTTAAAAATCTAGTAAAAATGTTTTTAATGAATTTTTGACTAATGTGTTAAATTTAATGGGAAAATGTCAGAAAAGATAACATAAAATACAAATTTTGACAATTGGGGGTACGTAAAAAAATTTAGAACCAAAAAGGATTATAAAATCTATTTTGTTTCAAAAAAGGATTATAAAATCTAATTTGTTTTAAAAAAGATTATAAAATCTCATTTGTTTTAAAAGAGGATTTTCAAAAATTATTAATCGTTAAAATGAAGTTTCAAGCCTAAATTTTTAAGATATGATTAAAACTCTTTTTGAAAATGTGATTTTCTCTAATTCCTCGTGACTTTTAGAAAAAAACGAGACGCGTTATTTAATGTTTTACATGTTGAAAACAAGTTAAAAACTTAACTTTTGCAAATAATCCTTTATTATGCCAAATTCGATTTTCTAATCCTTTTTGGTTCCAAAATTTTTTACATACCCTCAAATGTCAAAATGTGGATTTTATGTTACATTTTTTGGCATTTTCCCCTAAATTTAATAATTAAACACATATTTTAGAAAATCGATACGGTATTTAGAGATAAGGCGTTAGCTTTAACGTTTTATCCGTTAAAAATCCATTTATAAAACCCTTGATATCGACATACCAAACTCACTATTAAGTTTTCTAAAACTATATAAACATTTACTCCCCCATTTCCATCCAATTTAAATGTTTATATCTTTATTTGTATTTGTCTTAAAATAAATGTCGATTTATGTTTAACAAGTCTAAAAAGGTTTTTAATGGGCAGATGTGATATCTGGTTAACAAGTAATGATTACATTTTCTAAAACCAAGTCGATCTTTTTTTAAATAGACAAATAAATTGAGACGAAAAAATTACTTATGATGCGGGTATGCCTTCAGACCTCCAACTCCTCTGGCTTAGCCGTCGGTTCTTTGGTTAACATATGAAGTCACGTTTTGATCGTTCGAAAAGATAACGGGTTAAAGATGACAATTTTAATTGTCATTATCTATCTTTTTATGTTTTAGGGTTTTATAGTTATATATAGTTATTTAGGTTTAGGGTTTTATGAAGTTTTGATGATAAATTAAGAAAATAGAGTTTCTCTTAAAGTCCCGTTTGGGCACCCTTTTAGGGTTTATCGAAATTCCATTTGTGTTTTATGTGTGATTCTTTTTATTCACAACATTCCCGCATCATTTGCCATGCAGGAATGTTGTGAATGAAAAGAAATCACACCTAAACACACAAATGGAATTTCGATAAACTATAAAAAGGTGTCCAAATGGGACTTTAAGAGAAACTCTATTTTCTTAATTTATCATCAAAACTTCATAAAACCCTAAACCTAAATAACTATATATAACTATAAAACCCTAAAACATAAAAAGATAGATAATGACAATTAAAATTGTCATCTTTAACCCGTTATCTTTTCGAACGATCAAAACGTGACTTCACATGTTAACCAAAGAACCGACGGCTAAGCCAGGGAGTTGGAGGATTGAAGGCATACTCGCATCATTCTCCCCCTCTTGGAAAAAGACTCGTCCTCGAGTCTTGGTTTTCCCAAGTCTCTAACTCTGAAACTTTCTAACCCCCTTCGTTTTCTTTAACTCGGCTCCTCAAAAAGGACTACGTGACATCATGATAAACCATTCAATAAAAATATACATCCTCAAATCACGCTACAAGAAGCAAAAGGATGCTCCTCTTCCTCCTCACCTTCGTCCCTGACGTTAGGTTCGGATTCAGTTTCCTTTTTTCAGCAACTCAACGGTTGGTTCATTCTTAGAATCTGTTTGAAGTTCCTTCACTGTTTATGGAGGTCTTCATTCCATACAACATGTGTGTATCATTGCTTGATGGTATCGTTGCCTCGTCCGGCGAATCTACGATTACCAAAATCAAAAGCCTTGCGTTAGTTGATCCGGACAGTAATATCTCACGGTCGAAAAATTGAAAATCCCTCTGGTCATAACATGCGTCGATGAGTCGTGAACCACATATCCAAAATTCAGAGCGATCCAACGGTGAACGAACTCGTGCCGCCAATTTTCCCGCAGTTACGCAGATCTGGACGGACATTAACGAATTTGCGGGTATTTTTCGAATTGACATCTTCAAGTTGTGTGATTTCTTACCTCTAACCTAAGCTATGGTACCAAATGATGCAGGAATGTTGTGAATGAAAAGAAATCATACATAAAACACAAATGGAATTTCGATAAACCCTAAAAGGGTGCCCAAACGAGACTCTAAGAGAAACTCTATTTTCTTAATTTATCATCAAAACTTCATAAAACCCTAAACCTAAATAACTATATATAACTATAAAACCCTAAAACATAACTTGAAGAAAAAGACAAATAATTAATATAAAAAGATAGATAATGACAATTAAAATTGTCATCTTTAACCCGTTATCTTTTTGAACGATCAAAACGTGACTTCGCATATTAACCAAAGAACCGACGGCTAAGCCAGAGGAGTTGGAGGTCTGAAAACATACCCGCATCAACTTACATATTAGCATATAATAATAAAAACAAATAAAACATATATCTTTTTTAGCACCACCAATGTTTGTAGAAGTAGATGGGTAAATGTTTGCAGGCATATCATATCCTTTTGATCATCATGACTTGGGTATGGTAATATCTATTTGAATAATAAAATTTGTGTTTTTTTTATAGCATGTAATTCAGGTGGATCGCTTTATTTTGTAGATAAGTGGAAATAATGGTGATTCGGTTAATTAAGTCGAAGTTTATAACCACCTTTAGGACTCCTCCGATAATGTCGTCCCTTTTTGTATATGAGTGTTGAATTAGAGTCTATCACTCACAAGGTGAGATTTGTTATGGTAATTTTTATGTTATTATTTATGAGTTTTAGTTTTGTTTAAGGTACTTAGGTTTAAAATTCAATATTGTTTTGCTGTTGTATATAATAATAGAATGCAAATATTCATGGTACTTTTAAGAACCGCGGGACTGATATCGCATATTTATATGTTTATTTATACGCGATATTTGGTTATTTTTCGTATTTAATCATGATAGATAGGATATGATTTTTACATTTAATCGTATGAAAGTGTTTGATTCAAGTGACAGGTTGAATATGATCGGGATGTGGTTATTTGGCTAAGGAAACGCATTAAAATGGTCAAAAGTACGAGATTTTGTGATATGATCAGGTACCGCGACTCACTGGAGAGTTGTTGCGATGCAGTATTCAAGTTAGAACAAGAAGATTCGAGAAACAAAAAACTGCAGCGCAGTTGGGGTGGACTGCGGCACCGTGAAATTAGAATTCGAATTCAATTTGGATTGCAAGGGCAGCGACGCATCACCTTGTGACTGCGACGCAGCAGCCAATTTTTCAGCTTTTCAGGATTCCGATTTTTACCCTTTAAATAGAAACGTAAACCTCACAAATTAAATAACTTTTCAGAGGTCGAATAAGGTGTGTAGAGATCGAATTTGGAGCTGCAAGAAGGGCTAGAAAGCTAGTTTCGAAGAGAGATCTTCAACAACGATCATTCCAAAACTCTTTTCTTTTCTAATTCGATTGGTACTAGGGGTGTTCAAAAGACACGGACCGGACCGAACCGGAAAAAACCGGACCGGACCGAGACAAAATTTTTCAAGAAACGGTGGACCGAGGACCGGACCGCTTTTTCCGTGTCATTTCCGGTCCGGTTCCTAGTCGGTTCTTTGGTTTTTCGGTTCTTTTCGGTTTTAATACCTCACACAATACACAACATAGTAATAAAAAAGGTTATTCAATTTAAAAAAGAAAAAAAGTCATGCAAAGATTAAGAATAAAGTAGGTTAAACGATAAGCAACACCAAAAGTACTCGTATCGAATTACAAATCATAAACGTAAATACGTAATAGGCATAGTAAAAAACTAAAACGAAACCAAATACGAATAGCATCCAATACACGAACACTTGTGCTAAAAGCCGACTCCGAAGCAACCGTGGAAATTTGGATCGCCAAAATATCTTACAAAAAAAATGAAAAAGTACACAATTAACGTAATAACAAAGTACAAAATATTAATAAAACTAAATATTAAATTTTCGGTTCGAACCGGTGAACCGCCAGTTTAGCCACGGACCGGACCGGATTTATTTTTTGAGTATTTTTGAGAACCGAGAACCGGACCACCATAGCCGGTCCAGTTCGGTTCCGGTCCAAAGTCGGGCCGTTTTTGCGGTTCTACCCGGTTCTTCGGTTTTTTTGGTCACCCCTAATTGCGACCTAGGGGATTAAGAAAGAGCAATATCACACACCTAAACGTGATTCTAACTTGGATGAAATCTAAGTTTTACAAGAAATGTGCGTTTTAATAGGGATAAGGTGGGTTTGCTAGTTGATTTAGGTAATTAAAAGTTTGCTAGGGTAGTTTGGAATAGAAATGGTAATGTATGGTAGTGTTTTGTAAAATTAGTGTTTTAAAATACCTATGGCTTTTTAGAATTTGGGTTTTGATTTTTAAATGGTATTTTGGGTTTGATTGAGTTTTGATGGATTAAATGGATTCTAATAGCATTCTTAATGCTATTGCGACCTAGGGGATTAAGAAAGAGGAATATTCCACACCTAAACGTGATTCTAACTCGGATGAAATCTAGGTTTTACAATGAAATGAGCGTTTTAATGGGGATAAGGTGAGTTTGATAGTTGATTTAGGTAATTAAAAGTTTATTAGGGTAGTTTGGAATAGAAATGGTAATGTATGGTAGTGTTTTGTAAAATTAGTTTTTTAAAATACCTATGGTTTTTTAGAATTTGGGTTTTCATTTTTAAAATGGTATTTTGGATTTGATTGAGTTTTTGATGGATTAAATGGATTCTAATATCATTCTTAAGCATTCTTAATGCAATTGCGACCTAGGGGATTAAGAAAGAGGAATATCACACACCTAAGCGTGATTCTAACTCGGATGAAATCTAGGTTTTACAAGGAAATGAGCGTTTTAATGGGGATTAGGTGGGTTTGATAGTTGATTTAGGTAATTAAAAGTTTATTAGGGTAGTTTGGAATAGAAATGATAATGTATGGTAGTGTTTTGTAAAATTAGTGTTTTAAAATACCTATGGTTTTTTAGAATTTGGGTTTTCATTTTTAAAATGGTATTTTTGATTTGATTGATTTTTGATAGATTAAATGGATTCTAATATCATTCTTAAGCATTTTTAATGCTATTGCGACCTAGGGGATTAAGAAAGAGGAATATTCCACACCTAAACCTGATTCTACCTCGGATGAAATCTACGTTTTACAAATAAATGAGAGATTTAATAGGGATAAGGTGGGTTTGATAATTGATTTAGGTAATTAAAAGTTTATTAGGGTAATAGAAATGGTAATGTATGGTAGTGTTTTGTAAAATTAGTGTTTTAAAATACCTATGGGTTATTAGAATTTGGGTTTTCATGTTTAAATGGTATTTTGGGTTTGATTGAGTTTTTGATTGATTAAATGGCTTCTAATATTATTCTTAAGCATTCTTAATGCTATTGCGACCTAGGGGATTAAGAAAGAGGAATATCACACACCTAAACGTGATTCTAACTCGGATGAAATCTAGGTTTTACAAGGAAATGAACGTTTTAATAGGAATAAGGTGGGTTGATAGTTGATTTAGGTTATTAAAATTCTATTAGGGTAGTTTGGAATAGAAATGGTAATGTATGGTAGTGTTTTGTAAAATTAGTATTTTAAAATACCTATGGGGTTTTTAGAATTTGGGTTTTGATTTTTAAATGGTATTTTGGGTTTGATTGAGTTTTTGATGGATTAAATGGCTTCTAAGAGCATTCTTAATGCTATTGCGACCTAGGGAATTAAGAAAGAAGAATATCACACACCTAAACATGATTCTAACTCGGATGAAATTTAGGTTTTACAAGGAAATGAGCGTTTTTAAAGGGGATAAGGTGGGTTTGATAGTTGATTTAGGTAATTAAAAGTTTATTAGGGTATTTTGGAATAGAAATGGTAATGTATGGTAGTGTTTTGTAAAATTAGTGTTTTAAAATATCTATGGGTTTTTAGAATTTGGGTTTTGATTTTTAAATGGTATTTTGGGTTTGATTGAGTTTTTGATGGATTAAATGGATTCTAATAGCATTCTTAATGCTATTGCGACCTAGGGGATTAAGAAAGAGGAATATTCCACACCTAAACGTGATTCCAACTCGGATGAAATCTAGTTTTTACGAGGAAATGAGCTTTTTAATGGGGATAAGGTGAGTTTGATAGTTGGTTTAGGTAATTAAAAGTTTATTAGGGTAGTTTGGAATAGAAATGGTAATGTATGGTAGTGTTTTGTAAAATTAGTGTTTTAAAATACTTATGGGTTTTTAGAATTTGGGTTTTGATTTTAAAAAGGTATTTTGGGTTTGATTGAGTTTTTGATGGATTAAATGGATTCTAATAGCATTCTTGATGCTAGTGCGACCTAGGGGATTAAGAAAGAGGAATATTCCACACCTAAACGTGATTCTAACTCGAATGAAATCTAGGTTTTACAAGGAAATGAGCGTTTTAATGGGGTCATGGGGATAAGGTGGGTTTGATAGTTGATTTAGGTAATTAAAAGTTTATTAGGGTAGTTTGGAATAGAATTGGTAATGTATGGTAGTGTTTTGTAAAATTAGTTTTTTAAAATACCTATGGTTTTTTAGAATTTGGGTTTTCATTTTTAAAATGGTATTTTGGATTTGATTGAGTTTTTGATGGATTAAATGGCTTCTAATATCATTCTTAAGCATTCTTAATGCAATTACGAGTAGGGGTGTTCAAAAGACACGGACCGGACCGAACCGGTAAAAACCGGACCGGACCGAGACAAAAAAAAAATCAAGAAACGGTGGACCGAGGACCTGACCGCTTTTTCCGTGTCATTTCCGGTCCGGTTCCTAGTCGGTTCTTTGGTTTTTCGGTTTTTTTCGGTTTTAATACCTCACACAATACACAACATAGTAATAAAAAAGGTTATTCAATTTAAAAAAGAAAAAAAGTCATGCAAAGATTAAGAATAAAGTAGGTTAAACGATAAGCAACACAAAAAGTACTCGTATCGAATTACAAATCATAAACGTAAATACGTAATAGGCATAGTAAAAAACTAAAACGAAACCAAATACGAATAGCATCCAATACACGAACACTTGTGCTAAAAGACGACTCCGAAGCAACCGTGGAAATTTGGATCGCCAAAATATCTTACAAAAAAAATGAAAAAGTACACAATTAACGTAATAACAAAGTACAAAATATTAATAAAACTAAATATTAAATTTTCGGTTCGAACCGGTGAACCGCCGGTTTAGCCACGGACCGGACCGGATTTATTTTTTGAGTATTTTTGAGAACCGAGAACCGGACCACCATAGCCGGTCCAGTTCGGTTCCGGTCCAAAGTCGGGCCGTTTTTGCAGTTCTACCCGGTTCTCGGTTTTTTTGGTCACCCCTAATTGCGACCTAGGGGATTAAGAAAGAGCAATATCACACACCTAAACGTGATTCTAACTCGGATGAAATCTAAGTTTCACAAGAAATGTGCCTTTTAATAGGGATAAGGTGGGTTTGATAGTTGATTTAGGTAATTAAAAGTTTGCTAGGGTAGTTTGGAATAGAAATGGTAATGTATGGTAGTGTTTTGTAAAATTAGTGTTTTAAAATACCTATGGCTTTTTAGAATTTGGGTTTTGATTTTTAAATGGTATTTTGGGTTTGATTGAGTTTTGATGAATTAAATGGATTCTAATAGCATTCTTAATGCTATTGCGACCTAGGGGATTAAGAAAGAGGAATATTCCACACCTAAACGTGATTCTAACTCGGTTGAAATCTAGGTTTTACAATGAAATGAGCGTTTTAATGGGGATAAGGTGAGTTTGATAGTTGATTTAGGTAATTAAAAGTTTATTAGGGTAGTTTGGAATAGAAATGGTAATGTATGGTAGTGTTTTGTAAAATTAGTTTTTAAAATACCTATGGTTTTTTAGAATTTGGGTTTTCATTTTTAAAATGGTATTTTGTATTTGATTGAGTTTTTGATGGATTAAATGGATTCTAATATCATACTTAAGCATTCTTAATGCAATTGCGACCTAGGGGATTATGAAAGAGGAATATCACACACCTAAGCGTGATTCTAACTCGGATGAAATCTAGGTTTTACAAAGAAATGAGCGTTTTAATGGGGATTAGGTGGGTTTGATAGTTGATTTAGGTAATTAAAAGTTTATTAGGGTAGTTTGGAATAGAAATGATAATGTATGGTAGTGTTTTGTAAAATTAGTGTTTTAAAATACCTATGGTTTTTTAGAATTTGGGTTTTCATTTTTAAAATGGTATTTTTGATTTGATTGAGTTTTTGATAGATTAAATGGATTCTAATATCATTCTTAAGCATTTTTAATGCTATTGCGACCTAGGGGATTAAGAAAGAGGAATATTCCACACCTAAACCTGATTCTACCTCGGATGAAATCTACGTTTTACAAATAAATGAGAGATTTAATAGGGATAAGGTGGGTTTGATAATTGATTTAGGTAATTAAAAGTTTATTAGGGTAATAGAAATGGTAATGTATGGTAGTGTTTTGTAAAATTAGTGTTTTAAAATATCTATGGGTTATTAGAATTTGGGTTTTCATGTTTAAATGGTATTTTGGGTTTGATTGAGTTTTTGATTGATTAAATGGCTTCTAATATTATTCTTAAGCATTCTTAATGCTATTGCGACCTAGGGGATTAAGAAAGAGGAATATCACACACCTAAACGTGATTCTAACTCGGATGAAATCTAGGTTTTACAAGGAAATGAACGTTTTAATAGGAATAAGGTGGGTTGATAGTTGATTTAGGTTATTAAAATTCTATTAGGGTAGTTTGGAATAGAAATGGTAATGTATGGTAGTGTTTTGTAAAATTAGTATTTTAAAATACCTATGGGTTTTTAGAATTTGGGTTTTCATTCTTAAATGGTATTTTGGGTTTGATTGAGTTTTTGATGGATTAAATTGCTTCTAATATCATTCTTAAGCATTCTTAATGCTATTGTGACCTAGGGGATTAAGAAAGATGAATATCACACACCTAAACGTGATTCTAACTCGGATGAAATCTAGGTTTTACAAGGAAATGAGCGTTTTAACGGGGATAAGGTGGGTTTGATAGTTGATTTAGGTAATTAAAAGTTTATTAGGGTAGTTTGGAATAGAAATGGTAATGTATGGTAGTGTTTTGTAAAATTAGTGTTTTAAAATACGTATGGCTTTTTAGAATTTGGGTTTTGATTTTTAAATGGTATTTTGGGTTTGATTGAGTTTTTGATGGATTAAATGGATTCTAATAGCATTCTTAATGCTATTGCGACCTAGGGGATTAAGAAAGAGGAATATTCCACACCTAAACGTGATTCTAACTCGGATGAAATCTAGTTTTTACGAGGAAATGAGCTTTTTAATGGGGATAAGGTGAGTTTGATAGTTGGTTTAGGTAATTAAAAGTTTATTAGGGTAGTTTGGAATAGAAATGGTAATGTATGGTAGTGTTTTGTAAAATTAGTGTTTTAAAATACTTATGGGTTTTTAGAATTTGGGTTTTGATTTTAAAAAGGTATTTTGGGTTTGATTGAGTTTTTGATGGATTAAATGGATTCTAATAGCATTCTTGATGCTAGTGCGACCTAGGGGATTAAGAAAGAGGAATATTCCACACCTAAACGTGATTCTAACTCGGATGAAATCTAGGTTTTACAAGGAAATGAGCGTTTTAATGGGGTCATGGGGATAAGGTGGGTTTGATAGTTGATTTAGGTAATTAAAAGTTTATTAGGGTAGTTTGGAATAGAATTGGTAATGTATGGTAGTGTTTTGTAAAATTAGTTTTTTAAAATACCTATGGTTTTTTAGAATTTGGGTTTTCATTTTTAAAATGGTATTTTGGATTTGATTGAGTTTTTGATGGATTAAATGGCTTCTAATATCATTCTTAAGCATTCTTAATGCAATTACGAGTAGGGGTGTTCAAAAGACACGGACCGGACCGAACCGGAAAAAACCGGACCGGACCGAGACAAAAAAAATCAAGAAACGGTGGACCGAGGACCGGACCGCTTTTTTCGTGTCATTTCCGGTCCGGTTCCTAGTCGGTTCTTTGGTTTTTCGGTTCTTTTCGGTTTTAATACCTCACACAATACACAACATAGTAATAAAAAAGGTTATTCAATTTAAAAAAGAAAAAAAGTCATGCAAAGATTAAGAATAAAGTAGGTTAAACGATAAGCAACACAAAAAGTACTCGTATCGAATTACAAATCATAAACGTAAATACGTAATAGGCATAGTAAAAAACTAAAACGAAACCAAATACGAATAGCATCCAATACACGAACACTTGTGCTAAAAGACGACTCCGAAGCAACCGTGGAAATTTGGATCGCCAAAATATCTTACAAAAAAAATGAAAAAGTACACAATTAACGTAATAACAAAGTACAAAATATTAATAAAACTAAATATTAAATTTTCGGTTCGAACCGGTGAACCGCCGGTTTAGCCACGGACCGGACCGGATTTATTTTTTGAGTATTTTTGAGAACCGAGAACCGGACCACCATAGCCGGTCCAGTTCGGTTCCGGTCCAAAGTCGGGCCGTTTTTGCAGTTCTACCCGGTTCTCGGTTTTTTTGGTCACCCCTAATTGCGACCTAGGGGATTAAGAAAGAGCAATATCACACACCTAAACGTGATTCTAACTCGGATGAAATCTAAGTTTCACAAGAAATGTGCCTTTTAATAGGGATAAGGTGGGTTTGATAGTTGATTTAGGTAATTAAAAGTTTGCTAGGGTAGTTTGGAATAGAAATGGTAATGTATGGTAGTGTTTTGTAAAATTAGTGTTTTAAAATACCTATGGCTTTTTAGAATTTGGGTTTTGATTTTTAAATGGTATTTTGGGTTTGATTGAGTTTTGATGAATTAAATGGATTCTAATAGCATTCTTAATGCTATTGCGACCTAGGGGATTAAGAAAGAGGAATATTCCACACCTAAACGTGATTCTAACTCGGTTGAAATCTAGGTTTTACAATGAAATGAGCGTTTTAATGGGGATAAGGTGAGTTTGATAGTTGATTTAGGTAATTAAAAGTTTATTAGGGTAGTTTGGAATAGAAATGGTAATGTATGGTAGTGTTTTGTAAAATTAGTTTTTTAAAATACCTATGGTTTTTTAGAATTTGGGTTTTCATTTTTAAAATGGTATTTTGGATTTGATTGAGTTTTTGATGGATTAAATGGATTCTAATATCATACTTAAGCATTCTTAATGCAATTGCGACCTAGGGGATTATGAAAGAGGAATATCACACACCTAAGCGTGATTCTAACTCGGATGAAATCTAGGTTTTACAAGGAAATGAGCGTTTTAATGGGGATTAGGTGGGTTTGATAGTTGATTTAGGTAATTAAAAGTTTATTAGGGTAGTTTGGAATAGAAATGATAATGTATGGTAGTGTTTTGTAAAATTAGTGTTTTAAAATACCTATGGTTTTTTAGAATTTGGGTTTTCATTTTTAAAATGGTATTTTTGATTTGATTGAGTTTTTGATAGATTAAATGGATTCTAATATCATTCTTAAGCATTTTAATGCTATTGCGACCTAGGGGATTAAGAAAGAGGAATATTCCACACCTAAACCTGATTCTACCTCGGATGAAATCTAGGTTTTACAAATAAATGAGAGATTTAATAGGGATAAGGTGGGTTTAATAATTGATTTAGGTAATTAAAAGTTTATTAGGGTAATAGAAATGGTAATGTATGGTAGTGTTTTGTAAAATTAGTGTTTTAAAATACCTATGGGTTTTTAGAATTTGGGTTTTCATGTTTAAATGGTATTTTGGGTTTGATTGAGTTTTTGATTGATTAAATGGCTTCTAATATTATTCTTAAGCATTCTTAATGCTATTGCGACCTAGGGGATTAAGAAAGAGGAATATCACACACCTAAACGTGATTCTAACTCGGATGAAATCTAGGTTTTACAAGGAAATGAATGTTTTAATAGGAATAAGGTGGGTTGATAGTTGATTTAGGTTATTAAAATTCTATTAGGGTAGTTTGGAATAGAAATGGTAATGTATGGTAGTGTTTTGTAAAATTAGTATTTTAAAATACCTATGGGTTTTTAGAATTTGGGTTTTCATTCTTAAATGGTATTTTGGGTTTGATTGAGTTTTTGATGGATTAAATTGCTTCTAATATCATTCTTAAGCATTCTTAATGCTATTGTGACCTAGGGGATTAAGAAAGATGAATATCACACACCTAAACGTGATTCTAACTCGGATGAAATCTAGGTTTTACAAGGAATAGAAATGGTAATGTATGGTAGTGTTTTGTAAAATTAGTGTTTTAAAATACGTATGGCTTTTTAGAATTTGGGTTTTGATTTTTAAATGGTATTTTGGGTTTGATTGAGTTTTTGATGGATTAAATGGATTCTAATAGCATTCTTAATGCTATTGCGACCTAGGGGATTAAGAAAGCGGAATATTCCACACCTAAACGTGATTCTAACTCGGATGAAATCTAGTTTTTACGAGGAAATGAGCGTTTTAATGGGGATAAGGTGAGTTTGATAGTTGGTTTAGGTAATTAAAAGTTTATTAGGGTAGTTTGGAATAGAAATGGTAATGTGACAACCGTCCTATTTCAGGTGAAAATCCGCATTCTCTATCTTTATCTTAACTCGAATTTATCTCGTTATTACTTGTCTTGTAAACTCGAGCGTGTAGAATCGAACTCGGAATCACATAATCGAATCCTAATACCAAGTAAACACTTAGTGAACTTGTCTAAGTTCCTATCAAAAATAACCGGAAACTTTCAACTGACGAAAGCGCTTAACAATGGAACAAACGAAAAACGAACAAGGCTGAAACAGCCCGAATGCGCCGCCTGTTGTCCATTGGCGCCGCATTCGGGGCCAGTTCAGCAATTTTTATGTTTTTACAAAAATTAACTTAACGGACTTAAAACTTTAAACCACGTTTGGCCCAGGTCCTTAGGGTCCAAAAGCCTTCTAAATGGTCCAGGAAACATCACATAACTCCCATAAACATAACACAATTCACACACACACATCTAAACACAAACACCCCCTCATTTGCTCACTCTCTCTCTCTTCTTTGCATTCTCTCAAGAACACCCACACACACATTCATTTCCAGAAAATTTTACTTCAAAAACACAGAAATCTAGCCACATAAAACACTTAGAAATCGTTCATAAACAAGAAGGAAGAAAGGAGCTTTCATCTACTTGGGTTAAAAGTCGATTTCTAGCAATTTGGGTCAAAAATCACCAAGAGAACACTTCCACCTTCTTCAAATCATCATCCATTTGGTAAAACTCTTTTAAATCTTCTGTTTTTACAACATATATTCGTTGCATGTGCAATCTAACAACTAAAAACGAGTTTTCATGATGATTTATGACCATTTATATACAAAAACGGGTTTTTATAAAATGGATGTTTAGATCCATGAATTTGTGGTTAAAAACTCAATATAAACTGTAAAACATCAAGTACTTGGATGTATCTATCATTGCATGTCGAAATCCACCATCAAAATACCAATTTTTAGCATAAAAACGATTTTACCAAAAAGCTGTAAGTCTAGTGAATGCGGCGCATTCCTATGAATGGCGGCGCATTCCTAGATCAGCAGCCAGACAAATTTTCAATTTTCGGTATAAGACGTGATCTTGAGCTTATTTCTTCAAACCGAGTCAAATAACCTGTAAAGAGCTAAACTTATATGTAAAGGGACTAATTGAACAAGTTTTCATCATTTTATGTTTGGTATAAATATATGAACTTTTGGCTATAAACATTGTTAAGCGGGAAAGTGTTAAATTGGACTTAATGATTTTGGTGCGGAAGCGCTGCCCGATTTTCGGTAGACCAAAAACGAACACTTGTAATAAAAACATTTTGTTACCTAACAAGATTATAAACATGGTTACTTATTAAATCTTGGTATCTTCTTAGGAGTTCCGTGATTCCTACCCATTTCGACCCGTTCCGACCGCTCTCTCTATTGTGCTATTCTTCGCAAACAGTGAGTTACATCCCCACTCTTTTACAGTTTTTATACTTCTTTTTGGGGGAAACAAGAGATCTAAACGAACTTGGAACTGTTATGAACTTTCATTACTATTGAACTCTTATTGAACGTTTTCTGAAACTTGTATGCGAAAACAGCTTTAATTGCCCTTTTTGGCATAAAGTAAACTAAATGGTTTGCCACCCTTTTTCGGCTAAATGATTTGCCACCCTTTTTCGGCTAAATGGTTTGCCACCCTTATTCGGCTTAATGGCTTGCCCCCTTTTAATTGGCTTGCTAGTTCAAATCTCTTATAAATGTATTGCTTTTGCCACACTCGGCATCGTATTTAATTTATTATTGCCATTCTCGGCACTCTCATGTACTTTGATTGATCGTATAACTACCATGACTCTTGAGGAATATAGCTACTCTAAGTGACAACTACTAGTTTTAAAATAAATTCAGTGCCTAATTTTCACCTCACACTATTAGCTTTGTTAAGCCGTTTAGTAATTATGGGTATCGATACTTAGGAAATGACCGTTCCTTACTTAAGTGGCGACTTAAGTACATATTACTCGATCAGAAATGACTCCCCGTAGTAGTCGGGGTAAGAGGCATCACGGTTGGTTAATCGGTTTAGTGTGAACACTTAAGTTATTATGCCAAGTAGTCGTTATACATGTAATCAATCATAGTTTACTTATCATGCGCGTATAGAGTTATACGACTTCCGCATCTATCTCTAAATCAACTATTTTGGTTCGAACTATTCTTTAAGTTTTAATCTACTTTTAGAAACTACTAAGTATAGATATACTTAGCTCAAAAACCTTTTTAGTCGAGGACCAGAAAACTGTAACTCACTCACTACTTTATTGTAGTTGACACTTTATCTCTTGTTTCAGGAAATCAAGTGTAAGTCACGAAGTGCAATAGTTGGACGAGTCATGGAATGTCACGTGAAGTCATGAATTGGGAGAAGACCTAATTTGAACATGTTTTTGGGAATTTCAAACAAGCAATTTATTATATTATGTCGTGATGTACTTTTCAATACTTGGTTATCCTTAAATTGTAAACTCTTATTTACTTATTAATGACTTGAAACCGTATGTTTTTATTATAACTCGTGTAATGATATCTTTGCTCTTCACACTTCCGTGTTTCCGCTTTAGCGGGGTGTGACAGACTTGGTATCAGAGCACTGGTTATAGCGAAAACGGTTTTGAGAATTTTTCAAAAATTTTTGAAACCAAACTATAACCAAGGCTTTTTAGAAAAATCATTTCACGAGCTTTCAAACTTTAGTAGATTAATTCCGCAATCGCATGGTTTGCTTTTAACTAGGCGTAACTTGATCAACTATGCCTAGTTCAAAATAAATTTTGCGAGAACGGAAAGTAATTGCTATTGTCAAACGGTTTTCGAGTCGAAAAATTCCCGGTCTTATTCCTTCCCGATTCTCACGTGACTGACCCATACATGCATTTTCGTTTACATTCTTCCTTAATTCCTGTACTCACGTAACGTATTAATCGCAGATCCGACATGTCTCAGTCATCGCGTTCACGATCTCAGTCACGACCCCTCCCGCGAGCCGTCTCCCCATCGAACGAGTTTTCTGAGGGCCACACGGCGTCCGATAGTCAGCGTCAGCAGACGACTGACCCGTCAGAGGATACGCCAATGACGATCAGTAGCAGCCACGGATCCAGCCCGAGATCTGTGCTTCCACCCCCTCCACCAGCGCCTGTCACCGAACCACCGCAACCCCAAGGGCTTCGCGCTAGGTTGACCGCGCGCCAGCAGCCAAGCCTGTTTCGACCCGCACCTCCTCAGTCATTTGTGGAACCCTACGACCCCGCCCTGCGCACTCCAGTGATGGAACGCTATGCGTGGGAACGTCAGTTCCTTGAGGAGCAGCGACGAGCTCGGGAGGCCGGAGTCTCTCGACCTATGATGCCACCTACTCTCCAGCCACCCCCACCAGCCGCATTCCTGCACCTGCACCGCGAGGTTCGGGCACTCGCAGAGGAGAACCAGCAACAGGGACTCCTCATCAGCGAAGTCACCGATGCGGCGCACCACTTGTCTGAGCAGGCGATGCGAATCATCGCATCGACCCGAGCCACGGCACGTACGGTGCAGCAACTCGTAGGGGTGTGCCTGGTAATGGGAACCTTGATCGCGGTCATGATGGCCAAGATGTTCCTAGAGAGGCGTCATTAGTCATAGTCTTCCTTTTGTATTGTACTGTAGGCCTGAGTTGTAATTTTCCAGTGTACACAACTCAAAGCCATATCTATTTTTTATTTCATATGTATTGTACTTGCATTTCATTCACATTTTGAACCTTGTACTCAACTCTATATTATTAATGAATGGAAATTCTATCTTATTATCTATTTGTACTATTGTCGTGCGAATCTTTAGTTATCTTTGGATTGTATCTCTTGCGTGTGAATCTTGTCATGTGAATTTCTTGAATCTTTGTCGTGCGTGTACTATATGTTCCGTTATTTTACTCTTGCGTGATTGTTATCCTTGTTCATTGGATTACCTACTCATCGTATCTTATTCGTGCGTCTAAACTAGTTTCTTTTCTCCGATGTAGAATTATGCCTCTCGACAGAAGCGACGCCGACATCGTAGCCGAACAGGTCGCTGCTCAGCTGAACGCAGCGATGCCCGACTTGATTGCTCAAGTAATCGCCGGGATCAACGACGGAGTCTTCGGGAGTGATAACCCCAACATCATCTACTCGGAGAACAACCATGACCATAACCTCCCTCCCTTTTCGGCCACAGTTAAACAAGAGGAAGATGAAAACCTCAGAAACGTTAAACCCCTTCTCTTTCCAGTAACAGTCAAGCAAGAAGCAGGCGAGAACTCCGGGAACAATAACCTCCTTCCCCCTCCAGCAACCGTCGAGCATGAGGAGAGTAAGAAAAGGAAGGCTGATCACCAACCAATGAGGGACAATCACAACAAGATACCCACAACCGGAACCCTAATTTACGCCGGGCCGCACCCCAAGTGCGACAAATGTTACTTCCATCATGTTGGAAACTGCCCAGTGTGCAGAATATGTAACGAAGAGGGGCACTACCCCTGGTGCTGCCCAGAGGAAGCTGGTGGCAACAGAAAGAAGTCAGTTTGTCACAATTGCGGAAGCGACAAACACTTCCGAAAGTCTTGCCCAAAGTTACAGAGGGCCCAAACCAACCCGATCACGCATTTCCGAGGACGCACCCTCACCATCACTGCCAAGGAGGCAAGGCAAGATTCGAATTCCGCATCAGGTAAATCCTCTCGTAAACAACCCAATTGTTGGTGCACTATTCACTTCAAGAACTGAAAGGAGCTTTGTTTCCTTAGAATTTAGACCTTTCATTAATTTAGGATCTAAGATTCTTAAGGATAGCTTCACCATAGAGTATGCCAACGGTCAGGAATCTGAAGCTAAGGATGTAATCGTAGGATGTTCCATATGCTTATCCGACAAAACGTTTCCCATTGACTTATTTCCCATAGAGCTGAAGAGCTTTGACATCTTAGTTGGAATGGACTGGTTATCTCGGTTCCGGGCCGAGATCGTCTGTTCCGACAAACTTATTCGTATCCCTTTTATCAGACGGCGAAGCCCTTGTCGTGCAAGGCGACAAACCGGGCCAACAACTTCGCATCATCTCCAGCGTTAAAATGCACAAGTACCTCAAGAAGGACTGTGATGCATTCCTAGCGCATGTCATCGAGCGCAAGTCTAAGGAAAACCGAGTACAAGATATCCCCGTAGTCAAGGATCATCCAGAAGTCTTTCCTGAGGATCTACCCGGGCTACCTCCACACCGACAAGTGGAATTCCGAATAGACCTAGTTCCTGGCGCAGCACCGGTTGCCAAGACACCGTACCGTCTAGCGCCCTCAGAAATGCAAGAGCTATCTAAGCAGCTACAGGAACTCTTGGATCACGGTCTTATTCGTCCGAGCTCGTCCCCTTGGGGAGCCCCAATCCCCTTCGTCAAAAAGGAAAGACGGATCCTTCCGAACGTGCATCGATTACCGAGAACTGAACAAACTGACCGTCAAGAACCGATACCCACTTCCGAGGATCGATGATCTGTTCGACCAGTTGCAGGGTGCAACTTACTTCTCTAAAATCGACCTCCGCTTGGGTTATCATCAGGTTCGTGTCAGTGACACCGACATTCCTAAACCGCATTCCGAACTCGTTACGGTCATTACGAATTCCTTGTCATGCCATTTGGTCTGACCAACGCACCAGTACCGTTCATGGACCTACTGAACAGAGTGTGTAGGCCATACCTAGACAAGTTCGTAATCGTATTCATAGACGACATTCTCACCTACTCAAGGAATGATCAGGACCACCGAAGCACCTGGAACCCCTTCTAGAACTCCTTAGGGAATCAGAAGTGACACGCGGAACTCTTGAGACGTAAATCCTGAATCCGGAAGTACATTCCCTTGGTCAAGCGACCGATTAGGAGGGAATTCACGTAGACCCAACCAAAATCAAGCGATTGAGAGATAGCAAGCCCCAACGACTCCTACGGAAATCCGACAATTCGTACGATTGGCTGGCTACTATCGAAGATTCATTGAGAATTTCTCAAGGATCGCTAAACCATTGACAGCACTCACTCCGAAATATACAGTTTCCCTTTGGGGCAAAGAACAGGAGGAACCTTTTCAGAAGCCCAAACTCGAATCACTAGCACACAGAGCGAAGCATTGAAACCCGAGAACCTTAAGGACGAAACCATTCACAATCATGAAAAGGAATTTGAGCTCAAACCGGACGGAATCCATTATTCCAAGAATCGAGCATGGATTCCGAGAGTCGAAGACCTTCGTAAGCTTATTTTGGATGAGGGACACCGATCCCGATACTCTATTCATCCGGCATCCGACAAGTTGTGTAAGGATCTACGGGAATACTAATGGTGGTCGGGCATGAAGAAGGATATCGCCTTGTACGTAGCTAAGTGCCTTACTTGCTCGAAGGTCAAGGCGGAATATCATAAGCCCTCCTGTCTACTTCATCAGCCAGAGATTCCCATGTGGAAGTGGGAACAAATCTCCATGAACTTCATCACCAGATTGCCCCGTACGGCAAAAGGTAACCACACGATTTGGGTCATCGTGGACCGTTTGACAAGATCCGCTCATTTCCTCCCGGTACGAGAAAACCACTCGATGGAGAAATTCGCTCAAATCTACATCAACGAGATCGTCTCTCGTCACGGATGACCTCCCTCCACCATCTCCGATAGGGATGGTCGACTCACGTCCCGTTTAAGGAATGCCCTTCAGGAATCATTAGGGACGCGACTAGACCTCAGCACCGCATACCACCCTCATACCAATGGTCAGAGTGAACGGACTATACAAACGCTTGAAGAGATGCTGAGGGCATGTGTGGTTGACTTCGAAGGAAGTTGGGACGCTCACCTCCCCTTGGTCGAGTTCTCCTATATCAACAACTACCACACTAGCATCAAGTGCGCACCACTCGAGGCCTTACACGGACGTGAGTGTCAGTCGCCGCTTTGTTGGCTAGAAGCTGGCGATCGACAACTAACAAGGCTCGACACCGTCCAGGAAACCATTGACAAAATCACTACCATTCGAGAAAAGCTGAAGATCTCTCGTGCTCGGCAGAAGAGCTATGCCGATAACCGAAGGAAACCCCTAGAATTCCAAGTGGGCGATAGAGTACTCCTGAAAATATCGCCATGGGAAAAGGGGTAGTCCGTTTCGGGAAGCGCGGCAAGTTAAGCCCGAGGTACACAGACCCCCCTTTGAGGTAATTGAGCGTATCGGCCCCGTGGCGTACCGACTTCAACTTCCGCAAGCTCCTTCCAACGTTCACAATGTCTTCCACGTCTCGCACTTGAAAAAGTGCTTATCGGACGGAACCATTGTCATTCCACTGGACGAGGTCCAGATCGACAACAGACCTAATTTCATCGAGAAACCGCTTGAGGTTGTAGACCGAGAGGTCAAACAACTCAAGCAAAGTCGCATCCCTATTGTCAAAGTTCGGTGGAATTCTCGACGAGGTCACGAATTCACATGGGAACGTGAAGACCAGATCCGTCAGAAGTACCCGCACCTGTTCAAAGATCTTCCCTCCGATGAGGCGAACTAAATTTCGGGACGAAATTCTTTTCAACCCGGGGAGAATGTGACAACCGTCCTATTTCAGGTGAAAATCCGCATTCTCTATCTTTATCTTAACTCGAATTTATCTCGTTATTACTTGTCTTGTAAACTCGAGCGTGTAGAATCGAACTCGGAATCACATAATCGAATCCTAATACCAAGTAAACACTTAGTGAACTTGTCTAAGTTCCTATCAAAAATAACCGGAAACTTTCAACTGACGAAAGCGCTTAACAATGGAACAAACGAAAAACGAACAAGGCTGAAACAGCCCGAATGCGCCGCCTGTTGTCCATTGGCGCCGCATTCGGGGCCAGTTCAGCAATTTTTATGTTTTTACAAAAATTAACTTAACGGACTTAAAACTTTAAACCACGTTTGGCCCAGGTCCTTAGGGTCCAAAAGCCTTCTAAATGGTCCAGGAAACATCACATAACTCCCATAAACATAACACAATTCACACACACACATCTAAACACAAACACCCCCTCATTTGCTCACTCTCTCTCTCTTCTTTGCATTCTCTCAAGAACACCCACACACACATTCATTTCCAGAAAATTTTACTTCAAAAACACAGAAATCTAGCCACATAAAACACTTAGAAATCGTTCATAAACAAGAAGGAAGAAAGGAGCTTTCATCTACTTGGGTTAAAAGTCGATTTCTAGCAATTTGGGTCAAAAATCACCAAGAGAACACTTCCACCTTCTTCAAATCATCATCCATTTGGTAAAACTCTTTTAAATCTTCTGTTTTTACAACATATATTCGTTGCATGTGCAATCTAACAACTAAAAACGAGTTTTCATGATGATTTATGACCATTTATATACAAAAACGGGTTTTTATAAAATGGATGTTTAGATCCATGAATTTGTGGTTAAAAACTCAATATAAACTGTAAAACATCAAGTACTTGGATGTATCTATCATTGCATGTCGAAATCCACCATCAAAATACCAATTTTTAGCATAAAAACGATTTTACCAAAAAGCTGTAAGTCTAGTGAATGCGGCGCATTCCTATGAATGGCGGCGCATTCCTAGATCAGCAGCCAGACAAATTTTCAATTTTCGGTATAAGACGTGATCTTGAGCTTATTTCTTCAAACCGAGTCAAATAACCTGTAAAGAGCTAAACTTATATGTAAAGGGACTAATTGAACAAGTTTTCATCATTTTATGTTTGGTATAAATATATGAACTTTTGGCTATAAACATTGTTAAGCGGGAAAGTGTTAAATTGGACTTAATGATTTTGGTGCGGAAGCGCTGCCCGATTTTCGGTAGACCAAAAACGAACACTTGTAATAAAAACATTTTGTTACCTAACAAGATTATAAACATGGTTACTTATTAAATCTTGGTATCTTCTTAGGAGTTCCGTGATTCCTACCCATTTCGACCCGTTCCGACCGCTCTCTCTATTGTGCTATTCTTCGCAAACAGTGAGTTACATCCCCACTCTTTTACAGTTTTTATACTTCTTTTTGGGGGAAACAAGAGATCTAAACGAACTTGGAACTGTTATGAACTTTCATTACTATTGAACTCTTATTGAACGTTTTCTGAAACTTGTATGCGAAAACAGCTTTAATTGCCCTTTTTGGCATAAAGTAAACTAAATGGTTTGCCACCCTTTTTCGGCTAAATGATTTGCCACCCTTTTTCGGCTAAATGGTTTGCCACCCTTATTCGGCTTAATGGCTTGCCCCCTTTTAATTGGCTTGCTAGTTCAAATCTCTTATAAATGTATTGCTTTTGCCACACTCGGCATCGTATTTAATTTATTATTGCCATTCTCGGCACTCTCATGTACTTTGATTGATCGTATAACTACCATGACTCTTGAGGAATATAGCTACTCTAAGTGACAACTACTAGTTTTAAAATAAATTCAGTGCCTAATTTTCACCTCACACTATTAGCTTTGTTAAGCCGTTTAGTAATTATGGGTATCGATACTTAGGAAATGACCGTTCCTTACTTAAGTGGCGACTTAAGTACATATTACTCGATCAGAAATGACTCCCCGTAGTAGTCGGGGTAAGAGGCATCACGGTTGGTTAATCGGTTTAGTGTGAACACTTAAGTTATTATGCCAAGTAGTCGTTATACATGTAATCAATCATAG
Source organism: Senecio squalidus (assembly GCA_910822075.1). Lineage (NCBI taxonomy): Eukaryota > Viridiplantae > Streptophyta > Magnoliopsida > Asterales > Asteraceae > Senecio > Senecio squalidus. The sequence goes on from CAJVGC010000592.1 coordinate 25,890,167, forward strand.
TTTACTTATCATGCGCGTATAGAGTTATACGACTTCCGCATCTATCTCTAAATCAACTATTTTGGTTCGAACTATTCTTTAAGTTTTAATCTACTTTTAGAAACTACTAAGTATAGATATACTTAGCTCAAAAACCTTTTTAGTCGAGGACCAGAAAACTGTAACTCACTCACTACTTTATTGTAGTTGACACTTTATCTCTTGTTTCAGGAAATCAAGTGTAAGTCACGAAGTGCAATAGTTGGACGAGTCATGGAATGTCACGTGAAGTCATGAATTGGGAGAAGACCTAATTTGAACATGTTTTTGGGAATTTCAAACAAGCAATTTATTATATTATGTCGTGATGTACTTTTCAATACTTGGTTATCCTTAAATTGTAAACTCTTATTTACTTATTAATGACTTGAAACCGTATGTTTTTATTATAACTCGTGTAATGATATCTTTGCTCTTCACACTTCCGTGTTTCCGCTTTAGCGGGGTGTGACAGGTAATGTATGGTAGTGTTTTGTAAAATTAGTGTTTTAAAATACTTATGGGTTTTTAGAATTTGGGTTTTGATTTTTAAAAGGTATTTTGGGTTTGATTGAGTTTTTGATGGATTAAATGGATTCTAATAGCATTCTTGATGCTATTGCGACCTAGGGGATTAAGAAAGAGGAATATTTCACACCTAAACGTGATTCTAACTCGGATGAAATCTAGGTTTTACAAGGAAATGAGCGTTTTAATGGGGTCATGGGGATAAGGTGGGTTTGATAGTTGATTTAGGTAATTAAAAGTTTATTAGGGTAGTTTGGAATAGAAATGGTAATGTATGGTAGTGTTTTGTAAAATTAGTTTTTTAAAATACCTATGGTTTTTTAGAATTTGGGTTTTCATTTTTAAAATGGTATTTTGGATTTGGTACTATGTTTTATTACTTATTTTTTTCGATTACTTTCATGAACATGAGTAGCTTGTTGGGTTATAGTGGTTACTACTGGTGAAGATGGTGTTTGTGCTGGTCACCAAGTTAGTTTGTACTGGTGAGTAATACTACTGGTGAAGTTAGTTTTTACTGGTCATCAGTTATTGAAGATTACTATTGGTCACATTATTACTACTGCTGCATTCATGGAGTTTCTACTGGTCATTGTTTCTACTTTTAAACTGATATATCTTAGCGCGTATTGTAAGCAGATAATTATGGAATTGATTTAGATAATTATCTTTGTAGATTTCGTTAGAGTTGTAACCCGATTGTGTTTAGGGTTTTAGCCCCAAGGTCTATAAATATAGGTCCTTGTATCGTAGTAAATACACGTCTATTCATATACAATTATTTTAATAGATTGAGGCTGTTGGTGAAATTCTTGTGTTCTTAATTGTTAACGTTTATTCATTCATACTCATATAAATTGTTAATCAATTGATCCTTGTTAATATAAAAGTGTTGATCCGCTGCAACTTTTTTGATAAAAATTTATTCGTATTACACTCTCATTGTAGCATCGCGTATGTATAATGCTAGTACATATATATATATATATATATATATATATATATATATATATATATATGTATAGTGAATGGTTCATGCGTGAACTCTTATTTTTGCGAGAACTGCGAGAACTTTTACAAAAACTGTTAAATCACGTTTTATTTTGTTCATTCACATGTAAACTCTTTTGGAGATTAATAATCTAGTAAATATAAACGTAAAAAACTAAAAAAAAAATCATGTCAAATTTCGTAAAAAAATTTCGTTCATATATGAACACTCATTTTTGAAAAAAACCGTTCACAGGTGAACAATTATAAATAAGCGTAAATTCAAACAATTTTTTCTATTTTTCAGTTATATTTTTACTAGATTTATAACATTCATAAGTTTTACATCTCAATGGACATAATTGCATTGTAACTGACACTTTTTTCAATAGTTCTCACAGAAAAAAGAGTTCCCGCATGAATCAGTATATATATATATATATATATATATATATATATATATATATATATATATATATATATATATATATATATATATCTCGAGGTGGGTTCATTTAGGAACCACTAAATATTTAGGAACCATTAGGAACCAATATTCACCAGTGTATATATATGATATTCACCAGTGTATATAAAGCATATGTATATATATATATATATACACTGGTGAATATCATATGTATATACACTGGTGAATATTATATGTATATACACTGGTGAATATCATATTAAATATACACTGGTGAATATCATATATATACACTGGTGAATATTGGTTCCTAATGGTTCCTAAATATTTACATGGTTCTTAAATGAAACCAACTCTCTCTCTCTATATATATATATATATATATATATATATAATCAAAACAAAATCAATATATTATTATTCATTCATATCTACTAAGTAATAAAAAATATGTGAAAAAACTATTAAAAAAAAATCTAAAATGTACTGAGTTTAGTCAAATGATTAGCCTATAAATGAAAAATAATCCTTTGTTAGACGATTTAACGGTATTTGTGATATGCTCTTAGCGATTTAATTAATAAAAATTGTTGGAAAATTGGATTATGGTATCTTGGATAATTCCTTGAATCGTGTATGGAATTCACTTACCCAATAAAGTATTTCGTCCCAATTCCTTTGCCTTTGGGTTACCACGAAATCTTTAAATGGGATAATTCAAGAAATGACAATTAGTGTTCAAGGCAATAGAATCACTAACCAAAACAAAGAGCAATTTGTTGAATTTGTTGAATTTGTTTATCTTGTTCATCATGTATTTTGAAAAAACCAAATGATGTCTATTTATAATAGACAAATGAAAAGGTGTGACTTTTGGTAAAAAGTCACAATCCTTTATGAATTGTTACACCATTTAATAAATAATCACATTATTTAATAAATAGTAACAAGGTTAACATTCAATATACCGAAATCAAATTAACTTATACGAGTGTGCACTCCGCACCTCCTAACTCGTAATAAAGCTTAATTTGAAATCCCTTTGGTCTCGATAAATCCCAATTACACTAAAATTACCAACAATCTTCCCCCATTTTAGTGTAATACTTTATCTACCAAATAATAAACAAATCAAACTCATGCATAATGAAAATGTCGTGACGATTGAATTTTCACTTAGTATAAATTCAATTCATATAATCGAATATCAAGGGTGTTACTAAGAATTGAACCATTTCTATCCATAGTGAATATGATGAAGAAAATACACACATAAGTTACTACAACTCTCTAATGTTTATTCTTGACACTATTATAAGCCATGTGTCCCTATCCTTCAATAAGCATATCGAAAGCCAAGTCCAAGCTTTCTTGAAGCGGCAACACTTCATACTCATATAGGTAGTTCTTTTAATCTCGCACCCACGTTCGCAATTTTTCAAAAGAACTATTAAGAAGATGAACTTCAACCTAACATACTCGTAGGTCCGAACACATACTTGGGATGATAAATAACATGTGATCACCGGTATTCTCTTACGATCTAGTAAATAACATCATGTCAAATTTCGTAAAAAAATTTCGTTCATATATGAACACTCATTTTTGAAAAAAACCGTTCACAGGTGAACAATTTTAAATACGCGTAAATTCAGACAATTTTTTCAATTTTTCAGTTATATTTTTACTAGATTTATAACATTAATAAGTTTTTACATCTCAATGGACATAATTGCATTGTAACTGACACTTTTTTCAATAGTTCTCACAGAAAAAAGAGTTCCCGCATGAATCAGTATATATATATATATATATATATATATATATATATATATATATATATATATATATATATATATATATATATATATATATATATATATATATATATAATCAAAACAAAATCAATATATTATTATTCATTCATATCTACTAAGTAATAAAAAATATGTGAAAAAACTATTAAAAAAAAATCTAAAATGTACCGAGTTTAGTCAAATGATTAGCCTATAAATGAAAAATAATCCTTTGTTAGACAATTTAACGGTATTTGTGATATGCTCTTAGCGATTTAATTAATAAAAATTATATGCTTGAATCTTTTAGATACATTTAACATATCATTCTGTAACATCTCTCTTGAATTAATTTTAGTTAACCAATTTTAATTTAATTCAATAACCATGCATATTTATCCCATTTTATTTGGTTTTTCTTTTAACTACGCTTCTTCTAATTTAACAGCTTATTAGTTTAAAAGTTACAAGTTAAATTAACTTGTCTATAAATAAACTAGATAATAACTTGTGTATCGCACGAGGTCTATTAAAATAATTTAATAAGTAAAATATTTATTAAATTAATTCTTTTACTTTTATGTTAAAATAATAAAACAAGATTTTAAATTATGATAGCATATTTAGTAATTGTATGTACTTTTTATTCTTTTATGATTACACTTATTTTTATACCAACAAAAGAAATACAAACATAATAGAAACTAACAGAGCCACACATTTTGGAATTAAATAAAAGAACATGACACGTGGAAATAAAAATTAAACAAAATGAAATAAATATTAATTGATTAATTTATTATTAACTTAAATAAATATTTAGATGTGAGTAATGACGATACTTGTTAATTTGTTACAAATGACAAAAAAATTAAAAAAGTTTAACCTTTTATATTAAATTAGGAGATTACTTCTAGTTAAAAATTATTTTTGAGAAATTTGACTATATATATAACTATCACAACTAATTTTAGAATATAAAAGATCAGACTTTTTATCAAAAAATTGTTATCATTTTTTATATGTAAAATTGTTTAATATGTAACTTGTTCATACGTATAGCTAATATAAATTAATGGTAATAATAAATTAATTTATTAATTAACCATAATGATAGTAATTATAATCTCATAAATGTGTCATTAAAAACCAAAACCAAAATAATTGTTAAAGAATTACACATGACGAGCGTAGAAAATGATAAACGTCAAGATTATAGGTAATGTTTTACTCTTTAAATTATTAGAGTAGAGATAACTTAAAACATGTATTTTTATGATATAAATTTAAATTTAGAATTAATTACATAAAACGTCTCTAAAGTTTACCATTAATTACGAATTTTGTCCATAAACTTAGAAAATTATGTTAATCGTTCAATTAAATAAAGCAATTACTCTTTTCGTTTCTAATTTTTAACGGAAATCTATTTTAAGAATATAATGTATAATTAGGAATGAAAAAAGTAATTATAGTGAACGATTTTTATAACATATTAAATTTAAGTTAATATAAACTTTAGAAACTATTTTTGTAAATTAAGTCTTTAAATTAAAAGAAGGCAAAGCACATAGTTATTAAACTCACAGGAATATTCATGAATCGACTCAAACGTCGTTTTGCATTAAAAAAGTACCAACTTTGACCATGATGCGGAAATACGTTTGACTCGTATCAAGACTCGTAAAACTTGTCGTATCATAATTTGAAAATTCATTTAAATTATCAATAAATTTAATAAAAAAAACTTAATATTATTATGTTTATATTATATATTTATTTTATATATTTTCTAAGATTAACTCGTAAGCCACAAATCAAGTCACGAACTAATTTTAAAAGAAAAGTCACATTATCGAGTTAACAACTATACCTAAGCCACATCCAAAGATTTCACCAAATGACAAAATTTACCCTCTCAAATATTATGGGGCCACCCTTGACTCTTGGCCCTTGATCATTAATCTAGTACTATATCTATCAAGTACATTTGTATTCCAGACGTGATGTAGTCTCGTGAATGACGTAATCCGTGTGATAATTTACTTAGTTTTTATTATACACTACGCGTAGATTTTAATCACCAAAATAATCACTTATTACTTATACTTTATAAAAATAATCATCTGATTTGTGACAAATTTCTCGCGACACTTTATCGTTGCGAGAAGTACATAAAACAAAATCAGACCAATAAAAATCAGACCTGTCGACGGGAAAATGAATATTGACCCGAGAAATGAATAATGTTGCGACAACATGTCGAATTTTTATTGGTCTACTTTCGTGACGCAAAAAATGTCGCGAGAAATCCTTCGCGAATTAGATGATTATTTTTTTAAAGTGTAAGTGATAGATGATTATTTTGGTAATTTGCTCAAAATATAATATGCTGTTTATGTGTGTTGAAAAAAACCGAAACCCGAATAACCCATCTCTTATTCGGTCCGGGTATCGGATGATTATATATATATTTGGGTGATCCGAATAAGCCAATTTTTTTTTCTTATATCAATATTAAATTTTCCAAAGATAAAAATGAATGTTTTAACCAATTGTAAATCATATAAAATATCTTGTGTACCATAGATATATAACAATATGGTTTGAAACCTTCTTTATATATTGTTTTCTATCTTTTTAGCAAGAAAAAAAAATAGAAAAAATAACTTTTTCTTATTCGGGTGTGAGATTTTAACCCGAAACCCGACTCGATCCGAATAACCAAAACCCAATTAACCTGAAACCTTATTCAGTTCGGATTTCGGATCAAATTATAAAACTTTAAAATCCGAATATCCTGATTCGAATAACCCGAAAACCCGACTCAAACAACACCCCTAATGATGTTAACACTATATATCTTTTTGAGTAGTTACAAAAGTTTTCTACGCTTGTAAAGTATATGTATTAGTTAGGGACTCTTTCTTACTCTTAGAAAACTTTTAAATTCTATATATCTTTTTGAGTCGTTACAAAATACTTTGTCAGTAATTCTAACTTTCATTCAGTCTGATTATGCGACACCAGTCTTTGAAGTCCAAAAATCTAAAAGAGGGTACTGCCGGAAGAAGGACCTCTGCTTTGTTCCAGGGGTGAATGTATTAGTTAGGGACTCTTTCTTACTCATAGAAAACTTTTAAATTCGTCCCATTACTTTTAAACAATTTTAAAACCATCACTTGAATTACTTATGATTGGAAAGATATCGATTTTACTTACAATTTTTCTATGAATTACTTATGATTGGAAAGATATCGATTTTACTTACAATTTTTCTATGACGATCTACTACGATTCTGTTAAACATCACCTATATTCTCAATTGCCAAGTCATATTCGAATCACTAAAATAAAAAAAACATAAAATCAAACCTTAATTCTTTAATTCACACTCAAATCGTCCCAAATATAACATAAAATGATGGTTGAGAAAACTTTAATTATTTGGCCTTTATCGCTTTTTTATTGCTTCTTTTTTAATTAAGTTCATAACTTTTTCTTTCATTTTTCGATCTTTTAATGTAATTTGCATGCCATTGGTTAATTCGTCATCTCGCTATTATAGCAGGATTTTGATTGGTCTACAAAAGAAGCAAAGCATCAATAAGTGAATTTGTGTATGAATTGTAGAGCGATGTATTAGGTTTTATAAATTAGAGTGTGCAATGTGATTGATGACGAGCTTTAAATTATTTTTAGTTAACACCCCATTTTAATTTGAATCTAAATGGAAACTAAAAAACAAGTATACTTTGATTGGTTATTTAAATGTTTTAAAATGATGGAATTAGTAGTTTTCATGAATAGAGTAATATAGACAATTTTTTTGAAGAATACATGGATCTTTGAGTATATTAATCTGGCAAAAAAAAAAGATAACAATCACCCGATTAAGATCATAACTGAATAACTTTTGTAATTATTCTATTTTCATAAGGGAAGAGTTATTCCTCATAGTTCATGAGTGGTAAAAAAATGAAGAATTTATTGATGGGAAATTATAAAACACTATTATATAAGACACGATAAGTTCGCCTTACAATCGAGTGTCTTTATTTTAATTCAATTATTTATGTTATAAGAGTACACGGAGTGATAATCGGTGTTGTGCATTATTGTGAGAGTTTTTGTTTACGTGACATCCACAATCAGAGTTGTAAATTTTTTTGGTGGAATGATAATGAGAGTTATGGGCTGTGGGACCCACAATTTATTTTTATTTTCTTTCTAAAACATTTAAGTAAGATAAATATAAGATTTTATTAAAATAAAAAATAAAACTACAATACAATAATTAAAATAAAATACAAACACATACAATAAAAATAAAATTACAATACAATAATTAAAAAAAATACAAATACATAAAATACAAATAGCTAACGTTGTCGATAGTCATCCGCAAGTGTCAAAATTTACGTCACGAGATCCTCGCGGAGTCTGTTATGTGTGCTTTGGTCTCTAATCTCTCTATTAATCCAGATACGTTCATTCACTCTCTCGTTATAAGTTCTGGGAACACCTGTAACCGGAGGAGCATACCATTCTTGGGCATTACAAATCGACCGTCTATTGTCTTCAACAATCATATTGTGCAATATGATACCCCCGCACATAACTCTTCTTAACTTGTTCATCTTGTAAAATCTCGCTGCATGTTTTATAATCCCCCTAAAGACCTTGAAGAACACCGAATGCCCGTTCGATATCCTTTTCTCGCACTCTCTTGAAAACGTTTGAATTTTTGACGCGGTTCGTCAAATGGGTACGAAAAGCTTTAACAAATGTAGACCACTCCGGATATATATCGTCTGCAAGGTAATATCCTTTATTGTACTCGTGGCCGTTGACGGTGAATCTGTAATCTGGGGATGAGTCGTTGAGCATATCATGAAACTACGACGATTGTTTAAGCACGTTGATGTCGTTGTTCGACCCCGCGACACCGAAGTAAGCATGCCATATCCAAATATCGTACGACGGAAGAGCTTCCAGCATAATCGTTGGATAACCATGGTCACCTCGTGTGTATTGCCCTTTGTATGCATTTGGACATTGATCTCATTTCCTATGCATACAGTCGATGCTACCAAGCATACCCTTAAACCCTTAAATCTCATCTTGTTTTTGATATAAACGATTAACATCATCTTGTGTTGGGGTTCTTAGATAAACGTTTGTATAAAAATGGATTACACATTTTAAAAAATTATCTAGGGATTCAGATGATGTTCTTTCTGACATATGTAAATATTCGTCAAAAGGGTCCGGAGTAACCCCATACGCCATCATACGCATAGCGGACGTGCATTTATGTAAACAACTAAAACCCATTTTACTCGTACAATCGGGTCGTTGTTGGAAATATTTAAAATAGTCAGGCAAAGGTTCTACGGAGTAGTTAGATATACCTTCGACTATTCTGAGGAAAAGAGGTCTTCTCATACGAAATCGTCTACGGAAATATTCATCCGGGTTTGTGCTTTCGGCGGAGAAGTAATGTCGTAACAAGTTTTCGTTTGCTGCAGTTCGATCGCGGTTGATATAGCGCATTTTCCTTTTCTCAGTCCACCGTGAACTTTCTGCCTCATTTTCTTCCTCCTCCATTTGTTCAATAGCTCCTACCGCCTTAACTAGTAATTCGACCAATTCGGATTCGGACAATGACGAATCCGTAACATCGGGATCGGTTGAAGAATGTGAGGTCATTTTTTGTTGTATATATTTTTTAGAAAAAGATTGAGATAGATTGAGAAATATTGTGGGTTTTAGTTTAAGAGTTTATGTTATAGTTATAGAGGAAATGTGAAAAAAAAAAAAAAAATTCCGTCAAATCATAAACAAAGTTCGATGACTCTTATGTTTTTCTTAAGAGCCGCTTTGGGTGCAGATTTTCTTCCAAATTCCGTCATTTTTTATTTGAGCCAATAATACCTGTAATTCAATAATTTGTTTATGAACGGCTCCTTAGAAACCTTTTTCACGAGTTTGGCAGTGTTAGACTTGAAAACAACAGTACTAAAATCTCTAAGAACTTTAGTTGAGAACTCAAAACTTGCAAGCTTCCGTTGATGACTCCATATATCTCCATCTGCTGCATATATCCCATTTACAAAAAGATCACCCATTATCCCTTTGTGGTAATCTCCCTGTGAATATCACCATCAATGATATACAAAAAGAGGAAAATAATAAACACAATAGAATCTAGGTGGTTGGGCACTTGGGCCAATCAGTGTAATTTGCTTAAACCACAGGCGGGAGAGTTATTCTTATTATCGTTTGTTTCATAGTGAATTACATGTCTAATACCCAATGCCGGGTTGGGTCGAACATTCATCCAGGTTCAAAAATTTTGGGTCAAAAAACGTCGTCAATTTAGCATTATTTATCCCTAAAATCCGAGGGTATGAAGAAATTCAAAAGAAAAAGTTAACAAAGATTTAAAATTACCTTGGTGTAGTTGGGGAAATTGGTTTTAAGAATGTGTTCAACATTAATAGGATCAGCAATAAAAACTTCACTCTGTGTTGGTGTGACAAAACGGAATGTATGATTCTTCCTAGCAATCAAGGTCAAATAATCGACACGATGGTTATAATGTATCAGCATATTCAAGACTGATCCTACCACCAGTGGCCGATGATCGTTTGACATTAATTCTTACAACTAATGTACAAGTAAAGCAATAAATAGTACAATCACAAACAAGATTACGAGTCCAATAAGTGTAAGCATGAAAGGTGTTGAAAAGTAAAAGACTGTGAGAAGGAAGAATATGATGGAAACAAAGAAGATAGTGTTCATTTTAGAAGGTAAACAAAGTTATTCGGGAATTGGGGTTCAATCAAATTAGTGAGAGATAGATTGGGACTGGGTTAAGACTTAAGAGCTAATTTATGGGTTTCCTAATTTTAGATTCAGTTGACCAAACTATAGATCAATCTTTGCTTAATTTATGGGTTTCCTAATTTTTTATTCGGTTGACCAAAATATATGTAAATTACCTGGATAAGTCTTTTTCCTCACATGGTAATATGTTGATGCAAATTTTGCTGCAAACTCAGCGAATTTCACTGTCAGTATGAAACCTCGTCTTGGATTCTACGCCATTTATTCAATTATAACGTCGTTATTTGACATCATTTCGATCATTAATAGTGAGAAAATACTTCGTTCTTTGTTGGACTTGATGTATCTTGATATACCTTCATCTCTTTGCTTAGCCTATTTAAGAGATTCTTGGTCTCATCCAACTTGACCTCGGATGATCCTTTTATTGAGAAATCATAAACAATTCCATCGACTTCAATCATACTGTTACCTGGTATATCTTTCTTAATCCCTCTTTCATCCATAACAGCCCTCGTATTCTCCAACTCTTTAAATTTACCAGCTTTTGCTTGTATATCACATAATGTGACATAAAAAGCATGATTTGAAGGCTCCAAATCAATCAAATGTTTGGCAACCTTTTCTCCAAGCTCTACATTGCCATGCATTTGACAGGCTCCGAGTAACGCACCCCAGACAAAAATATCTGGATCCATTGGCATATTAGTAATTAGCCTCTCGGCGTCATCAAAAAGTCCACCTCGACCAAGAATATCAACCATACAAGCATAATGTTGGACCGTTGGTTCAATCATATAAACACTTTTCATAACATTGAAATACCAACGACCCCTGTCTATCAAACCCAAGTGAGTACACGCTGTCAATAATGTACCAAACGTTACTAAATTAGGTCTCATCCCACACGCAATCATCTTGTCAAAAAGATTAAAAGCCTCGTTCCCATACCCATGAAGAGCATACACTGAGATCATTGATGTCCACGCCAAAACATCCTTTTTACGAATATCATTAAAAACCCTTTCCGCTAAACTTACATTTCCACATTTCCCGTACATGTCCACTATCGATGTTTTAATTACCATGTCAGATTCTATCCCGTTTCTCAAAATATAACTATGCACACACTTACCACGATCAAGCCACCCTAATGAAGCACAAGCTGCAATTACGCTAGCTAAGGTGATCTTATCAGGGTAAACCAAATCCTCGTTCTTTCTCAACACAAGCATTTCATCGAAAAACTTAATAGCTTCCTTGGGCATACCCCCTTGAACCATTCCAGTAATTAAAGAATTCCAAGTAATAATATTTTTCTTATCCATTTTTGTAAAAAAATCACACGCCATATCAATCTCCCCGTTTCTCAAACACCCAACAATAATCGAATTCCAAGACACAATATCTCTTTCCGACATTTCATCAAACACCTTCAATGCAATTATCAACCTCCCAAATCCAGTATAAAACCCAATCATCGAATTCCGAACATACACATTATCATAAACCCCAAACTTAACAGAATGAGCATAAACACATTCACCCGAAACAAAATCGAACCTACTCCCACATTCTTTCAATAAAAAGGGGATAGTAATACAATCTGGCACTATGTAATTCAACAACATTTGCTTATACAAAACCAACGAACGCGGGGTTTGGTTACTTTCGGTTGAATACGCTCTGATCATGGCGTTGTAGATAAACAGAGTCGGGTTCTCGGTTACTAGAAAAACCCGGGTGGCGTAAGTGAGGGATCCTGAAGTGGAAAGTGTGCAGAAGAAAATGAGACGAGAAATGAGGTAACATTGATCAGATTTTGACAAGAATGGTGATATTATGATTTTGGAATGAATTTGTTTGAGATTTTTCATGTTTTTGCACTTGTCTAATAAGCGCGTCATTGATTTCAAAAACATGTTTGTTCTTTCCATTCGCACAGATTGATAACTGATATTCGATATTTTGGTACAAACAAAACCAGTTTTGTGCTAACAAAATATACCAATTGAATATACATTTTAAAGAATATTTCGTAAAAACACTTGATTAGCGAGTTTCTATCGAAAAATATTAGGAGGATTAGACTTTTTAATTAAAAATTGTTCGTTATATACTTCAAACAAAGTTTTAATTTTAGGGTCTAATCTTTATGGTAACCTATTTTCCCCATGGCCTCAAGAAACCTATTTTGTCCGTGCCCTCGAGAAAACCTATTTTACCCGGAGCCTTAAGAAAACCTATTTTGCACGAGACCTCAAGAATCCTAGAGACGGCCTTGATCAAACCGTTTTGTGACCAAATTGGTTTGGATTTGAAAATTGAACCGATTTTTAGTTAAAGTTTGAAAATCGGGTGTTCGGGAAAAACATGTTCGGGTCGGGATGGGGGTGAAAAACTCGAACCTCCGAAAAATATACAAAAAAAAAGGTCAAAAATGAAAATAACGACTAATTTTTTGCCATCCCTCTGAAAGCGGTTCCCAAAAACCCGACCCGACCCGATTTGCAACGGTAATATCCTAAACCGGTTTGAAACCGGCGGTTTTTGCACAAACCGAACTCGTTTAAGTCAAACCCAGTTTCGGTTTTCAGTTTTTTTTACGGTTTCGGTTTTTTGTTCACTCCTAGTAGAGGGTGTTTATAGTTTACTGGTAGCGTTGTGCAGCGACTAATAATTAGTTAAAATTTTCGGTAATCGTTTATCGTGACCATAAATTTATTTATTGGCGAAGATTTTTTGTTATCATAAATTGAAGCTTCATTAATATGAAGATAAAGTATATTAAAATGGTTCACAATATTCTAGAAGTGTGGATAAAATCGAGTAGTATACATTTGTTTTTGTTCAAAAAATTCATGTATGTCAATTTATAAGAAAACATAAATTCGGGTATTAAAGAACTACAAACATGTATATTTTACTCGTCATGTAGAACTTTTCGATATATTACGTTTGAAGTGTAACTTCATCTTGATCAAATATTGGCATTCTTTACTAATATCTTGGTATCTGTTCGTTTAATCCCTCCAAATAGCGCAACGTAAAGTTGTTCATGTGAGAATACTGATTTTGGCATCCTTTACTAATACTTTTGTATCTTCAAGTGAAATCCATCTAAATAGCGTCAAGTAAAATTGCCCATGTGAGGATACTCACTCTCATAGAATTCATCATTACTATTTTAAAACATAATGATATGAAAAAAAGTAAATGTTAAAAGTTATATATGGTGACTATGTCAAATTTCTTTATATAAGTATATAATATTGAAGGAAAATATTTAGTAATTTATAAAAAAGTTGTGATTTCAAAAAGTTTGTTATTTATAATTTATATATAGATAATATTTGGTAGTATAAATTTTGTAGAGATATTGGGTTAATAAGAAAAGTAGGGAATAATAATATCATACTTAATATTTGACATAAATTGTATGAACTTGTATATAAATGTAATTGGCAGATAAAAAAGTTAAAAAGAGTATTAATTCATAAAGATTTGCATCAATAAAATTTGTTGGTATGTTAAAAAGAGTATTAATTCATAAAGACTATGTCAAATTTCTTTATAATTTGTCAAGTAAAGTTGCCCATCAGGTTCATTATTTACGTTACGATATCCGGCTTCTGTTATTTTTATCAAGCTCGAGTCAACTGCTAAGAAGTTAAATTTTAAGGTTTTTAACTCGAAACAGAACGAGTATAAAGTGAAGATGCAGGGGAATTCTGAGGGGCGAAAAGGGAAATTGTCGGTTTCGGTGGAAGTGGTCGAGGTTGCACCCGAAGTGGCGGTTGTCAAGTTCTCGAAGTCGGCTGGTGATACACTCGAATACAAAAAGTTTTGTGAGGATGATGTTAGACCTGCCCTACAAGATATTGTTCGGAAATGGCAAGGTGAAGATAACAACAATTAACTAAGTTTTTCAGTGAATTTTCTTTAATGTCGGAAACCATTAAACCAGTTAACTTTTTTTGATAGTTGTGGAATTTTCTTATGTAGAAACAAGGTTTTTGTTTCAAGTAGTAAAATAGTACAAGCTTTACAGGAATTTGTGTTCCAATGGGGGGTAGTTTTGCTTGTTTTGTCCCTTAATTGTATCACCGATTAGCTCGATGAGACTCATTTTATGATAGGATTAGTATAAAAACGATGACGTGGCGGTTAACAAAAGGTAGCAGGTAAACAAACTTATCAAATTGAACGGTTTTTTGAAGTTAAGGTTATAATTTAAAATTTTTATTCAACTAAAGTGATCTATTTAAACGAAATATTTATATAATGACCTAGATGAGATTTTTTTGATAGTACGATGACTACCCAGTGCATTTTCCCATTCATGTTCTAATGGAAATTCTTCAATCAAAACTTTAGCATATGTCAATGACAATCCGCTACTAAATCTTTGTTGTAACCTCAATTTAGAATTTCCTTTGGAACATTCTTTAAAGTTGTCGATTTTGGTTTTGTAAACTTAACAGTTTTATTACTTAGCTTAGGCTTATGACAATAATGTTTTGCTATGCAATACTCCATTGATTTTTTTTCGGGTTCTAAGTTGTATGTGGTTAAATATTTAAATGTTGGTATTTAATTAGAATAAGCTTAAGTATATAAAGACTACTCATATTTACAGAAACTGACCCCCAACCTATATTAAAAAAAACATGGTATTATGCTGCAGATTTCTAAGATATTATGTTATTTTTATTTGAGCCAACAATAAGTGTAAAGCAATGATTTACTTATGAAGAGCTTCTTCAGAAACCTTTATTATCTTTTAAAAATCTTCGTTGAGACCTCAAAACTTGCAAGCTTTCATTGTTGACACCATATTTGCTGCAAATATCTCATTTCCAGAAAGATCATCCATTACTAGGTTCGTTCAATTCGGGTCAAAAAATGCCATTAATTTAGCATTGTTTGTCTCCAAAGTGCGTAGGTAAAAGTGTGATTCTTTCTAGCAATCAAGGTCAAAATATCGAGAAGATGGTTGTAAAGATTGGTATTTTTATTGATAATTCGTTGATTACAATAGTAAACCGCAACTCTATAAATAGAGATATATATGCTAAAACCCTTGGGACTAGAGGCCGGTTGGGCATTACAATGGGCTAATTCTAAACGAACTATACTATCTAATATGCCCCCGCAGTTTGAGCGGTAGAATGACGAACACTCAAACTGGACCAAAAATCATTAAAAAGTACGGAAGGAAGCCCCTTGAAGATGTCTGCATACTGAAAGCTGGAAGGCACATGAAGAACGTGAACGTGACCCATAACAACTTTTTCCTGAACAAAATGAACGTCAATTTTTATGTGTTTGGTTCGTTGATGTTGAACTGTGTTTGTTGAAAGGTAGACCACACTAATATTATCACAGTCGAAAATGATAGCTCGATTATGTGGACATTGAAACTCAAGTAGAAGATTACCAAGCAACTCGTCTCAACTACAACATTTGAAACCCCATGATATTCCGCTTCCGCACTAGTCCGTGAAATGGTATGCTGACATTTAGAAGACCAAGAAACGAAGTTGTCTCCCAAAAATACACAGTACCCTGATGTCGATCTGCGAGAATATGGACCAAGAAACCAAGCTGTCTCCCAAAAATACATAGTACTCTGATGTCGATCTGCGAGAATATGGACATCCACCCAGTTGGCATCTAAGATAAGCATTGAGACCGAGGGTAGATGAGGCATAAAGTTGTTTAAAGCCATATAGATATTTCCTCAAGTGATAGACATAATCTGGATGATTTGGATCCATAAAACGAGGGGCTGATGCATATATATTGTTTCTTCTAAAGTGTTGTGTAAAAAAGCATTCTGAACATCCAATTGGTGAATAGGTCAAGATCGAGAGATACCCAAACTAAGAACGGTGTGTATGGTGGTTGGCTTGACAAATGGACTAAATGTCTCCTCCCAGTCAATGCCATGTTGGCTTTTCCCATTAGCTACCAGCCGAGCTTTATCCGAGCTTTATATCGATCAAGAGAGCCATATGCATGCAATTTGCGCTTATATAACTACATGGAAGTGGCCACGTTGACTCGAGATGGTCGAGGAACAAGTTCCCAAGTTCCATTTTTAATTAGAGAACTACACTCATGCCGCATAGAGATACCCCAATGTGGATCTTGCAACGCGTGGATGTAAGATCGTGGAATATTAGGTGAAGAGGTAGTGGTGTGAAAGTTAAGTCTACTAACATGTTTATGAATACCATGTTGAGCTCAAGTGATAATGGGGTGAGTAGGTAATGGTAGATGTGTGTCGGGAGAAGATGATGCTATATTGGATGAAGATGTGTCATGATCGATCGTGGAAGGACTGTCACTAGGCTGCGGAGATATGGGTGTGTTGGGAGAGGATGGTTGTGGGGATATAGGAGATGATGGGGATGGTGGATTTGGAGATTCGGATTTGGTGGAACAATGTTATTCGGGGTTGCCCATGTTGTGGAAGTGAGGGAAGGACGTGACTTGATAAGACTACGAGCAATTTGGGAAATATCACAAGATGTGTCTAAGAACTCAGAAGAATGAGCTTTTGCATGAGATAAATAAGCAAAACGGAAAGATGACTCATCAAAGATGACATGTCAAGAGATGATGATTTTCTTGGTGTTGAGATCAAGGCATTGATATCCATGATGGTTGAGCGGGTAACCAAGAAATATACATGGGGTGGTAGGAGGAGCGAGTTTATGTGGTTGGAAATTGTATGGATAACAACGACACCCAAATGCGAGAATATGTGTATATTTTGTCTCTTTGTGAAACAATTTGGTGAAGGGGATTTCATTTTGGATAGATGTGGAGGGAATGATGTTTAAAAGATGAACTGTCATGTGTAAGGCTTCGACCCAATATTAAGGTGGGAGGTGGGCCTGGAAAACAAATGTACGGAGAACATTATTGATGGCAAGAATCATGAGTTTCGACTTGCCATTTTGTTATGAGGTATGAGGGCAAGAAAATCAAAATCGGATGGCATTGGTGTTGAAAATATTATGCATTGATTTGTTGTCGAATTCTCCACCTTGATCACACTGGAAAGCTTGAATTACACACTTAAACTGAGTGTGGACATATGCACGGAAATTTACGAATTTGGAGAATGCATAAGATTTTCTAGAATTGGATAAATCCAAAGAAAATGAGAGAAACGATCTAAAAACAAGACATGGTATTTAATACCACTTACGCTAGGTATAGGGGAAGTCCAAATGTCAGAGTGAATGATGCCAAAAGGAGATTCAACTACTGAGTCAGAACGGAAAAATGGTAGATTAATATGTTTTCCTAGTTGACATGCATGGCACAAAGTGGAGATTTTATATTTATGACATGAGATGAATCCATTTGACCCAAGAGATTGTAAAAAAGTATCTCCACAATGACCTAACATTTAAGTCAAAGATAATAACTTTGATTTGGAGAGAGAATAGCAAATTTGGATGCATCGTAGAAATGGGGTACAAGTCACCACTAGGGGTGTTGATCGGGTTGGGTTACCGGGTTTCGGGTTATACAAGTTGGGTTACCGGGTTTTGGGTTATACAAGCTGGGTTATTTGGGTTTTTTATAATAGAAAATATGTCCGTACCCGGCCCACATAAATACTCGGGTTACGCGGGTGTGGGTTGAATGGGTCAGGTGTTACGCGGGTTGGGTTACCAAATCCGAATAACCCGTAATCGATCTAATAGAAACACCAACTTAATAAGTATTCATACTTCAAAGCTCTAAAAAATACTCAAATAAGCATACAAACTAGCGAAAATTTAAGAAGCAACATTGACTTACTAAATAAATAAAAAAACAAGACAACCAACCAACTATAAGTTACTAACCAAAATTTATAAATTTTTTTGCCAAGAGTATGTAACCAAACAAAAGAAATAATAGAAGTGACAAAGTAACAAATCAAGTTATATCAGCCAAATATAGCAAAACAAGTTATATCAGCCAAATATAAAAAAACAATAAGTTTAAAATGGATGTCAAACGATAAAACGTGACATTTTCATTCTTCATTCTTTCGGTCTCTACTCTCCATTTGAAGTGCCAACTTCGCCCCATTCTACATAAAAGTAGCCATGAAAGACAACAAAGTTAATGAGTATTATAAGAAAATGTAACGTTGATTCTAAAACAAGAAACCTCCCTTAGAAGATTCACTTACTGAATTTATCTAAATTTTCTAGAAATATAAGTGGCTAATCAAAATATCAGCTACCATACCCTTGAGACCCACCCAAATATTAGCTAATCACTAATATTAAACAAATGTACCTTTAATAAGTTTTTGTAAATTATCCATGTCTTCCTCGACTCCCGAATTTGGGCATGTACGAAGCCAATCTTGAGTACCAATGAGTGCTTCTACAATCTTAGGAGTCAATGAACTCCTAACGGTTTCAAAATTCTACCATTGGTGCTAAACACCGCCTCGGACGCAACAGTAGTGACGAGAATGGCTAACAAATCTCTTGCCATAAAGGATAAAATTGGAAACCTTGGGTTGTTAACTTTCCACTATGCCAATATATCAAATGTTGTAGATTCGGGCTCAACACTTTAATCCAAATACTTGGTCAACTCAATGGTAGTTTCTACAATAGGTGTTTTCATCTTTTCTCTTAACGGATTTCTCATTGGGGGTTTGGGCATTGACTCGTCAGAATTTGAACGTTTCCTAGTATTGATGAAGAGGAACAAGATGGGGTAGAGATACTCGGAGAATGAATTCTCATATACTCGTCATATAATAACCCCATTTGATCGATTACATATTGGGTCTTCTTTTCAATTTCTTTCTTTGTCAATTTTTTTTCCTCATAATGATCTTCAAGAATATAATGCAAATATTTTCTCTTGTTTCTAGGATCAAGCACCAAAGAATAATAAAATAACAAGTTCATTTTCGATCTCCCTAAAGTATTTGTCAAACTTTATTTTCATGAAACTTGCTATCTGAAAAAGGTCAGTGTACAAAGGATCACTCATTGTATCAATCAAGAGCCTACGAAGAGTAGAAATATCATCCATTACCTTGCTTCAAGTCACATAAAGTGTACCCGAAAGTTTTAAAGTAACATCATAGAAATGCTTAAGAAAGACACATAGCTTTTTACATATTTCCCAATCACCCCATGTAGGCACCTTAAGATTTGCCTTTCGAAATTCTTCCCCAAATTCCGCATCTTCTAAATCATATCGATCAAAAACATTTTCATAAAGAATAGCAATTTGTAGCATATCATAAGTAGAATTCCACCTAGTTGGGCAATCTAAAACCAAATGTTTTTTGCTCTCACATTTAACATATTCAGCATACTTATTAAAATTGGCTATTCTTAACGGAGAATTCCGAATCCATTTAACCGCAAATCTAATATTTTCAACCGCTTTACACCCTTTTTAATACCATCTTGCACAACTAAGTTCAAAATATGTGTGACACATCGAACGTTCATTCACCTTTTAAAAGACTATTACTCGAACTTTCAAATTTGTTTTTCAAAAAATCAATGGCTTTATCATTTGAAGTAGCATTATTAACGGAAAAAGTCATGACATTCTCAGTTTCCCAATCTCTTAAACAATTTTCAATTTCTTTGCCAATCTCAACCCCTTTATGACTTCCTCGAAAACAAAAACTCAACACTTTTTTTTTCAACTTCCAATCATTATCTGTATAATGACCGGTAAAGAGTCATGTAACTGATATGTTGTGTACAAGTCCAAGAATCGGTAGTCAAACATATCCTACCTATGTTTCTTTTAAGCGATTCCTTAAGTTTTTGTTTTTCATCTACAAACACTTGATAACAATCCTTAGTGATGGTACTTCCACAAGGAACTTTAAAACCGGGGAAAGTAACACTCGAAAAAAACCTAAAACCTTTATTTTCAACAAAACTAAATGGAAGTTCATCTACTACAATCATATAAGCGAAAGAATTCCTTGAATCTTTCTGATCAAACTTCCAAGCTATCATCTTGTTTTCTTCACCATGTTGAAAAGCAATTTTTGTTTGGCCTCCATTTATTTGTTGCAAATAATTGTTACACTTAGTTAAATGTGTATTTAGATTCTTAGTACCATAACTGTTTGAGCCTCATAAATACTTGGCTCCACAATAGTTACATGTTGCTCTTAATTTGTTATCTACTTAATCAGTATACCTAGTAAAGTGGTCCCAAACCTTGGATCTTAATTGTGTTTCCCCACGTTCCACGTTTGGTGCATCGCCTTCTTGATTGTTGTTGTTAATTTCAGTTTCATCCATCTCATCGTCGATGTAATCATTTATTTGAGCCATCTAGTAATAAAATATGAAATAAACAATCAAACTTTGCAACATGCAAACAAATAACAGTGCATTATAAAATTATAAACAACTATCATGCATTACCTTTACCGTCTTGTTTTTCAACAGTTGTGGAATTTAATAGATTGGTTATTGTGGGGTGAACTAGCAGTATAAAATCATATATTACCGTTAGGGTTTTGCTTGACACTTAAATGAATCGAATATGTAATATAAGAATTACTCGACTATTAGTCTATGCTAATGCATGGATGGATTGATGGATTCATATTTGGAAAATTATTGAATTGGGCTTAATACATTAGGTTGTAGTACTATTAAAAATAGATTAAAATATTAGGTTTATAAAAACATGGGTTATTTGGGTTATTCTGGTTAACCCTAATAAAAAAATTTAACCTATACCCTCACCTGTATAAGGTTCGTGTTATTCGGGTTTGGCCCATTCAATCCGTTTAACCCAACGTAATTAACCCAAACCCCATTAGGATCGGGTAGGTTATTCGGGTTCTGGTAAAAATGACACCCCTAGTCACTAGTGATGTCACACCGACGAAGAATTTGACGAGTTTTTAGATCTTATATAGAAAAGAAGAATGGGTCAAATCAAGTGAACATTAATTATCTTTGCTAAGGTTTTTAATAATATTAGGTGTGACAAGAACTTTTTAGAGGTGTAGAGGACGATAAGGGTCTAGTATATGTGTGTGACCCATACGGGTAACATGTATGGTGGATCCATCACCAACAACTACGGATTAGATAATGATTGAATCAAAATAGGACTTGAGATGATGAAAGATGCGAGGTTGCTCTAGTATCCATAAACCGTCTACGATAAACGAAAGCCATAATAAATTAAACTTTTTTTTCCGCTAGAAGAAAAAACATACTAGAAGACAAATCTGGCTAAAAGACAGTGACGTCAGCAGAGCAGGGATGTCAGCGGCGACGAGACATGTGGCAGTGGCGGTCGACGATGGAGCTGCGGTGGCCGGAAAATTTTCCAGTGACTCTTTGGACCGAAAAGTAGTGCTTTTCGCTTAGAATTTCGCAATATATCCAATGGTATATACATACAATCTTAAATATTTGTAATTTGGTCGGAAATAAAGAAACAACCCCGAAATTGGTATATTACGGCGAAAACGACAGCAAAGAGTGGTGGGGCGTCAAACGTTTTCGGAGTCTGGAATTTTGCATATTCGATGGATTTTTGATTACGAAGGTTTTGGTAGTGGTAGTGTATATTGATCTGAAATAGAAATAAAAGATAAACGAAACATATTAGATAATGGTCGGAGGGATAGAACCGCTCTGATACCATAAATATTGGTATTTTATTGATAATTTGTTGATTACAATGGAATACTGTAACTCTATAAATGGAGATAGCTATACTAAAAGCTTGGGGACTAGAGGCCCGTTGGACAGTACAATGGTCTAATGCTAAACGAACTATACTATCTAGTAGGTTGAAATAAATCAGAAAATTCAAGATAATACCTCTTTCAAGTAATGTAGAAGTAAAGTAACAAATAGTACAAAATTATGAGTCCAATAAGTGTAAGCATGAATTGTGTTGATAAATAAATGCTTGTGAGAAGAAAGAAGAAGATGGAAACAAAGAAGCCAATGTTCATCTTAGAAAGTTAAAAACGTTGATCAAGTGTTCAATCAAATTGGTGAGAGATAGATTTTAGATTAAGAGGACCAAACTATAGATCAATCTTTGCTTAAGTTTTGGGTTTCCTAATTTTTTATTCAGCGGACTAAAATATATGTAAATTACCTGGATAAGTCTTTTTCCTCACATACTAATATGTTGATGATCAATTTGTTTAATCGCAATCATCATTTGGCATAACGTTGTGGCAGGGGTTTTTTAGAATGTACTTTGTATTTAAAAATTGCAAAATCTTTGAAGGTCAATTACAAAAGGGAAAATTACGAAAATGGTCAAAGTTCACACTAAAATTAACAAAAATGTCAAAAAATAAAATAAAAAATCAGTTTTGGTCGAAGTTCCGTGCTTGTAGACGCGTAACGTGAAACAGACCCACAATTATTCAAAATGAAAGGCCAGAGTCGTGTCACGTCAAGCGCATGTCTCGTAAGGATCGTTGAACAATCGCATGAGGTAGGGCAGAAGGTTCGCAGAACAATCACGATGACTTTTTGTTAGGAGGACCACCTTTGTTGTCTTTTTGTCAGGAGGACCAACAAAACCTTTGTTGGAGAGTCTCTTTTTGGCATAGGTTATGCAAACCCCCCCTAAAGGGTTATGCAAACCCCCCGGCCCATTTTATGTCACATCTATGACACACGTGTCATAGATGTGACATTTTTTTGTTTTTTTGTCTTTTTTTTGTCTTTTTGTTATCGTTCTTTTTAATTTTAAGTATCGTAAAATAACAAACATAATTTAACGAAAAAATAAATTGTGTATTAAAATGCAACATTCGTATTCTATTATTCACATATTCGGTATAATAAAAAACAGTACATATTGGTGTAAAAATCCCTATTAAGATATATAAGTTGCAACAAATCTTGTTGAATTTGTGTCCACCCTTTTCACAAAATATACTCGATCTTATGTGTATACCCGTTCTTTTGTCTTGGTTCTTCGCTTAACAATAACAAAACCTAGGTTTCGAGCTATATTTTGAGCTCAATCAGTTAATTCATTGTGCGTATTGAACATCTATAAAAATTAAATAAACAAGGATCAAGACATTTTAATTAAACTATTAACACATTTAATTAAACCATTAACACATTTTATATAAATATTTTTATAAATACATTTTTATATAAATATTTTTATAAATACATTTTTATATAAATATTTTTATAAATACATTTTTAAATCCTAAATACTATTTTTATAAAAACATTTTTATAAATATTATTATTAAATATTTTTATATCCTAAATATTAATATTAATTAAAATATTTTTATAAAAATATGTGTGTCATGGATGTGAATACTGTTTTTTTATTAATACATAATTTATTTGTTCGTTACATCATTATACTGTTTTTTATTATACCGAATATGTGAATAATAGAATACGAATGTTGCATTTTAATATACAATTTATTTTTTTGTTAAATTATATATAATGTTTGTTATTTTACGATACTTGAAAAATAAAGAAAACGACAACAAAAAGACATCAAAAGAAAAAAAGCAAAAAAAAATCAATGTATCATAGATGGGACATAAAATGGAAAGGGGTTGGAGACATGTAGGGTAGGGGTTGCCATAACACAACCCTCTCTTTTTATTCAAATGTGTCTTTTCAAAATTTCACTTCTTTTTTCTCTTTCTATTTTCTTTTTAGTCAAATATTATTTAGTTAAAAATAAAATTTATTTTCGTTTAATAACTTTTAATTTATAACATTTTATAAACTTTTAAATATACCGTTAAGACTATTTTATTTTTTTCTACATTTTGATATAAATTTAGTCCAAATATGTTACGTATTTAAAAACGAGTATTTTATGGTTCAAAAAACTGTAGGTTTCCAAATACATAACATATCTCGACGAAATTATTATCAAAATTAAGAGAAACATAAAATAGTTGCCGTAGTATATCTACAAATTTATAAAAGTATATCGATTAAATTTATTAAACAAAAATAAATTTAATTTTATTTAAATTCTATTTAACTATATAGAAAAAGTAAAAAGATAAAAAGTTAAATCGTAGGTCATGCTTTTTCTTTAAGTTGACACTACTAGTCGTGAAGATGAAAGAGAAGGAGAGGGGAGAAAAATTGACGATTGATTGTGACTATTTGTTTTTTTCTCGAGCCACGTGGTAATTATCTATTCATCCAACTTACGCGATCCTTTTACGTCTCGTCCCACATTTTCCAGTAATCCTTATCTGACCTTCGCTGATGTGGCACCTCCATGACCTTTCATTTTGAACATTTGCGGGTCCGTTTCAAGTTACGCGCCCTGTGAGCGCCGAACTTCGACCAAAACTCAAATTCTTTTGTTTTTGACCTTTTTGTTAGTTTTGGTGTAAATTTTGACCATTTTCATAATTTTACCATTATAAAATATTTTACACAACATGTCCAGCTCATATCTAGTAGGAAAAAAACGAACTAGGAAATAACAAATTAGGTTGAGTTAGAGTTTACGTTAGAAACAACCCCACTCTGCCCATGCACACCCTTACCGACATCATCGGAATATGTTGTTAGGCCAATAGTGAAGCGTTGTAGCCATGGGCTAAAGTTCCTCGAATATAGCGTAAGATAAATTTGAGGGCCTTGAAAAGAGGATCTTGGAGCCATGGATACTAGCAAGTATAAGTGAGGCATTGTAAAGAGCCAACAAATGATCTGCAACAAGTGGATCGTTTGTACCAAGCTTAAAGTTGGTGTCAACCATTTGTGTTGGATACCCTGTAGTCGAAAATATTTGCTCGATAAAGTATGTCAATAAGGTATTTTTAAAGAGAGAGAGAGAGAGAGAGAGAGATATGTGTGTTGTAATCGTAATATGTTAATACAAAAGATCCCCGAACTACCTTGTCCGACCCAAATAAAACCTAGTCTGACTTGAAGTCCGTTTCCTTTGACTAACACTCAATGTTCTTGAACCCGAATTACCTGCACTAAGAGAAAACACATGGTTGAGCGGGGTTGGACCCCTGATTCAACTCGGGCGTGAGAATAAGTAACTTGATTCGGACTAGAACGTATAAAGTATATAGCTAGAATGAAAAAAAAGTCCTCTACCTTTACAATTTACCTTGATATATATAGGAGATATTTCGGATAATATGAGGCTTTCTGACCCTTACTCCCTTTACGCATCGGTTAAGAGGGTGCTCCTTCGTCAGAACACCTTTCCCTGCCCTCTTTGTAGTATCTGTTTTGTCCTTTCCTCTCTTTTTTCTTTTCTGTCCGAACCAGGATACTCCGATCACTTAATTCGGTCTCAGACCCGAACTAGGTGGTCGGACCCTACGTCGACAACTCCCCCAAGTCTAGCATTATATTCCGAAGAAGTCGAGATATAATGCTGGACTTAAAATTGTGTTTTTATTTTCTTGTTGTTGTTTCGACAATCCTACGCGTCTTCTTTCGACCCGTCCTTTCTTTCGACTCCACGTGTCCAACTCTTATGGTTTGAGCGTTCCAGCTGTATCACACCCTTACACGTGGCGTGTTCTAGCGGTTTGAACGACGCCAGCTGTTTTCCACCCATCCACGTGTTGTCCACGTGTCACGCCCTTTTCAAGGTCACGCGCGCCCCTTGACGTGCCTGCTACCTGCCTATAAATAGAGGTACTCCTTCTTCATTTATTTCCTACTTCTCCTCCGAACCTCTGTCAATTTTTCTCCAAATCTACCCTTACTCCGGTATTCTTTCCTCTTCTTGATATAATGGCTAAGGAATCGAAGGAGAACCGGAAAGAGATGTTTAATACCATGCCCGCTGAAGACCTTCCTGCGTTCTGTAAGACCTATCATATTGATAGTTCCTATGGCGCTATTATTCCCGGAGCAAATGACACTATCAGAGACGCTCCTCCAGGTAAAATTGGTGTCTATTGCGCGTGGTTCGAATACTCGAACCTTCGGTTGCCCTTCTCTCGCTTTTATCTCGACGTGATCCAATACTTTAAAGGCCATGTGTCCCAGATGAACCCCCTAGGGGCAAATAAGATCACAAACTTCGAGATCCATTGCCGCGCCTTCAATAAAGCTCCCGATCTACTAACTTTTCGCTATTTTTATAAAGTCGGATTAAATGGAGATTGGCTTACTGTTGACAAGAGACGAGGTGCTCCCGCGTGCATCGACTGGTATCTTTCGTCTTTAAAGAATTGGAAGAATCGTTTCTTCTTTGTCAATGCTTCGGTGGCTCCAATTCGTATGAGGTGGTGTGTGAGGGGTGATGTTCTTACTGACCCGGAGCCTAACAAGGATGATTTGGATTTCGAGCTTGCTATGGATTTGCAGACTCATCCGATCAGAGCCCGTTCTTATCCGGAAAGATTGTTGGTTTTAACCGGACTAAGTCGGAACTGGAATCGCCCTCAGGCTCGCCCATGTTTGAGGTTTGAGGATAAAGGTTTGTTCTCGCTCTCCCTCTTTGTGCGTATATGTGTGTTCATGTTTTATTGTGAGCTAACTCTTATTGCTTCGTGGTACAGCATTGCCTCTTCTATCTTTTTTGGAGATGAAGAGCTGGGATGGTGTTGTACTTGGTTCGGCCCCCCTTGCCGCAGGTGCTCCTGGCTTTTTAACTACGACTCTAGATCGTGTTACCCTGCCGAATGAGAATATTCCAGCACCTTACACTGATGCTGAAGCAAAGGCTACTGTGAAAAGGAAGAGAAGGGTTTCCAAATCCAAGAAAGCTGTGAAAAGTCCCCCCCTTAAGAAAACCAAGACAACCATTAAAGTTCCTCCTACTTCCCAGGCTTCGAAGACCAAGGAGCAGCACGCTTCAACCTCAGCTCCTTCTCCTTCTGCTAAAGAGCCTAGCCCTGATACTGAAGAACTTTTTGCTGTTTCTGATGATGGTGGTTCGGAAGGGTATGGGCTATCCTCCGGGTCTGATGAATCTTCTTCTTCCTCCGAGACTGCTGAGTCGGAGGATCCTAACTATTTTGAGAATCGCCCCACCTACTCCGAAAGGTAGTGCCCTCCTACCCCTAGGGGTGCCACTAATTCGGAAGTAGAGAAGATTATGCAGGAGGGTGGCTACTCTCATGAGAGTGAGGTTGATCAACCTCCGAAGTTATCGAAGCAGAAATCAGTACTTTCAGAGGGACTTGGTGTTGGCTCCTCCGGCACTGGTCCGAAAGATGGGAAAACTTTGGAAACCCCTGTTCCGTCCCCATCGAAAAAGAATGTTGAGGGCTCAAAGGCCTCTCCTGGCAATCCGAACCTGCACACCACATTTTCCCAGAAAAACTTTAACACCTGAGCCCCCGTGATTCGCGCTAGAGGCTTTGCTTCGACCCACTTGGTGAAATAATCCACTGCTACCAACAAAAACTTAACTTTCCCTGGTCCTTCTGGAAATGGTCCCACTATGTCCATTCCCCATTTGAAGAAGGGCCATGCCGCAGTTACCGTTATCATGTCACTCTTTGGTAGTTTGGGGATCGGTGCATGTATCTGGCATGAGTCACACTTTCTTATTTCGTGGTATGCATCTTGATGCATCGTGGGCCAGTAATATCCTAGATTCATTATCTTTGCTACTACCGCCCTTGGTCCTGCATGCATTCCACAAGATCCTTCGTGCACCTCTCTTATCACATAATTAGCTTGCAAAGGCCCTACGCACCGAAGTAATGGTGCTAAGTAATTCCTTCGGAATAACACTCCCTCCACTATGATGTATTGAGTGGCCTTCATTCGGATCTTCCTTGCTTCTACTACATCTTCGGGCAATGTGTCCCTAGCAAGATACTCCACTAGGGGTGTCATCCATGTGGTTCCTTCTTCCTCAACGATAACATTTACTTCTACCCCTTCATCGATGGACCTTTTTTCAATCGCTTCCAGGAAGATGTTGCTAGCCAAGGTTTCCAAGGTCGACCCAGCTATAGACGCCACCTTACTGAACACATCTGCTCTCTTGTTCTTGCTTCTTGGTATTTGTTTAATTTTACAAGACTCGAATTCTTTCATGAGAATTGTCACTTTGTCCCTGTACCTTCTCATTCGATCATCCTTTGCCCCATACTCCTCGTTCACTTGGCTTGCCACAAGCTTTGAATCGACATAGATTCGTAGTCTTCCCACCTTCATGTCTTTAGCTAACCTTAGCCCGACCAACACCCCTTCATATTCTGCCTCGTTATTAGAACTTTGAAACTTCAAACGGATAGCATAAGCAAATTCTTCCTTTTCCGGACTAATTAGGATAATGCCTGCTCCAGCCCCTTCTTTGCTGGCTGCTCCGTCAGTGTATAACTTCCAAGTGGTTCCCTTCGTTCTTTTTCTTTTTCCCAGCACCGTTGATGGTTCGGCCAACACTACCCCCTGGTCCGGAATTTCGTTCAGAAAGTCCGCCAACACCTGCCCTTTTGCCGTTGTTTTTGGGGCATACTCTATGTCATGGCCTCCCAGCTCGATCGCCCACTTTGCTATTCTTCCTGCCATTTCCGGACGAGTCAGTATCTGCTTTAATGGCTGGTCCGTAATCACCTTCACCTTGTGCGCCTGGAAATATCTCCCTAGTCGCCTTGACGTGAACAAAAGCGCTAAAGAGAGTTTTTCCAACGAATTGTAGTTGAGTTCGGCTCCTTGCAATACCTTACTAATAAAGTAAATAGGCAATTGCTTCTTCTCTCTTTCCACCAATAATACAGCACTTACCACCTCTCCGTTTGTTGCTAAGTATACCAACAAAGTTTCTCCTCTTCGGGGTGCCGTTAAGTATGGGAGGTCTACTATATACTTTTTCATTTCTTGGAAAGCTTTATCTGCCTCCTCCGTCCACCTGAAATCCTTCTTGTTCATACACTGTTTCAGCGTCTTAAAAAAGGGTAACGCTCTTTCGGCAGATTTGGAGAGGTATCTTCCTAACGCTACTATCTTTCCATTCAAACTTTGCACCTCCTGTAGCGTTTTTGGTGCCGCCATACTGGTAATAGCCTTTACCTTATCCGGATGAATCCTGATGCTTTGCGGCATGATGATATGACCTAAAAACTTACCTTCTTCCACTCCGAAAGAACACTTCTTGGGGTTCAATTTCATATTCACCTTCCTCAGCACCTCAAATATTTCCTTGATGTCTCTCAACATTGCTTCTTCGGTTTCACTTTTGATCACTAGATCATCCACATAAGCCTCCATGTTTCGACCTATGTGAGCTTTAAACACTTTGTCTATAAGTCTTTGATATGTAGCACCGGCATTTTTGAGCCCAAATGGCATCTTTTTGTAACAGTATACTCCCTGATCTGTGTGGAAACCTGTCTTATCCTCGTCTTCCCGGGCCATCTGTATCTGGTGATATCCCTTGTATGCATCCAGAAAACACTTGTATCGGAATCCTACCAACGAATCTACCTTCAGATCTATCTCTGGCAAGGGGTACGCATCTTTGGGACATGCATTGTTGAGGTCCTTAAAGTCTACGCACATCCTCCATGTCTTGTCCCCCTTTGGTACCATGACTGGGTTGGCCACCCACGTTCGGTATCTGACTTCCCTGAGTATCCCTGCCTTAACTAGTTGATCCACTTCTTCACATGCTGCCCTACTTCGTTCCGGTGCCAAAACTCTCTTCTTCTGTACCACGGGTTCAGAAGTTTTATAAACGCTTAAGCGATGTTCTGCTATCTCCCTTGGTACCCCCGTCATATCCTCCGGTCTCCATGCAAATACTTCTCGATTTTGCTTCAACATTGCTACCAGTTTTCTCTTGGCTTCCTCCGATAGAGCTTTTCCAATTGTTATCATCTGGTTCGGAAAATGGGGGTTGATTTGGACCTGCTCCTCTAGGGTCTTGCTTCCTTCTACCGTTAGTTTCTGTACCTGATGGCAACCTCGACTTCCCTCAGAAGTGATGGTAGCTATTCCTCCGGGTGTAGGAAACTTCATCATTCCATGTACAGTGGACGCTACTGCCCCCAATTTCTTTAATCCCGGTCTTCCCAAAATGCAGTTATAGGGAGATGCAGCTGCTACTACCAAAAAATTCATACACACCGTCCGGATCTTATCACCTTCGGCCAGCTGTACCGGCAAACATATCTCTCCTATGGAGGACTTCGTCTGTCCGGCAAATCCTACTAATGGAACTTCTTTCACTTTCATCCTTCGTTTCAATGCCGGATCTAACTCCCGAAAGCATTGTTCAAACATGATCTCCGATGCGCTTCCATCGTCCACATAAATTCGGTGAACCAGGTGATCCGCTACATGAGCCTTGATAAGCATTGGATCGTCAGTGGGATTCACAGCACTCAGCGGGGGGAATGCTATGACTTGGTTCATCCAGTCCCTCGACACCTCTTTCTCTGGCTCGGCTCCTTGACCAACCCCATTCGTTGCTCGGATCATATGAATTTCCCTTGCTTTCCCCTTAGGATTTTTGTCATTTCTTCCTTGCTTGTTTCCTCCTCGTATATCCTGAACCAAATGGTTAAGCTTTCCTGTTTGGACTGCGTCTTCTATTTGTTTCTTCAACGCATAGCAATCATTTGTGGCATGCCCCCTATCCATGTGGAAATCACAATACCTATCCAAATTTCCCTTTTTCGGAGTTCCAGGGAGGGTTCCTGGGGGTGGTTTTACTAGATTAATCCCTCTTTCGGTGTTCATGATCTGCATCGGTGTCTTTAGTAAGTCGGTAAAGTGAACACTCCTCCTGCTATCCCCTGGTCCCGAGATAGGATTGTTTCTTGGGGAAATGGGGGACATGGGGAACTTCCCTCCATATCTTTGGGCTCTATTGGGTGAGCCAAAGGATCTTATTCCTTGCACCGACCTGGGTGTTGGCATTCCTGCTCCTTTCCATGATGTTCCGGAATTGCTTGCCATTCGTCCTCCCAACTCTTCCGTTCGCAACGATGCTTCTTTTCCTTTGATGAACTCTTTCACCCTTATCATCATCTCCTCCACCGTAGCTGGGACTCTAGCATTGAATGATTCTATCAGCGTGGGTGGTTTAATACCCTCCATGAATCCGGAGACTTTCATGGTCTCCGAAGCTCCTTTCACCTGTAACATTTCCTTCTTCCATCTTTCCACAAATTCTCTGAACCCCTCCCCATCTCTCTGCTTCGTTTTATGGACATCTGTTGGTCCTTTCACATACTTGCGTTGCTGTGTGAAGAACGACCCAAATACTACTTCCAACTCTTTATAGCTATCTATTTGTCCGGGTTCCAGTGCCTGAAACCATATCCGCGCCGGTCCGACGAGCGTCTGCGCAAACATACGACACCACACAGGCATAGACCATAATTCGGTTTCGGCAGCTCCCGCGAACGTGTTAAGGTGGTCATCCGGATCCCCAGACCCATCATACGTCCGAATGATACTTGGCATTTTTGTCTTTGGGGGAATTGGGAATCGAGCGATCCTCTTGGTGAACTTTGAGGAGAAATCAGATTGATACGGTAGGCTCAAATCCTCCTCTTCGTCTTCCGATCCTTCCTCTTCATCGAAGTTTAATCTCCTTCCTTTAAACCCTTCCTTTCGAGTATCCTCTCCCATCTTACCTTTCCCCTTTTTCAATGATTCCGTACGCTCGTGCTCTTCTACTAATGCCCTCAGTAGATCTATGTTATCCTTCACAAACTTACTAGAAAATTCCCCATTGGATCCGGTTTCCTTCTCGGTGTTTTTATCGGAGCTTTGCCCTTCGTTGGTGGTCAAGTTAATTGTATCGGCTGGAGTTTCCATGTCAAGTGAGTATTTTCTTCGGTCCCACGGATGACGCCAAAATGTTAATACAAAAGATCTCCGATCTACCTAGTCCGACCCGAATAAAACCTAGTCTGACTTGAAGTCCGTTTCCCTTGACTAACACTCAATGTTCTTGAATCCGAATTACCTGCACTTAAGAGAAAACACCTGGTTGAGCGGGGTTGGACCCCTGATTCAACTCGGGCGTGAGAATAAGTAACTTGATTCGGACTAAAACGTATAAAGTGTATAGCTAGAATGAAAAAAAGTCCTCTACCTTTACTATTTACCTTGATATATATAGGAGATATTTCGGACAATAGGAGGCTTTCTGACCCTTACTCTCTTTACGCATCGGTTAAGAGGGTGTTCCATCGTCAGAACACCTTTCGCTGCCCTCTTTGTCGTATCTGATTTGTCTTTTCCTCTCTTTTGTCTTTTCTGTCCGAACCAGGATACTCCGATCACCTAGTTCGGCACCATACCCGAACCAGGTGATCGGACCCTACGTCGACAGGGATTTTAATCCATGTCTAAATGGGTCGGGTAAGGTATGGCCTCACCATTCTTTTAGGTCTTTAAGTAGTTTTAACCTTTAGGGGATTGAAATGTTAAGGGATTTTATACGTTCAACTATCTTATTTCTAATGTTGTATTTTTGTGTCTTACATATGTTTGTATATAGATATATGTAATTTGAAGGTACTTGGTTGCATACCTCATCAATCATTTGGTGACCCTTATATTAGCAATACTTACATTAACACTTTGATTGGGTTATAATTTTATTCGTAATTTTTTTTTCTCATAACAATGTACTACGTAATATTTATGTTTTTAACGTTTTCTATATAACAAGTTGAGTTGTTACTTAAGTAGGCCGTTATAATCAACTAATATTGTTCACAAACACTCGAGGATTGTGTGCAAAAAAAACACAACAATACCTATAGGAAATAAACATGTCACTAGAAAAAATATCAAATATCCGTACATCATGGTGGGTTTTAAACTACTAATTTATAAGTTTTTACAAATTTGAAAGAAAAATAAAATAAAACCAATAATACGAAACCGTATTTAAACAACTTCTTAATACATTAATTATCTCTTTAGACATACCAATTAAATATATATATCATTTCTCTTTTAGTATATCAACACCAACATGGTTGTCATGTGGGATATTC
Organism: Senecio squalidus; assembly: GCA_910822075.1. Taxonomy (NCBI): domain Eukaryota; kingdom Viridiplantae; phylum Streptophyta; class Magnoliopsida; order Asterales; family Asteraceae; genus Senecio; species Senecio squalidus. The sequence goes on from CAJVGC010000592.1 coordinate 25,923,750, forward strand.
AATAGGATATTGAAAGTTCGTTAGACACGTTCGTACTGATACATCAAATACAATCTTGTGAATAGTTCTATTCAAATAATTAATACCTCGTGACTTGTTTCATTCGAATAATCAATACTTTCAGTAGAGAGGATATGGGGTAAATCTAAATGAAATTTTTAAATCTTAAGTTGCAAGTTCGAGTTGTGAGTTGCAACTTCTTATGACATAAAGTAGGGTAAATGTTGTAAAATGCAATAAATTTTTTAATTTTATTCCAAAATACGTATCATACTTATTAAAAAATGACATACACAATAAGATGATCAATTTTATATCAATGTACGGGATAAGGACAAAAATGTAACCTCATACCAATTGTATAATTTATTTTTGGGATAAAGGTATATTTAATACAACGTCTACAATAGTAATACAACAAGTGTGAAATAGTTCTCGATACCTCTTATATTTATTGATAATTTTATCTAATTTTTATTTATCCACCAAATAAATAATTACAAACTGATATAAGTAAATTTTAATTTTATTTATTTATTGTACGACTGCATGTTATATCTTCACCAAAAATAAGTCCAAGATGCCCTAATTTCAATATCATTTCTTAAAACCTTGTTCAACACACTCAAGTGTCAAAAATTTGGAAAATTGAAATTAGTGAAATCTGAAGTTAAAAGAAAAACCCAATTAGGAAAGATGATAAACTTGGATAAGATGAAGTGATTTAAATTAGGTGGTGCCTGTTTTTTCTAATAGGTGTTTTAGGTATTTAGGGTTAATGCACTCTAGGGTCACTGTACTCTTCCAAATAATCCGATTAAATCATTGAACTAACAAAAAATATGTCGTTATCACTATACTTTCAAAAAATGTTTAAAATGATCACTCATGTTTTCGAAAAAGTTTAAATTCGTCACTTGGATGACTGGTAACCTGCTAAACCGGATGACTTGTTGACTTCTGACTTGTTGACTAATTATCACCACCATATTTAGCCAATTTCACCCATTTATGTGCTTTTTTGCTTTTGATCTTCAAAAATGGCCATATGATTTCCCTACACCCATTTGCAGTAAAATCTAAGCTAAATGACAAAGAACTCTCCCCTGCATCTCTACTATCCGAACTTAACGACATCGGAGGCCGTCACGGTATCGGCCGAATTGACATGGTCGAAAACCGTCTAGCCGGAATGAAAAGTCGTGGCGTCTACGAGACCCCTAGTGGTACCATCCTAGCCGCTGCCTGCCGTGAACTCGAGTCACTAACACTTGATCGCCGAAGCCATCCAGTTCAAAGACACCATGGCTCTTAAATACGCCGAATTAGTCTACGCTGTCACACCCCGCTAAAGCGGAAACACGAGGCGTGAAGAGCAAAGATATCAATACACGAGTTATAATTAAAACACACGGTTTCAAGTCATTAAAATAGAAAATTAGAGTTTACAAGATGAAATAACCAAGTATTTAACGAGTTGCATAACAAAAGTACATAATTAAGTGTTTAACAAAATTCCCAAAATGATAAAATAGGTCTTTTCCCAATTCTTGATTTCACGTGACATGTCTGACCCATCCACAGAATGCACTTCGTGTCTTACATTTGGTTTCCTGAAAACATAAGATAAAGTGTCAAACTACAAAAGTAGCGAGTGAGTTACAGTTTTCTAGTCCTCGACTAAAAATGTTTAAGTTAAGTATATCAATACTTAATAGTTTTGATAAGTAGAACAATACTTAAAGAATAGTTTCGATCTATAAAAGTTGCTCAAAAGGTAGTTCGATCCATAAAAGTTACTCAAAAGATAGTTCGATCCATAAAAGTTGTTCAAAAGATAGTTCGATCCATAAAAGTTGTTCAAAAGATAGTTCGATCCATAAAAGTTGTTCCAAAGAGAGTTGCGGAAATCGTATATCCATATACGCGCAAGATAAGTAAACTATTGATTGAAATCATGTATAACGACTACTTGGCATAATAACTTAAGTTTTCACACTAAACCGATTAACCAACCGTGAGGCCCCTTACCCCGCACTATCGACGGGGAGTCATTTCTGATCGAGTAATATGTACTTAAGCTGCCGCCTAAGTAAGGAACGGTTATTTCCTAAGTATCGATACCCATAATTACTAAACGGCTTAACAAAGCTAATAGTGTGTTACGAAAAATTGGGGACAAATGTTATTTTTAAAACTGATAGTAGTCACTTATGGTTAGTTATATCCCTCAAGAGTCACGTTAGCTATACGATCAATCAAAGTTCATACGAGTGCCGAGTGTGGCATTAAATAAATTTGACACAGTGCCGAGTGTGGCAAAATACTAAATTTATCACAGTTTTGAACCAATAAGCCGAAAAAGGGTGGCGAACCATTTAGCCGAAAAAGGGTGGCGAACCATTTAGCCGAAAAAGGGTGGCGAACCATTTAGCCGAAAAAGGGTGGCGAACCATTTAGTTTTGTATGCCAAACGGGCAAATAAAACTGTTTACGCATAAGTTTCACAAAAACGTTCAATAAGAGTTCATAATAGTTCCAAAGTTCATAACAGTTCCAAAGTTCATTTAGATCTCATGTTTCCCCCAAAAATTATTTAAAAACAGTAAATAAAGTGGGGTTGTAACTCACGGTTTGCGAAGAATAGCACAATAGAGAGAGAGCGGTCGGAACGGGTCGGAAATCACTTAACCCCTATAGTAATACCAAGATTTGATAAGTACCAATGTTTATAACTTTGTTAGATAACGAAATGCTTTTATTATAAGTGTTGGTTTTTGGTCTACCGAAAATCGGGCGGCGCTTCCGCGCCAAAATCATTAAGTCCAATTTAAAACACTTTCCCGCTTAACAAGTTTTATAACCATAATTCATATATTTATACCAAACATAAAATGATGAAAACTTGTTCAATTAGTCCCTTTACATGTAAGTTAAGCTCATTACAGGTTATTTGACTCGGTTTGAAGAAATAAGCTCGAGATCACGTCTTATACCGAAAATTGAAAATTTTGCTGCCATCTGATTTAGTAGGAATGCGCCGCCGCATTCCTACTCAGGTTTATGGGCAAAAATCGTTTTTATGCTAAAAATGCTATTTTGGTGGTGGATTTCGACATGCAACCATAGATACATATGAACACTTGATGTTTTATAGTTTAGTTAGTGTTTTTAACCACAAATTCATGGATCTAAACATCCATTTTATGAAAACCCGTTTTTGTTCATAAATAGCCACAAATCTTTGTAAAAACTCATTTTTAGTTGTTGGATTGCACATGCAACAAGTATATATTAAAAAGACAGAGGATTTAAAAGATTTATACCGAGTAGAAAGTGATTTGAAGGTGGTTGAAGTGATTCCTTGGTGATTTTGACCCAATAATGCTTAGAAACCGATTTTTTTAACCCAAAAGATGCAAACTCCTTTCTTCCTCCTTGTTTATTGTGACAACCGTCAAAACTCAGTTCGAGAACACTAACTTATAACCTCGATACGCTATACTTGCTACTTGATATAACTAACTTTATGTGTTACGTGGTTACGTAGACACGACTCTTTAAGCTAAGCTCGATATAACTCACACAAAACTTTTTAACGTAGGTTTACGTTACTTAAACTTTAAACGTGTGTGTCTCGGGAACGGACTCGGAATCGGAATCAAACCAACAATTGAACTCTAAATACCAAGAAAGCATATAATGAACTTGCCTAAGTTCATAGCAAAACAATCCTAAACGCCAAACGAACGCAATTGCTTAACAAATACGCTAACGAAAAACGAACAAAACCAGAAAATAGGCCCGGTGCGCCGCACCTAGGCCTTGGTGCGACGCACCAGATGGCTGGACGGGTTTTCTTGATGTTTTAAGACCCAAAATCGATTATACATAGGCCCAATCATAAGCCCAACTCGTTTAAAGCCCCTAACATCACAGATTTTTGGCTTATACCCCTTTCCTTATCTCATTTTAACAAAAACACAAACACACACATTTACACACACAAAAACACACTCTCTCTTTTATCTCCATTCTCTCTCAAGAGCTTCATCTTTTCCAGAAAACACAGCCACATAAACCCACTAAAATCCACATTAAAATCGTTCTAACAACAAGGGAAAGCAAGGGGATCAAAGCTATTTCGATTACAAAACGTTTTCTACACTTTTGGAGCTCAAAATCAGCCTAGATCATCATCCAAACACTTTCATCCGGTAGAAACTCTTCCTATATACTTATATTACTATAATAACCAATTGCATGTATGATCTAAGCCCAAAAATCAAGTTTTGATAAAGTTTTATAACCATTTTTATACAAAAACGAGTTTTCAATTAATGATGCTTAGATCTTCAAATTTATGGATAAAAGTTACATATAAACTGAGAAAATGATGATTATTAAGGTTTATAACAATTGCATGTCGAAATCTACCATCAAGATAACCGATTTAACCACCAAAAACGATTTTTGGAGAAGTCCAGCAAGCAGGTGCTGCGCACCTGCTAACAAGTGCTAAGCACCGAGCAGGTGCTGCGCACCATGAAGCAGGTGCTAAGCACCGAGCTGCTGGCAGCTCCAAAAATCGTTGTTAACTTGATAAAAATCGCCACTTTGAACTTGTTATCTCGAATCTGAATAAAAGCTATTGTAATAAACAAATACTTGTGTTTGGGATGACTTATTTGACATATTACATTTGGATTGAACTTGGTGAATTAGCTTAATAAGTGTTATAAATTGTAAGCGGGAAAGTGGGAAAAATTTGGATTTAGAAACTATAGCGCGGAAGCGCTGCCCAAATTTCGTTAGAACTTTATAAAACACTTCAGTGGCTAAAACATAACTTATCACATTAATAATAACATTAACTTTGGACACTTTTGGACAAGACGTAACAATAACAATTTTGAACGATTTCGGACACAACAATTTTTGTCACTAAGAGTAAATCAAAACATTGCTACTTGTAAAACATTATACGATATACGAATAACAAAGTTAACTAATAACATCATACTTACCCAAGAATTTGGCACATATTAGGATTCCGGTGATTCCGAGCACCTTTCGAGCTATTTCGAGCATGCTACGATCTTCGCAAACAGTGAGTTACAAACCCCTACTCTTTTAAACGCTTTTAATACTTTTTGGGGTGAAATACGAGTCTTAGGCTTAACTATATTTAAGCTGAAAAACGCTTTACTACTTGAATGCTAAACGAAAACTATTTGATACTCGAAAACCATTGTGAAACGCTTTGTTACACGAAAACTATTGTGAAACGCTTTGTTACACGAAAACTATTGTGAAACGCTTTGTTACACGAAAACTATTATGAAACGCTTTGATACTTGAATACTTTTATGAAAACGATGTGATACTCAATGCTATTACGAAAACACTTATGTATTTTGAATGCTACTATGAAATGCTTTGATATTTTGAATACTAAAACGAATAACTATTTTGCCGGCATTGTTGAGGGTTTTGCCAACAATGTCGAGGACACGAAAGCTATATTTGCCAATGACTAAAACAATCGATCGTCATGTTGCGGACTTTGTACAACATGGACGTGAGAAACCATTGAAAATTCCCGAAAACTACCAAGGACATTAGTTGCTATTAATCCCTTTGGAAAGGACCGTTAGTAGATATGGATAGCGCTATTAGGGTAGATTGACCCTCACCACAACGACCTATAACGATGGTGCATAATACTAAATGGGTAGGCTTTAGGCTTAGCAACGATCATTGGGCAATACTAGGATTGTCACATAGTCGCGCTATGTGGTCAATGCCTACGAATACGAAAACTAAACTACGCATTGCTATGCGTCAATCTTTTGAAAGCTATACTTTACACATGGTTATGCGACCACTTTTTGAATACTATACTTTTCGCATGCTTATGCGACAACTACATGAATGCTATATTTTTACGCATTGCTATGCGTCGAAACTTGATTACTTATACTTTACGCATTGATATGCGTCAACGCTTTGAATACTTAAACTTTGTAGCTCACTAACTACGTCTCCCGTAGTTAACACTTGACTCGTATTTTCAGGTTACGATTAAGCTTGCTGATGACTTTATGCTTTGGGCTGATGACTTCAAGAATGGGAAAGGGTTCGGGTGGCTTGGCTATGAACACTTAACTTGTATTTCGGATATGCAAACGATGCTTTAAACATTTGTAAACCTTTGAAGCTATGTTTCTTTTAATATAATTTGGTGTGAAATTATAAACTTGTGTATCGAATGCTATTGCTCTTCACATTCCGTGTTTCCGCTTTGGCGGGGTGTGACAGACTTGGTATCAGAGCGCAAGGTTATAGTGAATACCGATATTTCAAAAATCAAACTATGACCAGTTTCTAAAACGAAAGATTTTATTTAACCAAAACGTGAAGGCATTGTTTAACTTGAATTATTCGTAGCCTGATCACCTATGAATAATTTGGAGTAAATTATGCCAGAACGGGATTGGTAAACATTAAACGAACCTTCCCCGGGAATTCTTGAAGTCAGACCCACACAGACCTAGATGCTATACTTAAGATACTCTATGTGCTCAGCTTTTTACTAACGCTAACATGAGCCGTATCTTCGAACTAACTCGTTATCGATCTAGACTTCGCCGAGACGGAAAGAGTTAGCTACGTTCGACACGAAACGCTTTATGCTTTAGACTTATACTAAGATAACACTGAGACTTAGTGGGAATTTGATCCCTTTCACCTTTCTATGATGGGATGTAGGGAATGATTAGAACTGTGTTAGACAACGAGGTAGATACCCGACGCATACTCTTGAAAACTCACATTTCCCTACGAACCTGATATACGATAGTTATACGTTATCAAGGTATAGGAGCGTTGAATTAACATTAACGAAAGCCATTCATACAATCGTAAACTATTGCATTACCGTATAACAACTCGGATCTGGACTGGTTTATACTGTCCCATGCCGACTATCCCTCCCGTTCTTTAGGCGGAGACAACACATTCTCGACTATCGACACCGTATACACTGATCCCACTAATATTTACGCGATACCTTTTTATGAAAACTGGGAAGTATTCCCACATCACACATGAGTGTAGTGCAACTCGACATACTAAGTGATGCACCCAAGATATCCGATAGCTAAGGACTGACACTGGAAGACATGATGGATTCAAGCGACAAGTTTACGGATCTCCAGAAATGATCCAGAAGCCGATGTATAATGACACTCGTATTCGCGAACTATTACTCGACATACTTCATACCAAATAAACGATACCTAGGGTAGTCCAGACAACGCGATGCTAGTTATGGAATTGCTACACGAAAGAGTTTTGAAAATCACTGTTATTGCTCGCTCGCCTTAGTACACCCAATATAGTAATCTTCGGTCGACACGAATTCTTAATCTAAATCGCATGATATGCCCCTAGCATAAACATGTATGCCGCATACCTACTTTCACTTATCGACCTTATAATCATGCGAAATGATGTGCAACAATTGATGGTACTCGATTAAAGGACTAGCATCTATGAAATCGCAAGGATATCGCAAATTTATTTAGGGAATCGTTGGTCAGTGTGGATTCCTAGACTCGAATGCAAATCTAAGGTAACTCCAAAACAAGGTAGGTTTTGAGAGTATATCCTAAAACGAAGGATCATCACGAAGATGTGATCACATTCCTATGTTACGGTAAACCACGGAATAGTCATTTGTCAAACATGTTGAAGTCATGTCTCTACAAGGAAATCATCTAAACATCTACTCTACAATAAGACCTTATTCATACAAGGCGACATGGGGAGGAACACTTACGACCGAGGTTATGGCTCGTTGCCATTTAACCAAGAAGGTGCCCAAGAAACGCCAAATTAGTAGTAAGGAGTACCGGAAGTAAATTCCTGGTGACTTGCCCGACTATTACTAGTCCATTAAGTAAATTAAATATTAAATCAATAACTTGGCCAACTCTCGCGGCCCGAGCATCATACAAGTTAGAGCCTTGGCGTAGGAAAAGAGGAAGCGAGCATACCGACCCCCCGCGTAGTTGCGGCTTTGACGCAATAATAGAAATGGATTGTTTGACCATCCAAGATGCGAAGATATTTTGCTTAGATAAGACGATTCAAGATGCCAATAGGGAGATGGGAAGTAATTAATAGTACAAGGAGATAGGCCGGGGCAAACTTCGAAACTTATACCGGTGATGAAAACGCGCAAAATACTTGAATAAGGGCTTCTTTACATTGTTAGTAAACGTAAGGACAAACAAAACACAAGCCATGCAGGACCTTAAGGACATGCCGATAGTTAGAGACTATCCGGGGCATTTCCCGAAGAACTACTAGAAACTACCACCACTGAGGCAAGTAGAGCTTAGAATCGAAGAAATTCTGGAACGACAGAGTGGCAAGACGCGATACCAACTAGCTCCGACTGAAATGCAGGAATTATCCAACCAAGTTTAGGAATTATTGGATAAAGATTTATCCGACCAAGCGTGATCCACGGGGAACGCCGATCCTATTCGTTGAGAAGAATATGGATAGTTCCGCATGTGTATTGATTACCGAGAATTGGAATAAACTAACCGTCAAGAACCGATATCCTCTTCCACGAATCGATCCTTTTCGATCAACTACAAGGCGCGGCATACTTTTCAAATATCGACTTAAGGTCTGGATATCAACAAGTCCTTGTATTCGTCGACGACATTTATCTACTCCGTACCAAAGAAGATCACGTGGAGCACTTAAAAACTGTTATTGGAATTACTCAAGGAACAACAACTCTACGCAAAGTTTTTCTAAAGGCAATTCTGGCTGCGTGAAATAAAATTTCTCGGTCACGTAGTTAATGGATCCGGAATCCACGTTGAATCATCAAAGATCGAAGCTATAGAGAATTGGGAAACTCTCAAGAGTCCGACAGAAATCCGCAAATTTTTAGGACTAGCCGGTTAATATCGATGATTCATTCAAGACTTATCCAAAGATAGCTAAACCCCTAACAAAGTTAACGCAAAAGAACGAGAAGTTCAACTGGGGAGATGCACAAGAACAGCCTTCAATATCCTAAAACGAAACTATGCAATGCCCCAATTCTAATTCTTCCTGTGTATTGTGACGCATCTAACCTAGGAGTAGGTTATGTATTGATGCAACAAAATAAGGTCATAGCATACGCATCGCGACAACTCAAGAAACACGAATTCAATTACGCCACTCACGACCTAGAGTTAGGGGCGATAGTTTTTGCCCTTGAAATCTGGAGACATTATCTCTACGGAACCAAATGCCCGGCATACAGTCTTACAACATATACTAGATCGGAAACTACTACAACATGAGGCAAAGGAGATGGTTGGAACTCCTTAAGCGGACTACCGACTGCGATATTAAGTATCACCCTGGCAAAGCAAAGTCGTAGCAGATGCCTTGAGTAGGAAAAGAAAGCAACAAACAACCCGAGTGCGTGCATTAGGAATTTACCCTTAAACCGACACGAGAACGCATATAGCAAATGCTCAAAATGAGGTCTTGAAAGCAGATAACATAAAGGTCGAAACTTTGCACAAACACAACAAGGATTTTGTAAGGAAAAGCGACGATGTCTACTAATTTAGGGATCGAGCCTGGATTCCTACTACTAACGAATTGAGAAAGACATTATGGATGAAGCACACCGAACACGATATTCCATTCATCTAGGGAAACGCAAGATGTATAAGGACCTCAAGGAACATTATTGGTGGCCTGGAACGAAAAGAGACGTTGCCTTATACGTAGAGAAATGCCCTCACTTGTGAATACCAAAGAGCCATCCGGATTACTACAGCAACCTGAAATTCCCGAGTGGAAATGGGAACAAATCACAATGGGACTTCGTCACAAAGTCACCTCGAACATCAAAGGGTCTACGACATGATCTAGGTGTAGTAGATCGACTAACGATAGTCAGCATACTTTATTCCCATCAAGGAAAGTTTTAACGTGGATAAAACTTGTCCAATTTACATCAACGAGGTGTGACTCGTCACGGAATACCCACGTCAATTATCTCGACAGAGATACTCGCTTCAACTTCCAGATTTTGGAAGGCATTCCAATAATCTTCTGGCACACAATTATATTTAAACACATGACTTACTATCTACGGACCGATGGATCAAGCGAGCTTAACAATACAAATCATAGATGATATGCTAAAGAATGTGTTATTGACTTCGGAGGAAGTCAGGATAATCAAAGACCACTAACAGGATTCTCCTATAAGCAATAGTATCGCGCTAGTATCAAGTGTGCGCCTTTAATCTCTTTACGAAAG